>OX638312.1:123556252-124756252 GCA_951812415.1 Beris morrisii
TTCCCCAGATAGAAGTCACCCATAGGTTAAGCTATCACCGAATATCGAAGTTTTTATATTTGTGTAGTCATCGCATCTTTTTTTCATCCTTACAGCGTAGGACCTACTACGGAAAAGTTTCTGTCTCACCTACAGTATCCGGTATCTGTTCACCGGACGCAACTGAAATCGGTTATCTTAAAGTATTGATTGATATCCAGCGACCTATTGAATGGAAGGGTTGATTTTCTGACCACATCAGGGATGGTTCTCTTCGCTCCAGAACACGCTCGTCACATATAAAACCAAACCCGGTCAGGTATACGACTACACGTCCTTTCAGTGGAATTTATGGGAAAATCCCCCATAATAGTGTCATAGAGGGTAGTTACTATAAAATCGAGATATGATTCCCATAAATGCGGGACGATAAAAGCAAAATGATGGGCGGCTATCATGATTGCTTTTCAACTTGATGGTAGATGGTAGATCTGCAGGTTTAACAACTCGTTGGAGGTATTAATTCTGTTGTTGGTTCTGTCATTGCAAATCGGATAACCTTGCTGAAATTAGTAGAGTGTCATTACCTTTGTACGCTGCGATATATGCGCACAACTGTAGCTCTCTACTACTCTTTTGAAAAGGTAATGGTTATTATTTTCTAGGACGGGATGGTAAATTTAGAGTTGTTTTTATAAAATTCCAGAAGAAAACTTTAAGTTCGTCTGTATTAAAATCAGTTTGGTTGTTAGAAAACAAGGTTTATATGTATAAAGTAGACCATCACATCACACACAAAAATGAAAACACGCTCAAACAATTTTAACTGACGGAAGAATATAAAAATCCGCAACTGTCATTCATTGAAATTTCAGTTGATTTCAGTAACAGATGGCGCTGATGGCAGTTAAAAGAAGGCAATATCATCTAAAATCATCGAATATGGAAATATGTTAGATATTACGTATATATCAGCTCGTGGACGTACTATATGCAGATTATTGGGTGATACACTGGTAATATTGACGATATTATGATTTGTATACGAGCTGTGTATCCAAGGTATTACATAACGTATGTGAAAGCTAATTAAATCAAATCCCTATTAGAAATCCATCATATTGTCCAGAAAAATGGTACCTGTGACTCTTGTACTATTCTTTGGACATATTATTTCAACATCGTATTAGCGTACTGTAAGGCCATGAAATTTCATATAGCAGGATGAGCATGAAATATTTTGCGAGAGGTGATTTTTCCTTTTTTGTTGAACTTCATAAAAAAAAGAGTTGCTCTATAATAAAAAATGGTTTAAATTAAAGCATAATAACTTATAAAGCTTTTGAGCTACAGCTATAAATTTACACTTATATGAAAGTTGACAAAATAGGCTTTTTTATATCGGAAAAAAATTGTTGTCGATCCTGTTGTCAGTTAAATGTTAGTAATACATTTTTTTTAATAGTTTTAATAATGGCTTAAAATTGACAATGCCCTTACGTAAAATAATATGCAAAAGCATTTGTAATGTATCACTTATTTTGCGTGACTGTGAAAAAGTTTTTTAAGTTCAATTATCGGATTAAAGCACTCAAATAAAAAAATATGGCTGTGGTACCCATATTTTCAGAGAACCTTGGTATAGTTGAAATTTATAGTTGCGTCTAAGGTTGCCAGATTGGGCTATTTCCCGCGATTTGGACTATTTAAATATTGAATCCGCAGGTACAAATTTCAGAAAGCTACTTATAGCCTTTTGGGATATTCGACCAAAGCAAATCGGGTTATTTTGCTAGTTTACAACAAAGCCGATTTACGAAGAAAAAATAAAAATATAACAATTAGAAAACTGAATTTCAGTCGTCTCTTGGGTAAAATCTACTAGTGTTACCGGCTCAAATACAACGTATTTATCACAAATCCTCTTACCACTAAATTTTCGGTTCACGGTTCTCTCTAATGAAAACCAATAGTTAGTTCACACGATATCTATCTGGTATTTGCAAACTAAAATTTATTTAGAATCAGTTCATTATTTGTAAACTTTCTACAAATGAACCACTTTCTTTCAAGTTATGAACACTCATAGAAATATATTATAACATACAAGAGATAATAGATTTACCAATATTGATGACTGTCGTAGAGTTCCTTTTTTCATAATTTATTAATTATTACTTTTGCTGGATTGGTGGGTTACAGACACGTGTTGTAAAAATTAATTTATTTAAAAAGTTATTGTTACATGTATACTCTGGCAACCCGAACAACTCACGTATTATTGATATTACAGTTACCAAAGAAAAACAACAACCTTGCAATATCGCATGCTCTAGACATTTCTCGCATGTAATAGTTACTTCTTGCGCGTTCCACACAGGCTACCGAATATGCTGAAAATCTCTGGATTCAACACATGCAGTATAATGTACATAAGCGCTGCAGAGCCCGGAGACATGTTTTTCTGCTGCGAGAATGAAACAACGATCAGTCCTACGCGAAGTATATTTTTAAATGTATTTTCATCGATAACTGCGATCAGGTACTAAATGAAATCGAAAATTCCGGCGAACCTCTAGCTTGTATGCTATGTTGAACCGCTTGCATGCAACAATATATGACGCTAATCGGGAGGCGGCTTGATCTTCTTTAGACGCAGGATCTGATCGCTTAGGCGGAGATGATTATGAGGTGCTTACATCATTAAATATTTATGTGCATATTATTCATGAAAGCAAAACGCCAGATTTTATTTTTATCTGATAACTTACATGTATGATAATTCACGTAACATTTGTGATTCCATAAAATTATGAAAATTACATTTTATTTTTCAATTCTAATTTTATCTATAGTGCAATTATAACATTTACTACAGTGATTCTTACTAATTCTGAAGTAGAGTGCGTTATCGAAATAGCATCTATGCTCAATATCTGATAAGTTGCAAAGTTGATCGCGGTATTTGGGATACGAAGACTTCGTGCGGGTTTTGGGCTATTTAATATAGCTCACTCGGCGAATTCTGGCAACCCTGGTTGCGTCAACCATGTTACAAAATTTAAGATGGTTCTGATAACTGATGATATGGTTGTATTAACTTTACTAAAAATTCTCATTTTTATTTCTTGAAAACCGTAAAAGATAGAAAGATAAAAATTAACGTTAATAAAAAACCGCATTAGGAACATCTTTGAAAAAAACAAAATTTTTGGTAGAGGTAGCAGGGTACTGAAGTGGAAGGTGGTTTTTTGTATCTCAGAAACGGTTCATGCATGAAAGTTGAAACTTAGTACGTATATGTAGAAGTCCCACAGAAGTATTTAAAGTAAGACAAAGTGCAGGTTTTCATTGGAGTACGGAGATGGAGAAGACAAAATATCCGTGAAAAGGGGTTTTTACAATATCTTCACGAATTTTGGTATATCTTTTCGGCATGTCGAGTTTTCAAATTAATTTTACTTCTATGGGCTCTTTATATAAGCACCTAGAATAGCTTTTACACATTTTGTGATAACTATCCAACCTCTAAGGGGATATAAAGTGGATGTGTACATTTTCACGAATTTCGACATATTTCTTAGGTCTAACGAGATATTGAATTCGCTTCAACTTCTAAAGACTTTAAATATAAATCGGAAAAAAATGAATTTAAGCATTTTTTAATTTTCAACCCCTAGGGATGTAAAATATTATTCAAATTTTCACGAATTCCTTCAAATCTTTTAGGTTAAATGAGATCGAATTTGTTTATAGGCTTTATATAAATTGACCTAAAAATTAATTTCTGGATTTTTCGATATTTAACCCCTAAGAGGGTGTAAAATGATTGAGTAGGTTTTTACGAACTCCTATTTCACTTAGGTCTGATAATATACAAATTTTCTTTTGCGTTTAGGTCTGGCAACTTTGTGTTATTTGAAAAGCAGAGATGTGTCAATCGGTTAGTGTTTTAACATTCTGTAGCAAAAAGGTAACGTTACAAATTTTTTCAATGAATCGTGAGAACCTCTATAGTAATAAAATAGGAAATATCTATCGTGCTTTTAATGCTGCTTCTAATGCAGCCCTTACTGAATATCCTTTGCAATAAATTTTCTAGCAGTTTTCATATTTCCCGGTGTCATAATTTCCTCCAAACAATATTCAAATGGAGTCACAAAAATTGACATCAGGTGCTCACCATTACTTCAACTTTACCTATCCTTCCTTATTTTTGAATTGCACAAAAAAACATTTTTTTTCCAACTCACCTACCCATTCATAGTGCCTCCTTATTTCATAAAAATCTTTTCTTTGCGAAATATTCGAGTGTACCTTGAAGCTAGACGAAGAGTTCTCGTGGCATTCAAGACATTGTTCGAATTTTCGTACAAGTTTTCCCATTATTCGGGCATTTTATGGGCGCCACCAAGAAGTTTTTATTGTCAAATTTATTAAGTTAAGTGCACGACGGCGGGAATAGGAGTTGAGAAACAAGGATATTCTTCTGTTCCTGACTCTAATAAAGTGGAAGAAAATGATAGAAATGTCGGGCAACCGCCATTATACCGGGATCATCATTCACTTACAATTTATGCACGAGACGGGCTTAATAAACAATAATAATATCTAATAATAATCACAGCAATAGAGCACATAAAATGAACACTTTTCTCAGCTCCGCCCGCTTCGGATGCGCTCTTATTAAAACATGAAAATTTAACGGCCTTCTTTAGTATGTCACCGTTTTATTACGGACTTTTTATCGCATAAAATAAGAACGTTCATATTAAACATATCTAAGGAATGTTTGATGTTGGAATGAAGCTGCCTTAAAGTTGGGGGATGTAATTATTTCTAGATTTAAAAAAAAATTAACGACCGTATCTGAAAACCTTTGTGCAGAACATAACGTCAAATCATTCTAAAAGATGTAAAACTGCAAAATCATCGTTCTACGATGTAACGAAAGTTTATAGCACATCCTAAGTCCTTGTTGGTTTTTCGATGTGGCGGAACTAATAAGTTGCAAACACATTTTTTAAGTCGACTGATTCCTCAACTATCTGACTATAGATAGTTTTAGTAGTAAGTCCTTTCTTGATTATTTAGATTAATCATTCTATAAATTACAAAACAATGAAATTACTATTCCAAATGGAACTGGTCATATTTTTCGGATAGCATTTTATATTATCTGACACATTTTTTAATATCACATCCATAAACCATGCGATATGAATGTGCAGTGCATAGTATCAATCCAGGCCGTTGTAATAGCACCTTGCAGAACACAGAAATGAACACTTCTTGCACGGTGTTTTATTGCGCCTTCGGTTCAAATAATTGTTCTTGTCCTACTAGCAAAATACCTTCCATAAGGCCTTACCGAAGCTACGAGACAGGAAAATAGCTTCGGTAAGACTTTAGGGAAGGTAGCTTGCTATTAGGGTGGTTCGTGTTTGAAATAGATTTAGGTTCTTGTTTATGATGGAATTCGTGCAAGAAGCATAGACATTTGAGGTGTGTTGAAGAATAACGCGCACTAACAATTTTTGACTGATGCTAAAATCCTTAATTTTTTCCTTAAAGTCGAAGAATTGGAAATTACTGGTTAGTGTCACACTATGACAAATTTATCGGGACATTCTGAAAAATTAATGATTCGGTGACAAAGATGATGGAGTTGCGATTTAAGGAAATCAATTTAACGATATTTTAGGAGAATCAAAAGGAACCAAAACTTTAACCCAAAAAATTATATTATCTCGAGAAAAGATTATTAATTTTACTTCAATAAATATGAAGCTGCAGACGTCGCAAGTTTATTCAAATCTACAGATGATCAATGATTCCAAATAATGAGCTGAGTTGAGTTTTTCTTCATTTTAATTTATTACTTTTTAAAAATCGGCCAACAGTCTGGGCGCAACTTTATTATTTTATGGGTAGAAGTCCGAAACGTGTTTAATGATGAGATACGGTGTTGGGTACTATGCGACTGATAACCTAAAAAATAACGTTCCAAATAGCCTCCTGGTTATTTTTTAGGTTGTCAGTCGCATAGTACCCAACACCGTATCTCATCATTAAACACGTTTCGGACTTCTACCCATAAAATAATAAAGTTGCGCCCATTTGGCCGATTTTTTTTTATTTATTTGCGTATTTTTTTATCAATAGAATAATTCATAGTAGTAAAAGCGAATTCGATCACATTAAACCTAAGAGATTTTCGAAATCAGTGATATCTTGAACAATACCCCCAGGGGGTTTAATTGAGAAAAATACTTAAATTGGGTTTTTCCCCGATTAGTTTAAAGCTTATAGAAGTAAAAGTGAATTCCAAATCTCAATATACCTTAGGAATATATCAGAATTCGTGAATATGTACACAACCACTTTACACCCCCTTAGGGGTTGGATATCTAAAAAATTTGAAGAACATTACTAGGCGCTTATATGAATAGCCCGCAGAAGTAAAATTGCTTTGATAGTTTGACATGTCTAAAAGTTTTAACGAAATTGGTGAAAATGTGGATTCACGGAAATTTTTTTTACTCAACCTCTGAACGCCAATAAAAATCTGAACTTTTTTTTGCTTTAGTTACTCTAATAGCACATCTACATATACGTACCAAGTTTCAACTTTCTAGCATAAGCCGTTTCTGAGATATAAAAAACCACCCCTCACCCCCGTACCTTGCTACCCCTATAAAAAATTTCATTTTTCTGGGATGTCTCTAGAGTTGCTCTATATAATCCTAAATTTTTAGTTTTCCACTCATTACGGTTTTTGAGAAATAAAAATCAGAATTTTTTTCTTTCTACCCCTTTTCACCATCACCCCCTACATCCCCACCACTAAATTTTTTTTCCCTACTAGAGGTCTACCGACCCCAACTCCTGTAAAATTTTCAAGATCATATCTGATACGGTTTCTGAGATATAAAAATGAAATTTTTTGAGAAATTGCTATTCCCCCACTTTCGTGCTCCACCTCCCCCCTCAAAAAATTTAGTTTTGGTAGACTCCTCTTGTGATCCCATATACAGAAACTAAATTTTATCTTCCTGGTGTAATTGGTTCGGAAGATATTGTAATCCAAAGTTTTTCACCCCCCGCCCCTACACCCCACCACCCCCTCAAAAATTTTAGCCCTTGTCCAATCTTCAAGTATCCCTAAGGGCAACCTCAAAGTTTCAATCTTCTGACATCAATGGTTCAGGATATATGGATTTTAGAATGTTTCAATCCCGGCTTTCTAGCGTTTTTGACTCATTGTTTTCCCCCCACTTCCACACCCCTCAACCCTTATCGATAATTTTTTTGCAAATGAGTCCACTATCACAGTACTACATAAGTTCCAAATTTCAGCCTCCTAGCATAAGTGGTTTCTGAGATCTGGAAACCAAAATTTTTCGTCTAAAACGCTCCCCTCTCCTCTCCCCTTGTAACCCCACCCCTCAAAAATATACCAGTTGTAGGGGTTCACCCATTCTACCCACCATAAAAATTTCAATTTAATATTTCAACGGGCTTGGGAGCTACGCGCCTTCAAACGATTTTGCGTACGGCGTACGGCGGACGGCGTACGGCGGACGGCGGACGGCGTACGGCGTACAGACGGACATTTTTTTTTTTTTGCTATTTTGGGGTTTACTAGTCCTAAAACGTGTAAATACAAAATTTCAGGGTAGCAAACTTTTTTGAAATTTCAGGTCGATCACAATACTTTATTATTAAAAAATAATAAAGTAAAATTAAGAATTCATTATTGAAATTAGGTGAGAAAATAATGCACACAAGTTTTTAGAATTAATTTTTTTTTAAAAAAAAGGGTACGACAATAACAAGAGTGAGATTTAAACCAATGAGTTGATGGACTAGCACGCTCACACTAGGCTACCGACGACAAAATTAAGCCTACCTTTGATTTTACTTAATTATTTTAATAATAGATTTTCTGATCGATTTCAAGAAATTATGTTTTAGGTCTACTGGATCTCAAAATTGTCATACAAAAAACTGCAATCCGTCTTTTTTGTATCGGGTAAAAAGTAAAAGGCTTAAATACGTTTTCACGAATTTCGTCATATTTCTTAGGTCTGATTAGATATCAAATTGAATTTTATTTTTACTAAAATCGGTAAAAAAAACAGTTTCAGGATATTTTACATTCGACTTACAAGGTATAAAGGGGTTGCATATATTATATTTTCACGAATTTTGACATATCTTTCAGATCTGAAGAGATTTTGAATTGGTTTTTACTTCCTTTAGCGTTTTACATAATCGGCTAAAACTTACGGTGTGTAAAAAAGAAGCATTTATTTTCACAAATTCCAACATATCTCTTAAGTCTAACTTGGTAACAAATTATTGTTTACTTCTACGGAATTTTTATATTATCGTCAATATAACAATCATACTATTTTTTGATATTTAGTACTTAACGGGGCGTAATTAAGGAGTAAGGTGTATGTGTTTTCGTATATGAGAAACTGATGAAAGATTTTTAATGTATGTAATTCAATTCAATATGTGACGCCCCATTCAATTGTCCAATTCAGGTCAAAATTTAATTAGTGAGAATCCGATTTTGTTTGGAAGTAATCTGATACTAATATCATGGAGACTAGATAATTAAGGAAATTATGAGATGGAGACTAGATAAATAAGGAAATTATGAGCCTTATACCGAAATTATTTAATTTTCGTTTTTAGTTTAAAGTTTGACTTGTAATTAAATCAGTGAAGTAGCTCAAGAGCTTTGCAATTTTCAATCAATTCTCTTCGGGGTCCAGATGCCAAGCAATATCCGCGATATCTGAAAATTAATTAAATTGTACCTGAATGAATTCTGGGCTGTGTCATAGAACCATATTGCAATTTACCGTTCAGTAATTCTTCAAGAATCACTTACCTTTGTAATTTGATGTCCTTCTCGTCCCATATTCTATTTTCGACGGTTCCTCTTATTCGTTCATTTCTGATTCTCGAATACAGTCTAATTTGCTTTTCACAAACACTCCTAGCTCTCCTCCCGGTACCTATAAATCTTATCTTTAGTCGCTGGCTATTCTGTTCCAGCTTTTCAACTCATCTGTCAACTAAATGATAGAATCATTATCTTAGTGGAAACTTGCGGGGAGAAGAGGAGATCTGGAGCCGGGCATAAAATTACGGAAAACGTAAAAATCCATTAAGTAAGACAATGGTGAAAACACTTGAATCCATAGTCCGAATAGAGGGCTCATTTATACCCATTTAGCATTCCTTTTTCCTTTTTTCGCTCGATTTTTTTGCTTTGCTTTAAAGGACATACCCACCAGGGCAGTAATTAATCATTTCTTGCAATGAATCCCGAAGAAGTCCTTTCGTGCTTGCTTGCTTTCTTCTCAGCTGGACTGTACGGGTATGAAACCATTTGTCTTCACTCTCCTTGCGACAAATATTTTTTATATCAAGATTAATATTCAACGGAGCAACGATTATATACTGCAGTTCGATATAGTCAGCTTTCTTCCTATCAAATGTGCAATCTTTGGTCTTATTCTCCGACTTTCGGGTGAAATATGCTCCAACTCTTCTTCATCTTATTTGATTGTTGATACTTGCGTTCATCTTATAAAGCCTTTTAGTTAAAAAATTACGCCAAAATATCACGCAACTAATTCTAATAATCGCGTCATTATTCTATAAAATGAACAAAATGGGACCAAGGTGCTGCTTACCAGATGGGAGAGAGAAATGAGCTCCAAGAAATTGTAGCTATTGAGTGCGAAGAGAAAGGTAGGACTTAGTCTTAGTCTTAGTTTATAAATAAAGTAGGTGTTATGGATTTAACACTTATTTTATTACAAATTAAGGAAAGAAACTTTAACAAATTAATTAAATCAAATTAGGAGAATGGGATTTGAAGTAACTCAATTTTCTAATCAACCTAATTTCTTTTCTAAACTTCCAGCCTATTCAGTTAGACTGAATGAATGGTAGCATATACTACAAAGTATAGTAGCATATACAACAGTTGATAAACATAATAGTAAAAGCCTGTGAACAATTTTGTCATGATAGATTTTTTCCAATACTTTACTTCAGTATAGATGCACACCTATTCACATCTGGTCTACATTGAAAACTCTCAGCAATGCTAGAAATACACTTCATCGCAGTTGATTCATTAATTACTAGATCTTTTATTCCAAATGTTGTAGAAGGAAATTAGGTCACGTTGTCGAATTTACTAAAATTCATGGGCTAACTATTTAGGACTATCCGATCATAAAAATCTGCCAATAGTCTGGGCGAAACTTTATTATTTTTAGGGTCAAAGCTCGGGAGCGGTAAAAGTCGGAGTGTATCATGAGTTGCTTCGAGATTTTTAGATTTCTTATGGAAAATTAATTTTGTTCTTAATATAAAAATATTTAAAATAGAGATTTTTAGACGATTAAACATTGAAAAAGTCCGTAATAATCAATTTTACATCTCATCAGAACTAAGGAATGGCAAAAATTGTGAAAACATATACAAACCCTTGGGGGTTGAATATCGAAAAATTGAGAAATGGGTTTGTAGGCGATTATATAAAAAGTCTGTGGAAATAAAAAGCGATCTAATATCTCATCGAACCTAAGAAATATGTCGAAACTTTGAAAAGCATACAACCCCTTTACACCCATTAGGATTGAATATCTAAAATACTGAAATTGACTTTTTGGCTTTTTTACATAGGAAACCTTAGGAAGTAAAAATGAATTCGATATATCACCAGATATGCAACCTCCTTACACCCACTTGGGGGTTGAATGTTCAAAAATCCTGAAAGGAGTTAATAAATAAATATGAAGACAGCACGAGAAAGTAGGAACCAATTCAATTTCTTATCACTTCTAAAAGAAATGACGGAACTCGTGAAAACGTGTTCAACCCGTTTATACCCTCCTAGGTGGAAAAAGGAAAAAACTTAAAAACAAGTTTTAGGCGATTATTACACAAGCCCATGAATATGAAAAGATATTCAATATCTGATAAGACGTGGATATAGTAGAATTCGTGAAAAAGTTTACAACCCCCTTTGCACCCCCTTAGGGGTCGAATTTTAAAAAATCCTGAAAACACTATCTAGGTATTTATATGAAGAATCCATAGAATAAAAATGAATTCAATATTTGGAAAGACCTAATAGATATGACGAAAACCGTGAAAATATATGCATTCCATTTTCACTGATAATTTGTTTTGCCCCCCCTCCGAACGCCAATGTATATTTGAAATTTTTTTCTAAATTAGTTTTCTAGTTGATTTACATAAACGTACCGAGTTTCAATTTGTAGCATAAGCCGTTCTATAGATAGGAAAAACACCCCCCACCCCCGTGCCATACTACCCCTATAAAAAATTATATTTTTCCAAGATGCTACTAATATAGCTCTATCTAAATACGAAGTTTCAGCTTTATATCATTATAGGTTGTCGAGATATTAAAATCGGAACTTTTTCCTTTTCACCCTCCCCCACCCTCACCCACTACACCCACACTTCCAAAATTTTGTTTTCTACTAGAGGTCTACTAGGCCTACTTCTGGTAAAAATTTGAAGTATCTATCTTACACCGTTCTTGAGATATGAGACGTGATTTTTTAGAAAAATTCGCATCCCCTCCACTTTCATGCTCCACCGCCCCCTTCAAAAATTTTGCTTCCAGCAAACTTCATTTGTCAACCTTTATACAGAAATAAAATTTTATTTATCTAGTGCAATTGGTTAGTAAGATATCGCAATCTAAAGTTTTTCACCCCCACCCCCGTACGCCACTGCCCCCACTCAAATTTTTGTTTCCGATCTATTCTCCTAGTATACCTACAGATATTCATAAAGTTTCAATTTTGTGACATTAACCGTTTAGGAGATATGGATTTTAGAAAGTGTCGATCTCACCTTTTTTGCGTTTCGGACGCATTATTTTTCCCCCCACTCCCAAACCCCTTCACCTATATCGGCAATTTTTTTGCAAATGGGTCCACTACTGAAGCTCTATATAAATTCCAAATTTCAGCCTCGTAGCATAAGCGGTTGCTGAGATCTAGAAACCAAAATTTTCCGTCTAAAACACTTCCCCCTCCTCCCCCCTCACACCCCCACCCCTCCAAATTTGGCCACTTCAAGGGGCCTACCCAGTCTATTCATAAAAAAAATTTTAATTTAATAGCTCAAAGGGTTTGGGAGCTACGAGCCTTCAAACGATTTTGCGTACAGCGGTCGACGTACGGCGTACGGCGTACGGCGTACGGCGTACGGCGTACGGCGTACGGCGGACAGACGGACTGAAATTTTTTATTGCTTTTTTCGTGTCTACTCGTCATGAAACGTGAAAAAAAATTTTGAGGGTAGCAAATTTTTTTTTTTTAAAAATCGAAAACAATACTGTATTATTAAAATAATAAAGTAAAAGCAATAACAAAATTTGGCCGCCATACGCGAATGTGTTTACTGATATTTATTTTCTGATATTTTGTGGACCAGTAAAGATTTCATCATGAAAATTCCTCAGCAGGTTGACTAAGTTCATCTCAAGGAGGGATGCAATTTTTAAGGGAGAGTTGCGAACCTTCCAGATATGGTCTAGATTTATACAGAAGTTCCACAGTCGGTAAGATTTTAAAGTCAAAATAAAGAAAAAATAGTTGTGTAGCTGCAGGTACTCTTATAAATTAACCAGGAGAAAGAAAGTTAATTATCTAGAGTGCCTGCATGGAAACAACCAGCATTATATTTCAATTTTGACCTAAAAACAAAATTGATGTTTGTAAGCACTTCTTTCACACATTAACTTTAATCACTACCCGGACTTTGCCTGGACATAAAATTATAAAGTTGTGCCCTAACTTCTGGCAAATTTTTTTTTTATTTTAAATCTAATTTTATTTTTCTTAACAAACTAAAATTTTAAAGATATTTCCATCCATTAAATTTTGTTGGTGTTAAAGATCCTTCCTTGGGGGGTGGGGAATAACAATTTTTCAAGAAAATTAAGTCGTATATCTCACGAATTATTTCAGGTGTGATTTTAGAATTTATATAGAAATTAGGCTCACTGGATTTCTAGCTGAGAAAAAGTGGGGAAGAACGAAAAGAACCCAATTTAGGTTCTTTATCTCGAGAACCACAATACAGAACCCGAAAGAAAGCCGAAGGTTAACGTATGTTTAGGTCAACTATAATATCATGCTCTAAAAATAATTATTGATAAGGGTACCAAGGTACTCAGATGAGTGGTATTTCTATATCTTCGGAACGTCTTACACTAGAAAGTTGGAACTTGGTACATAAATTTATGAAGATTTACTAGAAAAGTAGATAATTGAACCAACAAATTTTAAAATTTCAAGTACGGTAAAAGTATCTTCTATGAAAAGGAGGTCTATACATTTTCATGAATTTATGGGTCAATCTAATATATCATCAAACCTAATAAATATGTCGAAAACTGTGAAAAGTATTCAAGCCAATGACACCCCCTTTGGGTTGAATATCTAAGAATCTTGAAATTAACTTTATTGCGATCATAGGAACCCTTAATAAGTAAAAATCAATACAACATCTCATCAGATTTGAGGAATATGTAGATATTTGTGAAACAGTACGCAACCCTCTTTACACTGTGAGGACGGAAATTTCCATGTGAAATTTCCACACACAAACATTGAATTAAAACATGTAACAGTGAATTGAATTACAAACACAACACAAATTAAAACTTAGAACTAAGAACATTGAATTACAAACAACTGTGATACAAAACACAAATAAAACATGAAACACAGAACCTGGAAAACAAACACAACAAAGGCTGAAAGAGAAAAATTAAGAATACACCTGGAAAAGATCAGCGGGATGACAACAGCGCCCCAGGCGACACAATGCGACAGAAAAAACCCGCCGACAAGTATACGAAATCCCAGCGAGACTATATACCGAAAGAGGCATGCACCGACCGCGAATTATAAGAAGCCATAAAATAATTCGTGGATAGTAAATGTTTATCACTAAATATATAGTGAACGAATCGACCAGAAGAGGAGCTCGGTGGCAGTGATCAAGTCTGCAAAGAAGGCAAGCAGAGTTGCACTTCCTCTTCTAGCAACATTGAAAACTGACCGGACAGTCGTCTTAAGAGATCCTCAGACAGGATAAGGCTGGCGAAGTTGCACTTCCTCTTTGAAAGTCTGGGGTCTATTAGGTCTAGTCCAAGCCGAAGCACAAAACGAAGCAGCGAAGCAAGACGACAGCAGCGACGCACAAGACATAAGCAGCGAAGCAAGACGACAGCAGCGGCGCACAAGATACAAGCAGCGAAGCCAAGACGAACGCAGCGAAGCCAAGACGAACGGAGCAAAGCCAAGGCGGACGTAGCGAAGCCAAGATGAATGTAGCGCAGCCAGGACGAATGCAGCGAAAACAAGACGATAGCAGCGAAGCCAAGACGAACGCAGTGAAGCCAAGACGAAGGCAGCGAAGCGAAGACGATCGCAGCGAAGCCAAGACGAACGCAGCAAAGCCAAGACGAACGCAGCGAAGCCAAGACGAGAGCAGCGAAGCCAAGGGGAATGCAGCGAAGCCAAGACGAACGCAGCGAAGCCAAGACAAACGCAGCGAAGCCAAGACGAGAGCAGCGAAGCCAAGACGAACGTAGCGAAGCCAAGACGACAGCAGCGAAGTCAAGCCACGACGCGCAGAGCAAAGCTGCGATGAGCACGGTGAGCCACCACAAGCAGAGCACAAAGCAGCGACAAGCACAGAGCAAGCCACGACGAGCGGATCATGCGAGCGGATCATGCGAGCGGATCACGCGAGCGAAGACGAGATGACGATCAGAAACAGGGTCAAGTTAAAGCAAGCAGAGTCGTGCCAGGAGTTGGGCTAAAACCAGCTAGGACAAGCCACGACGAACTTCGCCAAAACCACGACAAGCAGGCACAGCGCAGCCGAGACGAACAAAGCAGAAGCCATACAGAGAGACGAAGACAGGGAAGGATGAAGACAGGGTAGGACGAAGACAGGGTAGGACGAAGACAGGGAAAACAAAGCAAGGGCCACACGCGGAGATGAATACAGGGAAGTACGAAGGCCGGGAGAGCAAAGGCCACACAGAGAGACGAAGACAGGGAGAGAGCAGAGTAGAGAGAGTCAAAGCAAGGCGAGTGGAATACCCGCAGGATTACAATCGAATCACGTTGAGCAGAGGCAGCGGTCAGGAGCAAGTCAAGGCGAGTAGGGCAGACACGTGGAGGCGAGCAAGGAGAAAACCCAAAAAAAATCAAATAACAAAATATATGTCATCAATTAGAGTAATAAAGAGAAGTCAATCAAGTAAATAAATATTTTGTAACGGACACTGGCACCCGATGAGCATACCCCGGAATTTGAGTCGTTGCAGTTTGCCCTTTTATTTAGCAAAGGTAGTAGCTGCCAGTTTTTTCAGTGTAGTTTAAAGAGTTTGGGAGTTACGAACCTTCAAACGATTTTGCGTACGGCGTACAGACGGACTGAATTTTTTTTTATTTTTTGGTGTCTATTCGTCATGAGACGTCAAAAAAATTCAAGGTAGCAATTTTGTTTTTATAAAATCGATAACAATACTCTATTATTAAAATAATAAAGTACAAGTCAATTTCGTACATAAAAAAAATCCCATAGTCTACTCGTATCCAGAAAATATAACAAGACGTTAAGTATCAGACATTCGTAATATATTTTAAATTGCAGAAACATTAAGAGCTTTTAGCCGGAAGTATATCTCGCACTCGCACTTTAACCAGCGTTAAACACAACAAACAAATAGATAATCATTACTTGAAATTCAATTACGACCTCAATTTACATTTACCTTTAATCACTTAGGGGGCAAAATTCTCCATTACGCCGAAATGATGCCTTCGTCGGAAGGAAGCTGAATTTCCGTTCTCTTTGAGGACAACTTCAACTTCCGCTCGTCGACCGTTTCAAAAACCATCCAAAGACAATTTTCTTCTACTTTTTCGCTATTATCCGTGACCTGGCATATATTTTTACATTAGACCGTAATTGAGTTTAGAGGAGTGAGCCGGAGAAGCCTGGACCAGATACCAGATTAGATCACGTTCGCCAAGTTTCGTGGGTACGGGGATAAAATGCAGGATTAAAGCAGAACTGAAGAGGCTCTTACGCACACTATACAAGGACGAAAGACCAGAATATAACAAGAATTGAAGTAATTGGTATTGAACGTTCTTAGCTAATTAAGAAAATTTACAAGTGAAAAAGAAACTCGCTACATGTTTATTCGCCGAATGAGCACTTAACGAGAATATCACTTAGACCAGGCTGAAAATATTTCTGAAAATTTCGCAATTTTCCACTTCTGGACATAGCGTTAAGATAATATTGCATTGATGAATCAATTACGCCAGAACTATTAATTAAAATAATTAAAACACACCTCAGTTAAAATAGGGAAGGTTGCTACTATAATGAATGAGCAGAATACGTGTTAATGTTCTGTATATGTGCCACAGATTTGATTATAATTTGTCCCGGAGACTTGATCGAAACCAGACCTCCCGTATAACGCAGCGGAACTCATCCGGAACTCCAGCAGAATTAATTTTCTACCGAGTTCCGAGAAATGCTAAGAGTCCTATCGGCACATTTTGGTTACTTATAACTTCATTAAATAGTGATTCATTCGGTACTTTGTTACTATGTTCTGGATCTCAATTCCGATACAGTACTCAAATTCCCTAATTGATATTGCATGCAAGATTAGTGTTTAAATCTGAATTAATTCCTTTTAAGTACTCGATCACGGTACTGTATGTTAGTACTGCTACAACTAAAATTAGAAAATAAAAGCAGTTTTTATACCAATTTAGAATTTACTTATACTTTTCATTTACATCACCCCAGTATCCAGTGTAGTGAAAATGCCAAGGCAAATTAAATTCGGACGATACCTGACTTCGTTACCTTTAAGGTTCAAATGGACCGCATATATTTTTGTAAGGAGCCGACGGATGCAACTCATTCATAATGCGCTCATCTGAATGACAACTGTTTTGATGGTTATACAACTTGTACCTGATAAATAATTCTAAATAATTTTTAGTTCCAAGAAATTGTGTTTTAATTGTATTCATACATATCTTGACGTGTTTTTTTTATACAAACCGAACCGGAATTAGGTGGTTAGCCTTTAATACACAGTAGTGTACAGTCCAGTCAGCTTAGGGATGGGAGGTCGGAAATCGGGCCGGGTATGGCAGTGTACTAGTTGGTGTTAATAATTTTACTTTATTATTTCAATAATACAGTATTGTTATCGATTTTTAAAAACAAAAAATTTACTACCCTCAAAATTTTTTTTTTTACGTTTCATAACGAGTAGATACGAAAAAAGCAAAAAAAAATTTCAGTCCGTCTGTCCGCCGTACGCCGTACGCCGTACGTCTACCGGTGTACGCAAAATTGTTTGAAGGCTCGTAGCACCCAAACCCTTTGAGCTATTTAGTTGAATTTTTTTTCGTGGGTAGAGTGGGCAGTCCCCTTAAAGTGGCCAAATTTGGAGGGATGGGGGTGTGAGGGGGGAGGAGGGGGAAGTGTTTTAGACGGAAAATTTTGGTTTCTAGATCTCAGCAACCGCTTATGCTAGGAGGCTGAAATTTTGAATTTATATAGAGCTTTAGTAGTGGACCCATTTGCAAAAAAATTGCAGATATTGGTGAAGGGGTTTGGGAGTGGGGGGGGAAATAATGCGTCCGAAATGCAAAAAAGGTGAGATCGACACTTTCTAAAATCCATATCTCCTAAACGGTTAATGTCACAAAATTGAAACTTAATAAGTATCTGTAGGTATACTAGGAGAATAGATCGAAAACAAAAATTTGAGTGGGGGCAGTGGCGTACGGGGGTGGGGGGTGAAAAACTTTAGATTACGATATCTCACGAACCAATTGCACTAGACAAATAAAATTTGATTTGTGTATAAAGGTTTATAAATGAAGTCTGCTGAAAGTAAAATTTTTTAAGGGGGCGTTGGAGCAAGAAAGTGGAGGGGATAAGAATTTTTCTAAAAAATCACGTCTCATATCTCAAGAACCGTGTAAGATGGATGCTTAAAATTTTTACCAGAAGTAGGCCTAATAGACCCCTAGCAGAAAATAGGGTGTAGAGGGTGAGGGTGGGGGAGGGTGAAAAGGAAAAAGTTCCGATTTTAATATCTCGACAACCTATAATGATATAATGCTGAAACTTGATATTTAGATAGAGCTATATTAGTGGCATCTTGGAAAAATATAATTTTTTATAGGGGTAGTATGGTACGGGGGTGGAGGGTGTTTTTCCTATCTTTAGAACGGCTTATGCTATAAAGTTCAAACTCGGTACGTTTATGTAAATCAACTAGAAAACTAATTTAGATAAAAAAAAATTTCAAATATCCATTGGCGTTCGGGAGGGGGGGCAAAAAAAATTATCAGTGAAAATGGAATGCATATATTTTCACGGTTTTCGTCATATCTATTAGGTCTTCTCAAATATTGAATTCATTTTTATTCTACGGTTTCTTCATATAAATACCTAGAAAGTGTTTTCAGAATTTTTTAAAATTCGACCCCTAAGGTGATGCAAAGGGGGTTGTAAACTTTTTCACGAATTCTACTATATCCCCACGTCTTATCAGATATCGAATATATTTTCAGTTTCACGTGCTTGCGTAATAATCGCCTAAAACTTGTTTTTAAGTTTTTTCCTTTTTCAGCCCCTAAGAGGGTATAAACGGGTTGAACACGTTTTCACGAGTTCCGTCATTTCTTTTAGAAGTGATAAGAAATTGAATTGGTTCCTACTTTCTCGTGCTGTCTTCATATTTATTTATTAATTCCTTTCAGGATTTTTGGATATTCAACCCCCAAGTGGGTGGAAGGAGGTTGCATATCTGGTGATATATCGAATTCACTTTTACTTCCCAAGGTTTCCTATATAAAAAAGACAAAAAATCAATTTCAGTATTTTAGATATTCAATCCTAATGGGTGTAAGGGGGTTGTATGCTTTTCAAAGTTTCGACATATTTCTTAGGTTCGATGAGATATTAGATCGCTTTTCATTTCCACAGACTTTTCATATAATCGCCTACAAACCCATTTCTCAATTTTTCGATATTCAACCCCCAAGGGTTTGTATATGTTTTCACAATTTTTGCCATCCCTTAGTTCTGATGAGATGTAAAATTGATTATTACGGCCAACCAATTCACGATTTTTCGAATTTCCAGAACCAATTAGGTGTGAAGGGTTTGCTTACGTTTTCACAAATTTTTCAAAATCCGTCTTGTCTCATGAGATATCAAGTTGCTTCTTATGAAATCGTTTAAAATCCTGTTTCACAATTTTTTCGAAATTCAAACCCCAAGTGGAAGTAATGGGTTTATATACGTTTTAACAATTCGTTTTTGCTTCTATGGGCTTTTAGTGTACATAATGTACTGAAATTCGAATAGTCTACACGGACTTTTTCAATATTTAATCGGTTAAAAATCTCTATTTTAAATATTTTTATATTAAGAACAAAAATAATTTTTCAAGAAATCTAATAATTTCGAAGCAACTCATGATACATTCCGACTTTGACCGCTCCCGAACTTTGACCCGAAAAATAATAAAGTTTCGCCCAGACTATTGGCAGATTTTTTTATACTCTAGATGAAATCATATAGAGTATTATAAGTTTAATCCAGCCCAAAAGTTTGTAACGCATAGAACCAAGCCTCGGACAAAAAAAAGTTATATATTATTTTTTGTTTATTTGTGCCCAAAAACCTCAAATCCGTCTGACGTCCGTCCGTCCGTCCGTCCGTCCGTCCGTCCGTCCGTCCGTCCGTCTGTCCGTTAGCACGATAACTCAAGAACGCCTTCACCTAGGATCTTGAAATTTTGAATCTGGATGTTTGGTTGAATTTGTAAGGCTAAGTTCGTTAACGGGCAAAATCGTCCTACTCCTTCGGGTAGCTGCCATACAAAATGTCCTTAAAACACGTGTTCAAGAATATTGGTCGATAACTTCAGAAGGGTTTAAGCTACGACATTGAAATTTCGTTTGTGTTATTTTTCCAATAGTTCGAGCTAAATGTATGATTATGAAGAAAATCCTGTTAGTCCTTCGTGTAGCTGCCATACAAATATCCTGTCAAAATGTATTCACTTAATTTACGAAACTCACTATAACTCAAGTAATCTTTTAGCTACGAATTCGGAATTTTTTACAAATTAGTTTTGAGTGAAAACAAAGTTCGAGTTTACTAGTCAGCGAAATCCTTTTACTCCTTCTGGTAGCTGCCATACAAAATGTCCTTAAAATACGTGTTCAAGAATATTGGCCGATAACTTCAGGCGGGTTTAAGCTACGTCTTTGAAATTTTGTACGTAGTATTTTTCCAATAGTTGAAGCTAAATGTATGATTATGAAGAAAATCCTATTAGTCCTTCGTGTAGCTGCCATACAAATATCCTGTCAAAACGTTTTTTTTAATTTACGGATCTTACTATAACTCAAGTAATCTTTTAGCTATAAATTGGAAATTTTGTACAAATTAGTTTTGAGTAAAAACAAAGTTCGAGTTTACTAATCAGCGAAATCCTTTTACTCCTTCTGGTAGCTGCCATACAAAATGTCCTTAAGACACGTGTTCAACAATATTTTTCGATAACTTTTGAACGCTTCAAGCTACGAATTTCACATTTCGTACAAGTTCATTTTCAAATGGTTCCAAGGAAAAGGATAAATATGTAAGAAATCAAGTGAGTCCTTTCTGCACCTCTCATGTGAAAGTCCTTCAAAAGGGAAATTTTTTTTCGATGACTTACCCAGTTCAAGATATGAAATTCTCTTTTAGTTTTGAGTAGCAATCTAATGGGAGTCCTTAATAAAGGACATACAACATCCACACACGTAATTCTACTTTATCCCCAACTACAATATAAATCGAAGTTCAGTATTCATCTAGAGTATTATACGATTGGCTTGCAGCCGATCGTGACTGCAGTATGTTTTTTTAGTGCAGTTTGGCTGCTATACCAGAACAGTAATGTTGCCTATAACAAATCAACTAATGCCTGGTAGCTCTGATGGTGTTTTGTGAATCTGAAGAGAATGTAAACAGAACTCATCTGCTCAGTGTTAAATCCTTTAGTAGTGATCCTATTAAACATACCGCACTGTTCACTATTTATATTAATATTTCGAAGCCAATAGCAACTGAAAAATTCCTATAAATAATTTATGCGTTAAATTGGAATTGAACCCACGACATCGCCGAAGCAATGTTTAAAAGACCTACCACTGGACTGCACCCGGTGTTAGTAAAAAATGTCGAAATTTGGTAGAATTTTTGCAAGAAATTCAGACAAAGGGCGTGATCTTGTAGTAAAATAATGTATACGTACTTATTGAAATTGTTCTTTGATATACATAAAGATTCGCACCTTGACATTTGAGTTGCGGAAAAATGAATAAAATAGCAACTGAAGCAGAACTGGAGTAGGTTCGAGATAATGCAGAATAAAGAGTGTGCATGTAGGTTACCCTTTCTTACGTACTGTCGATTGATTGCAACGCGGTTGAGAAGGATAATAACTCGTATTTTAAGTTCCGTACCTAGGACGGAAAAAAATTAAATTATGACAAACCTTCTTTTTCGAAAGACACTTAAGTGGAGCCTGCAGAAAGAAAGAACGATATCCAGAATATTTTTTTTACCTGAAACCATTGAAAAATTAACGTGTAAATAAATTTCAAAGTTGTATCATTCTGAAGTTATGGGCCGATATTTTATTTTCTAGACTTTTGTATGCACCCGACTCGATCTTTTTCTTAACACAAAAAAGTAATATAAAATTTTTTTAATACAAAAAGTTAATGCAAAATTGCGATTTTCTAGCTCGACGATTTCCCGAGTTATAGTAGGTTTCGAAGGAGTAATGCACATATTTTCAATTGAATTTTGTATGCTTTTCTGCATACTTACTAATTGTGTTATATATTAAATTGGGTATAATTTGAAATTCCCAGCTTGAAGTTATCGGTCAGTAGCGATTAAGACGTGTCTTAAAAACTGTTGTATCTCAATTACCCAAAGGAGTAGGACGATTTTGCCTAACGAACTTAGCCTTACAAGTCCTGTTTAATGAATGGATACCATCTTACAAGGACAATATGTTCTTGAGTTATCGTACTTTCGCACAGACAGACGGGCGAACAGACAGACAGATGGACACGAAGCAGATTTCTAGTTTTTGATCTAAAAAAAATAAGCACTTTTTTTCGTACGAAACTCTGTTCTATTGATTTCAAACTTGTTGGCTGCATTTAGCTTATAACACTTCTGAGATTTAACCTAGAGTAGGCCAAAACAAAATGACAATCAAAAAAATTATAATTGATTTGGTACTGGAACTGAACTGAAAAATGTACTGCTAAAAGTGTATTTATTTCACTACTTGTACAGAACTCGAATTTACAATTCCGAATGGCTGATATATCGATATATCGAAATAGCGATATTTCTCGGAGGATATATCGATAATATCGGCTGATATTTTTTAGAGGAATTTATCGATATATTGATATTAAAATCCGACTATCGGACCCGATATTTTTTGTTAAGTATAGCATATTTTAGAACTCGGCATTTTTCATTTCTGCTTATTTTTGTGTATATGTACCTACCCACGCAAATTTAGCTATTTCTAGTTGATATTTTACGTGGCAATATAATAAGTTACTTATGCCGAAGCATTCGGACAACAGAACGTCTGAATATCTAAAATTAAGAAAACAACTGACCCGAAACCTAGTGATAGCTCTGACTGGTCATATTGTTACATGAGTAAGCATCTCCATAGGATTAGTCTCTCTGAGAGTAAAATATGCAGAATTTCCGATGATGGAGACGAAACACCAGAGCACATTCTCTGTGAATTTGAGGGACTTGCTCATAAAAGACTTCATTCATTATCGGTCAGGGTTTCATGGAACCATCGGAATTCCTGGCTATTCCTCTTCGAAAAACACTAAGCTTCATCTATCCGCTCAGTAGCCTTTTGTTATTGATTTTTAATCTTGCTCTTTCAAGTAGAAGGAAATTAAAAAAAATGGACGACAGTAATATGTTTATATTAAGGAGTCATAGCTTGCCATAACTATACGTTGCTGCGTCACATCCTTTTTTCGTATATTTTTATTATCACTTCGAAAGTGTATTTAGCCTTGTTTTTTGTTATGAAAATTTAGTGAAGTGAAGAACAATTTCAAATATCATATATTTATTGGCGTTGAGTTTGTATTAAAAGCCGCGCACCGCCGTAATCTATATTATGGAGAGCATATCGTTTTTGGGGTAAAAACAACTTTTTTTTTAAATTCTTATTTTAAACTCAATTCTGGGTAAAACTGATTAAACTGAAAAGTTGTATTTTTTACGTTTAATCCATTTTCTCAAAAACCGCTCATGCCACCTCTGCTGTGAGATAGAGTAGAAGGAAATTTAAAATGTTTAATTATTTAATAATGTAATATGAGACTGACTTGAAGCTTTTTGTTCGTCAATATTAGATGTGCAATATATTCAACCTTCGCAAAAATAATAAAATTTTATTCCACTCTATTTGCTCGTTTTGCAGTAAAGAATAATTGTCCAAAATTTCATTCCAGTAGTTTCTGAGAAAATGGGTCATGAAATTTACACTTAAAAGCCTTTGCGATATTCTCCCCTTAACGTTAAATTTGATACGGGAAGGGAGATCTGAATTTATTTTTCCTTGTAAAAAATATTCGATATATCGATATTTTTTTCGATATCAACATCCCTAGATACGAATTCCGGAAGTCTGAATTCTCTCCAAACATTTTCAAGATTCCGAACCCATATACGGTTCGTAATGTCAGTACTGATTTGCTGGACTATATTTGACATATATATTTTAGAGCTTTCAATTGCGATTAAATTCCAGTTTGTGGTACTGCATTTCGGTATTAACGATATAAACAAAATCGTCCGGGCTTTAATATTCGTTTTATTTTCACGGAAGTAGCGCCGACCTTTAGAACCAGTCGGGAACGTAAAATACAACGGAAAATATTTTTTTTAAACTCTCTTTAATTTTTATTTCCGAACTACGAATATTTTCTTTTGCTGGTAATCGCTGTAATTGAACAACTTCTTCTTTTACACAAGATCGTTTGTTTAATTAAGTAGGTATTCATGCTCATACTTAAAAAATATCATTGCTTAAAAACACATCACAAACGTGTAACTATTCCTTTTCGTAAATAATGTGCACTTAAATCGGTATTTTACACAAACTTATCTCTTGGCGAAAAAATTATTCAATATGATGAACTGCATACGAAGCGTTTTTTATCATAGCGATGAAGAAAATGCGGTTCATCCAAAATTGGACTTGGCGAAATTTTATCAAATTCTGTGGTTGGTTCCTAAATGCTCGTGCTACTATTTAAGCATGTTTGAAAAGACTTACGAATGCGGCATTAAATTAGAGCCTTGAAACCTTCAATATGCTGATCGTGATGACTGATCATTCAGTTGCGAAAAATAATGTGAATTATAAGATTAAATAAAAAATAAAGCTATCCTGTACACGTCATCCAGCAATGGAAAAGTTTTAGTTGTTGGTCAGTATCATAACATTTCCCTACAGCTACACATCGCGGTTAATTTATTAGTCATAGCTACAGTGTATATTCACTGGTAGTACTCCAGAAATTCAGTACTGAACTATTGGGTATTGTTAACGAGGAGTGAAATAGGAGGCAATATTGAAGGAAAGAGAAACACAGGCATGTAGGAAGTGTGTAAGTGAATTTGGTATGGAGGTGAGTACGTTTTAATTGAAAGGTTAAATTTGATTGATAGTATAATACTCAAGGTGCAATACCGAATTAAGATTTAAATTGAATTTGGTGGCAGAAAAAGATATGGACTACGCTTATAGAGTGTGTAGAGTGACAAATACAATTTTCATTATTCATTCTTAATTCAAAACTTTACAGCATGATTTAAGCAAAATAAATGTTTGCTCAATTTTCACATCGAGTTCATTGTTTGCGAAATCGTTAAGAAATATTTAAACACGTATTTGTTTAACAAAATGGCTCTAACTTTTCAAACTGATTAAAATCGCCTAATTTCCTAGTGGCCCACACAAAATATTTATATCTAATTTGATTGGCCTAAGCATACAAATAAAAGCTATGTCTCCCTTCACCCGAGAGATTTGTTTTTCAATTTCAAAATGAACTGTTAAAACATTCACCAAAACCAATTTCTACATACTTTAAACTGTTTTCAATCACGTGGCGAAACCATTTCGTTAATGGAAATGTTAAAAGAAAAATTATTTCAAAAATTCAAGAACTATTTTTTTTACTGACGCGCTAAATTTTGAACTTTAGCAATGTTTACACCATCCCTGAGGCGTGCATACAGTAAAGGAACTTTTCTCTGAACCCAACTCAGGGCCCCATCCCCTAAGTATGATATAATAAAATAACATGAGAAAAATTTACCTTTTAGAGAGAAAATTTCTTCTAGGGAGTGATGATTTCCAGGACATTTTTTCAACGTATCTTGACGACTGACGAAGGTATAAGCTTACGTGCTCAATTTTGCATAATGTTATTAGCTATGCAGATTTCTTTTCTTGCTTGTGTCTACTTTGACAGCCATTCCCTTTCTTGCAACTTTGTTCCTTATTTTTCGCCCGTCTTTAAATATTGAGACAGAAATTTTGACGAGTTTTCTTAGCTTTCTAGTAGCGTCGAAACTCAAAGCAACATGCTTGGTATTTAAATTTGATTAGCAGAGATCGGTAGTATGTTACCGTTCCATATACTTATAGTAGTAGAGTTAAGGCGGTCCACATGTTTACGTTCATACGCAAGTTTCATATTAAAATTTTTCTGGTTTTTGTTGTCGGCAGTGAGGGTAATATTCAAGAGTTCTAAAGGGTTATTCAATAGGTACATAACAATTTTGTACTTTAATACAAAAACACCCTTAAACTTTTTTGCTGGTATGTCAATGTCAAAACATCAGTCAATTTATCACGGTGAAGTTCACGAACAAGCAACGTTTGGAAACTATTTCAATTATTCTGTGTTTTATTTAAATACAAAATTGTTATGTCAAAATTGAATAACCCCAGGGATGAAAGATATGACGAAATTCGTGAATATGTAGTAAAATTCCTTTTCACTGACAATATTTTCACTTGATTCCCATTCGCGATTGGAAGTCTGAATTTTATTTCCTTCTCTCTAGTATATCAACTTATACATAAGTTTCAACTTTCTAGTACAAACCGTTTCTGAGACAGCAAAAACCACCACCCACTCCGGATCTTGCTTCCTCTACCAAAAATTATATTTTCTAGCCATCAACTTTCGGATTTCTATCCTTAGCGGGTAGGTATCAAAAATCATGATTTCCATGGCTTTTCTCAGCTACTAACTCCTGTAAAAATTTCAAAACCATATCTGGTACGGTTCTCGAGATAACATTTTTTTTTTAGAATTTCTATCCCCAACAACTCTCAAAAATTTTTCATTTAAAAGACTGACCTTTGTAAATCTATATTTACATATACACAAAGCAAATTTTAACTTTCTGGTAGAAATGGTTCGAAAGTTATTGTAATCCAAAATTGTTCATTCCACCAAAATATATCGTTGAAAACGCTCCCTCGGCAGGCACACGTATATTTTTTTTCCATTTTTGAGGTTCTGAAACGTGAAAATACATTATTTCTAGGAAGCATATTTTTTTAAATTTTAGATTGATCACAAAAAAATATTAAAGTAAAACTTATACTTTCAGAACGTTTCACTACAAGTTTAAGTTTTCAATCCTTAGCAGCTCTCGATATACACAAATCAGAATATTTTACTCTTGTAACGACTCGATTTATAGCCTGGGTAAAACTTAGCGGGTGCCAGGGCTCGTTACACTGACTTCACTGTTTTATCAAATCTTGATGTTACTCCCTGACTTCATTACATCTATTTCTAATATTTAAATTTGATTTAAATCGGTTTTCTCCGTCGCTGCATTTTCGTTGTAGCTCACCTCCGCTCGCCGTAATTCCGCTTTGCTAGCCTGACTCAGCTTGCTTTGCTCGACCCTTCTTCCCTCGTCATCTCTCCCTGTCTTCGTCTCCGCCTCTGCTCGTTGCGGTTTGGAGTAATTCACCGTGGCTTATCGTAGCCTGTACTAGCTCGACATTCTGACACGATTCTGCTCGCCTTACTCTTCCTTGTCTTCATCTGCCTTGTCTTCGTCTTGGCGCGTTGCCTTTGCTCTGCTCGTCTTCGCTCTGCACTGTCTTCGTCTCGGCGCTTTGCCTCTGCTCTGCTCGTCCTTGCTCTGCCCTGTCTTCGCGTCGGCGCGTTGCTTCTGCTCTGCTCGTCTTTGCTCTGCCCTGTCTTCGTCTCTGCTCGTCGCTAGGCTCTGATCGTCGTTGCCTTGCTCGTCGTGGTTTGCTCTGCTCGATGTGGTTTGCTCGTAGTGGCTTGCTCGTCGTGGCTTGTTGCTGGCCGTGGCTTGCTCTGCTCGTCGTGGCTTGCTCTACTCTGCTCGTCGTGGCTTACTTTGCTCGTCGTGGCTTTCTCTGCTCGTTGCGGATCACTCCGCTCGTCGTGGCTCATGTTTGGCTCACTCTCCTCGTAGTGGCTTGCTCAGCTCTGCTTGGCGCGTCGCTGCTTGGCTCATCGATGCTCTGCTTGGCTAGTCGCTGTGCTTGGCTCGTCGCTGCTTGCTCTGCTCCGCTGATTGGCTTGCTCCGCTCTGCTTGGCCTGCTCCGCTCTGCTTAGCTCGTCGCTGCTTGGCTTGCTCCTGCTTATCGTGGTGGCTACGCTTTGATTAGAAGCGGTGTCCTACTGACATACAGTTTCAATTTACGTGAAGCCGATTTATAAAACCTCATACCTTCAAGCAAAATGGAGACTGGTCAGTGACTGCCAGTGACCCAGCTCTTCGACGTTCCAAGGAAAGTCGAGCTCAGCAATTCTTAAGTTTTTCATGCGGATCAATAAAACCACAACCTTCGTCACAAAAAACTCGCTGCCCACTGGGTGTGGGAAGGCGCCTTCTGATTGTTCGCATGTTCTTATATAGTGGCGAGAACATTTAACAACCGCGAATCATAACATTAGTGTTTGGCATTTTTACTTCATTTTATGATTCGTGATCGGTGTCTGCACATATCCGTATACCCTTGCTGAACTTTGTATGGGATTTGCCGGCGGGTTTAACTGACCACGTAATGCTGCCTGTGGCTTTGCTGTGCTCCTGCAATTTTTCTTGCTTCCTTCTAGGTTTTGTTAATCCATGTTATATGTTTCTATGTTATTCGTTTTTAATTCATTTTAGTCTTAATTCTATTTTTATTCCATGTTCTGTGTCAACTTTTGTTAGCAGAAATTTGTGCTCAAATTTGCGTCCTCACACTCTTCACACTCGTTCTGGTGGTACGGATTTTAGAATGTATCGATTAAAAATTTCGAGCTCTCCAGACGTATTATTTCACACCCCACTCTACGTTTTTCGTATTCTTGCAGTGCATATAAAAATTCAAAATTTCAAATTCCTAGTATAAGCGGTTCCAAAAATATAGAAACCAAAATTTTTCATCTAAAACACACCCTTAAATCCCAAAGCGTTTGGCAGCCAGAAGTCTTCAAATGCGCTGTAGACGAAGAAAAAGAACTGCACCAACCCAGTCCAATTATGATTAGAATCGATAATTGCTGTAAAGTGGGTTCCCCGAAAGGCTAGCAAAAACTTCCGAACCTATGCAGACAAGTTTCTGCGATTAAATCGAAAGAGAGCAAACTCCTATAATTGATGTCTTCGGGTTAAAATATTTCCGATCTGATATAGGTGCTCAGTACAGTATCACTATAAGTTGGCGAGAATAGATTTGAGCAGACTTTTGTTGTACCCACTATCCCGGCCTTTTCACTTTAATGGGTCGAAAGCAAACAAAACCACTTTCGAACATCAAAGCAAAGAAAAGGACTCCTTATCGTTAATGCACTATGCACGGGATCCAATCTAACCCATTAAGGGTCTTTGTAGCCTTCTTTGTACTTAAGAGCATATTTCAAGTCGGATCCATTGTTCCGCAAGGAGTCTTAGCACAAAACCGTACAACGCCAAAGAAAGGCTTCTGCTGCATTACACCAACTATAATTGCCGCTTGATATTATTGTCGCACTGTCGGGTACTTATTGCATACAGGTGAGTGCACATATGAGTTGTGGAAACTGCAGCTTCTTTGCCACTTGGCACTTACGCAAACGATACAACCCAGAAAAATGTCATCGGCATACCATAAACATACCGCCAAGAGCCTATGCCACTTAGGCTACATTTCGGAAGGGAGCAATTAGAGCCATACTAGGATACAGCAACATTCTACTGAGCAAAATAATGACACTTTTTCAAAATCCGGATGTTGTGTAGTTTGCAAAGTTGTTGAAGTGTATCTTTCGTCGCCATTCATTTTCAGCGGTATTTTTTTGTGAATTTCCAGGTTCAGTATTTGAAATCCTCAAATATATTTGCCGCTAGTTACGGCAATAGTTGGAGTGCGATAAAATGCCTATACCACAAAAAACTTTAGTGATACTAAGTTTTTTTCACTTCCCTCTTCTTCCAGAGAAAAATATTTTAAAACATAGTCCGGACAAGTTCAGTTTTTAACGTTAATAATTAAAAAAAAGTTCTTCAACTCACCACTCACTTGTGAATGTAACCAGTGGCGTTTTTGTGGAAGAGGTAGAAGTAGGATAAGGTTGATAAGGTCCCCACCAGAGCAAATCGCACACAATACAACATTTGTCCGGTTTCAGTATCTAGAGTATCTAGAATCACACTACCTATTCTAATGAAGCAAAACTGATATTCACTCTTACTCTGGAACCTGACGACGGGAATGTTAATTTTACGAAATCCCTAATTTTTAATATTCAAAACGACGATAGTACAGGCCTAGAAATTCAATGTGATTTATTATTGTGGGGATGAATCCTTTGATGAAGTAGAAATATTTCTGTAACCACCAGGTTCATTGCGATGTATCGGTTTAACTAGTTGGCAGCTTTTTACGACAAAAGTACTCAGTTTTTCAAATCTTCGAGAATCTCGCAGATATTTCGGATACACGTCGACTTGTTTGTGAGACTCTTGCAAACGCTTTATGAAAAAAATACACGCATCGAAACAAATGCGCCCCGAATCTCGTAGATTAATCATAATATATCCCGAAACAGATATTGTTTCAGCGCCATCTATTAAATAATAGATTGTAGTATGGAAAACTGTTTTGTTCTATATATAAAGTGAACAAACAAAATATTTAAGACATGAACTGCTTAAAAATTTTATTTCAAGTAGATTTTCATATTTTACATCTTTCAACTGGATTCCAAAGATTCAAACCATAAGGACAATGTCGTGAAAAAGATCTATTACCATCAGAGTAGTCAGGAGAAAACGTTAAACTAAATCATGGTCGCCCTGCTCTCACACTTACATTGTTATAACTTTGGACATTATTCTACTCAGAAATATGGTTTCAACACCAGAGAATCACAGATCAATGAAGCAGTTTCCCGTACTAGGTTTTCACGGATTCATCTGTGATTACTTAGTTGCGACATGAATTTACGATTTATAACGTCAAGGACAGGAAAATCAGTCCCAATTAAATTTTGTGTTGGTGTCCTTCCTTGGCTTGACTAGTATTAGGACAAATGATGAAGTCAACGAGAGAGTTTACTTAAATATTTTTATTGGATAAAGAAAAGACAAAATTTAATTCTTTGTCCAGGAAACAAGAAAATTTTTTCTTTTCTGTCATGAAATTTACAAAAGCGTATTTCACTTTGACTATCATGTTTGCATCATCATTAGTATAGCGGAGAGGAGAATAGAAAAAATTTGCTAAATGAAGACATCTTTTTATAAATTTACAACAAAAGTTATTTAAGTGAACAAAATCATATATACATTACGGAGGTAAGTCAAAAGAATCAGTGAAATTGGGATGATTTCACGAATTTCGTCCTATCTCTTAGGTCTTCTAAAACATTGAATTAATTTTTCTTTTACTCGTTATTCAGATAAATTCGAAGAATTTGTTTGCATATGTTTTTTTTAAATGCAACCCCTAAGAGGCTGCAAGGGGTTTGCATAAAATTTTTACAAATTTCATAATATTTCAAAGGTCCCATTAGATATCAAATTGTTTTTATTTTTTATTTCACGACGAACCAAAATAATATAATGGAGTTCTATACGTTTCCTGAATATTTATAATAATTTTCAGGTCTGATTAGATACCGAATAAGTTTCTACTTGTTCAGTTTTTTTTTATAAAATTACCTACAAACTGATTCCGGAGTTTTTTACTTTTCAATCCGTAAAAGAGTCTTGAAGCTTTGCGCATGTTTTCACGAATTCCGCCATTTCTCTTGGGTCGGATAAAATATCGGATTAGTTTTAACCTCCACAGACTTTTGACATAATCACCAACAAACCGATTTCCAAATTGTTTGTGGGTGTAAAGGAGTTGCATACTTTTTCATGAATTTGAACATACTTCTTAAGTCTGTTGATATATCGAACACTTCCCAGGATATTCTATATTATCTATCTATATATTAGCACCCCCATTCTTCCTCTAGGTTGAGGTCTGAAGCGAGAAAAATCGGCCACTCCTTCGGTTACTTCCCATACACAAGGTCTTCAAGCGGTTGTACAACTTTTCATATCTCTCTCATTGATAACTTTTGATCCCCTATTCTGTCTTCTATGTTTCCAATTGTCCAAATTAATTCAAAATCCGACTGAATTTCCAAATGAGACTACAACTTCTGCTTCCATCTGCGCAACATAATTCGTACTAGTGAAACTTCATAAGTCTCCTAATTACTAAACTCCTTGGCTTTCATAACTAATCTTTAGTTCGCCAGACCCATGCTGCCCTTAAGCATATCAAAGCGATTGTTCATTGTATGCTTCATCTCTTTTCGTGTGCATATGAGGAAGGAGAATGCGTGTGACTAACTATAAATTCAATCTTGAGAAGCTTAAGTTGGAATCGCTGTAACATCATTTCTGTTTAGATTTCATTTCAAAAACTAATTACAGTCCTTTCATCGTGACATTTCACATGTGAACTATCTTTGATGAACATCTCTCTGAAGGATTGCTAGCTTATTTGTGAGCTGTGGCCTTCAGGTATCCAAGAACAACACACTGAAGGTTCCTTTGGATATTAAATTGTGCATACTTATGAATATGCTGTCATATTTGTTATCCTGTTGGTCTCGGATTTTAGTGTAGTCTAGTTTTTCGTTGCTTGACACATGCATTATAATTAATCCATCAACTGTAAGAAATCGAAAATGTCTAGGGAGAATTGCGTGAGATATGTATAAGTATCTTGTCCAGCAGAGCCATAGACATCATGGACACTCCATCGATATCATGGATACTCTTTTACCAGTTGTACGGAGCACCAGGAGCATCAACATATTTAAGATCCGTACTATGCAGTACTATTCTACTTTGGTTTGGTATCGGAACACTACAGAAGCACTAAATAATTACACATTTTCAGCATTCTATATTAGTGGCTCCAGAAGTTTCAAAATCTGAATGTTCACCTTCCCACCTGCCGCACTCTCACCACTCATCATACATATCGTTACATGCACACCCTGGAAAAACTAAGTCAATTATCAATGCAGGCTTTCCGTAAGCACAGACTTCTTAAATTCAATTGGAATAACATAGAAAGCTCTACACACTTAAAGTATATTTTACACGCCGATAAATGTTTTCGAAATTTGGAGTAAACACTATACAAGCTTCTCCACGACGATTAATTTGCCTGTAAATGTTAGACGATCAGTTTTACTGGAAAGCGGACTTCAATCACAACACGCTCACAAGTGTTACAATATTTTATTGTGATTTTAATAAAGCGATTTAAGGTTTTATTAAGTTAATCGAATCGAATACATTACCAGATTCAATCTACTCTTCAGTTCCTGTCTGATTTCCGAAGAGAGCAGAGTGCCGTAATATCGCTCCGCCACATGTGATTGATTCTGAACCATAGAATTGACCTCTTATAAGGACCTATTCATTCCTCGAATTCTCTCCTTGATTTTCCATCTTCATGCATTTCTTGGATGGCCATGTCTTCCTTGCGAATTCCAAGCCAGAGTTTTCAGATGTTTGCGATGGCTCCCTGAACATATGTTACAAAATTCTATCGTTAAAAATTTCATGGTTAAGTAGAGATAATAAAAGTTAATTTTTTCCCTAGAATAGCTCCTCAAAGAAAACAACTTTCAACATTCAGTAGTGGTTCTTCATAAAACTATCGTGGTAATTAACAAAACACATATAAAGCGCAAAACGCCTAATACTACTGTAAAAATAAATCTAAATAAAAAGCTCATTTCGAGATCTTACCACCTAAGAGATATGTCGGAATTCGTGAAAACGTATGCAAATCCTTTACACCCCCTTGGGGATTAGGGATTAAATTTCAAAAACTACAGAAATTAGATTTTTAGTACTTATCACAAAATTGACAAGTTAAAAGGACTGCAAACCCAATTCCATATCTTGTCAGACTTGGCAGATAAGCCTGAATTCGTGAAAATTGTGAATACAACCATTTTACACCCGTTTGAAGTTGAATTTAAAAAATTTAAAGACCATTTCTAGTCATATCTGAAGAACTCGTAGATGTAAAATTCATTTTATATTTTAGAAGACTTGGGAGATTTGAAGAAATTCGTGAAAATATTGACCCATTTTCACTGACCATTTCCAGCTCAAAGAGCAATCAGTCGTGAGTGCAAGTGTGTATTTTGGTGGTTAAAACAGTTCCCCAACCCGCCTAATTTTATAATGAAAAACTTTTCGTGGTTTTCTATACGGCAGGTAAGGTGAAGTCCAAATATATGAGTTTCTTTTACATTCATGGATACCTGTTGGATGTATCTTTTAAGTTATCTCAATCTTCCGACCGAATTTTGTTATTTCATCGCTCTTGGTTTCAATACATTTTTCTTAAATATTCCATTTATTTTTTGTATTTTTGTTTAAATTTTTTTTCTGTAGTTGCGTCGGATCCAAGTGTCGTTATAATCACCAGCAAGTGCCGGCTCTTTAGTATATTCATTGGCACACTGTGACCGGGGCGCAACACCAAAAGGGCGCAGCTTGATCAGCACCAGTATATGACTTTCATGTTAATGTTTACAAACCAAAAAAGAAAATAACTATCTAACTATAGATAATTTGAGTAGTATGTCATTTCGTGATATATTTAGATTAATCATTCCAAGAATTAAAAAGTAATAAAACTGCAAAACTTCAACTCGATATGACCCGACCTTATTTTCCGGATGGTACTTCCGATTTTCTGATGAGTAAGTGACTATCATGTCCACGAACCATGCGAAATTAATGTACGATGGAAAACATCAGTCCAGGCGGGCGCAATGGCTCACTTTGCTTCGAGTGTTCTATCGCCTCCGTCACAGACTCAGAACTGTCGTGTATGTATTAAGCTTGTATTACACTGTATGCCACGCTGTCAAATATTTGACCATAAAAATTTGACCGAATTTGATGTCAAATATCCATTTGACACGCTGCCCGATTGCGATATTATACTATCTGACACATTTGACACCATCGTGAAATTTTCTCCTCGTGTCAAACGGTCAAACGCCTTCCGGTCAGATCTATTGTAAATATTGGTGTATACACATATATTACACTGTATGCCACTCCGAGCACCAAATTCTCGAGTTTATAATTCCGTTCAGATTAATTAACGAGACGTAAGTGGATTCAACAAAAAATTGGAGTGTAATATGCTATGCAGTAATTATGATGTCTTATTTACTGCAGGAAAGATAGAAGTAGTTTAAGCTAATTATTTATTTCACCGATTGCCACAAAATATTAAATATTCACGAATGAAACTTCGCATTTGACCCATATGACAGAATTGTTTTTCAAAAAATCGCAAACTGTCAAATGTGGTCAGAATGATTGTCAAATGGTGTCAGACGGTCAAATGCAACATTTTGTCAAACAGCATTTCACCATTACACTATCTGACAGCATTTGACAGGGAAAATTGTCAAATATTTGACCGCGTGGCATACAGTGTAATATACTAGCTATACAGACACTATGAGTAGCCGTGTATTTCGAGGGGCGCAAAAGTCACACTTTCTGGTTGCTGTTTTGTCCGTTAGTTCCATTTATTGTTCTTGGTTCATGCTTGGGATAGATTTAGGTTTTTGTTCACGATTAAATATTTAGCGAGCAAGCATGACTTACTTACTTTATGTTGAAGGGGGCGAACTACTGAACAATTTAAGAAGAGAAAGGTGTATACCATATGTGCCGGTTTAAGAAACCGATTTTACGAAAATTAAGTATCTATATTTGATCGGAATTTCAATCTGAATGACAAATTGACAAATATTTCACAGTTACTTAAAAGGTAATTAATGGAAAATGGCTATTAATTTTCTTCTACAAAAATATGAAATTTTATTCATTGAATACTAACCTTTCAATGCTAGGTCTACGGATGACGATGTTGATAGTTAGCTCAAATCAAAAGATTATTTGGTAATCTCAAAAAATTAGCTTAGCATCCTTTTTTTTTAAAAAAAAATGTGGAAAAGTTTTAAATACTGGAGATTGACATTTCGATATTCAAATTCTTAATTTTGGCAACGAAAGAAACAAAAAAAAAACTCTTTTTAGAACATCGATGATTCAGGACATATTAGTTGCTTACCTATTATGCGAAATAAATCATAACATTAAACTACATTTATATTTTTCGTCGTTATTAGTATGCAATCCAAAATAATGAATAGAATGAATTTAGATTTTTGATGTCTAAAAAACTTATCTTATTTTTAATAATTATATTTTCCATCATTTGATTTTGTTTCAAAATTCAGGGGGCGCTCAGCCCATTGAGTGCACCAAGTACTAAAATACCTAGGACCGGTCCTGGGGGTAACGATAAAGAACATGAGTAGTACATGAATAGCAGCCAAAGCAATTGAATTATTTTGCCTTTATCTGCAAATGCTTTATATATAGACTGAGATCTTTGGTAGATCTTAATGATGATCAAAAAAATCAAAGTGGTCGACTAGACAAATTCCGTCGCCCTTATTATAGATGTACTTCATCAAAACATGAATGAATGTCGTAATCCTTCCTGTACTATTTGAAATGAATCATTAATGTAGATACTAAGCAGAAGAAGACTTAATTAGGACAATTGTCGGACAGCCTGTATAAGGAGTACGTCGAAGGACTGTGTACTACCCATTTATACCAACTGATGTCTATCAGACAGGAAATTAATTACTATTTGATTTACTTGTTTCAGAAAAAACTGAAGTAAGATCTTAGCTCCAATAGAAGGCCTCAGAGAATGGACTAAAACAAAATTGTACATCCTGTTGAGATCCATCGCAGTTCCTATATCGGAAGTAAATGTTATTAAGGTATCCTACGTTATCGAAAGTATAGATATAAAGGGTGTTTTTTTAGGTGCATGATAACTTAAAATTAAAATACAAGACAGAAATATTGTTGAAATGAAATTTTTTTTATTATATTCTGGTAGATAATTTCATGGCATTTATTTTTGAAATATGATTTCCGTCATATGTCCGCCGCGGATACGAGTTACATGGTCCATTCGATCAATCCAATTTTTGACTACTTTTTCCAATAAATCTGGCCGTATGGCGTCAATAGTGGCTTGAATATTGGCGTCCAATGCTTCAAGAGTTGCTGGTTTGTCGGTATAAACGCATGACTTAATATAGCCCCATAAAAATTAATCCAGAGGCGTTAAATCGCACGAACGAGGGGGCCAGTTAACAGAACCACTTCTGGAAATCAAGTTGTAACCAAATTGATTTTGCAATAAATCGATTGTTAAGCGCGCTGTATGGCAAGTTGCGCCGTCTTGTTGGAACCAAATGTCGGCGATGTTTAGCTGATTAATTTTTGGAAACAAAAATTCAGTCAGCATGGCTCGATAGCGCTGGCCATTCACCGTAACGGCAGCTCCTTCCTCATTTCGAAAGAAATAAGGACCGATGATGCCGCCAGCGTGTAAACCGCACATTTCTTTGTCTTGTTGATGGTTTTGAATCGAGAAGATTAAAATTAGTGCGAAAACGATCAATAACTGCACGAATTGCTTGCTCACTAGGCCGATTATGTTGACCGTAAAATGGACGAAGTGCTCTATGAACTTCGCGAACAGATTTATTTTTTTCAAAGTAAATTTCCAGAATTTGGAAGCGTTGTTCTGGCGTTAAACGATTCATGATGACTTGCCAAACCTTGCTGAACAGAAATGTCAACACAGTTTGACATTGTCAGCTATCAAACCACAGTTATCGATATCGATAGTTCTCATGCACCTAAAAAAACACCCTTTTATATATGGTAAATCGAAGTTCAGTATTTTATCTGTTATACGACTGGCTGGTGGCTTTTGTTACTACAGTATGTTTCTTTAGGTTTTGTGTATAGCGTCTCTATAGATAGATAGATAGATTTATTTATTTAAATTCATTGGGTTGTATAATAACAAGTAAAAATAATTCAGTGATTAGATCTTAATCTTTACAGCTCCAATTGAAAATTTTGCATTCTATTTGCAAAAACTTACGTTAATCTGACAAAGTAAAATGTTCAAGGACAAATTTTGTTAACAAAAATCCTTGCTTGAAAGAACCTTAATGACTAACTTAAACACTACTTAAAAACTAAACAAAAACTAAAAATAGATTAAGATAATAAGGTACACAACACTAGTTGTAGGAGTACCTAGCCAAGGAAGAGACTAGAGGATTGTCTACCGTTTGGGTCTTCGTTAGAAGTTTTGTTAACCTGGTAGCAGCAAGTTCCTGGACGTTGAGCACTCCATTGTCGCGGTGTAATGCTTTCGTTGAATAATAGTATGGTTTATTTGAAATGATCTTTAGCGACTTATTTTGCGAGACTTGCAGTTTCTTTTTGTGAGACAGAGCACAGCTAGCCCAGACAGGAGCACCGTACGTCAACGTGGGCTGCATGATAGCCTTGAAAATAAGTATTTTGTTTGCTAATGATAGAGATGATTTCCTGTTTATGAGTGGGTAGAGCGCATGAATACACTTGGAAATTTCGAAGCATGCATTTTCTATGTGATGAGCAAATGTAATTTTTCTGTCTAGCGTAAGACCGAGGTAGGTTAAAGTGTCGGACCAAGGAACAGTTTGTCCAGCGAAGTTGATTTCACGACTCGGAAGGTTAAGGCAGGCGTCCACTAGAGGCGGGCCGCATCGCAACGGTGCTGCGAGCATTTTTTTTCTACGTAGTTCGTTCCGTTGCGAGTGTCGTTCAGTGGACGCACTTCCATAACAATGTACGGCAGGCGGATTTTTGCGATGCGGCCCGTCCGCCCTAGTGGACGCCTGCCTTTAGCGCGCTTTCTCTTTCTACTGAAAAATATGGCTTTAGTTTTTGTGCGGTTGACTTTTATTTTCCATCTGTAGTAGAACTGATAGAGACGGTCTAGGAATGTTTCCAAAGCTCCAATGATATCATCCGCATCATCAAGTGTCGTCCGCAAAAACTGCCAGTTCACAGTTCGGGTGGGTAGGAACGTCTGCAGTAAAAATACTATACATTGTCGGGCTTAAACAGAAGCCTTGAGGAACACCCGCAGTGATAGTTCGAGTGCTTGAGGTAGTTGTCTTCACTCTTACCGAAAAGGTTCGGTCCGACAGGAAAGAATTGATTATTGTTACTAGATAGTTTGGAAAAGCGAATGTTAACAGCTTGTATATCAGTCCTTCGTGCCATACAGAGTCGAATGCCTTTTCAATGTCGACTGATACCATCCCTACTGATTTTTTCCGACGGAGAGAATCTTTTACATAACCGGTTACTCTGAGTAGTTGGTGATTTGTAGAGATAGCGTCTCTATAATGGCCACAGTTATTTTCAGCTTCAGAAATGACATGTCGCTGCAATGTCTGTTCCATTATAGACACGATTCAAATAAAGTTTTCATGAATTATTTATATTTTCACTGATGTAATAGAAAGGGAAGCGCTTACATCTATCAAAATCAATAACTACCCACCAACCTAGCACATGCCCGTCATTTTCTATGCCAACCTTTGACTTTAAATTAATCGTAATTAAACCAATTAAACAAGCCAAATATATAAATTAAATATTACTATAGATTTTTGTTATTTAGTATTATTCGAAGCTATGGTTCTTTTTCTGTATCCAAGAAATGCATTGTTCTCGTGTTTGTACCAATTTCCGTCGTGAAATTATTCACTGTACACTGTATGTTCAGTTTATTTCGCGAGCAGTTCGCCCTTAGGTTCATAAATAACTTCAGCGTAGTTACTTCTGTCATTCACACTCTCGGCGTTCCGGAAATTACGAAATAAGCGAAAGGTGCAATCACAACAGCATAAATAATTCAGATGTCACTTTTGTTTCTCAGAACAGGCATCTTATTACCGTGTACTGCCTCAGTGTAACGTACCTGTAGGTGATATGCAAACGTGTGAAATTAAATTAAATATACGGAAAAGCGTGGACATAACGAAGAAAAAATAAATTAAAAAAAATTCTTTTATACTTGGGTTTTCAACGCTTCTTCAACAAGAATGAAGCGAGCGTTTAAAACAGTACGAAAATGTGAATAATAAATTTTCGTGCCCAGGCATAATGCTATTTATCAGACAATGCCGTCATGAAGTTATGCTCCTTTTGATATCACCCGGGGAATTGGATTCTCTGCCACATTCCACAGGATCCCAAGATTAGTTGCCTTTGTCCGTAGTCAATGTCTTCGTTCTGCCAGCAGATCCTAGTAATTAAAATTTAAGCGCATATTGCATTCAGTTGGCTTCGGATTTCGACTAAACTCGATCTTATAGACCGGTAACTACAACACTAAGACCAAGTCCTTCAGGAAGTGAATTATTAATAAATTTGCGATTCGTGAAATTTTCCCAATTAAACTAAGTGTAGGTTAGATGCACGAAAATTGGGACCAGAAAGTCATCGAAATTTTTGGAGTTCGGAAGGTCAACTATGCTGAAATCTTAGTACTACGTATTTCGAACGCGATGGCATAAGCAAGGCTAAAGTTAGTTCCAGGAAAGGAGATAGCTCCCTGAGATAGTAATCGATAATTAAAGTTAAACAAAGTTAGCCAAGAAGCAGCAAACAGCTGCCTTATACAGCTGCAGGATGCGGACGAAATACGAGTAGATTGAAAACTTTCTGCATAGCAGTTTCGTACTCTATGAATTTTTTGTTGACATTTCTTTGCTGCGACTACATAAATACGTATGTTAAGAACGCGATGCAGATAGTAGGGAATCAGGTTAAATGAGATCGCATTATGACAGGAACTAACAGAAAAACGGCTGCAAACAATCGTGACTTTATCTTAACGAAATTGCTATTTAAAAGTTGAGGGTAGCAAAATAGCTGGGGTGTTTTTTTTTGACAAGGACTCATGCTGAAGCGATGTGCTTACATGCTAGTTTATCCTTTACACTGACCTTCCAACCGAGATAACCTTTAACGGAAAGAAGCTCTCATCAATCTTTATCAATATTGGGCCGCCAAAGGATTCTTGATGAAATCAAAGCCGAAAGTATCAAAATCTTTAAAGATAATCCGACTGCTTAAAATAAAGTCGTTAGAGTATTAAGGAATACGTATACGGCGGTGATGCTATGAGGATGGAAGAACTCCGTTCTTGCTCCCTACCCAAACTCTTGAAATTCCTGAGGAGGACGAAAAAGTTCGGGTAGAGACTGGGGTATTCGAGTATAATGGACCAAGGTGGGTTGATTGCTCAAGATGCGCTGCTTTGCTGCGTGTCTTCCCCTACATCAAACAACAAGAACATTAAGGAATACCTGCTATAGTATTTGGATATTAAAATATTCCATGGAAGATCATCGATAGATCGGGATCATTTTGTCCATTTTTGGAATTGTTTAATAACATCGTATTAACTTCTACATCATATCTTCTCGTTGATGAGCAAACTGCAGTACATCGGGTTGCATCAAGTCTCGCTCGAAACTCTATACCTTGACACTCGAATCAGGATCATCCCCAAGCCCGGAGTATCTCCTTTCTTGGTGCTACCACTTCATTCAGGGACTAGGTTTATTTCCAAGATCCTGCATGAGCTCAATGTACTGAAGTTTACTGGACCGGATGGTATCTCCCACATTGTCGTCAGGACATGGTTCTCTGGGTAATGCCTATGATACACTGCTGGTGCTCTTGAGTTTTTAATTTTTTTAGTTTGAATAAACACAACAAATATTATTTTAATTATTCTCATTATTAAATATTGTTACATGTTATCCGTGCGGCTTCATCAGTTTCCAGTGAAAAAAAAGAAGAACCTCCTAATACCTAACTGGAATGCGAAAAAAAATATTCAATTGGCCAACTTGCAAGACTTAATGAGAAAGGCGTGGAAGTCTCTCGGCTCTTCTCGCATGCAGAGGATACTTCTGGTTCCTCACGTTCCTCACGTATCACCGAATATTCGGAAGGGCCCTCTCTCTTCTCAGAGCAAACATTTTAAAGAAAACAACCAAGTTTTTAAGCCGTTTACTGATAATAAAATTGTATTGTGACTGAAGTTCTATCTTTTGAATCCATTCAATTGAATTCTACTTTAGATAGATGTCAAATAATACCATAAGCCTAGTACGGACCTCGAGCAAAATTTTGCCACCCATACAAAAGTTGGCAAAATTTTACCAACTCGATTTTCTCGTTTTTTCTGTTTGGTGGTACTGAGTTCATTTCAAAATTCTGCCACGATTTGACAGTTCGCTCAACGACCAATAGATGGTGCTGAAACCGTGGAGACGAATTTTCTGCCACCATTTAAATGTGCTGCTATTTAATTTTTCATTGTGGTACCATAATTCTGACATCTTGTGATTTGAATTTGAATTTGTCAGTTTCTTTTTTCAAACTGACTTTGGTTTTTGTGATATCGAGTGATTTTTTTTAACCAAAGCGGATTTTAATATTTTTTATGCGCATATGAAGTTAACCGTGGCCGAAATTATTTTAATTACCATAAAAAACACGCGTAGTATAAATTTTATTTTGAAAAATGTAAATGTCAAACAAACAGCTATACCCAGCTGTTTACTCTCCACATTATTTTAGACACCGTGTAGAGTTATTTAGTAAATTAGCGTGGCTAAATTTACTAGGCTATACTCTTAGGAGTGCATCAATGGTGTGCCGCTTCGGAATGTGGAAAGCCGCGAATGTTCATCCAATTTCCTAGGAAGAAAACAATGCAACCAGCGCTAATTGACGATCTATAGTCATTACATCCATGCTAATAGGTATGCTTAATTTAAAAATAGTGAACTACCTGATGGATAAGGAGCTGAATTGATTGACGATTGACAACATGAATTTCGTTGTTCGAAGTCTTTCAATGACCTGTTTGTTTACTTGACAAAACGACGTAACTTTGTGCATTCATAAATACGGTGAATATTACCTTCTCGCCCTTGACATCGCTAAAGCCATTGATAGACTTTGACATCAATGTCTCTCAGACTCAGTTGACGCAGATAGCAAATCGCTTCTTAGATGCACAAATTGGAGGACGCGGACACTGAATCGAGATGACTTCAGACAATGTATCCTGCAGGCCCTGGCCAGATTTGGGCTGTCGCACCATTGATGATAAGATCGTCAATTAGGCCAACAAAGAGGCCCATTGTATGGAAGCTGCATGCACGCTCCCCAAGCCTAGCCGGTTTGATTTCTTATGAAATTCATACCCTAGCTAGGTCCTGATTGTGACCTCCTGCTTCATCAGAACTAGGTATACATTAGGTACCTCCACTTTCCTAAGTCGGTTTAACATCTTGTGTATACCATAGCTAGGTCTAACTAACTGCAAAGAAGCCTTCTTCCTACCCCAAGCAGGTTTGATTTCCTTCCAAATTCACCTTGGCTAGGGTTACTGTATACGCACTCACACCAAAACAGCCTTTAAGAGGGGTTTGGCAGATGCGTACCAAGATGAAAAACCAGTAAATTTAAATTTTTTTCATGTTTATGATATCTCGCTTTATTAACATTGGAAATGATTGGTTTTTCGCTGCAAAATTGTAAATTTCCATAAAAGAAATGAAAGAAATACGGAAATTTTCCATTGAAAACCACAATTTCGCGCACACACACTTCTACACCAAAGAAAAAGAAGTACTAGAATTGTGGAAGGGAACCGACAGCTTTTTTCCGACTCTTCACATATTCGCACTAACACACTTCAAAAACGCAATTTTGATAGCAATGTTCAGTAGTACAAAAACAGGCGAACTAGTACATAAACAGGCGATTTTTGTGAGGTTAAATTACAATTTCTAGTACAGAAACGACCAAATTAGACGTATCTGCCAAACCCTAGGTAGAGAGTGTTGTGTATCTAGTGACCCTAACCTTGGCTGGGCCCAGATTCTAAGTTCCAACTATAGAGATATAAATACTGGAGACGACAAGACGCCGTTTTTGTATGAAGCACTTTGAAGCCAGATTGAACGGCAGTGAAATGCAAATAGTAGCCTAGTATTCAAATGGTTAGTGTTTTTTGTGTTGAAGACCGGGGTATAATATAAATGTGAGTAAGATGCTAATAGTAGAATAGTGTTAATTGCCGGTCCTTTGCGTGGAATCGTCCCTTCGTATAACTTCAAAACAGTCGCTGCTCATCATCTCCAGTACATATATCTCTTTGGTTCCAATCTTCATAGTAGGCAAGCATAATTGCTACGCGGCTACATCCACTTCCTCAAGCCGCTTCATTATTTATAGAGTTGTTTCAGTTTCCCCAAACCAGTTCGACTTCTTGATAAACACCTTGGTCTTTTATAATAGCAACTATGTTTGTGAGACCTCTTCGTTTAAGTTCTAAAAGAAATCTGATTCTTCTAGAATCTGGCCCTGTTAAGAAATTTTTTTGATTGTAATGGTCCAGATTGTTAAAACGGCCCTGTGTTGGATATCCGTACAGCAGACTCCTCTTCATAAATGAACTTCTGTATAATTTCGTCTTGGATGCAGAATAATTCATCTTGGAGGCAGTATAATTTTGTCTTGGATACAGAGTCACTTCCAACTTCGATGGAGGAATTATTGGGTAATTCTTCATTATAGCTTCATCTCCTTTCAGTAATTTTGTCCGTCAAAATAAACATTCCCTTTTCTGCTAACTTTGAGAAAGGTTCCATGTCCCTCATATATCCTCGCCGTTTAAATTTTTAATAATATTACACAGAGCACTTGAGAGACCGAGGAGCCAGATCGGATTTCCAAACGATTTGAACTATGTCTTCAACGGTGTATGCTACAAAGTTCAAATTGTGTTCAATGTACATAGGTATATATTTAATTCTAAGAGTTATCAACTTTTTTGCTGTGCTCAGATGTAGCACGGCAAAAAAGTTGATAGCAACAGATTTAAGTTAGAGTACAGCTCTTAATATTTTCTCTGAAAAGGAAACTTATTATTTTATTATCATAAATATTATTAATCTTTAAATTAAGTAATCTTTAAATGAACCACTTGAGTTATTTGCTGTTTGGAAATTGGACGAACAAATTAACGCACAAGTAATTATGACTATACGGTTAATTCTGACAAATCATTTTGCTTTGTTGGTCGGTGTCCTTTTTGGCACCAAATCGAAATAAATCCCCATTTACGAGATTGCATGGTCGGCAATTTTTTATTTGTTCGCATACATCTAATCCATTCATCATACTCTCTTTCACTGCAAGCCCATTTCATATTCAATGATGGATTAAAGGCTAGGAAAGTTTTTGGGGAAGTCTGCAAGATATACACACACATACATTATCCTTGACAGTAAAGTAATTCCGCTATCCTTAAATATTGACTAACGCAACGAGGCCAACATTAATTTCCGTAATTGTGTTATTATGTAAATGATTTCACCCCCTTCAGATATTAGGGTACCTATTTTATGAAATTGTATTAGAAGGTTTTGCTCCTACTGTGCTGCTCCGCCAATCCACCAATTTGCATAAGTCTGTGATTTAAGGGTGAAAAGTTGACTACGTTCTGACATGATGCCAGCATCGTACAGAGGAAACCCAATATTCAGCGTAAAATTTACATACATTACGTATATGTAAAACGGAGTCACGCTACAAGACTGAGTGCTGGAAAATGGAAAATTCTCGACCTAACCTAAGTACAAACTGTGGACAAACTTTTTGCGAAATTTTGTTTTTAAGCGGACGTAGCGCATGAAATACTTGATTCCAACAAATACCGCTCCGTTAAACTTCGTACCAACTCCTGATCCAATGCAGAGTCTCGAGTTACAATAAGGGATAAGAAAGTAACCTTCCCAACTTACATGCTCCTTCGTTGTGAAGAATCTCGTGTAATCTATAGGCAAGTGATAAATGTCTGCACGTCCACCATTCGACAAACCAAATTCACCTTTGAAAAAATAAAGAAAGAACGTCATATTGGTTCAATAAAAATATGGTTTGCCGCTTCATCGTCGACCATACCTCTGATCCTTAACGAAGGAGTCAACTCCGATTCCTTAAACAGGGTCACTACATTTGCTTGTTGTCATGCAGCAAAACTGGCTCTTCTTTTAGCGTCTCAGACCTCCAGCGAGTCGTACGATCAATTCCTAAGATCAATTCCTATCAAATAAGGCTGAATCATTTTGCGCACTCTTTCATCTATCCTTTAGTAACTCCCAGATTACCCACAATAGTACACAGTAGAAATAAGTCGTTCAATCGGTCACTGGAAAAAATATTCTACGTCTCGTAACGTACCCGATGTTGATAGCCGTACAGCGCCAAAAGTCTCTCTTCGTGTCGATCTGTCTGTACTCGGTACTCGAAGGTAGCTAATGATTACATTAAAGACACTTTAGGAAAAAATGCGCCAAGAGAAAATCGAAATCGAAACCAAACAATTTTTCTGTGTTGAATTTACGAATTCTAAGAATATTCAAATTCATTCATTAACCGTACACTCTCTATAAATTCCAAAAATTAAATCATTAGAATTGGTTTTTTTTCCTCGAATTCATAAAACCGACCTTCGAGTTCGATTTACTCTTGACGCGTTATCCCCCTAAAGTGTCTAAAGTCTAATCATACGCTGCCTTCGAAGTTCGAATACCGACCGACCAGCCACCAGCGATCACCGAAGACCGACCGACTCGAAAAGTCGAGTTAATAGAAGCTTTATCTAGTGACCGCTGACCGAAACGACCAACCGACCGAATCATGGAAGACCATAAAGACCCATAAATCGGTCATTTCATTAACCCAGTATGACCGAGTTATTTCGTAGAAGTGACCGATTAAAAAGATTCGGTCATTTGAGTCATTTTGGTCACTTCCATGATTCGGTCGAAATGACCGACCGACCGAAATGACTCATGACACACGAAAAATAACAAGTCGGTCCATCGGTCAGCGGTAACTAGAAAAAATGTTCTACGTCTCTTATCGTACCCGATGTTGATAGCCGTACAGCGCCAAAAGTTTCTATTCGACTTTGCGTGTCGGTCGCTAAACGGTGCTCGAAGATAGCGAATAATTCCATTATAGACACTTTGGCGGAAAATGCGCCAAGAGAAAATCGAAATCGAAACCAAACAATTTTCCTACTGAATTTACGAATTCAAAGAATATTCATTAACCGTGCACTTTTTATAAATTCCAAAAATTAAATCATTAGAATTGATTTTTTTCCTCGAGAACCGACCATCGAATTCGAATTTTTCTTGCCGCATTATCCCCCTAAAGTGTCTAGGTCTAATCATACTCTGTCTTCGAAGTTCGAATATACCGACCACCGAAGACCGACCGACTCGAAAAGTATAGTTAATAGAAGCTTTTTCTAGTGACCGCTGACCGAAATGACCGACCGACCGAATCATGGAAGTGACCGAACACCGAAGTGACCGAAATAACTCAAATGAGTCATTTGAGTCATTTCGGTCACTTCGGTATTCGGTGAACACAGTGCATGACAAATTGGAAATGTTCAATTACTTCCAAATAAGATGATTGCAATCCTACTTATTTATTCTAATTTCGAAATATCTTGAGCAAGAAAAATTTTAATAATCAAAATAATTTCGGGGGACTCAAGGTGCTTAGAAGTAAAAGTGAATTCGATGACTCATTAGACCTAAGAAATATTTCGGAATTCGTGAAAACGTACACAACTACTTTACAACTCCTCAGGATTGATTTTCGAAAAATCTGGAAAGCAATTTTTAGGCGCGTATATAACAAGACCGTAGAAGTAAAATTAATTCGATACCCGAACAGACCTAAAGGTGTGACGAAATTCGTGAAAATATATGCAATGAATTTTTACAGACCATTTTTTCCCCTACTTTTTTGCAAATCTAATTTTTTCTAAATTACTTTTCTAGTACATATACATCTTCATGACTGTACAGGGCGCCAGGACTTTCTCTCTAGAAATCTTAAGTATCGCTGGGTGAAGATGGAAATCACTTTAGTCACTTTACAAAAACAATGTGCTGTATTAAAATCACTTAATTCAACTGTTACACTTGGCAATGCTGCACTACGCGATTTTTTTTTATTTAATGCAATTTTATAACTTATATTTAGTTTTCCATACATATATTGCACTTCTCACCCTTATAAGGTACATACCTTGTATTAAGGGTAAGGAGTTCAGTTTCAATATCATTACACATAAAATTTACATTTTTAATTCAACTTATCTTATAAAATAAAGTGTAGTAGATGTGGTAAAGACAGACTATAAAATTCAAATCAATATTACTAACACGTCAAATCCCTTCTTGTTTGCTCATCCTTTCAACCCTATATATTTTAGTAATAGTTTTTATACTCTAGACGAAATCATATAGAGTATTATAAGTTTAATCCAGCCCAAAAGTTTGTAACGCATAGAACCAAGCCTCGGACGAAAAAAAGTTATATATTATTTTTTGTTTATTTGTGGCCAAAAACCTCAAATCCGCCTGACGTCCGTCCGTCCGTCCGTCCGTCCGTCCGTCTGTCCGTTAGCACGATAACTCAAGAACGCCTTCACCTAGGATCTTGAAATTTTGAATCTGGATGTTTGGTTGAATTTGTAAGGCTAAGTTCGTTAACGGACAAAATCGTCCTACTCCTTCGGGTAGCTGCCATACAAAATGTCCTTAAAACACGTGTTTAAGAATATTGGTCGATAACTTCAGAAGGGTTTAAGCTACGACATTGAAATTTTGTATGTGTTATTTTTCCAATAGTTGGAGCTAAATGTATGATTATGAAGAAAATCCTGTTAGTCCTTCGTGTAGCTGCCATACAAATATCCTGTCAAAATGTATTCACTTAATTTACGAAACTCACTATAACTCAAGTAATCTTTTAGCTACGAATTCGGAATTTTGTACAAATTAGTTTTGAGTAAAAAGGAAGTTTGAGTTTACTAATCAGCGAAATTCTTTTACTCCTTCTGGTAGCTGCCATACAAAATGTCATTAAAACACGTGTTCAAGAATATTGCCGATAACTTCAGAAGGGTTTTAGCTACGTCTTTGAAATTTTGTATGTATTAATTTTCCAATAGTTGGAGCTAAATGTATGATTATCAAGAAAATCCTATTAGTCCTTCGTGTAGCTGCCATACAAATATCCTGTCAAAAAGTCTTCACTTAATTTGCGGAACTCACTATAACTCAAGTAATCTTTTAGCTATGAACTCGGAATTTTGTACAAATTAGTTTTGAGTAAAAACAAAGTTCGGGTTTACTAAACAGCGAAATCCTTTCACTCCTTCTGGTAGCTGCCATACAAAATGTGCATAAGACACGTGTTCAACAATATTTTTCGATAACTTTTGAACGCTTCAAGCTACGAATTTGAAATTTTGTACACATTAATTTTTGAATGGTTCCAAGGAAAAGGATAAATATGTAAGAAATCGAGTGAGTCCTTCCTGCACGTCCCATGTGAAAGTCCTTCAAAAAGGACATTTTTTCCGATGACTTACCCAGTTCAAGATATGAAATTAAACAATGAATATTGTCTTTTAGTTTTGAGTAGCAATCTAATGGCAGTCCTTAATAAAGGACATACAACATGCACACACGTAATTCTACTTTATCCCCAACTACAATATAAATCGGAGTTCAGTATTCATCTAGAGTATTATACGATTGGCTTGCAGCCGATCGTGACTGCAGTATGTTTAATATTAACTTTGAAATTCTGTAGACTAATGGAGATTTTTGATTTATTGATATGGTAGCTCATTGATTAATTTGATTCCAGCGTAATAATATTGATTTTGTAATGTACACGCGAGCGTTTTTGGCGTAGCAATGCTGAAGTGATTTGTAGCGCTATGATATGAACTAAATCATACCATAGTATCCGTCCCAACCAAATCTTTAACAACATTACCACCCAAGTAGTCGTATTAGCCATCAGGATGAATTTATCCCTTACTCCGCCTTGAAACAACTGAAGGGAGTATGTCTCCATCCTCAATTGTCCAAAGTTGGTCAGGACAAACCCACACCGCGAATACGACTATCGTCCGGTGACCAAGCCACAGTTGGGTGACTTTAGTCCCATGGTTTCCCGAAAGGTAGCGTGCATCTAGCTCTAGCACGTGCGTAGCTCGTCGGAAGGGGCGTGAGGCGCTACCTGTAACCATGGACTACGTAATTATGCACAGTTTTGTGCTGAAAATCCGACTTGAGAGGTTCGGATTCTATCATCAGCGGGCTGGTAGGTAAAGGAAGAAGGAAGGAAGGAAGGAATGCAGACTATGATAAGGAAATGGAACAGAAAAGAAGGGAAATGAAGGTGGAAAAGCACATGAGTAGAGACTTTCGGCGGGAAGGCCGATGCACATCTCAATTATATACTTTGGTAGCGGTGTAAACTCAATAGAGTTTAGGAACTAGCTAGTATTATGCCGACAATACTTCAACGCGTTGGCAAATTCAGTAAAAACCCACTTGGATGCCAATTACCCAAAGACGAACTGATTCTGATGTTCATCAGGCGTCATAAAAATACCACATAACTCAGTGGTCCAAAACGTCATCACGAGTGCTAGGAGGCCGAGTTTTGGCGCCGCGTTCTTAATCGCCATTTGATGTATGGTATAATGTGTGTGGTACGTTGGGGGTACCAGGCAAAATCCCAAAAGGGTATTATAACCTCCTGATATATGAACGTTGAGGACCCTCAACCATATAATGCTGACAAAAGAACTAGTGAGTAAAACTTCTGACGCCTTGAAATATATTGCTTGGATATTGGTATGTGCGCCAAGTAATGTGGGTCATGAACCGACAGCACAAAAAGGAGGGTGCTATGTAATGTACCTGGTGCCGGATAAAATGGCCGTCCTATACGTTGGGCGCCATATAATGTACATGCGCCGGCTAATGACGCCTTAAAGGGTAAGGGCAACCACGTTGGGGCGCCAGGTAATGTACATGTCGCCGTATAATGACGTCGTTGAGCGCCATTTAATGTACACGCACCGGAATAATGCCCGGTCCATGAATCGGACGCCATGTACCGTGTACACGTTGTCTTCTGACGCTCTACAGCCTCATTGGATTCCATGTACTATGGTGTCTTAAAGTGGACCTGGTGGTGGTCTTCCTAAATCCCATTATAAGGTTATAGCATCTTTGGGAGCCACCTAACGTGGGCCCTGAACAACAAAAAAAAACTAACCGCTTAATTAGGTGCGTGCCGAACATTAAAACACAGAACAAAAATAACTACAGACAGCGGGGTGTCCTATGAGTAAAACGATGCGTCATCCGTTGCTGGTCCTTCACTCGGCTTCGGAGGTTTCTTTATTTCTCGGCTTGAAGGGTCAAAAGGAAACATAATATGGCCGAATCCGCTAAAATTTGAAAACGCGCGTACCTAACCTGAAAAAAGGAAGAAGGCAACTTTTCAGCTATTGCGGCTTAACTGATCCAGCCGTTGTTTCGATGAGCGCCGCTGGTCTGCGAATGGAGTTCCTAAGATTTCTGGAAATTCTCAAAAAAAAAAAACCACAAAGGTACATGAAGGCCGAATCTTAACACCTACTGGTTCATGATTTTAGTAAAAGACAAGGAAAACCATCGAAACCTTTTAAAACCTGAAATGATCTTAGCTAAAACAGCACACCGGACGACAACCTAAAAGGATCCACTTAGAAGGCGCATGCGGGCAACCAGGGACTGCGTTGGCATCCATGTGGTTGCGCGTCACTAGCGGTAAAATCAGGGCTTGGTAACGGAACCTGCCGATGGCTTGATGCCTAACGGGGGAACCTCCGTTACACATACCGGTATTACGCACCTCGTGCCACCGATAACCTGCACTTAACCTCACAAACGAGACAAAAAAAAAAGGAAATTCACGACTGCAAGTTAATTCGGAATGAAATAGACGCAAAATACGCAACGAAAACTATTGCTTCGTTCGGAATACGCACCAAATAAACGGATCGTGGCGGAACTTTCCTTTAATGTGAAATTTGGAAAGTTTTGGAAATGGTTCAGAACTTTCCAAATTTCACCAAAATAAAAAAAAAACCAAATGTTAACTTGATCTCGTTTACGCGATATTCGAATGAAATTTTTGATTGTCGGCTTTTCGGACTTCCTTTTTTCTATACGCGGACCGGTTTTCGGTCGATTACGAGCAATCTGATCTAACCTTACAATTGTGAAGATAATACGCGGGCGCTTCTGTCGGAGCGTTTTAAACTAATTGACCGTAAGGACTATAACGATAGCGGCGCGCTCACGGACGAACATCCCAAAACACAAAAAGACACCACAAAAAAAAAAAATCACTAGTGGACCACACTAAAAAAACAAGAAAACACAAAAGAACCGAATAATACATCCGGAGAATCTAGGCCATCGGGCCATTATTATCCACTAGCTCCGCATAAGTGGCAAAAATCAAAATATGAAGAAAAAAAAAAACTTCCGAAGAAGAAAAGAAAAGAAAACATGAAAAGTTAAATTCTTACATTGGCTATATTATTTCCGTTCTCCGGCTAACCTTTTTTCTGCGGATCGTCCTGCGTCGTTGACTCCGTCAGGCGGCCGGTGCTCGGCGAATTCCCTTGTGCGGGCTCCTGTATATCCCTTTTCGGCTGCGCACCTTTTATTATTTTTTTTTGTTTTTACTTGACCGTAGTGGTCGGTCGCTGGATCTCAACTCATCTTGATCTGTCAGTGCGCACTGCGCACAAGCATCTTTTCCGCAGCTAGGCTGTGCAGCTTGACGTCTGGTGTGCGGTGTTGCCTCGCATGTACGCGTACTTGCCTGCACTTAATCGCCTCTCCTGGGTATTCTATGGTCTCAGACCAAAGAATGACATATGAAGCTTTTTCTTCTTGCCCAGTGAATTCTCTAGCAATAGCCTGCTAGGAATTCAGTTATATGATCTGGGCTGGTGAAGAAGTTTGGTCTGCGTCAAAGTTTTTCCCGGGCCGTTCGTTACAATTTTGCTCCAAATTAGTTCTCCTCCGCGGCAATAAAAGTTCATGGAATGTTCCCCCACGAGTATAGCTGCTGTTACGTATAATATTTCCCCTTTGTAGTTCCTTGTAAATTTGTATACTAGTGATAGTATTGACTATCTTATCAATATCGAGGATATTTATTATAGAGTACACTTTTTCTGTACTATATCTACGCGGTTTCTTTAGTAATATTTTCAGTACCATGTTTTGCAAAATTGTTAATGGTTTTAATGCAGTTATTGTAGCCCCTCCCCAAGCAATTATCCCATATTGTAACACAGAATGCATTACAGCAAAATAGAACATTCTTGTTGCTGGTTTTTTTCAAGAATGACCTTACGGTGAAACATACGGGAACTAACATCTTTAGACGCTTTACAATGCTGTCAATATGTTCATCCCACCTAAGATGTTGGTCAAAAATTACACCTAGATACCTCGTATGTTTTAAATTTTTAGGAGGTTTGCATTTGCAATTAGAGGAGCAATCTTTTGAATGGACAGTAACATCCAAAAGTGAAGGAATACCTCCAGTATTATACGCAAATCATAGAATTATTATGTAACCATTCTTTTATTAATAAAAGGCTGAGTTGGCATTAATCTTAACTCCACCCCAACAATTGTCCTCTACAAATAGAACCGTGATACTACACTTATGTATACTACAGACCATTAATCTGGAGACGCAATCACAGCTAATACATACACTTTGACTTCGTCATGAACAAAAATCACACTTGGTTATTGACTGATCTAGCGTATAAGATCGGGCAGGAAATACATTTTTATACTACATGTGGTGCGTCGCGTAATGTCTACTGCTTGATAGATATGTGCGCAATAGACGCTATCTTACTGAACAATTTTTATTGAATTTTTCGTCGGTGTCTCTGGAAATTACTTTTTTGCGATCACATTTAATTAGCGAACCTAGCGCATGCATGTAACAAAATAAGTGAATTTTCTGTAATATTAATCCAGAGTTTATTGGATCAAATCCCGCCTAGGTCACGCACGCTCTTAAAAATATTATATTTTTATGAATGGTTGTATATACAATATGTTATGCCGTAAATGTTCTGATTAGAGCAATCTGTGATTTTATCGAGGAAAATAAATTTTTCATGAATGGAGGGGTAGGGTGTCCTAATACATTTTTGGATTTTTCTACATATTACGACGGCGTTGGTGGAAACTGTTGAAAAATGCTAACGTCCTCAGTATTTTTTGGGTTAGAAAGGGTTATTTACCACACATTCGTGCTACATCTATAAAATTATTATTAGTTTGGCCTATCGATCAAAAAATTGTCTCTTTTATATGCACTCCACAAACCAGTCCGCAACCTTACAAATTATAACGAAAACGTCCTTTTATCAAAAAGACAAAAGATTAAAAAGCTATTGAAACTTCTTCCAGTTGCGTGATATTCGTTGGACTAAAACAAAAAAAAACCGTTTGTAAGCAACAACTTTAGCCAATTACTACAACCAACATTTCATTTGGTAAACAATAACAAAATTCAAATGGGTCCTGAACGATGAAGGCTGCACTAATGTTTCAATTTACGAAACAGGTCGTACGTAAAATCGTCCTAGGTATTTCTGTTTAGTTGTTTGTCGAATTGTAAAGGAAATTCGGAAGAGAAGCTGAAGTTAACTTTACCAAACTGAGCACCAAACTATTCATTTGAATTGTTCCTCGTCTTTGCGAAATTTTCAGTAGGTCATAATAAAATTTCGCAAGAGTTCCTTGAAAGCCTACGTGTGCCGCTCTGGTAAATTCCATGAAATAAACTTGTAATCACAAAAATCTTTGTAGACTAAGCCATTCAAATTCTACCAGAGAACTATTGTAAGATACATCGAAGTTACCTCTAGAAATTCTTCCATTTTACGTTGCAGAGACCAAGCGTTTATTGTTCCTGGATGACCATTGTCCGTTTTCTCATTAGTTTTGATTATCATGCCATCTATTATATAAACTTTAGACGTTCAGACAATCGTTGTAACCCAGATTATTTTGTTCATTTTTCTAAAGTAATTCAAAATTAATCAGCAACAGAAATTCTACATTCGGCAGCAAAATTCAACCAATTGATATTGGAATAGAGTTGCATCAAACCATTTTAATTCTGATATACACTTATATGTGAGTTTATTATTATCTAAAGAAAAAGTTCTGTTTCCAATATTCCGTTTCAATAGAATACAAAATTTGAACAATGAAAGCTTAAAAAAATTCCCCGAAAAAAAATCTATTAAGCTTCTCACTCAATATTCATATTAGTATTCCGAAGCCAATAGCAGCTGAAAAAATCTGCCAATAGTCTGGGCGCCACTTTATTATTTTTTTGGATTGAAGTCCAGAACGCGTTTAATACTGAGAAACGGTTAAAAGATTTTCGAAATTCGTGAAAACTTGAACAATACCTTGCACCCGCCGGGAGTTTAATATCGAAAAATACTTTAATCTGTTCTGTTCTTATTTAAAGCCTTTAGAAGTGAAAGTGAATTCGATATCTCATTGGATCTAAAAAATATATCGGAATTTGGAAAAAATGTATACAACCACTTTATACACATCCGTAAGCGTTTGATATCGAAAATACCCTTCTAGGCGCTTATATAAAGTGCCCGCAGAAGTAAAATTAATTTGATAACTCGACATGTCTAAATGATTTAAAGAAATTCGTGAAAATTTGGGAAAAAAACCGTTTTCCAAAATTTTTTTTAATTGATTTAATTATTTCAGTAGTACTTCTACATATACGTACTAAGTCACAATTGTCTAGCATAAGCTATTAAAAATTTCATTTTGCAACTCTGCCTCTATAGTGGCTCTACGAGTATATGCATAACGTCTTAAATTTTTAGGTTTCTATTCTTGACGGTTTTAGAGAAATAAAAATAAAAATGAATTTTTTCCTTTCTACCCCGTCCAACCAGCAACCTCTACACGCGCACCCCCAAAATTGTTTTCTCTGCTAGAGGTCCATTAGGCCCAACTGCTGTAAAATTTTTAACATCATATCTGGTATGGTTCTTGAGATATAAACAATTTTATTTTTTTATATTTGGTATCCTCCCCCTTCCGTGCACCACAACCCCCTTCAAAAATTTTACATTTAATTGACTCCTTTCTTACCTTCCTAGTATAATTGGTTCGGAGGATATAGTAATCCAAAGTTTTTACCACACATTCCACCTTCAAGATTTTGGTCCTTATTCAGGCTCCTAGGTAGTATCCCTTGAAACAGCCACAACGTTTTAACCTTCTGACATCAACCCCTTAGCAGATATCCATTTTAGAATGTTTCAATCTTAGATTTCGAGCGTTTTGGACGCATCTTTTTTTCCCCTCAACCAACATTGCCCTTTTTTTTTAAATGGGTCAACTAGCATAGTTCTATATAAATTCCGGCGTACGGCGTATACGGCGGATTTTTGTTTGGTTTTTCGAAGTTTACAAGTCCTAAAACGTGAAAATACAAAATTTCGGGGTAGCAAATTTTTTGGGAAATTTCAGGTCGATCACAATAATTTATTATTAAAAAATAATAAATTACAATTAGCCTGATAGTTCAAAGGGTTTGTGAGCAAGGAGCCTGCATAAACGGATTTCTTGTTGCCTTTTTGAGGTCTACTAGCCCCGAAACGTTAAGATATAAAAATTTGATACAGATTTTATCTTTTAAATTTCAGGTTCAGATCTGTCTTTTGAAAACCACCACACAATCTTCCCAACTAATATCTATAGTTGCATTGGTTATTGCCGTTGAGAACATGACACATGAAAAGCCGTCATTGGAGAGACCGGTTTGAAAAATGGTTAATCACCGTGTTGCATTGGCTCATCAGAATCAGTGTAGTAGTGTGTTGATGCAATTCCTAAACACACTTTTCCAATATGATGTATAATTCGCTAATCTTGTCCCTCTACACCCTTAAGGCACGACCAAATTTACTTTGAATCAATCACTTCAACCGCGGATATCGAAGCGTTTACTTCGCATCAAGCAAGCTTCCAGCAGTGCGCCGACCTTTATGATACCACTAAATGTCCGTTAAAAACACGCTGCAATAGTCCAGTAGTCTGAACGACTCACAATGCTGTAACCTCGTCAGTTTTAGAACTGACTAAGTTAATAAGGGTAATCCCCTACTGGAGCTGATCTGCTGTCCATCCAACTGTACGCACAACAATACGCGTTGAGAATTTCCTCGAGAAATTAAGTTGCGGTATTATTAAGGTATTTTAGCACAGAAACTCCCTAAGGCACACTGAAAAAAATACTGTACTTAACATAAATGAATGCCTTTCATTATTTTTCGTGATATATGAATCGTACATTAATACTATAAATCCCATTTCATTCAAAATATTTTGATCAATTTGTATATGTATATGGAAAGGGAACATATACTCTCAGAAATCAACACCTAGGAATTTTGATGCACGACTAATCATATTGATTAAAAAGTTCTTATAAACAATGCATCTTTGCTTGGTAATCGTAAAATATATTGACTGTATTTATAGTAATAATGAACACATTCATTATATTGAAGAAAACACCCATCGCACAGCTCAAGGTTTCGGATCCTCTGTTGGCTGCTACTTTTTGTTAAGGTTTCCACACACAAGTTGATAATCGTTGGCACGCAATCAAATGGTGTAAATTGTTCCGCTAAGAAACAGTCGTAGCAGTAGCAAAAATCTCGCACAATTGTCTGGGAACCTTTATTCGTTTTCATATGGCATAAAAAGCAGAAATTATATCCAGTTTCACGTTCATAATATTAATGTTCAAATTCATCATAGTGATATCACTTTGTGCATTAATATTATGACAGGATTAGTCGTAATTATGAGTTTATACCTTAATATGAGGAACAACATTAGTAACATTAACTAATCTTTTCATCAATATTATGAATTCGTTCATCATATTAAACTGAGAGTGACACAGTTAATTGTAATAATGAATCAGTACTTTAATTACTGATTTCATCAATATTATGAACTCGTTCACTGTAACAATGAATTCTTACATCATTTCTGTTATTGTGTGTGTGTCCAAAGCATATCGAAAAATTATGAATGGTTTTGCATAATATTAATGAATACTTGCATCGGATCAAAAAAATTGATTTTTTCATTATGATGATGTAGATTTTAATTGGTTGGATGTACCTTTTTGGTTCGGTGCATTCTTTGTCCGCTCGTCACCATTCCTATTCTAGGCTACACCATAGTCAGTACACAAATTGAAAAATATTAAACAAATCTTTTCTTTTATCAAACGCCTTCTGCAATTTAAATATTTCTTTGACCACCCACCCCCGCACCTCACCCCACTCCCCCTGAAAAAAGTCTAGGCTCCTAGTATACCTTAACAGAACCAACAAGTTTCAACCCCCTGATATCAACCGTTCAGGAGATATGGATTTTAGAATGTTTGTTATTAAATATAATAAAGCAGAATATCGAACAAATCTTTTCATGGTGGTGTAAACGCCTTCAGAAATGTGACGATGTTAATCGGTTTTCACTCTTGGACTAGACTAAACTTAACTTAACTGAAATGCTCGATAGAGTTTTAATACGCCACCTTTAATTTTACTGCATTAATTTAATGGCACAGAAAATCGTTTGCGACTTTCTTTATTGTTAAAGCTCACAATAATTCATAAAATTTTATTAGGTAAATACTCTTAGGTGTGTGTCGTGAGCAGTTAGCAGTTATATTTAGTTAATCATTAATAAAACCAAAAAACTAAAATCATAAAACAAATTGCGTGTCTTCTGGAACTCACCAATTCTAATGTTCGGAATGTTGTTGCTGTTGTTTCCTTGTAAATATTCTTTCGTGATATTTGAACAATTTGGCTGCGATGACGTATGGCAACTGCCAGGTATTTTCTGTTGGCAATTAGTCGCACGCAAATTACTTCCTCTTTTATGCGAGTCGAAAGTCAACATAATGACTGACATATCAATAAACGATAGGTGGAAGTTGAACGATTTATCATCATTGCGCTGCCTAATGAAAAGTCATCAAATTGAATGGATCATTCTAATGGCCATGGCTTGAGGAATGCCCCAATAAAGGGTGGCGTATGAGAATCGATGCATATGTGCCAAGTTAAATATGTATCTAGTCGATGATATGTTTGTTATGACAACCAAACTATCGTTAAAAACTAATGAATGCTTACATCGATTTGAGTCACTACCCTAATATCCTTATTTATTTAACCTTGGAAACATTATGAACTTGGAAGGGTTTTATAGCTATAGGTGCAAGATCTCTTAGATATTTTCTACACAGGAAATTTTCCAAGTTAAAAATAAAAATCTGCCAACAGTCTGGGCGCAACTTTATTATTTTTTGGGTAGATGTCCGAAACGTGTTTAATACTGAGATGCGGTGTAGGTCACTATGCGACTGATAACCTAAAAAATAACGTTCCAAATGGCCTCCTGTTTATTCTTTACGTTATCAGCCGCATAGTGACCTACACCGCATTACTCCAGCTCTGTACATCAATACAATTTTGAACTTTTTTTTTGCTTTAATTACTCCTGTAGTACTTCTACATATACATACTAAGTTTCAACTTTCTAGCATACGCTGTTTCTGAGATATGAAAAACCACCCCCCCCACCCCAGTACCTTGCTACCCCTATCAAAAATTTTATTTTTCTAGGATACCTCTTCAGTGACTAGGGGTACAAGTGCAATTCAAGTACATAGTTTCGTGTAAAGTCATATCAAAGTCTTTTAAGTGTCAATAAATCTAGCTAAGACCTACCGACCGGGTTAATCGGTTTTCCTCTTAGGGACTTAGTATTCTAAAGCCCACAGCGGCACCAAAAAGAAATATATATATAATTTCCCGAGATATACTGTTTAACGTGGTCTGAACTCGTGAAACATTGTACTGTAGCCCTCTGGGACTGAACTTTATCGTATTTCCATGTATTTCATGTTGTTATTTTTTAAATTTTTTTGGTAGGTAGATTGAGTGAACCCCTACTAGTGGTACTGCTGGGGAAGGGTTGTTAGGGGAGGTGAGAAGGCGTTTTAGGCGAAAAATGTTGGCTCATAAAAAACTTTGTATTATTATATCTCGCGTACCAATTACGCCATAGATTTTTACTTTATTATTTTTTAATAATAAGAGGGAGGAGGTGCGTTTTCGATATAAAATTTTAGCTTCTGGATCTCAGGAGCCGCTTACGCTATTAGGTTGAAACTTGGAACTTACGGAGGACTGATATAGTGGAACCATTTGCGAAGTGGTTGAGTGGGGTTGAGGGGTGTGAAAGTGGGGAGCAAAATAATGCGTCCGAAACGCTCCAAAGCTGGAATTGAAATATTCTAAAATCCATATCTCCTGAACGGTTGATGTCAGAAGGTGGTGGAGTGCGGCTGTATTAAGGGATACTACGAGCCTAGACAAGGTCAATTTCAAAAGAAGAAGTAGAGGGGTGGGATTGAGGTGGGAAGGTTTGGAAGCTTTGGATTACAATATCTTTCGAAGCAATTGTACCAGAAAGATACAATTTGGTTTCTGTATTTGGGATTACCAGTGGTGTGGAATTCAATTAATTCTGATTTTTATTTCTCGAAAACTGCTAAGAAAGCTAAAAAATTTCCAGCTGTATAACCATATATTTTTGGAAGAGGTAGAAAGAAACGGGTGTTGGGGTGGTTTTTCATATCTTAGACATGGCTTGCGCTAGAAAGTTGAAACCTTATCTATATGAAGATGTGCTACTAGAATAATTAAAGCAAAACAAAGTTGTGCTCGGTACCAAGTTAAGTAAATACGAATAAGGGTACTAAAGCTTGAAAATTTATCCATTACAAGATTTTGAAAATGAAATATTAGCTTTAACAGAAAACCAAATCGTGATATCAAGTAACAAAACTTAACAGTAACAAAGCGTACCATGATCGCTAAATACAATTAGTGCAAAAAAAACCAAGAATAATTTATTTATATTTGCACTTGTACCCCTCTGGCTCGTATCATTGGTACTTTTTCGTTTAGTATTGGATTTGTTTTTGGACAAATAGCAGCCTTAAGCTACTCTTGTACCTGTGAACTACTGGTAGAGGACAGCAGACAGTCTAAAGAGACATTTCTTGCTATCAACTCAATTTCCGCGAATTTGTCACTTGGACCCCTATGGTTCTAAGCCCGTCAATTTATTTGTTTTAAAGCCACAAACTTCACACTTAGATAGATAGATTGAAAATAGGGGTTGGTATGGTTAACCTCTGTCACTGCAGCCACAGTTGGGCCTATTGTGACGTCCTCCCGGTTTGACTATGATTCCTCATCAATCTCTGCGCTTTCAATGAAGCTTAGTATTTTGCGAAGAGGAATGGTCAAGAATTTCGATGGATCCATGCAACCGTGATCGAAGTGACGAAGTCTTTTGTGACCTAAACCCTCACATTCACAGAGAATATGCTCTGGTGTTTCGTCTTCGTCATTGCATATTCTGCAAATTTTAGTCTCAGACAGATCAATCATATTGAGATGCTTCCTCATGTGACAATGTCCAGTCAGAGCTCACACTAGGGTTCGCGTCTAATATCTGCTTAATCAGATGTTCTTTTTTTTCCGAATGTTTTGGCATAAAAAGCTTTGATTATCTGTTGCCCGGTGCCAAGTCCCAGTGAATGGTACTTTGCGATTTTTGCCACATTCGGATGTTCATTCTAGCTGTGCTTAATGGTATCCCACAGAATGGATATAACTTCACACTTTATAAACATTATTTTCTTGTTTAAGTTTTTTTTTTTTTTTATTATTATTTATTATTTTCTTTTTAAATTTTAAATCACGCCTTACACAAAACCACGAATCAAGTGAATTAAGCAACGAAGCGGTCAAGTTAATACATATCACAAAAAAGAAATTACTACGCTTGAAGTGTATCAAAATATCATGCAAAATGCGTAATTTTATACACAATGGTCAATTTTGCACATTAAATGTAGAAAATTTCATTCGGTGTTGCAATATTACTAGCCAGTCAGTAAATTTATGAATTAAATGTGTAAAAACTCGCAGTTTTAAGAATTACTCTCAATTTTGTTAAATTTAATGAAAATTCGTAAATTTATTACATGAATGCGGAAGATTTTACTGCTTATAAGATAGTAATTTTCTCAAAATTGTTTACTGTGCAACCAAATGTAAATAAAACACATGTTCACGAATATTGTCCAATAACTTCAGAATTCTTCAGACTGAAATTTGGCACATATTAATAATTTTTTAACAGTTTGAGAAATGGACTGAAAAACTTCAGTAAAATTTACGAATTAACACAAATCAATTTTGGGTTAAAGTTACGGTTGAGTTGGCCAATTAGTGAAATTTCTTCACTCTTTCAGGTATTTACCATACAAAAGTTCGAAATGTTGTAAGCTAGGAGTTCGAAATTTTGCACAAATCAAATTTTCAATGTATCCATCACGTGTAGCCACTATTCAAAAGTCCTAAAAATGTTATCAGTTATTTTTCCAAGAAATCGGTTATCGTGGATGTTCAAATTTTACACGGATTTATTTTTAGTTAAATGTAACGTCGAGGTCTTGGTGAACGACATCCCCTCACTTATTTTAGTAGTTTGCTTACGAAACTCCTTAAATTGTATGGAAACTTAAAAATGAGGAAATACAAAATTTTGCACAATACAGTTTGATCCCAATTGGACGTACTTAAATAAGAGCAATTTTTTTTAATAAATTAATGCAAAATATAGTATAAATGTGTACAATTTATCTATTTTACAAAGGTTACGAAAAACTGGCTATTTGCCTTCGATTGAAATTAAAACATTTTAAGTTTCAGTCTATTGCACAAAGGTCCGTGAACAATATTTGTATTATAACTTTACAACGAAGTGTGTAATGTTGTCATTCGCCGTCGAGTAACTACCAAGCGGTGGTCCTTAAAAGTATAATCACTGTATGCATACCTCTTTTTCTGTTTTATCTGAAACTCCTACATATTTCGGAATTCAGTATTTCATATCATTATTCAATGAATACTGCCAATCTTGAACCGATTATATATTTTTTAATTTATATGTATTTTGTTTGATCCAGCAATATTCCGTCAACTCTTCGTTACACTACTCTCTATTTTAATTAATTTTTTATTAGAAAAAAAAAATTAAAAAATTTGAATTTTAGTGAATTTATTATTTTTATTTTTTTTATTTTATTTGATTACTTTTTAATAATAAAGTATTGTGGACTTGAAATTTCCAAAAAAATTGTAAATCTTGTATTTTCACGTTTTAGGCCTAGTAGACCCCAAACAAGAAAAAATAAAATGTCAGTCTGTCTGCCGTATACACCGTACGCCGTACGCCGTACGTAAACGTGTTTGAAGGTTTGTTAGGTTCTAAATCTCGGGAACCGTTTATGCTAGAAACTTGAAGCCTGGAATTTACGTAGAGCTATGATAGTACAAATTTTTTTTGAGTAGTGGGATGTGGACATTCGAAAGCTGGGATTCAGACTTTTTATAATCAACTCCTGAATGGTTAATATCACAAAATTCTAATTCAAGAATTATGTGTGTAGACATTCCAGGATGGTATATTTTCAACAGGATTTGAAAAGGGCTGCTAGCGTTTAGATGGAGAGGGGTAAAAAACGTTGGACTTTGATATCCGTTTTAGATATGAGATTGCAATTTTTACAATCTTTGGACCAGACCCCTAACACAGAAAAATTGTTGGGGGTGAGAGTGTAGGCTCTGGGTAATCTGCACTTTTGTTAAATCGATAGTACTGTAGCTTTTAAATAAATAAGTATAAATAATAAAATATTGTACTGCATTTGCTATGCTGCTTCACCCAGATCTTCTATCTTCTTAACTTAACTCTGATGTAGTAAATCACCATCTTATTTATTTTTATTCAAGGAGCAACAAATTTATCACCTTTCTTTTCCATCTTATTTATCGAAAAAAATCGATTCAAACGAGTTTCAAGTACACGACGACCGTATAAAATAAATCAGGTCCTTTGTGATGTTCGGCATTGTAATAGCCAATTTCAGAATCCTTTGGATACGATGAATCCTAAGAATCATATCAAAACCTACTGGCTGAAATTTCTACCAGAAATTGTTGGATATGTGCCGGTAAAGTTTAACTAAAGACGACGACACGGTAAAGCAACCAACCGTGAAATTTTCTTTCGAATCATTAAGTTCGGGTGTGTCAAGTAAATGCTTGGATTTTATAGAAAATCGTATAAGGATCTACGAGCTGGCACTGTCTTAGTATTTGGAAAAGTGTTCCAAATTAAATGATCCTTGGAGTAAATGAAGGATAAAGCCTGAAGGAATCTCGTTGTTTGTTATGATGCTGGTGGCTATGATATAAAGTGGTTATTTAGACAAAACCCTTAAAGAAATAAACGTGTCTCATAATTTGCTTCATTGGGTGTAATGTGAGTACAGGCTGTGCTGCATCTTTGACTTTAATGGCGTTCTGAACTTTTAGCCAAAAGATGGTGATTTTAATTAACCGTGAATAAAACTACATCTGTTTCAATTATTCTACCTTCTACTCGATTTAACTGCGAATATAATAAAAGTGGTTTAGTACACATTCACAGGAATAAAAAATCCTACATGACAAAACATCGCAGTTGGTAGAAATAACGCTACTTCTTATCTCGACAATAAAATTCAAGCAAGCAGGTCAACTAATTCAGGTCAACTAATTCTCAAAATATTTTTTATTTCAATCCTCCAGATATTTCATCTATGTAGATGACTTTTCTCAGACTGTATAATATTCCTTTAAGAATTTAAATTCGCGGAATTTGTAAAAAGAGTTTAATAAATTCTGTCTTCTATTGATCCTTCACAAACAAAAATTGTTCTAGATGCCCGTTTTCACTATCCGTAGAGATAAATGCACTTCGGAACTTCACTCACAAAAATTGCGATTTAACTAAAATTAATAATCACAGATATATTTGTAGAAAGTTACTTAAATTTGATGTAAGAGATAAAACTATCGATGTATCCAAACTCGTAAAAAACTTTATTAGAACAAATGTTTGTTTGTAATCACTTTTTTCTCAAAAAAAAATTTATTTCAAGTTTACTTTTATTATGTTTTTATGAATTATATTATTGGCTATAAAAGCTATCAACAAAAGCATGACTTGAGTTCTATTCTTTTGTAAGTATTTATTAAGTTATCGTTAGGGTTTAAAGTATTTTTCATTTAGAGGTTTTTTTTAGTTAGGTAGGATTAAAAAATATAATTTTCTGCTTCCAGTTGTACCTACCACAACGAGACAAGTGTAACAATTGTGATGAAAGTCATTTAAAAGATTTTTTTTTCAGTCGATAAATGAAATAATAATACTGCTCAATAAAAATGTTTAAGTAGAGGCAGAAAATCGAAAGGTTTTTTTTCCAACGAGGGTCACTTTATCGCATACTAAATTGTTAACTCTTAAGGACTTTCGCGACGAATTCGCTAGGCAAGGCTCTGCTCTTCAAGCCTCTCTGGTGGTATGAGTTCAGATCCCACTAGGGACTGTTAAACGCCAAATATCCACCCATTTTCTCACAGACCCCAACTCCAGATGGAGAGAACTGACCACATGCGTCATATCTAGTAATATATGACCATCCTACTCCCGGAGCAGAACAGAGGAACTCTTGAGTAGGATCCGTGTGGACGTCTCCAGAGTCACGGCAGTCAGCACGGACACTGGCCGATCGGCGACCACGCGGCCAGACTTGGCACACTTTAACGTCAATTGCCGCAGTTTTGGGGATACAAACAAGGAAGGAAATCGTTGTCCACCTGCTTTGCGAGTGTCCAGCTCTAGCTAGAGCCAGACTTCACGCACTAGGTAAACCTTTCGTTAATAACCTTGATGAGATCTCGAAAAACAAGATTGGAGAATTAATTACCTTCTTGAACAGCTCTGGATGGATATGATTATCAATTCAAGCCCTGTCTCTGCAAAACTATATATCCACTTCATCAGCCCTCAACGACCAGGTTAAACGAGTTTGGTATCAAAACGGCGCTTCCTGTGCTAATTGTGCCCTCACGGGCCACTACGTAAACCAACTAACCAACCAGGATTTTCGCTTGTTATCTGCAAAATGGTATAGCCTAAGTCACACGTAAGTATGCTGCTAATATTTGGTTGCTATAAATCAGGAACCGCTCAAGGTAGGAATTTATATAGTGTTCTTCTGACGCCATTTGCGTAGGAATGATCAATATGGGTGAAGAGGTACGGCAGTGGGGAAAAACATTGCGTTCTGAAGGGCGCGAAAGCTGTAATCGAATCATTCTAAAATCTGCATCGACTGAACGGTTCATATCATAAAGTAGAAACTTAGTAATTGTATGTAGGTATACTAAGAGAATATATCTGTAATAAGATTTTTAAGGGAGTCAGTGGTGTGTGCAGGTAAGAAGTGAAAGGTTTTACGATATCTCACGAACCAATTACCACAGAAAGATCAAATTTGGCTTGTGTCTAAATGTCAACAAGGAGAGTTTTCTGAATATAACATTTGTTTGCGGGGTGGTTGTAGTGGATGGAAGATAATAATTTTTCGGATATCTCAAAAGGTGTTTAAGATGAGATCTTAGAATTTTACGGAAGGTAGGTCCGATAGAACCCTAACAGAGAAAAAATATGGAGGGGATGGTATAAACAGCAAATATTCCGATTTTTATATCGCAATACCACTAATGATGAATGGCGCACTGTTGAAAAATATATACAGCTCCTCTTGTGGCACATTCTTAGAAGTTATATTGTACTTGGGTGGTGAGTGTTTTTCTTATCTCTGTAACAGCTTATGCTAGAATCTTGAAAATTAAGATAAAAAAATTTATGTTCTTATAGTCACACAGGGATGAGACACCAAGCAATGATCAGTGAAAATTGAAAACACTTAGTTTCCTTTAACCCATGTAACCCTTTCTACAACCCATAACATATGCATACATGTACACTATTTCATCTGAGGCCTTGTTCAGTAGTTATGTTTCATCTGAAGTTTACTTAATTCGAATATGAGCATTTTTTCATTTCGCAGACTATAATAACAAAAGTTAATAACTTTAATTTTAATAAAATTTTCTAAATCTAACTCTGGAGATCACGACGAACGTGTTCCTTTTCGTTTTACTTTCCAAATACGATTTCTCCATCTTTCAATTTATAAATTAATTAAAAATTCTTGTTTGTTACACAGCTCTTAGCATTTTTCCGACTATGACAATATCGCCATTCGCATCAGAGTACCTAATTGTAGTTCAAAATTATGTGGTTAAATTTCGATAAACGCGCTCCATTTTAGTTGGTAAATTTGTAAAATTCGCATGAACGGCTAAATCCGATTAGTACAATCCGATTAAGTGCGGATTACAAACGTAATCACGTTTCTTGCTGGTTCTAAGGTGAAAGAAGATTAGATGTCTAGGTTTATTTCTCTCCTTTTGAACTTTTTTTTAATGAGCTACAGGTAGGTAAGCTTTTTGTAAGATAAGAATAATGCAACTACTTTGCTAGTTTTCCTTTGGAACTGAAAAAGAAATACTTACCGAAGTACATTAATTTTAAATTAATTCCAGAACAAACGACGTGAAACTTTAATAGGTGCAGTTTTCCAATTAAATAGTCTAAAGTCATAGTGAAAGCGGTCAGACTGTGTAATGATTTTTATAAAAATAGTTACCTTTTCTTACAAATTTATTATTAGTGTCCTATAATGAAACTATTTGAACTCAATACTTATAATTTTTTTGTTTTATTAAAATGTTTCTTTTTTATAATTTTCAAGGCACAAATTTATCAAAATATTAACTTACTTCTTATTCAAATTTTTAAAGTACTAAACACTACGAGTATATAACATCAATTTATTTACTGAATTAAATTTGATTTGATCATAACGTTAAAAAGTAAATTCGAAAGTAGGGTCTTCACGTGTCGTGGGTGTTGCAAGTTTCTTGATTTATGAAAATAAGAAAATTTAGTTCATTCAATATATTTCCCGTGTCCATTTAATAGAAGTTATCACCTTCACTACTAAGATTCAGACGGAATATCGAATTTGGCCAACATTTTTAATCCAATGTCCCTGCTAATCCTGCCGTTAAGGTTTTAAACCTAATCTTTTACATCCAATAAATGAATTAATTTTCAGGTTAGCAGGTACAAGGACTAACGTGTTGACAATTTTCGATTTGTCACTAATTTACTGATCAAAGTAAGATAATAACGCGTTGCGATAAACTTAAAATATATTTATGTTTAATTTGATTTATAGCTTAAAATCGAGCATAATAATTTTTGATTTTATCTAGGTATTTAATACAATTTATTATATTGTTATTTCTTCTTTAAATTTAACTATTATCAACATGGTCTTAATTTCCGCTAATTATATACAATAATGAGAATATTAGATTACGTTAATATTTACACTAGTTCTCACGATTCGATTTTAGCTTATGTTATTTGTTTTAGTAATAACAGACATATTAGATGATACAACCAATTTATTAATTTTATACTGGCTGACGACATTATAGCTGATGCTGAATATTCTCCTGAAATGTAAAAATCAAAGCATTTTTGTTTTGAATAATGAACAGTTTATGCTACAAAGTTGAAATTTAGTATTCATATGTAATCTATATATTAGAGATGGTAATTAAAATGAACTAATCGGTTAATTTTGCCTTTATAACTAACAAGTAGTATTCTATTTCATTATGAAGATATCATGTAGTATAGGAAGAAATCGAAGAAAACAAAATCTTGTTCCATAAATATGTATATATTTTGGTGATAATATTTACTGTAAATAAGCATTACTTCAAAAACAATAATAAAGATAATAATAACTGCGATTGATTATTAAGAACAAAAACTTTTGTTTTAGACGTCGGTCTACGCGCAAGTAAACTGGAGTCGCCATTACTGTTGCAGATGAGGTGTAGAGAGTCGCTATTACCCAGCAGGCAGATCATACCTGTAGAAAATTATTCGAAATTCTACCCATTTCAGCTTCAGGACACGAGCCAATAATGCGACAAAGGTTTCGAGTTAGGATCGTATTTTTGATGTAACTTCAGGAAAGTTATTCATTCAAATTTTTTCTGTCTTACATTTGGAATAGAAGGATTGGAAATTTAGCAGCTGGTTCAGCGTCAGGACTTTATAAGTCAAATTTCGAACTCTTCATTTCTCTATGTAAAAGGCGGAAATGAAAAAAATATAAATTCGTTGCACACTCGAAGAATTGAAGTGAATTTTGTACGTACAAAGAACGTAGAATATTATACGTAGAATCGCAGTAAATATTCTACGTATGGTGTTCTGTCTAAATATACGTATAGACATACACGGCGGCCGCGGACATTGTACCCTAGAATTCTACGGTGTTTATCCGGCTTTTACATTCGTATAGTATATGTAACTTTGCCTGCTGGGTACTGCTGCAGATGAGGTTTTGAGAGTCACTATCACTGTTGCCGATGAGGTGTTGAGAGTCGGTATTTCTGTTGCCTATGAGGGTGTAGATAGTCGCAAATTATTTATTATAACGCACTTTAGAGTTCGGACGTGTGGACTTTTAAACTTTAACTTAACAGCTGGCAATAAATTAATTGATAAATTAAATGATTAATCGAAACCAAGAGTATCAAATGATCAATCGAAGGATAATAATTGATTATTTCAATCATTTGATTAATCGTTGCCATCTCTATATATATCTACATAAAAAAAGTATAAAATTTAGTTTTGCAGTTGAGTGAAACGGTATGGGAAAAAACTGTATTACGAAAATTATGCGTCGTAGGCAAGAACCCAGAACATAACCTTCCATTTTCTCAGTATATGCAATGCGTACACGCCTTTAATTCACTACTGAAAACGTAATTTTCGAGAGCTAAACATCTACCTCTAAGATAAAAGCCTAAAAAATTATAATATTTAAAATTTAATTAATTAATTTGTAAGGTTTACACTCGTGAAAGATCTTGTTCCGCGTTTCGGCTGAGTTTTGCGGGTGTCAGCGCATAATATTTCTATATAATTTGAAAGTTAATAAGGACTTGCTACAGAAATCTTCTGTCCCAATTTTGACCTCATTGAGCCTAATAATAATTAATTTCGGTCTAGATTTTTGAAGTGGTTATTATATATTTTAAAAGTCACATTTCGCGAAAACAATTTTTTCGTGAAATACCTTGATATACCTAGTGAAGGACCTCTTCGATTTGCTCTCAGTTGCTTTTTCATTGTTTGATTTTGTTTGAAGCGAATTTATTTTTCAAGGACCGTTTTAGAATTCTGCTTATTCCTGACAGTTTAAATTGACCGACTAAATGGAAAAAATTTCAATATATTAAGTTCAAGTACGCAGAGGACGACTGGTGCTCAAAAAAAGACAGCGACTTATGACGTGCATTTTGATAGGAAATCGTATGCTTACGTATTTTATTTGATATTTTTTGAGTATTGAAAAATCTCGAAATCACTTTTAAGGTTTATAAACAGCCTTATAAAATAAAAAATCAATTTTTTGTTTTTTCATCGGGTTTAAGCTATTTTCCAGAATTTAAAAAAAAGGCCCGTGGAAAATTTTTTTCGGAACCTTAAAGATGAATAACAAAATCCTTCCAAGGATGGGATTATCACCCGTGAACTAAGAACAAGCAATAACAGTGCGTCAGAGGAATGCTGTTATTACCCTATGTTCTATTGAGTCCTAAGTAAAAAAAAATGCGTAAAAAACCATATTTCTGTAGAATAAGGCGTCACTAATTTTGTGAATCATTTCTGGGTAAAATAATGGTCTAATTAAATAATTCCGGAAACGTTCATGAGAAATACAAGGGTTGGAACCACGGAAATTAGTTCATATTAAAGTTAGACACATGCACCTCGTTTTTCGCTGGATTCTGTCTATTTCTTTATTAAAGAAATTTGATTACAGGTTTCTAAATATCCGATTTTCGAAGTTTCTGTTTCGAGAGGTTGGAGTTCAAAGTATCAAAAATGGACGTGATATTCGAAATCCTTAATCTCAAAAACTTTCTTATTTTTAAATTACTTGTTTTGAATATTTGCGAACTGTATTAGCCAATCTTCATTTTTAACCGTGCTTCAAAATAAGCCCGATTCGCTCTGATTTTAGCAACGGAACTTCTAACGTTTCGGAAATTTAAAAGTTAATGCTTTTCTTTCGAAACATTTCTATTGTCCATAAAATTCGTACAACGCATCTACACTCTACGAAAACAGTAAGCTAAGGAGTAAAACTCCCATCCAAAAAATGAAAAAAGTCCGGTAAGTACGCCATAAACGTCGTACAATGGAGAAGGGTTGCAAAGTGTTGAAACGGTAGTGGTATCTTCAGAACGTACTATGATAGAAAGTTGAAACTTGGTATATATATGTATGGAGATGTATTAGAACGGTTTACGTAAGGATATCATCATTTTATTGGTCTGTCGTAGAATCGAAAACATTTTACTTCTGCGTGCTCTTTATACAAGCGCCTAGAAACGATTTAAAGGAGTTTTCCTTATTCAAATCCTAAAAGGGTATAGCTGCGTAACGCAGAATATAAAAGTTGTAACACATGGCGAACTGGTTCATTGTTTTCCATTTTGAAGTTTGAGTTTTGAAATTATAAAAGTATTGAAACGGACTTACCATTCAGTACATGGAGATCTACAGTAACCGGTGCACTATTGGAAGGACTGCAAGTGTAATTTCCGGAATCTCGCTTCGTTACTGACGGAATTATTAGCGAGCCGATCTGCAATAAGACAAAAATAAAGCAATTTCGGGGTTAAAATTATCTTCAGCAACGGAATCCGGGAAAATTTCTTACCGTATTTTGACGATCGCTACTATTTCCGAAAATCTCTCTATCGATTTGCATATACCATCCCCGTGAATTTCCTTGTACAATTTGCTGATTACCCCTAAACCAAATTATGTACGATGGCGGATCTATTGATCCGCGCACTATACAATGCAAGGCGACTTTACTACCCGCTTTTACGAATCGGTTATGGTCGCCAATCAATTCCGTTTTTGGTACTGCAAAAGGATTTCGGTATTGAAATTCAATGTTAAGAAAATAGTGTTAAAAGTTCCGAAATGTAATTTTAAAAGAAAATATTCCGACTTACTAACTACTTTCAAATTAACCCTAGCGCCCATTTTTGGCTCAGTTGAAACCTGGCACTCGTACAAGCCCGTATCGTGCTCCTGAACGTATTTAATTTGAAGCGACCAACGCTCTTGTTCTGCAGCGTAGATCGATTGAAATCGTTGATCGGCTATAAAAGTAGTTTGATCAACAGTTAAGATATGTCCATCGCGGACTCGAACCCACGATACTGGTTTGCTCAGTAGCCGTTGCACCTGAAACATAGAAATAAAAACAAAAATTTCAAATTAAAAAAAATTGCCTTTCGAAATGTAAGATCATGTCTTTTTTTACGTCTGAAAAATAGAAATAAAAAAAAATGCAGATTGAAAAAAAATGTCCTTTTGAAAATCACATCGATCGATCGAAAGTCACATCGATCATGTCTTTTAGTGAGCTTTCAGTTGTAGCTACCGTTCAAAGGTGGAGGCATTGAGCTTTTTATTTCAACCAACTTAAGTACTAAACCAAAATCACAGCAAATTTAAGCTTCCTCTCACAACGAACACTGCAGTCGTGGAAAATTTCGCATGTAAGAGCCCGAATATTCTTAGGACATTCGGTTGGCAACTAATCCATTTTTCAAATTTTTTTCTGTATCTGAATGTTTCGAATGATTAAAGTGTAAGAATTTTTAATTTAAGCTTTATGAGATAGTAACTGTATCATAAGTAGAACTAGGAGACTTCTATGTAATTTTATATTGGAGCTAGACGAAAAAATGGTCGAATTTCACCCAGTATTGAAATTAATCTTACAATACATTATGAACGAATCAGTTACATACACCAATTTATATTTTGCAAAGACACTCGTTTAGGAGTAGTAGAATTTGATCACTAATTAGAATTAGAACATTCAGTAAAACTTTGTCCTCTTAGTAACGCGTGGTTCAGTCAGTCTTTTAAAGAATTGGAAGTACACGAAAAAAGTGTAATTTTGCTCATTAACTTGCCGTGTTTTTTTGATTAAACATAGTTTACCACAGTGCCTTCAAGTGTTTGCATTTTACTACGACATTTACCACATAACGCATCTGAAGACCATTGTTATTCCAGCGGAATTTTTTTCCCCACCCAGTACTGAAATATGTAAATCTCCAAGGGAAGATTTCTAGTATAGACTGAATTTTGCTAAGCTTAATTCATTCAGTACTGAAGAGAGGTTCCGTACACTGAGAGAACAGATTCATTGCTGCAATAGAAATATATGCCAAATGAACTACACCGGTTGCAGGAAAAGTTCCTATCCCATTGTTGGAACCGAAATTCTCGGTTGGCAGAACTGAATTTTCGTTAATTGGTATAGGAATATATTTTTGGACAACTGAATTGTTTGTCTAGCCAACCAGAATCTCTTAAAATTTTGATTGCCACAAATGCGCGGGTTGTTGGTAAACTCTAAAAGAAAATGGAGTTATTTGTGTTAAATAATAGAGAACTCTTTTAAGACACTATTTTCCTACTTCAAACATTATTTCTTAGTTACTGAGTTAATAAAACCCATAGCTGTAGGTCGGAATCGAACCCGTGTTGAAAGTTTTTGGATTGGCGAGTCTAACCACTGCGCCACCGAAGACCTTTCATTTTCATTTCCCTATATATGCAACTTAACTAAGTGTGGATTAACTAAGTTACCGCAACATACATTCCGCTGTGGCAACACACATTCGCTTACCACAGCAGAATGATGCAGAAAATCTAATATCTATTCTATTGCAACAACCAACATTATATTGCAGCAATCAAAATTGAGTTGCTAGACATTTTTCTGTTCGGTTCTTTCAACAGAATCGCGCAAACAATTTAAGTTGATTGTCTCAACAGAATGGTTCTATTGCATGTATTACGTGTTTATTCCCTTAAACAAATATTTTTTTGTACAACCGAACATCTATTGCTCCAAACTAATTCTGATTAGCGGAAATGAACTTCGATTGCTGCAATAAAAATTTTATTGAAGCAATCTCTTTTGCCAACAAATTATTTCTCTCAGTGTATAACTATAAGTATTACGATTTTAGTGCTGCACGCCACATCAAGCTCTGCTTCATTGCTGGAAAAAAAATTTGGTTCAAAACTAGCAAGTAAATATTGATTTACAGGCTTGGACGTAGTTGAACTTTCCACACCGACGTTTTGTTTCAGTATTGATAAAACGAACTACTGCATGGAAAAAAAAAATTGAAATTTACGTTTCAATCTGATTTCATTTAGCAGTATTCATGCATGCGTTTTTCAAACCACAATTCATATTCAATTGAAATTTTCAGTACTGCAAAGTCTGTACATATAAGTGATATGCGGATTGTATTTGTACGTTAACTAGATACTCGAACTATATTTTTTATGATTGGGTTGTACACTTATTCAATGGATATTTGAATTAGAGCGACTGAAATGAAATTGAGGACTTTCCCTCGTTCACAAACTCAACCGTTTGTGGTGTCAGACATGAAAGCTTAGCGGATGGAATAACACTCTGTAGAAACACTGTTGCTATCTTCAGTATCGTAACTTTTTCTTAACAGACGATAAGCAATTATGACAAAATTCGATCTTACGAGTTCTTGAACTTGTACTTAGCACTGGGTTACAAATTCCTAAAAATTTCTCGGAAAATATGTTTTATTTATAGTATCCTAAAATATACTTGTTCTCTCTCGTATTTTTATACTCTAGATGAAATCATATAGAGTATTATAAGTTTAATCCAGCCCAAAAGTTTGTAACGCATAGAACCAAGCCTCGGACGAAAAAAAGTTATATATTATTTTTTGTTTATTTGTGGCCAAAAACCTCAAATCCGCCTGACGTCCGTCCGTCCGTCCGTCCGTCCGTCCGTCCGTCCGTCCGTCCGTCCGTCCGTCTGTCCGTTAGCACGATAACTCAAGAACGCCTTCACCTAGGATCTTGAAATTTTGAATCTGGATGTTTGGTTGAATTTGTAAGGCTAAGTTCGTTAACGGGCAAAATCGTCCTACTCCTTCGGGTAGCTGCCATACAAAATGTCCTTAAAACACGTGTTCAAGAATATTGGTCGATAACTTCAGAAGGGTTTAAGCTACGTCTTTGAAATTTTGTATGTGTTATTTTTCCAATAGTTGGAGCTAAATATATGATTATGAAGAAAATCCTTTTAGTCCTTCGTGTAGCTGCTATACAAATATCCTGTCAAAATGTATTCACTTAATTTACAAAACTCACAATAACTCAAGTAATCTTTTAGCGACGAGTTCGGAATTTTGTACAGGTTAGTTTTGAGTGAAAAGGAAGTCGGAGTTTACTAATCAGCGAAATCCTTTTACTCCTTCTGGTAGCTGCCATACAAAATGTCCTTAAAACACGTGTTCAAGAATATTGGTCGATATCTTTAGAAGGGTTTAAGCTACGACATTGAAATTTTGTATGTGTTATTTTTCCAATAAGTGGAGCTAAATATATGATTATGAAGAAAATCCTGTTAGTCCTTCGTGTAGCTGTCATACAAATATCCTGTCAAAATGTATTCACTTAATTTACGAAACTCACAATAACTCAAGTAATCTTTTAGCTACGAATTCGGAATTTTGTACAAGTTAGTTTTGAGTGAAAGGGAAGTTCGAGTTTACTAATCAGCGAAATCCTTTTACTCCTTCTGGTAGCTGCCATACAAAATATCCTTAAAACACGTGTTCAACAATATTTTCCAATAACTTTTGAACGCTTCAAGCTACGAATTTGAAATTTTGTACACGTTCGTTTTTACATGGTTCCAAGGAAAAGGATAAATATGTAAGAAATCGAGTGAGTCCTTCCTGCTCCTCCCATGTAAAAGTCCTTTAAAAAGGACATTTTTTTCGATGACTTACCCAGTTCAAGGTATGAAATTAAACACTGAATATTGTCTTTTAGTTTTGAGTAGCAATCTAATAGCAGTCCTTAATAAAGGACATACAACATGCACACACGTAATTCTACTTTATCCCCAACTACAATATAAATCGGAGTTCAGTATTCATCTAGAGTATTATACGATTGGCTTGCAGCCGATCGTGACTGCAGTATGTTTTGTTTTCAAATTAAAACAATCCAGAACGTGAGTCGGACCTTTAATTTACATTTTTATTAGATACCATAAACTTTTTTACTTGTACAGAACTTAATACACCCACTTGAATCAAACTAAGTGCGGATAAAATATTAAAATTATGGATAAATTAAAAATATTTTGAGAAAACGTAAATATTTATTCATATTTAGAAAATATAGAAACAAAATAGAAGTAAAGAATTACAAGAACAAGAAAGGAAGTATCCTTAGTGACGTAGAACAAATTAAACAAAGATGAGTTGAGTACTTTAAGGGGTTAGGCCACTTTAGAGTTTTCGAAAAATCGATTTTTTTTAATTTTAAATGGTCCTTTAGGACTTCAAAAATAATGTCCCAAAAGATGTTTACCAGTTCTGAAATAATGTGGCATACCTGCTGTAGTTCCCCAGGGCTCCTGCCTAAGCCCGATACTTTATAACATCTATACGGCTGACATACCGAGCCATCCCCAATGCGAATTAGCAATCAGACGATACATGTCTTCACGTTAGTGATAAAGATCCAGCCAACATCACATCATGGATCAAGGCTTACTTGGAACTACTTTATCAATACTACCATCGCTGGAGGATAAAAATCAACCCGACCAAAATGCATACCATATTTTTCATAAAGAAAAGAAAGCTCTCAAATTTACCAAACCGAGATCTTAATTCCATTGGCCTAAATATTCCCTGGTCCACTACTATCACCTACCTTGGGGTGATAAGAGACAAAAAAATTCACGTTCAGTAACCATATTGAAAATATCTGCTTCAAAATCTCGAAATCCATTTATGCACTCTACCCGCTTATAAACAGAAAATCACAGCTATCCACTGAAAATAAAATACTAATTTTCAAACAAGTCCTCCAGCCCAGATTATCATACGGCTCTCCAATCTGGAGTCAGTGTTCCAACTCGAATAAAAAGAAACTACAGATCTCCCAAAACAAATACCTGAAAATGATTCTTAATAAACCCTTCTACTTTTCGACGAAAAGACTCCAGCAAATTGCCAACGTACGTACAGTTCAGGAACAAGCCAACTACCGATTTTTATCTTTCGCATGCAGATCCCAAATGTGTGACAATCCGCTAATTCGCTATCTATTCGAACAATACAGACTAGCAAACATCTCCTTACAAAACCATTTATCAAATATCGTTTAAACTATAGATATTAATACTTCGCTTTTATTTACCACTTGCCCATTCTTTCCCAAAAGGAAAAGTTTTTTTATATGTTAATTTAGATTAATAATTAGTTTTAGTTAGAAAGTAAATTTAATCATGAAATTTTTTTGTAAATATTGGATTAATTAGTAAATACCTCATAACTGTTAATAATGTCAGCCGTTGCTTACAATTCAGAAATATAGTTGTTAAGATTGATAATCTGTTCTCTAAAATAAGTAGTTCTGTGTTTATACAAAAAGAATAATACAATAAACTTGAATTTGAAAAATTTGAAATAATGTGATTTATTAATTTTAATGTTTTAATTTTTATGTGCACATATAATTTTTATCTGCTTAGTGCTTACTATTTTCACCAAAGCTGTAAAGACATTACGTCTAAACTCTAAATGAAAATTAACTGAAATATCAAACTGTATCTAAGTTTAAGAAATAAATATATCTATTATATCTATCTACCTATCTAATTTTCATGTTTCATTTCATATAATTCTGCTCTTTACACGTAACAAGAATATGCAATATTTTAATCCATTGTTTCAACTAAGGATTAATTAAAAATACAAACATACTGCAGTCACGATCGGCTGCAAGCCAATCGTATAATACTCTAGATGAATACTAGGGATGTTAAAAAAATTTCGATATATCGAAATTGCGATATTTTTTGAACGATATATCGATAATATCGGCCGATATTGTAAAAAGCGATATATCGATATATCGATATTGAAATCCGACTATCGGACTCGATATTTTTTTTAAGTATACCATATTTTAGAAATCGAACGGGTTTTTTGCATTTAATCTGCATTTCTGCTTATTTATGTGAGATGCCAGAAACGTTGAAAGTAGAAAAAAAATGTTTGATCACGGAAACCATATCTGTCGAAACTAGGTTCAAGGCATGTGATATATACGGGCACATGCACGCAAATCTTCACTTCAGGCGACAATACAAATGTATGTACGACGAGGCAACTATCAGAAATACCTGATTGTCCCTGCCTTATCGGTGTCATCCAAAAGAGTTGCGTCGGCAATAAATATTGTGGTGCCAAATAATCGCAGTCGGCTTACTGGAGAGCATATTAAGGAGCGAGTATTCTTAAAAACTGTCCCAGAAAAGTACTGGTTCTCATAAGCTTACGGTTGGTTGGTTGGTTTACGTGGTGGCCCTGTCTGCCGAAAACAGGGCCCAATTAGCATAGGAAGCTCGTTTGAAGTGGTCGTTGAGGGCTGATGAAGTATATGTATGGTTTTACAGAGACCTGGGGCTTGAATGGATTATCATATCCATTCGGAGCTGTTCAAGAAGGTAATCAGTTCTCCTATCTTGTTTTTCGAGATCTCATCAAGGTTATTGAAAAAGGGTTTGCCTAGTGCGCGAAGTCTGGCTCTAGCTAGGGCGGGACACTCGCAAAGAAGGTGAATAACAGTTTCCCTCTTATTTACATCCCCACAACTGCGGCAATTGACGTTGAAGGGAATACCCAGTCTGGCCGCGTGGTCGCCGATCGGCCAGTGACCCGTGCTGACTGACGTGACTCTGGAGACGTCCACGCGGCTCCTGCTCAGGAGTTCGTCTGTTTTGCTGCGGGAGTAGGATGGCCATATCTTCCTAGATATGACACAGTTGGTCAGTCCTCTCCATCTGGAGTTCGCGTTTGTGAGAAAGTGGGTGGATATTTGGCACTAAACAGTCCCTAGTGGGACCTGAACGGATTCTACGAGAGGGCCCTGAAGAGCAGAACCTTGCCTAGCTAATTCGTCTACTCGCTCGTTACCCTCTATCTTGCTGTGGCCTGGGACCCATAGCCGAGTAACTTTGACTTGACTTCCTAAGTGGGCTAGCTCTTCTCGACACTGTTCGACGAGTTTAGAGGAGGAGGTGGCCGAATCTAAGGCCTTGATTGCGGCTTGGCTGTCAGAGAGGATTACAACATTTCGCCTTGGCGTAGCTTCTTGCTGCAAAGTCCGACAGGCCTCCCGGATCCCCAGTATCTCCGCCTGGAAGACGCTGGCGTAGTCCGGTAAGTGGTAAGACCTTGCGATATAGTGTGTGTCTGACTCCCGCTCCGACTCCACAGTTCATCTTTGAACCGTCAGTGTATATAACTGTGTCGAATTCATTTATAACTGAACCATTCTTCCATTCCGCCCTGGTTGGAAAACCCACAGCGAAATCCTTCTTGAAGGTCAGTCTCGGGATAATGTAGTCGGTCGGCGATTTAACTATTTCCGCTGGTAAGGTTTCTAGAATGTTACTGTGACCGTAAGGTTTCCCATACCAGCACCCAGATTCCTTGAGTCTGATAGCGCTACACGACACAGTACTTCTGATATATAAATCAATAGGTAATAAATGCAACAATACGTTTAAAGCATCCGTCGGACATGACCTCATTGCACCTGTAGTTCCGACGGCTGCAGTTCTCTAAACCTTACTGAGTTTGTTTATGTTGTAACTCTTAAGGCAGGCGTCCACTAGGGCGGACGGGCCGCATCGCAAAAATCCGCCTGCCATACATTGTTATGGAAGTACGTCCACTGAACGACACTCGCAACGGAACGAACTACGTAGAAAAAAAAATGCTCGCCGCACCGTTGCGATGCAGCCCGCCTCTAGTGGACGCCTGCCTTTACTCATCGCTGGCCACCAGGCAAGCGATCCGTAGGTAAGAATTGGACGTATTACGGACGTATTACATTTTAAAAATATGTCAATATACATATAATATTTCATTAATAAAAATTTGCTCTTAATACTTTTTTCGATTTTGCCCCTTTTATCCTTATTTCTTAAAAATAATATATTTAAAAAATAACAGTATTTCTATCCGGAAACTTTATTTCGATCAAAAAATGCATTATTTTGGTTTCATAAGTCAACTGAGAAGAATTTTCCGCTTTCCAGTAACATTTAAAATAGTTCAATCAAAAAACTCTCAGATATTGAAATTGCAATGATAGAATTTAAATTGAATTTCAGACTCTAAAAATAGCTAAATTTGGCAACTGTGACCAAAGGCAACGAAATCAAATGTCATTTATTTATTAGCTTTCGGTTTGCTAAAAGCCGCATGCGCCATATTTTTTTATTAATGTTAAATTTGATGCAGCATTGGAGTTTATTTTTCATTGGAAAAAATATTCGATATATCGATATATCGATATTTTTTTCCGATATTAACATCCCTAATGAATACTGAACTCCGATTTATATTGTAGTTGGTGATAAAGTAGAATTACGTGTGTGCATGTTGTATGTCCTTTATTAAGGACTCCCATTAGATTGCTACTCAAAACTAAAAGACATTTCTTGAACTGGGTAAGTCATCGAAAAAAAATTTTCTTTTGAAGGACTTTCACATGGGAGGTGCAGGAAGGGCTCACTCGATTTTTTACATATTTATCCTTTTCCTTGGAACCATTTAAAAATGAACGTGTACAAAATTTCAAATTCGTAGCTTAAGCGTTCAAAAGTTATCGAAAAATATTGTTGAACTCGTGTCTTAAGGACATTTTGTATGGCAGCTACCAGAAGGAGTAGGACGATTTTGCCCGTTAACGAACTTAGCCTTACAAATTCAACCAAACATCCAGATTCAAAATTTCAAAATCCTATCGTGTTCACGGACAGACAGACGGACGGACGGACGGACGGACAGACGGACGGACGGACGGACGGACGGACGGACGGATGGACGGACGGACGGATGGACGGACGGACGGATGGACGGACGGACGGATGGACGGCCGGACGGACGGACGTCAAGCCGATTTGAGGTTTTTGGCCACAAATAATCAAAAAATAATATGTAACTTTTTTTTGTTCGAGGCTTGGTTCTATGCGTTACAAACTTTTGGGCTGGATTAAACTTATAATACTCTATATGATTTCATCTAGAGTATAAAAATAACTGAAATATCGAGCTGTATCTAAATTTAAGAAATAAATATATCTATTATATCTATCTATCTAATTAAACTCTAGATGAAATCATATAGAGTATTATAAGTTTAATCCAGCCCAAAAATTTGTAACGCATAGAACCAAGCCTCGGACGAAAAAAGTTATATATTATTTTTTGTTTATTTGTGGCCGAGAACCTCAAATCCGCTTGACGTCCGTCCGTCCGTCCGTCCGTCTGTCCGTGAACACGATAACTCAAGAACGCCTTCACGTAGGACCTTGAAATTTTGAATCTCGATGTTTGGTTGAATTTGTAAGGCTAATTTCGTTAACGGGCAAAATCGTCCAACTCCTTCTGGTAGCTGCCATACAAAATGTCCTTAAAACACGTGTTCAAGAATATTGGTCGATAACTTCAGAAGGGTTTAGCTACGTCTTTGAAATTTTGTATGTGTTAATTTTCCAATAGTTGGAGCTAAATGTATGATTATGAAGAAAATCATATTAGTCCTTCGTCTAGCTGCCATACAAATATGCTGTCAAAATGTCTTCACTTAATTTACGGAACTTACTATAACTCAAGTAATCGTTTAGCTATGAATTCGAAATTTTGTACAAATTAGTTTTGAGTGAAAAAAAAGTTCGAGTTTACTAGTCAGCAAAATCCTTTTAATCCTTCTGGTACCTTCCATACAAAAAATCCTTAAGACAATTGTTCAACAATATTTTCCGACAACTTTTGAACGCTTCAAGCTACGAATTTGAAATTTTGTACACATTAATTTTTGAGTGGTTCCAAGGAAAGGATAAATATGTAAAAAATCGAGTGAGTCCTTCAGGCAGCTTTCACCTGAAAGTTCTCCAAAAAATAAATGTTTTTTCGGTGGCTCACCCAGTTACAGATATGAAATTAAACACTGAATATTGCCTTTTAGGTTTCAGTAGCAATCAAATGGGAGTCCTTAATAAAGGACATACAGCATGTACACACGTAATCCTACTTTATCCCCAACTACAATATAAATCGGAGTTCAGTATTCATCTAGAGTATTATACGATTGGCTTGCAGCCGATCTTGACTGCAGTATGTTTTTAATGTTTCATTTAACATGGTTCTGCTCTTTACACGTGACAAGCATATGTAATATTTTAATCCATTGTTTCCACTAAGGATTAATAAAATACAAAAATAACAAAAATTATTATTGATTATTAAAATAAAATACTCAAGTGGAGTAGATTCAAATATTCCACTTTTTCGAGACTTAAAGTTGGGTTAGTACCAAAATTCATGAAAAAATTGTGATTCAGGTTAAATGCCTGGGAACCATTACAGTTCTATATTTCGATTTATGGATTTATTTATAAAATTGTTTTCACAGAACAGAATAAAATTACAAGCCTTGAAGGTTTGAATGTAGGTAGTGACCGGCAGAAATTAGGACGATGAAGGGTGGTTTTAGGCCTTTTCAAGGGTTCACCTTTTCCGTTTCCCTAACATCTATAATGTTCAGTATAAGGACTTCCAAAAACATTTGGCTTATTGTATTTTTATTCCTCTTATTTGCCGAAAACTTGATATCAAAATTGTAAAAAGATTTTATTTACGAAGAACTAAAGTTAAGAGTCTCCTCAAATTTGCCTGCATAATTTACCATTATGAAAATTTTTCGTATCATTTTGATGGCCGAAAGATGGAAATGAAAGCTATCAGGGGGAAAAAGGGACTTTTTTTTCGCTACAGGATGTATGTAAACAACGAAATTTTGCGATTGATTCGTATGCCAAAACAGCAATTGCTTTTCAACCGCTTTCCGTTTTATTTTTGGAAGGAGGAATTGGCCACCAACTTCCGCCCGTCAGGCTAACAACACAAACGTCAAGGACGATGAGGCGCGGGTGCTTGCTGATGAAATCCATGTTAGGTGGAATGGACCCATTGTTTGTCATCTGTAGACATTTCGGCTCCAATCATAAAATTTTTTCCGAGAAAAATATTGATACCGGGCTTCATACATACGTAGGTGGAATAAGGATGTATTGATTTTTCACCCCATGTGAGACACGTGGAGTATGGGAATTATCGATGGATAGAATGATGTGAATTCTTCTGCCGATGACATCAAAGGAGGAAAATTTCAATATTGACATCGCATCAGAGACGACAGTTTTTACAACTATGAGGTAGTGAAATCGGGGCGTTTCGAATCGTCCTTGTCGTTTTTGTGGGCAAGGACGAGAGGAGCATCGAACGCATGACGCAATATTTATAAGACAAAACCAATTCTTTTTTTTTGCACAATTCTTCGTCAACATCACGTTTCCGTTTCACTGAATTCGATTCGTAGCCGTTTTTGTATACTTACGTTGCATGGCAGGTAGGCATGTGTTCCGATTTGTACGATGACATTCGTATCAGTTCTCGACATATTCGACATCGACATTGTCGATAACGATAATGGCGATGGGGATGGTAAGGACACCGACGACGATGATGATGATGATGCTACTGCTCCCACTAAGCTGCCACCAAGCGTCATCGTTTCGAGAAATTCAGTATCGCTTATTGTCATATCTAAAAGAAGTAGATCAGGAAAAAACGATAAATATTAGAAAAGTAGAAAAGTCACAATGTTTTTTACTTATTGTTTTTATTCGCTTTTGAATGTTGTTTTCAATTTGATTAATGGACAGAAATAAATCTACTTTTATCTTCAGAGCATAGTTTTCTTCAGACACACACAAGTAATAAAATCAGTACCTACAATAAGTTCAATCGACCCGAAACGATAGCTCTTTGAAGTAAAAAACTATTCGATATCTCATCAGACCTAAGAGATATGTCGGAATTCGTAAAACATACGCAATTATCTTACACCCTCTTAAGCCGCGGTTCCATTTGTTTCATTTCTGCGTATCTTATCACCACTAAACGGGTACAGTGTATACACTACACGATTTTTTTCTTGTATCAACAGTGCGTTGCTCTACCGCATATTGTTTAACTCTTTGATTTGAGGGAAAAAAACTATCAAATAGCCTACCGGTTTCGTTGCATTCCGTTGTGTTATATTTTGATATGGGACGAAAATACGTTTATCGTATCCACTGATACGCAACGAGAATTTTATTTTTAGATCATTATAAATAAACTCCAGATGTAAAGCGAATTCGATCTTATTAGACCTAAAAGATTTGTCGGAATTCGTGAAAGCCTGAACAATACCCTACACCACCCATGGTGTCGAATATCAAAAAATTCTTTCCCGATTATATTTTAAACCCTTAGAAATGAAAGCGAATTCGATATCTCATTAGACCTAAGAGTTATATCGGAATTAGTGAAAATCGACATATCTACCCCTTTATGAGTTCGTGAAAAAAGTAGCAAATAAAATTTTAAAAGAGTAGCATAGAGTAGCAAAAATTTTTATTTGAAAAAAATTTATACATTTCATTGCACAAAATATAAAAAATCACAATTCATTTTATATGTAAATATGTATCTGTGAGATCAGACTTTGTCGTTAATAATAGTCAGTTTTAATTTGTTTAGTAAACATACAGGCCTATTCTGTGTACAGTCCCAAATCACAATTTTAGCTGAGAGTCATAATTTTAGAAAATCTGTGACTTTTCATATTCTAGCATTCATTCATTCTAGCAGTCACAATTTTGACGTTTTAAAAAAACATCAAAAAATTGTGACTATCGAAATAGGTGATCACAACGGCCAGCCAGGCAAACAAATTTAACGTTTCGTGAAGTTTCAATACTTAATATTGAAAAAAATGGAATGTTTGTTATATTTGCTGAGGTAATTACTGGAAGAGCTGAACAAAAGTAATTTAACGTAAATTCATAGCAGGTTGTGACCTGTGATAGGTCACGATTTCAGAATAGGGCCGATAATTGCTTCAACAATATCGCTATTGTATCTGTTTTTAACGTAATTTTTTATAAGTTTGATCTCTGAGAAAACTCTTTCTGCTGAAGCAGAACTGTGAGGTAGGCAAATAATTAAAGAAATAAAATCAAAAAGGTCAGCATATAGTATTTTGTTATTTACATTTTTTAATTTTGAAATAAATTCCCAACATTTTCAATATTAACATTTTCAATATCGAAGAGAGAAATTAATTTCCTTATGGAAATAGTAAAAAAGTTGAAAAGTTTAATAGTAGCAAAATTAGAGAGTTTGAAATTTTCAGGAGCATAAATAGCAAATCTAGAAATCTGGATGCAAAAGCAACATTTTTGATACAAAAGTAGCAATGTGGCAACGCTGGTTCGATATCGAAAAATTTGGAAAATGTTTCTGCGACTATATAAAGAGGCCGCAGAAGCAAATTAATTTAATAACTCGACATGCCTAAAATATGTAACGAAATTCGTGAAAATGTGAAAAAAAAACCCTCTTCACGAACAATTTTTTTACTCCACCGCTATGCCAATGAAAATCTGACTTTCTTTCACCCAATCTATCCATCATAAAAAGCTGCCAACAGTCTGGGCGCAACTTTATTATTTTTTGGGCAAAAGTCCGAAACGTGCTTAATACTGAGATACGGTGTAGGTCACTATGCGACTGATTGTGCATTGTCTTCCCCCCCTACTCGTACACCTATCAACCCCTATCGACTAGTTTTTTGTAAATGGGTCCTCTATCATAGTACTTCATAAGTTCCAACTTTCAGCCTCCTGAGATCTAGAAACCAAAATTTTTCATCTAAATCGCATGTTATGTCAATTAACCCAATTAGGGAGTTTCAGGAAGGGTTGTTTTTACCTGTTTTTACTATAAAAGTCGCGGGCTCAGCTCAAAGTAGCCATTCGTAAACGATCTGTTGTTATAGAAAAAACTCTCTTTAAACTTACTTGTGCTTACATAATTCTTTCGTGATTTTAAAGGAAAATTAGGAGGTTTTGAATAATGGATATTGAAGTAGCAGGTATGTATTTGATTTTTACAATATATGGTTTTTTAAGGATATATAGTTTTAGAACTAGGTAGTTTTGAATTTTGGTAAAATTTGAGACCTGTTTTTTGGAAAAGGTACATTTTCAAAATTGATTAAGTTATGTACCTCCGTAAGATCCCGTCAAAATTTATGTGACAATATGAAGGTCAAATATTCATTCTTAAGAAGTCACAAGAATTTTCTGCAAATATCTGCATATTCATATTTTATAACAGTTTATGTTGATAACGGAAATTCGAAATATTCGTACTTTGAATTTTCCTTTATCAAGGATAAAGAACCCAGTTCTTGTTAAAGTCCTTGAAAAGGAGTCAGTCGAGTCCGAAACGTCACACAAAAATTAAAACAAATGGTATCTTACCCGACAAACTAGTATTTTAATTATTAAAATGTGATGTGAAAACATTCACCAAAAAAATTATATGAGTATATTCATTAGGCAACAGAATTTTTTTTTCAATAAATATGTTCCAATATTATTATTACTGAATAACAACTTAATAATACCTTATTTTAAGATGAATAGACAATATAAATAATTTTGGCGCCGCAACCGGGATGTATTTCTTGTCAAAAGCCGCTTGCAATGGAGTATATCTTGGTCGATTGCAGTATTACCAAGACTTTTTTCAATTACTTCATTCCTCCTTTAATTTCCACCTCAGATCCTTCACTTATTTTCCAACTTCTATAACACCTACACTTATTTCCTAAAATCTAAATTTCTTTCTGTTGAATAAATGTTAATCTATATTAGAATTAGTTTTTCTTTGTATAATTCTTTAAAATGTAAATATTATCTTTTGCTAGATTTAAGATCCTTTCGATCACAATAACTTATATTTGTTTATAATTTTCAACATGTTAACTATCTTAACCTTAACTTCTAAATGTTCTAGATCTAGCATAATCCCTTCAGGTTTTTAAACCTAATTATTTCATTTAAATTAACATACAAATAATTTATTTTCTTAAGTCTTTAGTATAAGCCTCTTCTGAGCATTTTAATACTTTGTAATTTAAGTTGACTTTCATTTCAATAGTCCTAATTTTTTGCATTTTTATTGTTATATTTTATTGGTTATAATTATTCTAAGTGTCAGGTGCCTAACCGGTGTGGCCGTATTATTGTTTGGTGTTATTTTATAAGGCCATTTTATTACATAAATAAATAAATAAATAATTTTGGCCAGCTAGATCGTGCAAATACCCCACTGTGCGTCGTACAAACGCTTTTTTAGTGTATACTAGTCGTAAAACGTGAAAATACAAAACTCCAGCGAATAAATTTTTTTAGAAATTTTTAGGTCTATCACAATATTTTATTATTTAAAAATGATAAAATAAAAAGGGGGGGAGCGGTGGGCAGCGATTCTCAGATTTGCTTTGGCGTATGGAGGTTTGGCGATAAAATGGTTTGTGAAAAAAGTTTCATATATTTTCGCGAATTTCTTCAAAACTCTCTGATGTTCTGAGATATTGAGTTAATTTTAAACAAGCTTCTGAGATATGCGATCAAAAACCATTTCCGGGGATTCACATTCAACCCCTTAGACAGTGTAAGGGGGTTCGATAGATTTGCACGTATTCTAACAAATATTTCGGTTTGATGAGATGTCGAATTGATTTTTTTTATATGTTTATACTCACTTATTCAACGCATAAGGGAATGCATAGGGATAGTATACGTTTCCATAAGCCCCGGCATATTTTTTCAGTCTAATTGGATATAGAATTGTTTTTCACTTCGATAGGTAGCTTTTAATTTACTATTTCAATACTATTGCTATTATACCTTATAATCGAGTCGAGTGACATTTTGTACTCTCGCGTTTTAGGACTGAAGACCTCAAAACTGGTGCGGAGGGGTGATTGTCTCGAAACGACCCAGTTCTATTTTGCCCTTGACCGCGTCTCGGACTATGGCTCAAAAACATGGTTTAACCCCACTTTAATCCCTTCCCAGAATTTGTCCCGAGAATTAGTAAAGTTTCGACCTAACTGTTGTCAGATTTTTCAAACCTTTTTTGTTTCAATTTTACTTTACTATCTTATAATAATACGGTATTGTCGTGGACGTGAAAAATTGTCTCAACCCTTCAAATATATTATTTTCACGTTTCGGAGCTAGTAGATACTTAAAAAGCAGAGTAGTCCGTCTGTACGGTGTGTTTTCCAAACCCTTAGAACTACTAAGCCAAATTTTATTGTGGGACAGATTGGGTGGAACCCTTCAACTGAAAAATTTTTTTGGGGTGTAAGGGGGAAGGATAGTTATAGATGAAAAACTTTGGTTTCTACAATCTCGTGAAACAAAGAATTTATGTACAATTTTTGCTATTTGCGATAAAATGGTCGATATGTGTGAAGATGTGTGGGAGTGTGGCGGAAAAGCAATGCAAAGGATGAAGAGTAAGAAAGGCTGATTTTTATTTTTCTGGAATCACTAAATGTAGATTTTCAAATACAAGTTTCAACTGGGCTTGGAGCATTTTTTTGTATCTCAGGAACAACTAATACTAGGAAGTTGAAACTAGGTATGTACGTGTAGATAGATTTACTTAAAAGATAATTTAAGAAGAAAATTAGACCTCCGGACAGAAAAAAAAATTGTTAATGAAAAGGTGGTGTATACAGTTTCACGAATTCCGCCATATTTTGGGTGAGTCGCCTTCCATTTCTGGATTTTTTCATATTCAACCCTTAAAATTATTGTGTACGTTTTCCCGAATTCCATCACATCTATAGGTCTTATGTGGGCTCTATACACAGTTGCCTAAAAATTATTTTCAATTTTTTGCAATATTCAACCCCTAAGGAGGTGTAAAATGATTGTGTTTGTTTTTACGAATTCCGACATGTCTCTAAGGTCTGATGAACCATAATTTTTTTTTAATTTTTCAGGCTTTTGATTTAATCACCTAAATATCGGTTTCCAAATTGTTTGAAGCTCCTACAGAGTTCTGTCGATCTCTCATCCTCATCTTTGTTATTGCAATTGGAGCTTTATTGTGTTTTTGAGTAGAACTTCGGAACGCATTTAATACAGATGTCGACTCCTAGCTTTCTATTTTTAGCAGTTCTCGAGAAATAGAAATCAGAATTTTTGCTTCCACCCACCCCAATCCTTTACATTACACCATACACTCAAAATTTCATTCTCTACTAGAGGTCTACAGCGCTCAGATCCCAGACCATTTTTTCAAATGGCTCCAGTATCGTACCTCTATCTCTATTTTAAATTTTAGACTCCTCCTTGAATAACGTAGTTTTTGCGCAAATAAATTTGTAGTTGGTCGCCAACCTGGCAATGAGGGAATCAAGGGAATCTCAAAGGATATTTTCGGCCCTTAGACTTATTTAAAAAAAAAAATTTTTTTCAAATATAATAATTTTGCCAAATCCATAATAATAAATATAATACACTTCGAGGCTTCACAAATTTATTTCAGACCAGATTTTTATAATTTTTAATTCTTGTCAAATTGGTCAGTGTTGTCCAATATTTTTAATTTGTGAATGGGATAATTGTTTTGAAGCACCGGATTTTTTTTAAAAAATTTTTGACAGAAACGAATTTTTTTGATAATTTCAACTATCGATTTGAATTTTCCAATTTTTGTTTTTTGCTGAAAAGACACGATTTAGGTGAAAATGACGCAATTTTGCTAAGCACAAAAAAAGCATGTCCATTCTCGATGTTCTCCTGGTACGTTTTGTATTAAATACTGGAAAAATCCTGGGTCCTACTTATACAGATATTAGTAGTTGGCTGTTATTAATTGCACCTGTAGTCATACCTTTTATTTTGACATTGTGCTTTATATGCAACATATTTTTACTCAAAAATTTTCCTTTGGAATATTGTCAAATTGAAGCCAGCTGAAGTGTGTAATTTGGAAAGATGCGCCAAATTTCATAACTTTGATCGTCACATTCAGTCGTAAAACAATTTTTACAAACGCAAAAATCAAAAGTAAATCTTCCTGAAATGTTAAAGGAGAGAGAAACTCAAATATTTTTCACAAGACATTAACTCTAATGAACTTCCTGTTAGCAAAAAAATGTACATATCACATCTCACACACGATAGCAATGTTGCTTTTTTTTCCATATACGAATTTCAGCTATACACGTTCGCTCTACACTAAAGTGAAATTTTCGAGTTGTTGGAAGCTCGTCTCGTTCGAAACATTTTTTCGCATTTTATGATACGTTGTCCTAGTCTTCTTTCTACACGAGTGTATGCATACTCATATGACGCATATGTAACATTAACCTCAGCACAAATTCAGGTTCGGTTCGTACAGAGCTGAAAGGATGGCAACCTTAAGTCTAGGACACCAACGGCTCCGCAAAAAGTGGTATCTCAGAATAAACTTTTTGAAAGAGTAGTTATGATTACGTGACCCATTTCCAAGTCGTTCTAAATTCTGGTAAAAGAGGTTCCAGCTTAAGTCAGAGTCGCTCGTATTTTGTGCTCCAATAAACTCCGTTTTCTATGGCCGTTCGAGAAGGATACGAAAGTAGTACAAGTCTGGTACTTTTTCATAAGCATGCAGACTTGCATATATTGTGGGGCTGAGTTGTAGGTGTGTTGGGAAAAACCAAAGACTATCATTATCGTATAATATTTTGAATGGATGGGGCCATAAGCAATGTTGTTCCTCTCATGGGTATTTTAATATTAACGATTGTTTAGAGATTGTTTGTTTTTATGAAGACACTCAGCCATGTTATAATTCTACTTATCGCATAATACTAGGTCATGGCATTTTTATTCCAAGCGTGTTCTTGGAGGCTATAACGTAAATCACTTATTCGATATCTATCTAAGACTTTCTGAACATATGATGCCGATGAGACTGTACAAAGTGTTTCATTGAAGAATTTTTATACGAGAACAAAGTAACTTGTCAGTTTAGTACCCTGATAGTTCTTAATGATATGTTACTCAGGTCTGTATTTATTTTTATTTTTAAAAGCCATTGAGACAAAATATAATGATTTCATTAATACCTACAATAGCTTAGATATTAAAAGTTGACAAAACTAGTTTGTAAAAAGCGCCTGCTTCAATTTAATAATAAAAGATGTATAAGAAGTGGACAGAGAGCCGAGTTGTAGAGTGTTATGTGTTCTCTGAAGTCTTACTAGTGGCGAAAAGTAGTAAACATCCAAAATACTTTATTATTAAAATAATAAAGTAAAAGCGCGAGGAGGCTGAAAGATGTTACAGTTTCTAGTTGGAACTGCACTTGTCCTGTGTGATAACTCTTCAACTAGGAGAACTCCGGGAACATTATTCGCGAGCTTGTATAAAAAACATAGGTCAAGGTAAGTGCGTCGCGTGGTTAAAGGATGAAGGTGAAGTAATAACAGCCTTGAATTGTAGTCAAGATATGGTATGTGATGACGATAGAAAAGAGATCGCGTAAATCTGCGTTGAACGCTTTCAATTAAATTAATTAGATAGTTATGATGCAGATTCTATACTATAGAACAGTACTCTAAGACGCTACGAACAAGGGAGGAAAATAACAACAAAGCGGTACCAAGACGTCTAAAAAAGGACGATACTCGTAGAACAAAACCTGAGACGGAAAGCTTTGTTTACAATATCAGTGATATGGTAAACAAATTTTAATTTGGGGTCAAATCTTACCCCTAGATCCTTCATAGTGGTGACAAGGGACAGTGGAGATTCGTTTAGCGTATAGGTAAATACCGGGGATTAATTCTGTGGTCACAGGGAATAACTAGGTAAGTCGAAAAACGAAACTTTTCAGGGCAGCATTTTGTTACTATTGAACTATTCCTGTAACTCCAGTTTTTTGAAAAAATTAATTTTGTTGACATCAACGTGATCAAATAACGTGCGTATAAGTCTTGGAAGATGACCACAGAACACTTATCCCATTTTGGCCATTTTTCGACTTACCAAGTTATTCCCTGTGACCACAGTGAAAAGTACATAAAAAACATTTATTCATGTTTAGTGACATGTCATTAAGGTCGCACCAGTGCGAGAGATAGTTTAAATCTGATTGCAAACGTATACAGTCCTCAGTTGACTCGTAGAAGGCAATGAGACGAGACGTTAAGTGGAAGATCATTTATGAAGAGGTTAAATAGTAGTTGACCCAAAATATATCCCTGAGAAACAAATGATGTTGCATGAAACTCGTCTGAAAATTTTCCTCTGAAAGCAACACGCATCTTCCGGTCCGAAATATACGAAACTAGTACATTTAGTAGGGAACCAGATATACCGTAGATTAGATTAGATTGAAAATAGGGGTTGGTATGGTTAACCTCTGTCACTGCAGCCACAGTTGGGCTTATTGTGACGTCCCCCCGGTTTGACTATGATTCCTCTTCGATCCCTGAGCTTTGAATGAAGCCTAGTATTTTGCGAAGAGGCATGGTCAGGAATTCCGATGGGTCCATGAAACCCTGACCGAAGTGACGAAGCCTTTTGCGAGTTAAACCCTCACATTCACAGAGGATATGCTCTGGTGTTTCGTCGTCGTCATTGCATATTCTGCAAATTTTAGTCTCAGAGAGACAAATCCTCACATGACAATGTCCAGTCAGAGCTCCCACTAGGGTTCGGGTCTGATATCTGCTTAATTTTAGATAATCAGATGTTCGTTTTTCCGAGTGTTTTGGCATAAAAAGCTTTGAGTACCTGTTGCCCGGTGCCAATTCCCAGTGAATGGCACTTTGCGATTTTTGCCACATTCAGATGTTCATTCTGGCTGTGCTTAATGGTATCCCACAGAATCGTACCATACCGTACCGTACAACTGCAACTTCGCTAGATGAATTTTATGATTCACAGTATCGAATGCCTTCGAGAAGTCAGTGTAGATAGTGTGAACCGATAAGCGACTATCAAGTGATTTGGCAATGAAGTTAGTAAAGTCGCATAAGTTGGTAGCTGTTGAGCGATTCCTAACGAAGCCATGCGGGCATGAAGAAATTAAAGGTTCAAGTTGCTCCCAAATAACATTATGGATCAGTCTTTCGAAGATTTTGCTAAAGCAGCTTAGTGTGCATATCGGACAGTAGTTGAATACATCCGTAGCATCACCTTTCTTAAAAATTGGAATTACATTGGACAGTTTCCACATTGCAGGAAAGCAACTTTCATTTATTGCTTGGTTGAAAATAATTGAAAGTGGTAGTGAGATATTACAAGCGAGATGTTTTATGAAGCAATTTGGCAAATCATCGGGTCCACTATTGATATTCGGATTAAGATTACTGATACATTGAAAAACATCATAGACTGAAAAGGAGATATCGCTTAGTATGCTATGTTCAGGAACAACAAAGTCGTAGGACATAGTCTTATTTGATGTAGAATATACAGAGGCAAAAAATGTAACGAAGAGATTGCACCTTGATTGATAATCACTGACAGAAGTATCTAGATGTTTTAGTACATTTTAGTCAGCGAACTCTTTTTGGTCTTCTTTATATGAATCCAAAAAGGCTTAGTTTCATTTCGAGCTAAGCACGTATCAATTGAAGACACGTACTTTAAAAGAGCAGAATTAATTTCTTTCTTTACAGAAATACGCTGAAATTTAAAATTTAAGTAGTCGGAAATTAACTTAGATTTCATGTACTTCTTGCGTAGTTTTAGTGTATGTCGCCAATTAGAAGTAACTGTAGTTGAAATAAAAAAATGTCAGTAAGTTTATGTGGTCATAAAGCTATTGCCCGATAGTTAATCAAAAGGTTAAAAGGCACTGTTGGTGTGTGGTATGCGCCCTTCCACATGTATCTACTTAAAGTCTCTAGTCTGCGCTGGCTCTTATTTGATCTGAATGACGAGGGTCATACCAAATTCCGTCAACCTTTATTTGTGTGAACGATTTTTTTCTTTAATATTTTTTAATGAAGGATTGTGATCGACCTGAAATTTCAAAATTAGCGTTGGAGGACAGAAGTGGGGGGATAACAATTTTTTTCCAGAAAATCAAGTATTTTTTTTCCGAATTGTTTCATAAATGATCCTGAAATGTTTACGAGAGTTACGCTCAGTAGACACCAAAGAAATTAATTTTGTGGGTGAGGGTGTATGTAGTAAGGGTGGGAGATGATGACAAACAAAAAAAATCCCTTAATTATTTCTCGAGAATCGTATGCATAAATCCACTGCAAGGCACCCAAGACAATTTTTGATAGATGAGTACAGGGTTGAAGTAGTTTTTGTTTCCCATGAACGGTTTATGATAATGATAGAATGTTGAAACTTGGTTTGTAAGAAAAACACGTTTAGGTTTGAGTTGGCATACGAAGGTGAAGTAAAAAAAAATGTCCATCAAATCGGGATTTTCACGAATTTCATCATATCTCTTAAGTCTGTCGAGAAATTGTATTGGACTCTTTCTGTAAGCGCCTAGAAATAATTTTCCGAATTTTTCAAAATTGAACTTTCAAGGGAGTGTAAGGTACTTGTGGATGTTTCTCGAATTCTGGCATATCAATAAAAAAAATTATTGTCTGTCTGTCCGCCGTACAAAAACGTGTGTCCTGATAAACGGAGGTGAGACTTTTGGTGAAAAAATTTTGTATGAAAATATCTCGCGAACAAATTACATACCAATGACGAAATTTGGTTTCACATACAGGAGTAGAATGCTTAATATAAAATTTTTGAGGAGAGCAGTGTAGTACCGAAGAGAGGGGTTCAATTCGAAAATATACACGTGCAAAATATTTCGGGCAGGGGTATCAGCCGTGAGTTTTGGGAGGTTGGAAAGCAAAACGTTCTGATTTTTACATCTCGAGAACCGGTGTAGACGGAAGGCTGAAATTTGTAGTTGCAGTTTATTTATAAACATTTTTAAATTAGATGCTTTATTATTAAGAAGTTTTTTTTCACACCAGAAAACTCCTCTGATTCTATGGTACCTTCTAACCATGAACAAAATTCAATTCTCATACCTCATTATTTTTTAATAAAAAAACATACTGCAGTCACGATCGGCTGCAAGCCAATCGTATAATACTCTAGATGAATACTGAACTCCGATTTATATTGTAGTTGGGGATAAAGTAGAATTACGTGTGTGGATGTTATATGTCCTTTATTAAGGACTGCCATTAGATTGCTACTCAAACCTAAAAGACAATATTCAGTGTTTAATTTCATACCTTGAACTGGGTAAGTCATCGAAAAAAATGTCCTTTTTGAAGGACTTTCACATGGGAGGTGCAGGAAGGACTCACTCGATTTATTACATATTTATCCTTTTTCTTGGAACCATTTAAAAATGAAGGTGTACAAAATTTCAAATTCGTAGCTTGAAGCGTTCAAAAGTTATCGAAAAATATTGTTGAACACGTGTCTTAAGGACATTTTACATGGCAGCTACCAGAAGGAGTAAAAGGATTTCGCTGATTAGTAAGCCTGAACTTCGATTTTACTCAAAACTAATTTGTACAAAATTTCCAATTCATAGCTAAAAGATTACTTGAGTTATAGTAAGTTCCGTAAATTAAGTGAAGATGTTTTGACAGGATATTTGTATGGCAGCTACACGAAGGACTAATAGGATTTTCTTCATAACCATACATTTAGCTCAAACTATTGAAAAAATAACACATACAAAATTTCAATGTCGTAGCTTAAACCCTTCTGAAGTTATCGACCAATATTCTTGAACACGTGCTTCAAGGACATTTTGTATGGGAGCTACCAGAAGGAGTAGAAGGATTTCATTGACTAGTAAACTCAAACTTTCTTTTCACCAAAAACTAATTTGTACAAAATTTCGAATTCGTACCTAAAAGATTACTTGAGTTATAGTGAGTTACGTAAATTAAGTAAATACATTTTGACAGGATATTTGTATGGCAGCTACACGAAGGACTTACAGGATTTTCTTCATAATCATACATTTAGCTTCAACTATTGGGAAAATAACACAAACAAAATTTCAAAGTCGTAGCTTAAACCCTTCTGAAGTTATCGACCAATATTCTTAAACACGTGTTTTAAGGACATTTTGTATGGCAGCTACCAGAAGGAGTAAAAGGATTTCGCTGATTAGTAAACCCAAACTTTGTTTTTATTCAAAACTGATTTGTACAAAATTTGCTATTCATAGCTAAAAGATTACTTGAGTTATAGTAAGTTCTATAAATTAAGTGAAGACGTTTTGACAGGATATTTGTATGGCAGCTACACGAAGGACTAATAGGATTTTCTTCATAACCATACATTTAGCTCTAACTATTGAAAAAATAATACATACAAAATTTCAAAGTCGTAGCTTAAACCCTTCTGAAGTTATCGACCAATATTCTTGAACACGTGCTTCAAGGACATTTTGTATGGGAGCTACCAGAAGGAGTAGAAGGATTTCATTGACTAGTAAACTCAAACTTTCTTTTCACCAAAAACTAATTTGTACAAAATTTCGAATTCGTACCTAAAAGATTACTTGAGTTATAGTGAGTTACGTAAATTAAGTAAATACATTTTGACAGGATATTTGTATGGCAGCTACACGAAGGACTTACAGGATTTTCTTCATAATCATACATTTAGCTTCAACTATTGGGAAAATAACACAAAAAAAATTTCAAAGTCGTAGCTTAAACCCTTCTGAAGTTATCGACCAATATTCTTGAAGACGTGTTTAAAGGACATTTTGTATGGCAGCTACCCGAAGGAGTAGGACGATTTTGCCCGTTAACGAACTTAGCCTTACAAATTCAACCAAACTTCCAAATTCAAAATTTCAAGATCCTAGGTGAAGGCGTTCTTGAGTTATCGTGTTCACGGACAGACGGACGGATGGACGGACGGACGGACGGACGGACGGACGGACGGACGGACGGACGGACGGACGGACGGACGGACGGACGGACGGACGGACGGACGTCAGGCGGATTTGAGGTTTTTGGCCACAAATAAACAAAAAATAATATATAACTTTTTTTCGTCCGAGGCTTGGTTCTATGCGTTACAAACTTTTGGGCTGGATTAAACTTATAATACTCTATATGATTTCATCTAGAGTATAATTATTTCATTAGTGGTATCGCGGTATAGGAGCTTGATGTATTTTACCTGTCTCCTTTGCGTACACTAGAATGCTGAAATTTCAAGCAAACAAAATTCCGGTTTTGCATTTGAGTACGAGCAAAAAAATCCATTTGACGGGAGTACTTTTCATTTAACGAATTTCTTCATATGTATTGGGTTCAACAAGATACCGATTTAGAATTTTCTGCCACAAACTTTCTATAATATTTAATCGCCACCAAATATTTGTCAGAATTTTTAAATATTCAACCCCTAAGGAAGTGTTAAGCAGTTTCCTATGTTCTTACGAATTCCGTCATATCTCCTAGTACTGACAGCATATTGAATTGAATTATACTTCCTTGGGTTTATTGTGTAATCACTGGAAAATTGATTTTATGATTTTCGGAAATTCAACCCCTAGTAGTAAAAGGGATGCCTACATTTTCACAAATTTGAGACATTGAATTGGTTTTTAGTTCCCCTAGTTCATATAATCGCATAAACGACAATTTCATAATTTTTGGAGATTTAACCCTTGGGCAGTTGTTAACTGCGTTTAAATACGCAACAGCATAAACGGTGATATTCTAATCAATATTTTGGTTTAAAATTTATTTTTTAAAATATAAATTTGTTTGCAAAATTGCATTGTAGTATTTAAATGTTAAAAAAGAATATCTTAAAGTCATTACGTTTACAGTTGGTTGAGTGTGATACAATACACTCCTGGCTTCATTTCTGTTGAATAGCATATAACCTGATACTTTTCAATACACTTAAAACCACTTACGAAGCTTTTAGCAGTGTATATTTCATATCAACAATGTATCTCTTCCTTGCTATGAATTAGAATAACATTTATACTCTAAGTCTTGCGCGATGATAAACGTGATTTAGTAATTTCCAACGAGATACCCTTAGTCTTTTGTTCAACCAAATGCTTACTGGTTGCTTTCATCTTGGAACAAGAAAATGAAAAAGCAATTGAGAGACACTGGTCTATTGTTTCCCGCGCGTACATATTCACATTCTAGGGACAGGGTATGCAGGCGTGCACCTGCCTCGGAGGCGGCGCTAGTTGTCTTCGAAAAAATGGCTGCATAAACTTCTCTTAGCTTTTTTTGAATATTTAAGGTGTAGTGTAAGGTGATATAAGGTTTTAACAGCAATAAAAAAAATGTTTTGTCATGAAATCCAAAGCAGCAAAATTTAAAAGTGGTGACCACTGGGTTTTTTTCTAGTGGCCATTAACAAGTCGAGCCACCATTTTCTATTAAAAAAGTGTGGTCACCAAAAATGCCCAGAAATTTGAAACTGTGAGAGCTAAATGCAGTATGCCCCTACATTCTTATTTTGTCAAATTTAGAAAATTATTTTGTACCTAGGATAAATAATGACGTGGAAAACACTATCTAAAAGTCTACAGTATCTTTAATTCTGCAAAACATAATTAAATCTGTAGAGTATTATAAGCTTAATCTAACTCGAAATTTTATATGGTATGGAATAGAGCATCGGACAATAAAGTTGTATTATATTTTTGTTCAGTTGTAGCCAAAAACCCAAATCCTATTCCTTAAGTTCTTGAAACACGTGGTCAAGAATATTGGCCGATAACTTCATAATACACTACAATCAATTTTCATTGAACTTTCGAAAACCCACTGTAACTTAAGAAATCGTCAAATTTTACAGGAACTAGTTTTGAGTTAAAAGGTCAGATATCTAATTGACCGCACTTCCTTAAGACACGTGTCCTAGAGTATTGGGCAGTAACTTGAGAACGCTTTAAGGTTAATTTTTCAATAGTTCCAGGTGGAGGAATAAATATCCTGAAAATGAAATGAGTCTCGTTCCTGCAAACCCAAAGTAAAAGGTCTTGAAACAGTAATATTTTTTATACATTTAATTATATATTATTTAATTGTCCTCATCCTTCGATTGGTACACCAAACGATAGTCCTTAGAAAAGGCAAACAACATACATGCGCAGTCCTTATTCTGCTTTAACTTCAACAACAAGAAAAATCGAAGTTAAGTATTTCATTAGGAGTGTCACACGTTTTGCTTACTGCCTATCGTGACTGCAGTATGTTTTTTGGAATACAGTTCTAATTTCTAAGATACCGTTGACTGGCCAGAACTTCAGATATATTCTAAAATTTAGGAGAATTTGCATCGATCACACAAATATTTGGCCAAATATTGTACAAACATGCAGCAAATCTTTGAAAATTCTAAGTATAATGGTGCATGGACCGGGTGCATATGGTTACAGATTAACCATAGTCCTTAGAATTAAGATCTGTTACCATATGCACCCGGTTCTAGAACCATTATTCTGCTCCTTTAGAATCTACAATAACATAGACAAACGATATAATCACACTAATCAGGATGATCGCCTTCGAGAGAAATCCACTACAGTTGCTCAATTATTTAGTATCCTTAAGAGTCCGACATTTATAGCATAAATAACTAAATCTCCTTATCAACATTTGCTCTCTAGCGTTAATTAACGCTTCTGGAAGTGCTCGGCAGATGGCCTTTATATTAAGCCAAATTATTCTTAACAGGCGCCATTCAAGCCGAATGCAGCTTTCGCCTATCCAAGTCTGTACCTCGTGAAGGGCTATCTTCCAAGTATATAGCAAACAAACACAGGACAAACGGAATAGTTCGCCATAAGGAAACCTAAGTATTCACTTAAATCCTCAACAAATCCATGTGGTAAGGCTGGAACTCAAGTAGTGATTCTGTAGATTCATTTGTTACATTCATACATTGCCAGAGGCTCTCTGTCCTAATCCCTCTACTACGGAATGGTTTTATTTCTTCTTTTATTTATGAATCTAATGGCCATTGTGCATACGAATGCAAGAATAACACTTACCCATTCCAAAGAGCAGAATTGTAAGCCATGCCAGATAAATCCTACTGCTCGAAAGCATGTTTCAAAGAATTGTTTGTCCTATTTCTCACAGTAATGACGCCGTACTGTTATGCGTTGTTCTTGCAAAAGTCATTGCAATTCAGCAACACTATCAAAGACTCACATTTTCAAAGACACAAAATTTCACTCGAAAATCACAAAACCTCGTTCGACAGACGACAGACACATTTCTATCATGCCACCATGCACACTATACGCCCTCCCTTTAAAAACACTGTAACTGAAGTTTAAGGACACGTTTTTCAATTACTATTTCGAAACAAGGAGACTTGTTCTCAACCTAATCGTTTCGGATAGACTAAAAACAGGATAAAGCTCTGTACAACTTTGGCCTGACTTTTCAGTTCAGTATCCTTCGAATCCATGGTGAACTATTTTTGCTCTCTGGTATCAAACAGCGCATGGCCATTGGCACGAATCTTCCACTCTACGCTTCCGCTTCTAGCATTGACGCCCTCAATGTAAATGGATCAGGGCAGGCACAATCCTTTCACTTCGGTTGTTCGGAAATTTAAAAAAAAGAATTTAAAATTCCAAACCGGAAAATTCCGAACAAAAAGAGTCCTGAGAGATAGAAATTATTTTTCTTTTCAACGGACGCGTGGAAACAAAACTGGGACAGCACAAACAACACCGTGCATCCACAGACAGAAATTGATGTCTCGTGTGACATTAAAAACACTGAAAGAAACTGAAATGCGTCCTGGTATTAAGACTATTTGTCAGACCATATCGGGAGCTAAATATTAAAAAAGGACTCGTCGAGTTGAGTGTAGTTCACGTTACATGGTCCGGACAGCTAGAAGGTGCGTCGTTCGTTGGAATCCTCATTCCGGCGTTTACTTCATATCATGCCTCTGGTCCACATTCTCTCCTGTCAGGATATTGTCCTTCCAGTTCATTTAGAATTTTTTTTAAGCTGTTGTTGTTCAAGTCAACAAGGAGCTCTATGTCAGTTGCCGTTGACTCCATGTCAGTTGCTGTGCGGACAACACAAGTGTGACTTGAACTGTTAGGCGGTCACAACAGGAACAATATGGCAGATCCAGGATACAGGACATTATTACACTCAAATTCCTGCGAGAAAATTATTTCCAAAAAATAGCATTTTCATATTCGTGAAAGGAGCTTTCATCGCTCCTCGTAGACCACGCTAGAATACGTATGGCGGTGCGAAGCAAAAGCTTACTTTGGACGTGTGGCCAAGAAGTCAAGGACATTCATTTCGAACTGCCTATAAGAATTTTAACAGGACTCCTTGAAACTTTGCTGCTAGAATTCTGAGAAATTATCAACGATGACCCGAAGTGAAATTCCAGATAAATATTTAGATGAGAAAATCAATCGGCACATGTGATGAGAAAGGACGACTTATTTCCTACAGTCGGCAAGTAACATGTCAACCATTTAATTTTTGTATCACTGAGCAAATGTTTGCTGTAACGAGAAACGGATCTGTATTAGTAGAAGTTAGATATGGTGGTCAGGGTTAATTAAGGCTTCGCAGGATAGGGAAAATGCTGTATTAAACATTACGTAGTGATCCTTAGAGCAGATACAACATGGCAGTTAGTTGACTAGTCAATACAGAAACTGAAAAAATCCGGACACTGTGTGACCTCTTTTAATTTTTAATTCTTTAAAAAATAAAGTATAATGATTGACCTAGAATTTAAAAAAAATTTCCTACCATAAAATTTTGTACTTATACGTTTTAGGACTAGTTTATCCCAAACAAACAAAAATACTTTATTATTAAAAAATAATAAAGTAAAAATATCCGTCTGTCCGCCGTAGATGCCGTACGCAGTATGTAAAAGAGTATAAAGGCACTTAGCTCACAAACCCGTTGAAGTGCGGGTTGAGATGTTTTGGGAAATAGATTAAGTAAACCCCTTCGAATTGTGGTGGAGGTGTAAGGAGGGGGGAGCATTTTAGACTAAAAATTTTGGTTTCTAGATCTCAGGAACCACTTATGCTAGAATGCTCAAATTTGGAACTTGTGTAGAAATATGAACCATTTACAAAATAATTCTCGATTATGGTTGAGGGGTGTGGGGGGGACAATGTCTTCGAAGAGCTGGAAGACCTGAAACATTCCAAAATAAATATCGCCTGAACGGTTGATGTTAGAAGATTGAAACTATGTAGTTGTCTTAAGGGATACTAGGAGATTAGACAAGTGTCAAAATTTTTGAGGGGGTGGAGGGGTATAAAACTTTGGATTACAATACCTTCCGTACCAATTGTACCTGGAAGAGAAGATTAGAGCTGGAGTCCATTGAATGTAAAATTTTTGAGGGAGGATGTGAACTACGAAAGTTGAGGGATAGACATTTTTCAAAAAAAATAATTTTTATTTCTCACACCGTACCAGATAATACCTAAAAATTTTACAGGAGCTTGGCCCAGTAGGCCCTTCCCTAGCAGGGAACAAAATGTTGGAGGTGTTGGTGAAAGGGGTAATAATGGGAGGGGTGAAATGAAAACAATTCTGATTTTTATTTCTCAAAAACCGCAAACCACAGAAAGCTAATAATTTAAGATTACATGGAGCCGTTATAGAGACACCCCGGAAAAATATAATTTTTGATAGGAGTAACAAGGGTGGGGGTGGTATATATATCAAGAATGGCTTATGCTAGAAAGTTGAAGCTGAGTACGTAAATGTAGGTATGCTTCTAGAGTAATTGAAGTAGAAAAAAAGTTCAGATTTTCATTGGCGTACAGAAGTGGAGTAAAAAAATATGTATGTAAATAAATAGGGTTTTGCCACATTTTCAGGAATTTCGATATATCTTTTAAACATGTCGAGTTATCAAATTAATTTTACTTATGTGGGCTCTTTATATAAGCGCCTAGAAACGTTTTTCCAGATTTCTCGATATCCAACCCCTAAGGGGGTGTAAAGTCGTTGTGTACATTTCTAAGAATTCCGATATATTTCTTAGTTCTAATGAGATATAAAATTCACTTTCACTACTAAAGGCTTTCAATATAAACAGGAAAAACCATTTAAGCATTTTTCGATATTAAGCCGCCTGTGGGGTAATGATCAAATTTTCAGCAATTTTGAGTTTAATGAGATCGAATTCACTTTTACTTCTATTGAAAAAAAATTCGTAAATAAATAAAAGAATAACAGGAGGCTATTTGGAACATTATTTTTTAGGTTGTCAGTCGCAAAGTAATCTACACCGCATCTCAGCATTAAACGCGTTCCGGACTTCTGCCCAAAAAATAATGAAGTTGCGATTAGACTGTTGTCAGATTTTTTTTCTTTTGATAAAAATATCAACGAAAACAATTAGAATTTCCCCCTTTAAGTGGTGACTTTTTAGACCGTAAACGTAGGAGTTGCGAGGTTTGAGGGCCGTTCTACACGACAAATTTTTTTTTATATATCAAGAACCGCTTACGTTAGAAAGTTGAAACTTGGAACTCACATAAGTCTTTGATATTTGAGCCATTTCCAAAATAAAATCGATTTATGTGGAGTGGTATGTTCGATTATTCAAAAAAAGGTGTCGGAAATAAACTTCGCATCGGCGTACGTATTGATTCCTGTATAATCGCAAAAATACGATACAAATGCTTTCACGAATTTTTTCATAAATATTAAATCTTGCAAAATATTGAAATAATTGTCCTTCTCGTGGTTCTTTCGATAAATGTCTAGAAACTATTTTCAGAATTTTTTCTTAAATTCATCCCATAAAGAGGTGTGAAGGGGTTACAAATATTTTCAAGAATTTCGCATATCACTTAAGTATAAGTAGATATCGATTAAATTTAAATTTTTACTCGTTTTTTTTTATAATCGTCTAAAAATTGTTTTTTTACTTTTCAACTTCTAAGAGGGTGTAAAATAGTTCTACATATTTTTCACGAATTCCATCATATCTTTAGGTCTGATAAAATATCGAATTGGTTTTGGTTTCCACGGGCGTTTTATATAATCGCCAACAAACTGATATCTAGATTTTTTCATATTCAACCCCAAAGTGGTTTAAGGGGAGCTTGTAGGGTAAAAAAAGAAAAAGAATAAATTTTTTGTTTTCGACTGATTGATCAAAATCGCAAGATTTAGATCCCGGCCTCTAAATGTGCCTAAAAATAAATTTTTAAATTAAAATGGAAAAATTCCAAAAAAAAAATTTATGTTGATCAAATTAATAATACTCGTATCATCTGATGATTTTATTGTCAAATGATAAAAATTAGTGTTCCCACAATTATTTTACAAGATATAAAAAAGACTAGAAAAATTACGAAAATTTATCAATCAACAGAAATGATGCACAGATGACATGCAGCTGACACACTCTCGGTGTAAACAAACTGGTTTCGTGAAAAATTATGTTTTTTGTAGCGTTTGCCCCGTTTTCTCGCCAACAGCTAATCAGAATTCATTAATTTTTTTTTAATTTCTTTGTTTTGGATTAAAAAAAATTAGTTGATCGAAGATTATTAAATTTAAATAATGCAGTATCAACCTGCAGGCCATAATGGAAGGTTCAAAAAGGAGCAATCTTTGAACAGCTGTTATAAAAAAGTGAAGCGATTTTTTTTATCAAGTAGTAGTACTAACAGAGCTTTACAAATGAAAAAAAAATTAGAGTGATACGATTGGTGGTTTAAGAGAAAATGGGTCTCAAAAATGGTTATTTTTGCACTCCCAATAAGCTCCCCTTAAGGAGGATCCATAACTCTTCACGTATTCCAACATACGTCTTAGATGTATTGAATTGGTTTACTTTCTATGGCTTCCTATATAATCACAAAAATTAATACCAGGATTTTCGAATATTCAACCCCCAAGGGATGTAGTGGTTGCATATGATTTCACAATGTTCTCCTCCTATTAGGTTTAAATGAGATTGTTTTTTTTTCAAGTTTTTTTTGAAAATCGACTAAAATCCTGTTTCAAGAATTTTTGAAATTCGCCCCAAAATCAGATGTAAATGCAAATTGGTTTTTCCTTCTACGGAAACTTGACGCAATCACCTAAACACTGATTTTGGAATTTTTTTGATTTTCAACTCCTATGGATTGTATACATTTTCATGAAAATATGACGACATTGGAAATGTCTGCAGTCAATTTTCATGTGTATAATCGCGTAAAAATTAATTAAATTAAATTATGTTCAATCTGGTGATAGTTTGCAGCTACACTTCCTGTACAGTTGTTCCTTAGTACTTTCAGTTGCATCTACGAGCAGAAACTTTAAACATTTTAATAAATATTAATAACAAATAATAATTATAAAATTCAAATAAAGATAAATTTGAGGTTCACAAGATATTCGCAATATTTTCACAAAAATTGCAAACGCGAGACTTTCAAATTTAAGATTTTAAAAATATCGAGATCTTGAATCGCAAGATTTTAAAATAATAATATTTTTTTGGAGAACTTGGCCAGCGAGTTTTGGAACCGATGTCCTTGAAAGTTGGCAAATTACATGCACACCCCCTCTGTTTTATTCTCAATGCCAATATAATATGGATTGACAAATGAAGACTTGCTTGTGGTCAGTATAGGCAAATCGTTTACCCTATGGAACAGCGACTTATTTTAGATTTATCCTTATGATTTGCTGACGAGAACGTAACTATGATGTGATTCTCATTTCGTCCAATTTTGAATGTATAACTGGCGCCCAACGGGGGGCAATAATATTATGTGTGGGGCAAACAAGAACTAAATGGGGTTGAATATCAAAAAACCGTAAAATTAGTTTTTATGCGATAACATAAAAAGCCGATAGACCTAAAAACCAATTTGCTAACTCATCAGATGTAAGAGATATGACAAACCTCATTACATTAACTTGGGGGTTGAATTTCGAAAAATCGTGAAATAGGTTTTGAAGCAATTGCGTGGAAAAGATAAAATCAATTTAATATCTTATCAGACCTAAGAGATATTGCAAGATTAAGGTGTTAAAGGGGTTATCCCGTGTGAAGGGTTTTTTTTAAGCTTTTTTGGGAAATTTGTTTTGGAGAAGTAAATAAAGATACAACCGTGAAATTTTTACCACATATTTATGCATATTTTGAGCACACTTTACAATTTTTTCAGCCTGAAACTGTCGCTCATTGCTGAGATATACGGCAACTTAGCCACTCATTTTTAAAAAACCTTGTTTTCGGTAGGCATGATTGCGAGCGTTCTGCTTATCTCAAATAAAAGTACTTTATTATTAAAAATAATAAAGTAAAATCAAACGGCATTTTAATCTGTGAAGTTTGAACTAGTTTCGGAACTAGGATTACCAAAAAATATTGAACAGTTAATTTTTTGCAACTTATTGAACTATTTATCGTCAATTTTGGTGTTTTTTTACGACTTCTTCAGGTCGTCAAAAAAAACGGCTTGATGAACCACAATTACTCTAGTTTGCAAACTGTCTACAAGAGTACTGAATAAGTTCAGCAAATTTCAAAGGAATTTTTTAAATGGATTTCGAGATATTGTGTCTACTGATTTGGAAAATACCGTTTTGAGAAAAACGCGACTAAACTTACCATTAATTTCAAACCAAGAAATGAGTTTAGAAAATATAACGGCTTGCAACTTCCGAACGGCTTGGAATATCACTTCGCCCACATATTCTACACTATATTTGGCTGCAATTTATGCTAAAAAATCGATTTTTTGAATCAGTTACATGGGATGACCCCCCTGAGGACATTCGTCACGACCTTATATGTTGTAGTTCTCTTGGCTATGCCGAGAGTCCAACTTCGGTGAAGTCGTGACGCACGGTAATATTCGGTGTCATCGCGCGTTTGCGGGTGTGGCGTCGCTGCATCGGCAATGGTGCTGCCGACGTCTTTGCTGCGACGGCTCAAGTTGCAGCCGTCGTCTTTCCGGCGACGGCATTGTTCGCTTCCGTCGAGCCGCGCCGTCACCATCGCTGGCTCGTGATATCTATGCCAGTGACGGCTGACCGCAGAATCGTGCGGTTGACCGCTGTGTCGCGCGGTTGCTGCGTCGGTATAGTTCGGTGCCGACGTCTTTCGTACCTGTGGTGTGTGAGGCTGCAGCGGAAGGTTTAACCGCCGTGGCTTCGGCTGGCTGCTACCGCTATTACTGCCGCGACTTTGCTGCGGCAGTGCAGCTGTAGTGTGAAACTGCAGCGAAGACTATCGGCGTCAACGCTTTGCAGTTGTGTTGTAGGTTGCCCGCCAGTCGGCGCACGACTGGCTGCCACTTTGATTTCTCGTCCTTATATAGGAATCGAAATGACATCTGTAATCAAATTTATGAGGAGTGTTTTCGGCCTGAGTTGTTTGGCCGCAAAACATCTTCCCACAAATGAATATGTTCTGCAATACCTACATATGACCCCCAAGTTTCAAGTTTCTAGCACAAGCCGTTCCAGAGATAGGAAAAACAGCCGCACCCCAGTACCATTGTTAAATAAAATATTGTTAAATAATATTGTCATTGTTGTGTTAAGGATGTAAGCACTCTTGTCGCATTTCGATTTTAAACAAAGTTTTGCAAAAAAGATAAAGAGGACTTTTTCTTCTTTTTATCTGTATTATTATGAGGCACTTTCTAACATTTTTCTTGACAAAAGAAAATAAATTATCATATCTCTCTCAATTTAGCTGCAATTAAATTAACTTTTATTTTTAGCTCCAATCTAATTTAAATTTAAATAAAAACACATTTCAGTCAGTTACTCTGTGATTGAAGTGCTCACTAAGATGCCAGAACTTGGTCCAATCTTATCAATAAATGTCATGGCTTCGTCTTTCGCCGGGCTGTGAAGGCGCACAACGAAATAAATACATACTTCTCGTAATAACGTTCCCGCACAAAGTTTCATCTCTTGACAAATGTACCGGAAAATTAAGAAATCTTATGGATCTTGAAGAATAAAAAGAACGAAAAGAATAAAAGCCACCTACACAAATGCGAATTGAGAAATTTTCCATTTGTTTCCTACCTCGCACCTTTTCCTATTGCCAGCGCGCCTTGCAATCTTTCGAGACAGGAACCCAAAGTGTGTCACCCGAAGATGGAGAAAAATGAGATTTCTGTTGACATTTTCGTTACCAGGCAGTCGTTTTCTAATTATATTTACGATGACGTAACATGAAATACGATTTCAGTCGAATAATTCGCAAAACAATAAGGACAAAATTGCATATTCCAATTTCCGCGAAGGATACCCAGTTGAGTTATTTACCAAGAATAATTGCGGCAAGGATCGTTACTGGCAACGATTTTTTGGTCTGTCAAACGCCGAATGGAATAGTGAACTTAACCGTCAAAATTAGTGCAGTCCAAAATTGACTTTGTCCAAATGTCGCACTGAAATACTTCACTCGAGGCGATCACATCCGGTTTGGTGGCCTTTTGTGCGCAATCTAAATTTTAATTAAACCAGTGCCTGGCGACTCCTTCCGTCCTTTAAAATTCATCGGACATTAATGGCGTCATCCACGGGAATTCGTGTTACAAATGGCGATTGGTAATCTATCTGTACGTTGTGGCAGAAAATTTATGATAAATTCATGCAAATTGCAAATACACCGAAAGTTATTTATACGAAATACTCGTGCTCGTAGCACGCCAAAAGTGCACCCACTACGGCTTTCGTCCTGCTGCAGGCTGCAGTCTTTTGCTAGGACCTTTTCATATAGCCAACGACCGAAATATTTGCCATAAACTAGAAAATAATAGCAGCGCACAATAACGTTGTGCAGAAGCCGTTCTGTGTACCGCACGTGTAACGTGGCTAATTTAGTCAATTTTGCTCATATCGATCCTGGAGAGTGGCGGAAGTTATTTACGTTCTTATTAACTGAAAGTTAGTCGGCCGAGAGAAAATGGCCAATATGTAAGGCAGGAATCCGTGGAAGGTGAACTCGATGAGTCGAACTTGAATTAGGGTTATGCGAGGTGGTAGTGGGTATTTAACCGTTAAATGACCCGAAATGAAAATATCTGATGAACGAGATCGAGAGGATATTGTCGTATTGTTATTACCGATAAATTTAAACAACTGTGGAATATCAGATAAAATATTAGTCGTTGTTATTAAGGACTTGTGAACCTCTTCAAATTATTTAGCAATTCTTCAAACCAATCGAGAGGATCAAGGTCTAGGTATGATGTGCTAACGTGAGGCTGTTGAAACATTGTTTGTGCCTGTAATTGGGTGGTAGGTGGTAGGCCTGATAGACCCTCAGTAAAGGAAATTATCATGATGGTGTTAGGAGTAAGTGCGCAGAGGGTAAAAGAAAAAATCTGCCAATGGTCTGGGCGTAACTTTATTATTTTTCGGGTCAAAGTTCGGGAGCGGTCAAAGTCGGAGTATATCATCAGTTGTTTCGAGATTATTAGATTTCTTGAAAAATTAATTTTGTTCTTAAAATAAAAATATTTAAAATTTTTAGCCGATTAAACATTGAAAAACCCCGTGTAGACTATTCGGATTTCGGTATATTATGAACACTAAAATCCCAAAGAAGTAAAAACTAATTTGTTGCCTTATCAGACTTAAGAGATATGACGAAATGTTAAAACGTATACAAACTGATTACTTCCACTTGAGGTTTGAATTTCGAAAAAATTGTGAAACAGGTTTTTAAAGAAGCGATTTGATATCTCATGAGAAACGAACAATTTTGACAAATTTGTGAAAACGTGAGCAAACTCTTCATACCTCCTTGGTTCTTGAAATTCGAAAAACCGTGAAAATTTATTTTTAAGTCATTACATCAAATGCTGTAATAATCAATTTTATATCCCATCAGAACTAAGGGGTGGCGAAAATTGTGAAAGCATATACAAACCCTTCGGGGTTGGATATTCGAAAATTGAGAAATGGGTTTGTAGGCGATTATATAAAAAGTCTGTGGAAGTGAAAAGCGATTTAATATCTCATCAAACCTAAGAAATATGTCGAAGCTTTGAAAAGCATACAACCCCTTTACACCCCTAGGATTGAATATCTAAAAATTCTGAAATTGACTTTTTGGCGCTTATATGGGAGATTTTAGGAAGTAAAAATGAATTCGATATATCATCAGATCTTATTAATATGTAGGAATCTGTGAAAACATATGCAACCTCCTTACACCCATTTGGAGGTTGATGATCCAAAAATCCTGAAAAGAGTTAATAAATAAATATCAAGACAGCACGAGAAAGTAAAAACCAATCCAATTTCTTATCACTTCTAAAAGATATGATGAAATTCGTGAAAACGTGTTCAACCCTTTTATACGCTCTTAGGAGCTGAAAAAGAAAAAAACTTAAAAAAAAAGTGCTAGGCGATTATTACGCAAGCCCATGAAAGTGAAAAGATATTCGATATCGATCAAACCTGGGGAATACGACAGAAAAAGTATAAAACCCCTTTACACCCTCTTAGGGGTCGAATTTCAAAAAATCCTGAAAACGCTTTCTAGGTATTTATACGAAGAAGCGGTAGAATAAAAATAAATTCAATATTTGGGAAGACCTACTAGATATGACGAAACTCGTAAAAATATATGCATTCCGTTTTCACTGATAGTCCTCCCACCCCCGCTTTCGAACGCCAAATGATATTTAAAATTTTGTTTATCTAAATTACTTTCCTGATTGATATACATATACATACCGAATTTCAACTTTCTAGCATAAGCCGTTCTAAAGATAGCAAAAATAACCCCCACCCACGTACCATACTACCCCTTTAAAAAATTATATTTTTCCAACATGCAACTACCAAATGTCTAGCCAAATACCAAGTTTCAAATTTATATCATTAAAGGTTCTCGAGATATAGAAATCGAAACATTTTCTTTTTCACCCTCCCCCAACCTCACCCTCTACACCCTCACCCTATAAACTTAAAAATGCTAAGCATCTATACTACACCGTTCTTGACATATCAGACGTGATGTTTTTGAAAAATTCATATCGCCTCCACTTCCATACTCAACCACCCCCTTAAAAAATTTTAGTTTCGGCAAACTTCATTTGTCTACCTTTATACACAATCCGAATTTTATTTCTCTAGTGCAAATGGTTCGTGCGATATTGTAATCTAAATCACCCCCGCACGCTACTGCCCCACTTAACATTTTTTTTTGGTCTATTCTCCTAGTATACCTACAGATTTTCATTAAATTTCAATTTCATGACATTAATAGTTTAGGATATATGGATTTTAGAATGTCTCAATCTCGGCTTTTGAGCGTTTTGGACTCATTATTTTTCCCCCACTCCTTCACCCCTTCACCCATATCGGCAATTTTTTTGTAAATGGGTCCACTATCAAAGCTCTATATAAATTCAAAGTTTCAGCTTTGTAGCATAAGCAGTTGCTAAGTCCTGGAAATCAAAATTTTCCTTCTAAAACGCTAATTAGTTTGTCAGAAAACTTATAAATGTGAACGAAAAATACAATTTGATATTCGGAGGAATACTTTCTAATACACTCGTGCATGCATTCCCAAAAGAAAAATTTACTCTAACTACGCGTAATTCTCAAAACAAAGTCTACATGAACTGGCGTGAGACGTCATACGCCTTAAAACTGGCGAAAGGGAATTCCACAGCTTAACCACTCTGACGAAGAAAGAGAGATGACGAAGTCTACCACAATGTCGTGGTAGAACAAGTGTCAGCGATTTCGAGGACTTTTCAAAAACAATTTTTTCGAAAAGATATCTCGGACAGGCAGTAAAAACTAATCGGTGTAAGAAGGAAAGGTAGAGGTATTTCATAAAATTTAGGAAAGAGCACCCAAGGATACACTTCCTAATCGCACTCACACTTTGAATCCTTCTCTTGTCGCAAACAAATCTAGTGCATGAGTTGAAGATAACTTAAACCTGGTTTTTTTCCCCGATGCTCCTAGATGAGTAAACTGCACTACAATAAAAAAAAATGTGGAGGAATCAAAGATCTTATTAGTTTCTTCTTGGTTTCAGACGACGAAGCCACAGTTAGCCTCGACAATTTGCGTAAAATAGTGTACACTCGCTTAGCAATTTGGTTAATATGGTCAGATCAATTAAAGCATTTGTGGATCACCACTCCAAGATTTTTAATAATATCCAGATACGCAATAGTTTCATTATTGAGTCGCAACTCGGGCAGATATTGTGTATCAACATTTTGCAAATAAATAACAATTGCTTGAGTTTTTCGAACATTTAGCTTCAGTCCATTCATACTTGACCAGTAACTTACAGCATACAGCTCATCATTCATCTTACCAATATACCCCGACAATTCCGAAACTGGACAGCCTAGAAAGATCTGCGCATCATCCGCATACAAGCGGCAATTTGCTTCGTTTAAACATAGTGGTAGGTCGTTTATAAAAAGGCAAAAAATTAGCGGCCCCAGAATAGATCCTTGCGGGACTCCACAGGAGATGGAGAGAGGATCCGTTTTGGCACCGTTAAAGAAAACAATTATTGTTTGTAGAATTAAACTAAAAGCATTTTTATTGATTAAATTCAAGTAATATGTACTCGCAGAAACTGTTGGTAAAAGGCTTATTAACAATAATTACTTTCACTTAATCTTTGAATAAAAAAAATATTACTTTCCAGAAGTTTGGTTTTTGATTTGAAAGTTTTCACGAATTTCGCCATATCTCTTAGGCCTTCTGAAATATTGAATTACTTCTACGGGTTCTTCAAATTAGATACCGAGTACGTTTTTACCTTTTCGGACTTAATATATAATCGCGTAAAAACATTTGTCAGAATTTTATGCTTTTCAATCACCTAAAAGTTTGTACGTGCTTTTACGAATTCCGTCATATCTTTTAGGACTGATATAAAGTTGAATTGGCTTTGCCTTAGTCGGACATTCTACATTCATACAAAAATTCATTGCTTCAATCAAGTACTTTGACATTTGTCAAAATAATATTTAATAGTACCAACAAGTCCCTTGTGTTCTCAGAATTCAAAAATCCTTGATAAATGTGTGCATTCGACTTCCAGAACCCACTACAACTCAGTAAGTCATTAAGCACCGATATCGAAAAAATTGCACACTATACTTTAGACTATATACTTAATCCCCATTCTGTTCTCTCTCCAAATACAATATTAATTGGAGATCAGTATTTCAGAGTACATATCATTCGACTTTATACAGTTAACAAAAAGATGTCATTTCTAAAAAAAGTTAAGATTGAGATCATTTTTCTAACAACATAATGGATCTGAGATCTTTGCCATCCACTTAAGAAATTTGTCACTAGTTCCAACCATTTCTTTGATTCGAGTTGCGACAACAGGAGAAGTTGATCTGATGTGATCAGAAGACAACATAAAAATACAATGCGTTCCTTATTTTATTCTTGAAGAGATTCAAGGTAATTATGTATATTTATTATTGTAGTTGTCGCAACCATCAATAAACAAATGGCTCAGAAGTGCATTTATGAATGCAATGATTACCTATAAGTATACAAAATTTAATCAAAATCAGTTGAGCGCGTTTCTAGTCATTGCGTAACAAACATACTGACCAACTGAATACCGTTTCGAAGTTTATTTATAAGATTGTTATAGAGGTGTTGTCCTAGAAAATCCGGAAACCCTTTTCCGGTTCTCTAGCTTTTTTCTCCATAATGGATTGGGAATCTCGTCTGGCTGACGGCTATCAATCATACCGACTAAGAATGTTAAAGTCCTTCACAGCCACTCTACAGCTGGCCTACATAATGCAGACGGGGAAGTACAGATTATGGTTATTCTTCAAAAGATTCACTGCACACTACTGACTTACATCTACTCAACTCCATTTTATTCAACTCTGCACAGCATTCCAGTCTACTATAAACTCGACAGATGAAGGATTACTTCGTCCTTGCTACAACTTTTCATTATTAATACACGCGTTGCGGAAAATACATGTATGAAGCTAAATAATATATATTCATAAAATTTGAGAAAAGTACAATAAATCATTAAAGACTTCGCACCATATGGTGAGATGGATATCTGCGATTTACTTGCACGATATAAATCCTTAATAAAATTTAAAAAAAAAATAGTTCTAAATAAAAATAAGTAAATATAATACCATAAATCAACCAGAAAAGGGTCAATAGGCGTAACATATTTGGTAGCTGACAACCTATTGGATGTCATTAATCTTGTCGATAAAATTTATAATAAAAGACCTTGCAAGGTGCGATTGTATGTTTTGAAAGTATATTAAATTAATTATTGTTAAGCCTGTTTAAAGCATTGTTAAGTCCTATACAAAATGCAGTAAACAGTTCGTTTCGTTTTACACCATCGAAAAAGCAGTTATAGCTAGAAATGGACAAAAAATTAAGAGAAAAAAGTATACATAGTTGTTCATTTTTACAACAGATGGTGTTGGTGCAAGTTTCGACAAGAATTAAATATCTAAAAAAAATTTGTTGGCATCTCAAATTCCGTCATATATTCGTGAAAACGTATAAAACCACTTTTTACCTCGCGCTAGAGTTGATTAATAAAAAAATCAATTTTTTAGTGACAATTTTAAATACGTATAATAGCTTGAGCCAATTTCATTTCTCATCAGATCTTCAAGATATGGCATAATTTGTAAGAACATATGCAACATATTGAAATGAAAAGCCCATAGAAGTAACAACACCTTTGGTATCTCTTCAGAAGATATGGTGAAAATTGTGAAAAACTATACAACCTCAATATACTCAACTCAACTCACTGAGATTGAATGCTCACAAGTAACCCCGAGGAACAAAACACCAATTCGGTATTTTATCAGCACTAAGAGGTGTTTTGAAATTCGTGAAAATGTATTCAACCCCTGTACATCCTCTTGAGAATTGAATATTAAAAAATTCTGAAATGAGTTTGAAGATGATTATATAATAAGCCCACAGATGTATAAACTTATTCTATATTTATACAGACCTAAGGTATATGGCAAAATTCGTAAACACATATACAACTCATTTACACTCCCTTAAGGGGAGCAAACCCTTCAGACGCCCGAAAATGAGTCATTTTTCATAATTTTTTTTTATGGTAATAAAATAATCCTATCACTTTAAAATTTTGACATGGTATTATTACAAGTTTGTTTTACAAAACAAACTGGCGGCGTTATAGGGTACTCCTTTAGGCGTTTTTTGCGTGACATCGAAAAGTGCTCTATTTGTCATATTTTACTTTATTATTTTAATAATAAAGTATTGTTATCGATTTTTAAAAAAAAAAAATTTGCTACCCTGAAAAATTTTTTTTCCACGTTTCTTGACTAATAGACACCAAAAAAAGCAAAAAAAATTTCAGTCCGTCTGTGCGCCGTACGCAAAACGTTTGAAAGCTTATAACTCTCAAACTCTTTGAGCTATTAAGTTGAATTTTTGTTGGTAGACTAAGCAGACCCCTTCAGCCACCTTTTGAGTGGTGGGGTTGTGAGGTGGGAGGTGGGGGGGAGGGTTTTAGACGAAAAATTTTGGTTTCTAGATCTCAGTAACCGCTTAGGCTAGGAGGCTGAAACTTGGAATTTATATAGAGTATTAATAGTGGACCCATTTGCAAAAAAAGTGATGATATAGGTAAAGGGGTGTGGGAGTGGGGGGAATAATAATGCGTCCGAAACGCTCGAAAGCCGAGCTAGAGACATTCTAAAATCCATATCTCCTAATCGGTTAATGTCACGAAATTAAAACTTAATGAACATCTGTGGGTATACTAGGACAATAGATTGGAAAGAAAGTTTTGAGTGGGGCAGTGGTGTACGGAGGTGGGGGTGAAAAAATTTAGATTACGATATCTCACGAACCAATTGCACTAGACAAATAAAATTCGGTTTCTGTGTTAAAGTTGACAAATAAAGTTTACTGAAAGTAAAATTTTTTAAGGGGGCGGTTGAGTATGGGAGTGGTGGGGATAAGAATTTTTCTAAAAAATCACGTCTCATATCTCAAGAACGATGTACGATAGATGCTTAGAATTTTTACCAGAAGTAGGCCTAATAGAACCCTAGCAGGAAAAAAGATTTTGAGAGTGTGGGTGTAGAGGGTGAGGCTGGGGGAGGGTGAAAAGGAAAAAGTTCCGATTTTTATATCTCGAGAACCTATAGTAGTAGCATGTTGAAAAAATATAATTTTTTATAGGGATAGTATGGTACGGGGGTGGGGGGTGTTTTTCCTAGCTATAGAACGGCTTATGCTAGAAAGTTGAAACTCGATGTGTATATGTAGGAGAACTAGAAAAGTAATTTTGATTAAAAAAAAAATCAAATATCTATTGGCGTACAGAAGAAGGACAACAAAAATTTCAGTGAAAATGGAATGCATATATTTTCACGATTTTCGTGATATCTATTAGGTCTTTTCAAATATTGAATTCATTTTTATTCCACGGATTTTTCATATAAATACCTAGAAAGTGTTTTCAGGATTTTTTGAAATTCGACCCCCACGATGGTGTAAATTGGTTGTATACATTTTCGCGAATTCAGCCATATCCCTCCGGTCTGATTTGATATCGAATAACTTTTTACTTCCACGGGCTTATTTAATAATCACCTAAAACTCGTTTTAAAATTTTTTCCTTATTCAACCCCTAAGAGGGTATAAACGGGTTGAACATGTTTTCACGAATTCCGTCATATCTCTTAAGAGTGATAAGACATCGGATTGGTTTTTACTTCTTCGGGCTTTCTTTATATATATTTAAAAACCCATTTCAGGATTTTTGGATATTAAACCCCAAATAGTGTGCAAGGGGGTTGCATATGTTTGCACAAATTCCTATACATTTCTTGGTTCTGATGTGATATCGAATTCAGTTTAACTTCCTAGAGCTTCCTATATAATCGTCAAAAGTTGATTTCAGTATTTTCAGATATTCAACTCCAAGAGGACGTAAGGCTTTGGACATATTTCTTACGATTGATAAGATATCAGATTGGTTTTCACTTCCACAGACTTTTTATGTTATCGCCTACAAATGCATTTCCGATTTCATTTAATGGCCCAAAACCAAATCACGAAAAATCTCCTAATCACGTAACAACTGATATTATACTACGACTTAGACCTTATCACTGAATATGACCCAATTATGTAATTCATATGTTACATGTGGCAGCGGCGTAAGTATTCTAGCGCGACCCTATTCTAACCGCTTTCCGAACTTTTTATTAGGTTTTCAGTCACATAGTAACCTACACCGCGTCTCAGAGTTGAACGCATTCCGAACTTTTACCGAAAAAATAACAAAGTTGCACCCAGACTGTTGGCAGATTTTTTCTATTGATATTAAATAGAAAACCAAAATATTTTTCGAATACTGGCTGATGTAGGGGAAGAGTATACCTATAAAATTATAAAAAAAAGTATAAAACAAAAAAAAATAGGATGTTTTTTAATCAAATGTTACATTTTCGAAAATTTTTTTGACAAATCTTACCCCAAAAAGGTAATTTATTTACGCGATATCCTCAAAACTTTAGGTACTCGTATATCCTTTCAATATCCTTTTTTAGAACATTTTCGAGCTTTATTACCTCGCGTTTCTTTAGGATAGTTTGGCATTTTAGTTTCGAAAATTAAACCGCACACGACATACTCGTACTTTCGAGCTAAACTGACTGTATTTCGACTGTATACTTTCGAAATATGTGCAAAAAAAAATTGTTTGTTTTAAAAATTGTAAAGGGTTTGCTCCACTTAAGGATTAAATTTGAAAAACGCCTGAAAAATATTTCTAGGCATTTATCTGAAGAACACATAGAAGAAACATTAATTTAACGTTTCAAATTACCTAAGAGATATGACAAAATTCGTGAAAATATATATACTGGATTTTCGCTGCTAATTTTTTGCTACTTCACCTCTGCACGCCAATGCTTACATACATTTTGTATACCTAAATTACTTTTCTAGTACATCTAGATTTGTAGCAATCTTCGAGTTTCTATAATAGTATAAGCCGTTCTTGAAAAATACCTTTAGCTCCGTACCTAATATATATTTAATTCAAATTCAATCAATATTTATTAGTTTTTTCACTTACGAGTATGTGTACCATCTTATAACTTATAATTTAGAGAACAGATAATTCAATATCTTAGCAGCTAAATTAAACCACAGCAGAGCAGAAACATCTACGAGAATTTTAGTGACATAAATTCAAGCAAAAATTTCTAACAATATATATATAAAGTGTGCCACTATTATTGCTGCACGTAAATTTTAAGTTCATGATTTTAAAATCGCGTTTTTTCCGGTTCATCCTCACCACCACCATTTTTTCTCTACCAGAGACCTATACGGTCTACCTCCCGTATAAGTTCCAAGACCCTACCTTCAACAGCTCTTGAAAAATGAGACATTAATTATTTAGAGAAATTCGTATACTCTACTGTCCCTCTAAAAAAAATTTATATTTAGCGAACTCCACTTTTCTGCATTTTGTAGATATTGTAATTTTACATAAAAGGATACACTATGCGGTTTTTGATACTGTTATACATGAACATGTGTACGCTGATAACCTAAATCAAAAAATATCAACAAAGCAGAAGTTTTCAGAGAATTGTATTTTACACTACTTACACATTTTCAATTCATACCATCGAATGTACTCAAGATCTTTGGAGTATAAAAGCAGAGCACGGATACACACCGGGTTCACTTCTAGCAGAGCCAAAGCATAAGTGGGAATTTCATTCAAAACGACCAAATGTGTAATACTCTGGCCGCGAACGTGCGCAGTAGAAATGCTAAAACAAATCAAATTAGATATATTAAAGTGTTATAATTATTAACAGAATTTAATACAGTGATTGAGTTTTTTTGTTAAAAATAATCGAGTTGTTTTTTCTTGAAATCCCTGCGATCCATTAGCACCCAGCAATGCTATGCCTTTCCAATAATAATGAAACATTTTTCGATATTAAATTCAGTACTAAGTCATATTTATTGATTTGATAAAACTCGTAATTTTTCAATATAGTAGCGTAGCATCACTCTATCATAAATACATCAAGGTATTGAAATATTATAAAGTAAGAAGCATAAATCACCTTCTGTATGATCACCTTGGGTATTTTTCGTAAACATCTTTCGCACTTTCATCCCTAAAGACAGCGACAAAGCCAGTTACTAAGATTGTATTTACATAAAATATTCCCTTATCGTATTTGGTACAAGACTATAATACCAGCACTGTGAGGTCTTAAGAAAGTGATAGGAAAACGGTAACATCTTCTACTTGAGCTACTGCATATAATATGTACCCCTACACACCACGTCTAGTCCTATAAAACTGATTGAGCCTTGGGTCTCAGTCTAAGGACCGGATACCACGTTCCTTCGCACATATTGAACCGGATCCTGTTCCCGAAACGGTTCTATGAAAATTCTGCAGCAACCATTCGAAATTCTCATAAATATTAACACGAATAGGGGTGTATTGTTGTACGGTGGGAGAGTACGTACTTGGGGGGGCTACGAAATAAGCCGGACTTTGATGTAACTGAATTATGCATGAGACGACCTTCTTCTGAGCGAAAGAAGGATAAGCAGTCGCATGGATATAAGGTCCTTTTCGGTACTACTACCTTGCTCCTTTTTGGGTTTTTCCGATATCGGCCATGCAATTATTAATGGAGCCAAATCAACCAAAAGAATATTTTCTTTAAGGTTTAAGAAGGAAACCCACGGAAATTAAGTAGCAGACTTGCCATGATTTATTAATGAGTTCCGAAGATTCAGTACAATTATTTCTGACATGAACCAAAATGTGAATTTATTATTTTAGAATGGTATAAGAATCAAACCTTACACAAAAGTAAAAGTTTGTTCAACATTTGCTCTGGGATTTTCAAAATCCGAATACGTGATAAACACCATGTCAACATATTCAACAGAAATTGTACAAATAAAATCGTACAAACTTTCATTATGGAGTTTTGACATTTCCGTACTGTCTGTTTTGTTTGGACAAATGACCGTCTGGGGAAATATGAAACACTCGTCGGTTTTGTAGTCAGTGTCGAATCTACTGGGCACAAACACTCAGTCGAATGCGGAGCGCATGTGATTTAAGGAAAAAATCGTTTCTAAAAAGGATGTTATGTAAGAGATTCGTTATGGATTTATTTCTTTTCAGGCATGTTTTGAATTTCTGATAAGGCTTCATGCCCAACAATTTGGTAAATGTTCGCCAAGTGACTCCGCTTTCATTGAACCAACATTCACTTCGCTTTCACTAAGTGATCACATAGCATACGCAATTTCTTCACTATGTCAGTAAAATGTATGAATCCACTCGGTGAACAGAAATACATTTTTTAAAAAATTAAAAAAATACACTTTATTTAAAAAAAAAGAGTTATAAAAGTGACGATATGGTTTGTGAAATATTTCCATTAACATTACAAAACCAACAGTAAAATATTTTCTAATTAATCGAAAATTATTTCGAAGATGAAAACGTAAATTAGTCTGAACACTGAAGTATTGTACTTACTCAAATTGAATTAGTTCAGTAACATGTTTGGTTGGTTGTCTTTCAAGGTTACATATCGGCTTCTTATCTGGCGTTCCGCAGAGTTCTACCTTGGGACCTTTGCTCTTCATTTTATTCGTGAATGGTCTTCTTTCAGAATTTCGTTTAGATCACCAAATATATGCTGATGATCTGAAGTTATTTACTCCGGTCAATTGTCTGATTGTCTCATATTACAAAATGACCTTAATAAACTATCCTCATGGTGCACGGAAAATAAGCTATCTCTTCATCATCATCAATGGCGCGACAGCCCGAGTCGTTCCTTGGCCTCAAATAATTTTTAAAAATGTGGAGCACAACGGACGAACACTAACGTGTATGTGAAGGAAAATGACAACATCACCACCCCACATACCATACTATACCAAAAGGGTTGCATATTTTTTGTTCAGTGATAGCTAGGATCCCGAATTCGCGTGATTGTCGTCCATCTGTCCGAAACCACAATCACCTAAGAACGACTTAATCTAGGAAATTGAAATTTGGAAAAATTGGGAAACTTTTAATAGCTTACGTTATTTTCCAAAAGTTTCACTTAAAGGAAGGATATCAAGAAAAAGGGTGGAAAAGCACCCAACTGTTGTAGCCCAAAAAAATTCCTTTAGAAATCTGTATTTTGTTGTTTTGGACTCACTATTATACATCCATTTTATTCTACATTATTTTTTTTACTGTATTACATGAATAGAGATATAAATACTGGAGGCGACAATACGCCGTTTTTGTATGAAGCACTTTGAAGCATTTTGAAGCAAAATTGAACGTTTTTGTATGGGGCATTTGATGCCAGGTGGCAGTGAAATGCAAATATGTTAGTTGTCTAGTATTCAAATATTTGGCGTTTGTTGTGTTCAAGACCGGAGTATAACATAAATGTGAGTAAGATGCTAATAGTAGCATAGTGTTTATTGCCGGTCCTTTGCGAGGAATCGTCCGGCTTCAAAGAAGTCGGTACTCGTCATCTCCAGTACATACACATATATCTCTATGATTACATGCAACCCTTCACCCAACCCAATAATTATACTCCCTACCATTTTATTATGAAATAATATTTTTGGATTTCATCTAAGGTACGTTGCTGCGTTTTATTTATTATTTCATTGTACCAACCCACAACTTTGGGTAAAATTGTCCATTAATTGAACTTCGTCATCAATAATGCAATAATCACCTGAAGTACTTTAACGGTGAGTAGCGACACTAAACGCTATCAGCATAGAGAATTGATATTCCTAGTACTCACTATATATGTATACCTTTCGCGCGTCATAGCAACGAGCAAATGTAGAAGCCATTGCTTCGGGGGCACCGACATAGAAGGACGTTTTGTTACGATTAATCAAAGTCCTGTTATAAGGACGTACACGAAAGTGTATCCTTGCACAACATACTAATGTCATTACACCGAGATGTTTATATCTGTCAACGGCATTTAGTTACAACGTTGTACACCTTTGGTGGAAAGAAGACAACAACAAAATTCAAGAAGGAGCTGCTACAAAAGTTGCAATTTTATTATTTAATTCATATTTATTTATATTTGTTCTTATCTGAATACCGTATGTAATTTGAGCTATTATTATGTTAACTTTCAAGTGACTTTCAAAATAAACGTCAACTGTAAATGACAATGTCAAAAATGTGCTGAATGTTGCTGAATACACTTTTCTGAAATGGGTATTCAAAATAATCACGCAAAAGAACGGAAAAATACATGATTTCAACCGGGATTTTGCTGATCACGTCATTTTGGCTCAGTGTAAATGTAATATAAGTTTCTTGGTGCATATTTTGTTCATAAGGCTTTGTATAAAGGAGACTTTTATCTAGTTTTATCACAACGGCAACGCAATCCGAGGCAGGCAAGCTGTCAAAAAGTTGAGCACAGTGTATTTCCATTGTGGTAGTTAGAACGAACGTAGACGAAGGCAGCCTAACATAGTCATCCAGAAATGTTCGTCAACTCTGAACTTTTCCGTAGCCCGTAGTTAACCTTAAAATCGACAAGTGACTTTTTTATCTTTAAAATATCGAATCGTTACTTGATATGACCGAACTGAACTAAAATTAGCTTCAAAATCGTCTTTAGTTAGTTGGCTGCTTCGCATGCACAAATACGAAAGCTTTTTGGAAAATTTGAAATTTTTTTAAAACTCAAACTGACGCAGACAATGAATAGTTATCTGACTTGTTGTTTTATTGGCGGCGTCAAGCTACGCCGTGCTGCCTTATTCTACTTTGTATCTGACTCAAGCATTATGGAGTCAAATAAAAATAAGAATTAGGTTGGCAATCTGAGCCTTTCTAGCCACGGTTTTTTTGGCCACAGCGCCCACGGCTGACGGCTGTTTTTGGCTAATTTTCAAGAACAAACTGAGCCCAATTGGCCGTGGTACTATTCTGTCAAATATTTTTTCGTGTTTTTTTTCAGGAAAATCAGGAATTAGGCCGAGTTTAGCAGTGTACTAGCAAGTGTTAATAATAATTTTTCAGTACTATTGGCTGTGATACGATCTATCAGAAAAGCAAAGTTGCCTATAGCAAATCAACTATTGTCTGGCAGCTCTGATCGTATATATTTGTGAATCGGATAAGAATGTAAACAGAACTCATTTGCTCAGGTTTAAATCCTTTACTAGTGACCATATTAAATATTCCGCAGAATGAATGGAATATCTTTATTTGCACGCACACTAGATATAAATTCTATAATGCCAAATTGACCAATAAATTCTTTTTCAATTTCAACCGATTATTGCAAATGAAATATTTTATCACAAATGATGTTGCATTCGAAATTATCTTCTAAATATTCCACTATAAAATTTCAATGGCTGAAAACCACGAACGAAAAATGTTTATGGTTTGGTAATGATAAAAAAAAATATCGCCAGAGAAAATTTAATTATATTTCATCGCATACAAAACTTTGATTTCGATTATTTAAATATCGCATTTAATTTGAAATATTCTCGTAAAGTATTACAGTAAGTACGAGTATAGAAGGCATTTCATACTGACCACTAGACCACGTGATTATAAAATCTAATTCAATTAACGTATTTTGAAGTGGCCATGTACTGGCCGGGCAGGTATTACAAAATTAAATCGATCCTATCTCCTGTCATAGATGGAAGTACGAATTCCTACTGTGTTAATTACAGCAGGTAGGTACATGCTGCATTAACCAGAATAAGTGGATTATGGTGCGTGAGGCCCAGGTTAAATTTCAATAAATTTTATGTCGTTTTCGAACGAAATTTTCTAATCACCTGTCACGACCTCTACACTAATTGATTGGCCGTGTGAAAATATCGCACCAAATTTTATTAAACGTAAATACGCGTGCTGAAAAGATTATTTGGTTGAAATTAATTACGCAAAATTAATTTTATACGCTGGAATTGGAAAGTATAGAATATCGCGAAATGGCGCTTAATCTAGCACGTTGTTCGGGTTTGTAATAAAATATTTTAGATCAAAATTTTTAACTTTAATCTTTATCTGATCGTATGCTCATTTTTATTGGCTTGGTGATCTAAAAAAAAATATGTATCCTTTAACTTCCGCATTTGGTACACGGTTCAAAATATTGGAATACTTTTAATACAAATTTCCTATTCATATAAATCCATTACTTATTTCTATAAATCTTATAGATTTGCTGTATATCAAATGCATAAATGTTTTATTAAATTTGATAAAGATGATTACAAAAGTCTTTTATATGAAACTAGCATATATCTCTATAAGAAATTGGTGTAAGCACTGTTTTTAAAGTAATGTTATTAATTGTATAGTTTTATATATATGAAAGTATTCAATTCTATCAGGTATATTCTTAATAAGACGTAATATATGAAAATGATTTAAACAAGAGCGATATTAATCTTTTATGTTACAAAATTGTAACCGTGAATCAAATTTCATATAAATATAACAACTAATACATGTAATACCCTATATGAAGTACATATTATGTTAGCTGAAAAGGTATATAAATAAATTTAAAACTATATATCTGATTGTAATATAAATTTATTTAATTTTTTTAAATGTTTTACATAGCTTATATTCGCATATGTATTTTTAAAAATATTATTGAATATGTTAAAAAAATGTAAATTCAGTTTAAAATTGATATAAGACCATTATAGTGTATATAATCTTTTATTTTGATTATATATTTGGTCTACAACTTAATAATGAGACTTTTTTTGGAATTTTGGGCATTTATTCATAGATTTATTCATATAACTAAATTATTCAAAATATTGGTCATCAGCAGCGATAACTTTCTCCCATCTTTCGGGAAGTCTACGAATTCCGTCGCGAAAAAAATCTTGGGGTTTCGAGGCTATCCATGAATCGAGCCAGTTCTTAGTATCCTCATATGAAGTGAAGTGCTGATCAGCCAACCCATGAGTCATCGAAGCGAACAAATAGTAATCGGATGGAGCAATGTCAGGGCTATACGGCGGGTGGGGTAGCACTTCCCATTTGGTTGTTTCCAGGTACGTTTTCACGACTTGCGCAACATGAGGGCGAGCATTGTCATGCTGAAGAATTATTTTGTCGTGCCTTTCAGCAAATTGTTGCCGTTTTTCACGCAATGCTCGACTCAAACGCATCAATTGCAGTCGATAGCGCTGCCCGTCAATGGTTTCATTCGGTTTTAGCAGCTCATAATAAAGAACACCGATCTGGTCCCACCAAATGCAGAGCATAAGCTTGGAACCATGAATATTTGGCTTCGCGGTCGATGTTGATTGGTGCCCGGGCGGTCCCCATGATTTCTTTCGCTTTGGGTTATCATAATGAATCCACTTTTCATCGCCGGTCACAATACGATGCAAAAAACCCTTCCGTCTTTGCCTTTGAAGCAGTTGTTCGCACATGCAAAAGCGCCTCTCAACATCTCTTGGCTTCAACTCGTACGGAACCCAGTGGCCTTGCTTTTGGATCATTCCCAGTGATTTTAACCGCTTCGATATGGCTTGCTGAGTCACTTCCAACGAAATTGCCAACTCTTTTTGAGTTTGGCACGAATCTTCTTCGAGTAATTTCGTCAATTCTTCGTCTTCAAACTTTTTTGGCTGGCCAGGTCGCTCTTCGTCGGTAATGTCGAAATTATCATTTTAGAACCGATGAAACCACCGAAAACACTGTGCACGCGAAAAAGCATCGTCACCGTAAACTTCCACGAGCAATTTATGACTCTGAGCTGCAGTCTTCTTAGCAAAATAATGTCCAAGTAAAACTTCCCGCAAATGTTGTTTTTTTCGTGAATTTTCGAAACTTTCCATGGTCCGGTAAAATACGTTGTCAACAATCAACACGAAATGTTTATACTGACATTGACAGCTTATGAATACAAACTTCAAATGGTATGTATGTCAAAGATGGACTACCATTGGTTTATCGGTGTTGCCATCTCTAAAAAAAGTCTCATTATTAAGTTGTAGGCCAAATATAATATTAATAATAATGTGAATATAATATAATTCAGAATTTTTTTACGACATAAATTTTTTAGAAAAGAAGGAGTAGAAATTGGGTATTTTTTTAGTAAATGTAGAAAGTACCACAACAAGATTTTTGGCTTTGGATTAAATTTACAAAACAGATATGTCTCTTTCATACTCAGTATGAAGGATTATTTTTCCCGAATTTTTTACCGCTGCAAATATATGTAATAACCTCATTCACTCATTAAAGATGTAGAGCAATTATTGAAGCGTAAGTCAAAATCATAGAGAATCTAGAATATAATATTTTAAGTTATGAAGTGTATGGTCAATAATTTTAACGTTACCAATTCCGGGCAGATATAAAAATGTTCATAGATATTAAAGTCAACTGATTTGCTTGTTTGACTTCTGTAGTCCACAGTTAATTTAAATTTTTTTTCGCCAGCTGTAGTTCTTCCGGTAAAGTCACATTTCTCAGTTCAGCTAAATGTTTTCCAAACTTCAAAGTCTTCTAATAGACTTGGTCCACCTGTTGTCTAAGAATGTGTTGTTTGAGTGCCTATAATGGGGCAGATATGAGTTAAATTCACAAAAGATATAACAGGAACTTATTACATTTGACGTAACAATTAAGTTTGGTCCAAATTCTGCATTTGTTCTTGTAACCGCTGTTGGCAGATATTCATGCAATATATTGGCAGAATTAGATAACAAGTTGTGATATATCTTCCTTTTTAACCGCAGCAAAAATTGTGATTGGTATCCATAGAACTCAATAGGTATACTGCAGAAATATTTCAGGTCCTATTTCGGCTTTATGTATATTTTCAAATCCGCCAAAATCGTCAAACTGCATATTACAAGATTGCAGCGGTACAATAATTATGTTTGAAAGTAGTAATTCATAAAACCTAATTACTCTTATTTGTTAACGAAACAGAAAAGGATTCAAAACAATACAATAATATTTAAGAATGTTAGGGTTGTTTTTCGGTGTAAGTGGAGGTTTTTGAAGACCCCCACATTAAATTCTCTGAACTTGCAACGTGTGCGAATAGTTAAGAACTTTCGAATACTTACTACGATATACGAAATCCTCGTAAGTTAAATTATTCGATTCATCGCCTGGCACTTTTAGTATTTGCACAATTTTGATTTCTTTTCCAAAATCCACAGTGATAAAATAACCCGGCAGCCTCTTTTCACTTCGAAATTCAACGCGCAACTAAAGAAACAAAAGGCGAGTTAAACTTAAAAAGCGCAGTTTGTTTTGTACACATATTTCTGAAAATGTTCCTCTTTTATATGGTTAAGGTATAAAATTTAACCCTTGTTTATATTTCATCGCGTATTAAAATGATAAATGTTTGCTTATGCGAATGAAGCTCATATGGTTAAACTTATAAAATTCATATAAATGGTTCCGATCATAACTGATTAGTAACTTGTATATAGATGTTAGTTATAAATTTTATATTTTTCAGCTTTAATTAAATACTATTTGAATATGCAACTGCATATTATACGAACTTCTTATAAAATCAATTACATATGTGTACTGAAATGTATTTATAATTACCCATTGAATGGTTTCTATAGGAAAAATCGTGTGGGTAAAAGCAATACTAGTATTCGAATTAAAAATTACCCAATTTTTTCAATCGTGTACTAATCTCCACCTCATCATGAAAAACATGACCAGAACGACCGACATTTGATCGGCTTATCAAGCTGGTGAAATATCTGGAGAATTACCGATCAGAACTGGTAGCCGTTAACTGTCCTGCGACATTAATATGGTAAATCAATGTTTATTGGTCGCCCTGAATATTTCAGATGTATTAAATAAAATTTTGTTGCGTTATTTTAGCTAATCTGCACACGTTTAGTATTTCGTTTCCCAAATTTTAATGGATTCGAAAATAATCAATTAAAGATTGCAAGGGATTGTCGAATTTTATGAAAAATTCTAAATAACTTCTGGTAACCCACAAAGCTGTATATTCTGGACCATACTTTTTTTATGATCTTTCAATTCAAACTATATTTTGTTTCAGCACAACTTCTTCACGAAGCTCCACGTTGCGACATCAAAAAAAACTGATGTGGCTGTGTTTAGGATACGGCCGTGTTGTTTTGCGTTTCAATTTTTTGTTTCTATCTCATTTTTTAGTTATAGTATGTTAAAGATTTCACAAAAAAGGTGTCCGAGTCCTCTGTGAAAATTCATATCTCTGGTAATTTTTCTCCTAGAATAATAAAGTAGGACTTATTTTAAAGATTGTTGTTAAAAAATTGTAGTAATATAAAAAACATCTGCCAATGGTCTGGGCGAAACTTTATTATTTTTCGGGTCAAAGTTCGGGAGCGGTCAAAGTCGGAAAGTATCATGAGTTGCTTCGAAATTATTAGATTTCTTGAAAAATTATTTTTGTTCTTAATATAAAAATATTTAAAATAGAGATTTTTAGCCGATTAAACATTGAAAAAGTCCGTGTAGACTATTCGAATTTCAGTACATTATGTACACTAAAAGCCCATAGAAGCAAAAACGAATTTGTTGCCTTATCAGAATTAAGAGGTATGACGAATTGTTAAAACGTATATAAACCCATTACTTCCACTTGGGGTTTGAATTTCGAAAAAATTGTGAAACAGGATTTTAAACGATTTCATAAGAAGCAACTTGATATCTCATGAGACAAGACGGATTTTGAAAAATTTGTGAAAACGTAAGCAAACCCTTCACACCTAATTGGTTCTGGAAATTCGAAAAATCGTGAATTGGTTGGCCGTAATAATCAATTTTATATCTCATCAGAACTAAGGGATGGCAAAAATTGTGAAAACATATACAAACCCTTGGGGGTTGAATATCGAAAAATTGAGAAATGGGTTTGTAGGCGATTATATAAAAAGTCTGGGGAAATGAAAAGCGATCTAATATCTCATCGAACCTAAGAAATATGTCGAAACTTTGAAAAGCATACAACCCCCTTACACCCATTAGGATTGAATATCTAAAATACTGAAATTGATTTTTTGTCTTTTTTATATAGGAAACCTTGGGAAGTAAAAGTGAATTCGATATATCACCAGATATGCAACCTCCTTCCACCCACTTGGGGGTTGAATATCCAAAAATCCTGAAAGGAATTAATAAATAAATATGAAGACAGCACGAGAAAGTAGGAACCAATTCAATTTCTTATCACTTCTAAAAGAAATGACGGAACTCGTGAAAACGTGTTCAACCCGTTTATACCCTCTTAGGGGCTGAAAAAGGAAAAAACTTAAAAACAAGTTTTAGGCGATTATTACGCAAGCACGTGAAACTGAAAATATATTCGATATCTGATAAGACGTGGGGATATAGTAGAATTCATGAAAAAGTTTACAACCCCCTTTGCATCCCCTTAGGGGTCGAATTTTAAAAAATTCTGAAAACACTTTCTAGGTATTTATATGAAGAAACCGTAGAATAAAAATGAATTCAATATTTGGGAAGACCTAATAGATATGACGAAAACCGTGAAAATATATGCATTCCATTTTCACTGATAATTTTTTTTGCCCCCCCTCCCGAACGCCAATGGATATTTGAAATTTTTTTTTATCTAAATTAGTTTTCTAGTTGATTTACATAAACATACCGCGTTTGAACTTTGTAGCATAAGCCGTTCTAAAGATAGGAAAAACACCCCCCAATCGTAATCTAAAGTTTTTCACCCCCCACCCTCGTACGCCACTGCCCCCACTCAAATTTTTGTTTTCGATCTATTCTCCTAGTATACCTACAGATATTTATTAAGTTTCAATTTTGTGACATTAACCGTTTAGGAGATATAGATTTTTGAAAGTGTCGATCTCACCTTTTTTGCGTTTCGGACGAATTATTTCTCCCCCACTCCCAAACCCATTCACCAATATCTGCAATTTTTTTGCAAATGGGTCCACTACTAAAGCTCTATATAAATTCAAAATTTCAGCCTCCTAGCATGAGCGGTTGCTGAGATCTAGAAACCAAAATTTTCCGTCTAAAACACTTCCCCCTCCTCCCCCCTCACACCCCCATCCCTCCAAATTTGGCCACTTTAAGGGGACTGCCCACTCTACCCACGAAAAATTCAACTAAATAGCTCAAAGGGTTTGGGTGCTACGAGCCTTCAAACAATTTTGCGTACACCGGTAGACGTACGGCGTACGGCGGACAGACGGACTGACATTTTTTTTTGCCTTTTTCGTGTCTTCGTTATGAAACGTAAAAAAAAAAATTTTGAGGGTAGCAAATTTTTTTTTTTTAAAAGTCGGTAACAATACTGTATTATTGAAATAATAAAGTAAAATGCGAATAAAAATTATCCTTGAAATTTTTTTTTTTTGAATATTTCAAAATCATTTTTTATGTTTTACAAAACATAAAAAAAAATTCGAAGAACATCAGTGCTTCTCAATTATGTTATAATTGTAATTTTTCTATAACATAATTGAAAAGCATTGATGTTATTAGATTTTTTTGACCCCGATCCCATTAAGATCCCAAGTTAATTTTTTGGTATGTTTTGTAAAACAGTATAACCAATAAAATATAAAAAAATAAAAAATAAAAAATAGAAAAAAAACCGCATTTTTAAATTTAGATAAAGATAAAGGACAAAATCGTTACCCTTTGAAAAAATATTTCAAGGATAATTTTTATTCGTATTTTTTTTATATTGCAACAATTTCTTAACAACAATCTTTAATATAAGTCCTTCTTTATAATTCTAGGATAAAAATTACCGGAGATATGAATTTTCAAAGAGGACTCGGACACCTTTTTGCGAAATCTTTAACAACAACAGATTATTTTTGTATATTTTTAAAAACTTAGGGTACTTGTTAAATATCGACATAACCCGTTAGTGCTTCCTTCAATAAAAAAATTCTTAAAACTGATTTTTCGCGATTATATAGAAGGCCCGTTAAAGTAAAAAACAATTCAAAGAACTATGTCAGAATTCGTATAAACGTACATAATCATTTCACCCCACCTTAAGTGCTGGAAATCGCAAAATCCTAAAATTAATATTTAAGCGATTATATATGTTATATCGAGCTCGTAGAAGTAAAAACGGATTCAACATCTCATTAGACCTAAGAAATATATCGGAATTCGTGAAAACGCATTCAGCCATTTTACATACCCTTAGGGGTTTAATTTAAAAAAAAAATGGAAAAAGTTTTGAGGCGCTTGTATAAATTGCCGGGAGAAGTAAAATAAATGCTATACATTGACAGACCTTAAAAATATGACGAAAGTCGTGAAAAAGTATTATAGAAAAACACTTTTCACGGGAAATGTCCTCACCCCACTTCTGGTTGAAAAATGAAATGTTTCTATTTTTCTTCCAATACTTCATTACGTTCCTCTATAGATTTAATATACAATCTAAATATTGATGATAGATTACGAACTGGACAAAATATATATTTATCATCTCAGAAATAATAAAAGAGGCAATGAACTTACAGCTCCATTAGTTCTATTTCTGAACCTTCAAAGATAACGTCTTGAATATCTCTTAACTTTTCAGCTATTCCATTCACATGTTTTGGCTGGCAGATAATCTGATTGAGGACAAAAAAAAAACCTCCCATATCTCTCTCTCTGCGCACGGTGAATGCTAATATATTTTAAAGGCAACATTCCGTACGTTAACTTTATATTTGAACTCGTATGTACATTCAAACCTAAGAAGGATCTACCAATAAAAACAAATATACAACATTCTTTTGGTTCGTTTATCATTTGTCACCATCACGAATGTTTCAGCGAGAGAAACAGAAATAACAAGGATATGTATGTAAAAAGTTTTTTTTTTCCGGAAGAAAGTTTCCTTTATCACGCTCACTTTGATCATATATCGCTCTTTTCTACGGGTTCCTTTTATTTTTAGATAACTTATTGATATAAATGAGAAATGCGTTCTTGAGTATGCGACGGTGAAAGTACGTCGTGTGGAAATACGTTTTCGACTTTTTAGTTGACTTTGAAAAATTGTTCTTTAGTGTTTCTTATTTTTTTTTTTTAAAAAAAGGTACGTAATACTAACGAATTGTTTCTTAAAATTTTCCATTTTGTGGTGTTTAAAATTAAATACATAATATTTTAAGAAATTTTTTATTGTTTTCACAGCAAATTTGAAGAAATTTTTTGTTGTTTCACAATTTAAAGAATAATTTGAAGAAATTTTTTGTTGTTTTACAACAAAATTTTTTTTCAAATTTGCTTCTATGGTAGCTTACCATTAAAAAAATTCCATTATTAAAAAATTAGGGACAAAAAATAAAATTACTGTTGGCGGGATTCGATGTCGCGCACTTAGCGTTGAGCTTTATATATCCTAGCGAACTACCAAAAATTCCACCAAATTGGTTGAAATATTAGGTGATCTTCAGTGCCACCTACCTGAAGTATTAAGATGCGAAGGCAAGAAGGTACTGAGTATATAATTCGTGATAATAAAAATTGGTTTCAAGATCACCTATATAGAACAAACCTCTGCAATATCACCAGCTGTAAGGGTGTTTCGGATAGCAGGCATAATACACCTTCTGACGAGTCTATGCCATCTGGTGACGAAACAGCTCCTTCGGACCTAGTCCAACACAATCTTATAAAAACTGACATATCCAGTGAAGGTTTTCCAACTGTCATGTGCTCAAGGTCAGCGATTAATCAACAGTCGCGGATTTCGTGTTGGGGTTTCACTCCACTGACGCCGGAAAACAACAAAAAAAATTTCTTCAAATTTGCTTCTACGGTAGCTTACCATGAAAAAATTCCATTATTATTTAGTATTTCTTCCTCTTTATGCAATACTAGCTGCGTCACGCGGCTACCCTTACGTTTGTATGGTGCTATACTGTCGAAACAGCAAAGCCACCGGTTTCCAGTCTTGCTTTCCGTTGCTCCCGTTACTCCTGTTGCTTCGTTGGTCTCGTTGCTCCTGTTGTTCTCGTTTCTCCCGTTGCTTCCATTACTCCCGTTGTTCCGTTGCTTCCGTTTCCCCCATTTCTCCCGTTGCTTCCGTTGCTCCTGTTGCTCCGTTGTTCCCGTTGGTCCCGTTGCTCAGTTCCTTCTATTTCTCCCGTTACTCCCGTTGCTTCCATTGCTTCTTTACAAGAACTTAATTTCCATCGGTTTCTTTTTCCATTCACTGCCCCATTATCACGCTAAATCTATCTTCGTTCTGTTGAATAGAAACTCCTAAAAGTTATTAATATTTCTTACCATTTACTTTCAAATGTATTGTACCCCATTGATCTACCCTTAAATTCCTTTCAACGGATATAATCGTCCCTTCTATTTAGGGCTTCAACAGAATCATTGGGTGGATGAAAGGCACTCATACGAGTCTGTACCGAGCGATTTATTCGGAAAACCCTTCAAGTAATGTTCTCTTGAAATAGTTCATGCCAAACTGAATTGAATTGTCAACCTGCAACTAGATAATCTCCAAGAAAATCCAATTAATCATTAATGTTTGTTTCATTCCAACTCAAGCAAAAGTTGATTTGATTATTCCACACTATTTACATCTTGTAATTATGTTTCTAAGACACTTCTAAGCCGTAATAACACAATTTAAACGCCATTTACTGCCAAAAACTAAGTGTTGTACCTACACCGTACTCGTGTATAATAATTGTATAGATTTAGCTAAACTATAAACCAAGGACATGTCCTTTGGTACTCCCATGCTTCAAGTCCACAACTACGACGACTTTGAAATCCTCGGTGCCGTTTTCTTACATGTCGTATCCAAACAATCTTGTGATAAATGTTTCTCATCCTCATCTATTGATATTTCAAGGATGTATAGGAAGCATCAAGCAAGAGCAAATAAGTTACCATTTCGGTATTTGATGTCATCAATTTCTGTCATGATGAACGTATGGAGCGTTATGATAGGAAATTATTACTGCTCAATAGCTCGTAAACTCGGAAACGGCGAATTGCAGTTTTTTGACTGAGAACTACTACGACAATAGGGACGATAAGAAAGGATCAAGTTCAAATATTATTTTGCTCCGAATGATTAATGTCATTTCTTGCGTATTATTTTTCGGTCACGGCTTTACTATTGATCCGATTTAACGCAGGAAGAAAAACGATCACAGGGTTGTATTTTTCATCAACTGGCGAAATGTTTTATTTTTCTTTGGTTTAGATGAGTTTCCACCCAAATAATTAAAATTGATATGATTTATTGTATTCATGAGCTCCTTTTTTATTTCTTAAAATGTTTAGTGATAGACCTAAACTTAAAAAAAATATGCTTCGTTCAATTTTGTTTTCTATGCCTTAAGGGTTGAGAAAACAAAAAGAACAAAAAACATACTGCAGTCACGATTGGCTGCAAGCCAATCGTATAATACTCTAGATGAATACTGAACTCCGATTTATATTGTAGTTGGGGATAAAGTAGAATTACGTGTGTGCATGTTGTATGTCCTTTATTAAGGACTGCCATTAGATTGTTACTCAAAACTAAAAGACAATATTCAGTGTTTAACTTCATACCTTGAAGTGGGTAAGTCATCGAAAAAAAATGTCCTTTTTGAAGGACTTTCACATGGGAGGTGCAGGAAGGACTCACTCGATTTCTTACATATTTATCCTTTTCCTTGGAACCATTCAAAAATTAGCGAGTACAAAATTTCAAATTCGTAGCATGAAGCGTTCAAAAGTTATCGGAAAATATTGTTGAACACGTGTTTTAAGGATATGTTGTATGGCAGCTACCAGAAGGAGTAAAAGGATTTCGCTGATTCGTAAACTCAAACTTCCTTTTCACTCAAAACTAACTTGTACGAAATTTCGAATTCGTAGCTAAAAGATTACTTGAGTTATAGTGAGTTTCGTAAATTAAGTGAATACATTTTGACAGGATATTTGTATGGCAGCTACACGAAGGACTAACAGCATTTCCTTTATAATCATATATTTAGCTCCAACTATTGAAAAAGTAACACATACAAAATTTCAATGTCGTAGCTTAAACCCTTCTAAAGTTATCGACCAATATTCTTGAACACGTGTCTTAAGGACATTTTGTATGGCAGCTACCAGAAGGAGTAAAAGGATTTCGCTGATTAGTAAACCCGAAATTCGTTTTTACTCAAAACTAATTTGTACAAAATTTCCAATTCATAGCTAAAAGATTACCTGAGTTATAGTGAGTTTCGTAAATTAAGTGAATACATTTTGACAGGAAATTTGTATGACAGCTACACGAAGGACTAACAGGATTTTCTTCATAATCATATATTTAGTTCCAACTATTGGAAAAATAACACATACAAAATTTCAATGTCGTAGCTTAAACCCTTCTGAAGTTATTGACCGATATTCTTGAACACGTGTTTTAAGGACATTTTGTATGGCAGCTACCCGAAGGAGTAGGACGATTTGGCCCGTTAACGAACTTAGCCTTACAAATTCAACCAAACATCCAAATTCAAAATTTCAAGATCCTAGGTGAAGGCGTTCTTGAGTTATCGTGCTAACGGACAGACGGACGGACGGACGGACGGACGGACGGACGGACGGACGGACGGACGGACGGACGGACGGACGGACGGACGGACGTCAGGCGGATTTGAGGTTTTTGGCCACAAATAAACAAAAAATAATATATAACTTTTTTTCGTCCGAGGCTTGGTTCTATGCGTTACAAACTTTTGGGCTGGATTAAACTTATAATACTCTATATGATTTCATCTAGAGTATAAAGATAAATCTGCTAACAGTCTGGGCGCAACTTAAATTTTTTTCAGTAGAAGTCCAGATCGCGTTTAATGCTGAAATGCGGTGTAGGTTACTATGCGATTGACAACCTACAAAATAACGTTCCAAGTAGCCTCCTGATTATTCTTTAGATTGTCAGTCGCATAGTAACTTACACCGATTCTCAGCATTAAACGCGTTCTGGAGTCTGGACTTCTACCCAGGAAATAATAAAGTTTCGCCCAGATTGGCGGCAGACTTTCTTTTTATGTATTTACGTATTTTTTTATCAATTGAAGATTCAATAGAAGAAAAGCAAATGCGATCGCATTAAACCTAAAAGATTTTCGGAATTTGTGAAAATTTGAACAATTACACATCCCGGTGGTTTAATATCGAAAAATGCTTAAAGCCAGGTATCAGTTAAAAGGCCCGAAAAATGCCTCAATTTCAGGATTTTTTTTGATATAAAATAAATATATATGGAAACAACTATTGGCGGGTTTTATAGAGGTACAAGTGAAGAATAATTGTGAATTTTTTCATAAAAAAATTCAGCAAAATGGCTGCTCCAGCTCCCATGACGTAAGGCCGCGATCGGCGTGAGTTGATGCACGCAATACCTTCTACAGCCTTGCTAAATGATCTGAAACCAAAATTCCAATAAAACTAGATTAAATTTGCGGGTCGTTTTCCGATTTTGAAAAAACGCCCTGAGACTAAAATGGCAGCTCTTTGAAAAAAAAACACTTTATTCACTCTTTTTTTGGCTTAAAAACTCAAAGAAAAAAAATGTGCAATAAAAAAAACTCGACGTTGGGGCCCCCAAAATTTAGTTTACTTTCTTTTAAGCTTTTATTCATTAAAATCGGTTCGTTCGTTGAAGCTGTAGAACGTACCGCGCTCCGGTCACGTTTAAAGTTTGAAGCTATAAAAAATCGAATTGAATGTCAGCCGACCGTTCAACAAATCGGTCTGTAACTCGTGAAATACATTCGATATCGAAATATCCTTTTGTCCACGTATTCTCAATAACTTAAGGATGAAAATTAATAAAAAAAAATCATTTTTTCATCGTCATGAACCGTACCTGGCCTTAAATCTGTTTTTTCCCCGATTATGTTTAAAGCCTTTAGAAGTGAAAACGAATTCGATATTTCATTAAACCCAAGAAAAATATCGAAATTCGTGAAAATTTACACAATCAGTTTACATCTCCTTAGTGGTTGGATATCGAAAAATTTTAAAAAAGTTTTTAGGTGCTTATATAAAAAGTCCGCAGAAGTAAAATTAATTTGATAACTCAACTTGACTAAAAGATATAACGAAATTCGTGAAAATGTGAAAAAAATATTTTCACAGACATTTCTTTTTACTCCACTTCTGTACACCAATAAAAAAGGGACCTTTTTTGCTTCAATTATCCTACCAACATATATATTTTACGTACTAAGTTTTAACTTTCTAACATAAGCCGTGTCTGAGATATAAAAACCATCCCCACTTCTGTACATTGCAACCCTACCAAAAATTTTACTTTTCTAGGGTGTCTCGATAGTGGCTCTATACTGTCGTCAATTTTTAGCTTTCTATTCTTTACGGTTTTTGAGAGAAAAAATCAGTATTTTACTTTATTATTAAATCCCCTTCCCGCCATCATACCCTACACCCGCACCTTCAAAATGTTTTTCTCCCCTAGTGGTCTACTGGGCCTAACACTTGTAAAATTTTTAATATCATATCTGGTACTGCTATTGAAATATAAAAATTAATTTTTTTTGAAAAAAGGCTATCTCCTCACTATGGTGCTCCACTTCTCGTCTCAAAAATTTTACATTTCGTGGACTCCATTTGTAATCCTATATAATACACATGCCAAATTTTATCTTACTGGTTTAATTGGTTCGGATGATATTGTAATCCAAAGATTTTTACTCACCACCTCCACCCCCACACCTCTTCCTTTTCAAAGTTTCCTTGTCTGGGCTTCTAGCAATCCTTAAAACAACCACAAAGTTTCAACCTACTGAGATCAACCGTTCATAAGATATGGATTTTAGAAAGATTTGATCCCAACTTACAAGCGTTTCGGACGAATTGTTTTAGCCCCACTCATACACCTTACAACCCCCATTTGCAAATGGATCCACTACACAAATTCCAAGTTTCAACCTTCTAGCATTAGCGGTTCCTAAGTTCTAGAAACCAACATTTTTCATCTAAAACGCATCACCCACATCCCTACTGACACAACCACCTCCTCAAAAGGTATCACTCGTTGGGGTTCCTCACAAAAAAAATTCGACTTTTTATTTTAATAGGCTTGTGAGTACGCGCCTTCAAACGCTTTTGCGTACGGCGTCTACGGCGAACAAACGGACATTCTTTCTATTTGTTTTTTGGGCCTAATAGTCCTAAAACGTGAAACACAAAATTTCAGGGTAGCTATTTTTTTTTTAAAATCTCTGGTCGATCACATATGAAACAAAACAGCCCTGCTACCCTTATAAAACATTATTATATACTTTTCATAGTATGTTCCTATAATTAGCAGTCTATTCAGAGCGGTTCTTGAGATAAAAATTTGATTAATTTGCTTTTCGCCCTCTCACCCTTCACCCTTTACACCTCACCCCAAAAAAAAACCATTAAGGTAGCCTCAATATGAGAAGAAAAGAATAAGGTTGATTTAAGTAGAACTGGACTAGATGCTTTACATCCACAACTCTTTGAAAATATTGTCTATTCACGCTATCAAGTATTTCGGGAAGAATCTATTTTTGTGGAGTAAAAATTTTACATTTCTAGAAATTCAATTGAAGTTAGTTAGAAGCACACCAGTCATGGACACCATACAACATTTCGTAGGGAGGGGCAGAACTGTGGCTTATATTTCTAATTTCGGGAGCTACATCTTGTGACGAATTGAATGAAATTGGATATCACTCAGTTCAGAATCATTGAACCTTTTCTGCCACACCAAAATAATATCAGCGCACCAGGGGATACAGAGAATACAGAGAAGTTGAAATTTAACTTAGAATCCGTTAGTAAGTAAAATCGCCCAAGTTCTTCAGGTACATCGCATACAAAATTTAGTTATGTTCTAGAATTTAAAAAAATAACTTTTTTTTAATAAAATATTGCAGGAAATGACAATATTGCCGTACTCTTTCAATTAGCTACCACACAAAAGTTCTTAATAAAAATGGTTTGCTATTTTTTCCCGAAGGAGCGATAACTACGAAACGGATCGTATTGGGCATAAAACCTTTTTTGATTAAATTCTCGGAGAAGGGGGTTATGTAGTTATACCTGTTTTGAAAGCATCAAAACTGGAAAGCAGAGTGAAATGAAGATACTGTTTTAGGCTGCCATACAAAAATCTTTAAAAAAATAGTGCTTTTTGGTGAGTCAACTTGAAGACTTGGAATTAGTTGTAACCATGTTCAGGCTGTTGTAAATGCTCAGAAGAAGCGGGGTTAGTAGGAGTAGGGTAAATTTATTGCTTTAGCTCAAAAACTTTCGAAGTTATTTATCTTTAATTTTAACCATTTCGTAATTGAGTAATTATTTTTTTAATAAAGTGCAACTAAAAAGTGATAACCGTGGTTTAACAAAATATTTCGTACGAATGTTACTAATATGCTTCTGATCCTGCTACTTTAATCAACATACCTTAAAGTTTTGCATATTTGAAAACACTCTCTTTCCGAGCACAAAGTCGAAAGGATGTATACAAAAAAACTATATGAACATATGGGTACTTTATCTCAGGAAACCTTTAAGTCATACCAAACTTCAATGAAAAAAAATATCCTGAGTGTGAAATTCAATTACGTCTTTCAATAAAATAATGTCCTTACCTTAGTAATCTTAATTTTATTTGTCTACTTAAATTTGAATTACAATCCAATTTTTCTGCAGTAAGTAAGAAAACCTTAAACCAGTAAAATTTCTTTAAATATAAATAAAAAGATGTTTTGCTTTTATTTTTCATTGAAAACAGTAAACTGATGATTTAGTAACTATTTGTTAGTAGTTTAACAAATTGTGTGTAATAGAACAATTAAACGGTCTTAATTACACTATATTAAAAAAAAATATTCAAAAGACGAAATTGTTTTTAAAATACTGGAAGGTAGAATACAGATGGATGAAGTGCCCCCTCTTGCCCCTCTCTATGGGCGCCCTTGCCACCACTCAATTAACAAATCTACGCATGTATGTATAAGACATTAATACAATTTAAATACTAACGCAACATCATTACTGAAAAAATTAGGGACCGACATGACTGCCTTGTGGTACTCCAGATAAAATAAATAAATAGAGCCATCAATTCGAACAAGTTCTTTTCTATTAGTTATTTAAAGTTAGTTTCAGATTTTTTCAAATAAAAAATTATAATGAATCCTTTTTGAAAATCAATATGTAGAACATCTATTTGAAGCATATTTTCAATGGTATCAGTACTTACAGAATACTGCTAAATTAGTAGTAGCTTACCGACCAATTACAAAGCCATATTTTACTTTATTATTTCAATAATACAGTATTGTTATCGATTTTTAAAAAAAAAAAATTTGCTACCCTCAAAATTTTTTTTTTCACGTTTCATGACGAGTAGACACGAAAAAAGCAAAAAAAAATTTCAGTCCGTCTGTCCGCCGTACGCCGTACGCCGTACGTCTACCGGTGTACGCAAAATTGTTTGAAGGCTCGTAGCACCCAAACCCTATGAGCTATTTAATTGCATTTTTTTTCGTGGGTAGAGTGGGTTGGCCCCCTAAAGTGACCAAATTTGGAGGGGTGGGGGTGTAAGGGGGGGAGGAGGGGGAAGCGTTTTAGACGGAAAATTTTGGTTTCCAGATCTCAGCAACCGCTTATGCTAGGAGACTGAAATTTGGAATTTATATAGAGCTTTGGTAGTGGACCCATTTGCAAAAAAATTGCCGATATAGGTGAAGGGGTTTGGGAGTGGGGGGAAAAATAATACGTCCGAAACGCAAAAAAGGTGAGATCGACACATTCTAAAATCCATATCTCCTAAACGGTCAATATCACAAAATTGAAACTTAATGAATATCTGTAGGTATACTAGGAGAATAGATCGGAACCAAAAATTTGAGTGGGGGAAGTGGCGTACGGGAGTGGGGGGTGAAAAGCTTTAGATTACGATATCTCATGAACCAATTGTACTAGATAAATAAAATTTGGTTTGTGTATAAAGGTTGAGAAATGAAGTTTGATGAAAGTAAAATTTTTTAAGGGGGCGGTGGAGCATGAAAGTGGAGGGGATAAGAATTTTTCAAAAAAATCACTTATCATATCTCAAGACCAGTTTAAGATAGAGGCTTAAAATTTTTACCAGAAGTAGGCCTAATAGACTCTTAGCGGAAAACAAAATTTAGGAGGTGTGGGTGTAGAGGGTGAGGGTGGGAGAGGGTGAAAAGGAAAAAGTTCCGATTTTAATATCTCGACAACCTATAATGATATAAAGCTGAAACTTGGTATTTGGATAGAGCTATATTAGTAGCATGTTGGAAAAATATAATTTTTTATAGGAGTAGTATGGTACAGGGGTGGGGGGTGTTTTTCCTATCTATAGAACGGCTTATGCTACAAAGTTGAAACTTAGTACGTATATGTAAATCAACTAGAAAACTAATTTAAATAAAAAAAAATTTCAAATTTCCAATGGCATTCAGAGGGGGGGCAAAAAAATGATCAGTGAAAATGGAATGCATATATTTTCACGGGTTTCGTCATATCTATTAGGTCTTCCCAAATATTGAATTCATTTTTATTCTACGGCTTTTTCATATAAATACCTAGAAAGCGTTTTCTGGATTTTTTTAAATTCGACCCCTAAGGGGGTGCAAAGGGGGTTGTAAAATTTTTCACGAATTCTACTATATCCCCAGGTCTTATCAGATATGGAATATCTTTTCACTTTCACGTGCTTGCGTAATAATCGCCTAAAACTTGTTTTTAAGTTTTTTCAGCCCCTAAGAGGGTATAAACGGGTTGAACATGTTTTCACGAGTTCCGTCATTTCTTTTAGAAGTGATAAGAAATTGAATTGGTTCCTACTTTCTCGTGCTGTCTTCATATTTATTTATTAACTCCTTTCAGGATTTTTGGATATTCAACCCCCAAGTGAGTGTAAGGAGGTTGCATATCTGATAATATATCGAATTCATTTTTACTTCCCAAGGTTTCCTATATAAAAAAGCCAAAAAGTCAATTTCAGTATTTTAGATATTCAATCCTAATGGGTGTAAGGGGGTAGTATGCTTTTCAAAGTTTCGACATATTTCTTAGGTTTGATGAGATATTAGATCGCTTTTCATTTCCACAGACTTTTTATATAATCGCCTACAAACCCATTTCTCGATTTTTGGATATTCAGCCCCCAAGGGTTTGCATATGTTTTCACAAATTTTTCCATCCCTTAGTTCTGATGAGATATAAAATTGGTTATTACGGCATTTGATGTAATGACCTTAAAACCAATTTCACCATTTTTCGAATTTCAAGAACCAAGGGGGTGTGAAGAGTTTGCTTACGTTTTCACAAATTTTTCAATATCCGTCTTGTCTCATGAGATATCAAGTTGCTTCTTATGAAATCGTCTAAAAACCTTTTTCACAATTTTTTTGAAATTCAAACCCCAAGTGAAAGTAATGGATTTGTATACGTTTTAACAATTCGACTATCTAATTCTGATAAGGCAACAAATTCGTCTTTACTTCTATGGGCTTATAGTGTACATAATATACTGAAATTCGAATAGTCTACACGGACTTTTTCAATGTATAAAATCTTGTTCTAAAAATCTCTATTTTAAATATTTTTATATTAAGAACAAAAATAATTTTCCAAGAAATCTAATAATCTCGAAGCAACTCATGATACACTCCGACTTTGACCGCTCCCGAAAAATAATAAAGTTTCGCCCAGACCATTGGCAGATTTTTAAATAGATACACAGTTCATAAATTGCTTTGAACCGTGGTTGACTGAACTACTTTTCAGGAGCTTTCGAAATCTGCAATCAAGACGGTTCATTTAGAAAACCTTAAACTGGTCGATTATTTCTGGACACATTACAGGTGCTTAATAACGCGCGTTATCGAATTAAGCTGAATTTATGAGTCGAAATTTAATTTTTAAATAAAAATTACGTTTAAATTTGTTTAATTACTTTATTATTTTTTAATAATAAAGTATTGTGATCGACCTGAAATTTCAAAAAAATTTGCTACCCTCAAATTTTGTATTTACATATTTTAGAACTAGTGAACGCCAAAAGAGCAAAAAAAAAATGTCCGTCTGTCCGCCGTAGACGCCGTACGCCGTCCGCCGTCCGCCGTCCGCCGTACGCCGTACGCAAAATCGTTTGAAGGCGCGTTGCTTCCAAACCCGTTGAGATATTAAGTTAAGATTTTTATGGTGGGTAGATTGGGTGAACCCCTACGGATGGTAGGGGGAGGGGATGTGAGGGGTATAAGAGGGGAGCGTTTTAGACGAAAAATTTTTTGCGGGGAGAGCTAGAGCACGAAAGTTGGGTGGGTAGCAATTTTTCAAAAAACTCAATTTTTGTATCTCGAGAACCGTACCAGGAATGAACTTGAAAATTTTACAGGAGTTGGAGTAAGTAGACCTCTAGTAGGGAAAAAAATGTTGCGGTTGTGGATGTTGGGGGTGATGGTGAAAGAGGGCTGAAAGGAAAACATTTTGATTTTTATTTCTCGAAAACTGTAATGAATAGAACACTAAAAATTTAGGACTATATAGAACTACTATAGAGACACACTAGAAAAATAAAATTTTTAATAAGAGTAGCACGGTACAGAGGTGAGGGGTGGTTTTTTATATCTCGGAAACGGGTTATGCTAGAAAGTTGAAACTTAGTACGTATATGTAGATGTGCTAGTCGAGTAATTAAAACTAAAAAAAAAATTTTCATTTTTGTACAAAGATGGAGTAAAAAATTTCCGTATAAAGGTTTTTTTTCCCACATTTTCACGAATTTCGTTAAATCTTTTCGACTTCTCGAGCTATCAAATCAATTTTACTACTGCGGCCTCTTAATATAAGCGCCTAGAAATATTTTTCCAAATTTTTCGTTATCTAACCCCAAAAGGGGGGGTAAGGCGGTTATGTATCATTCTTTTTCACGAATTCTGATATATTTCTTAGGTCTAATGACATATAGAATTCACTTTCACTTCTAAATGCTTTGAATATAGTCGAAGAATAAACCGATTTAAGTATTTTTTGATATTAAAAACCCTGGGGAGTAAGACATTAATCAAGTTTTGACGAATTCCGAATTTTTTTTAGGTTTAATGAGATCAAATTCACTTTGACTTCTATTGAATCAATTGAAAAAACAAATACGTAAATATGTAAAGAAAATCTGCCAACAGTCTGGTCCGGAAACGTGTTTAATGCTGAGAAGCGGTGTAGGTTACTATGCTACTGACAACCTAAGGAATAACCAGAAGGCAATTTGGAACGTCATATTTTAGGTTGTCAATCGCATAGAGTAACCTACACCGCATCTCGGCATTAAACACGTTTTTTACTCCAACCCATGAAATAATAAAGTTGCGCCCAGACTGTTGGCAGATTTTTCTATGATCACATTGTTGCGCTTGTTATTTAATAACTCACACTAGGTCCTCGGTATTGAGATTCAAAGACGAAAGCGCCAATGGATCATTCATTCCTTGAAGACGCTAGATTAAAGGATTTCAAAACAAGTTCTTATAAAACACGGAACTGAACAAACGAGAAGGAAATTCGAAGAGTGTATAAGTCCTTGTTATATTCAAAGACTATCAGCCAGGATCGCGACTAGTGAAGGATCACTGCCTCCTTTCAGTGTCATACAGGAACTCAGTAAAGATGGTTTTGCTATGGAAAAGCCGTGCGTTTTAAGAAGTAAGACTAACTATCGAAAAAAAACCATCATCCCAAATTGAAGACTTCTTAAGAACTCCCTGTCGCAAATTATTTTAAAATAAATCTTTTAAAATCTATTTTGAAAAAATATGTCGAAACGGTTTTCCAAGCATTTAACCACGACAAGATCTCTAAAGCAGAAGCAAAGGTACTTTCAAGATATGCATAACAAGAAAATTCAACCATTAAAATGCCTATCGATGGTCGTAAAAATGAGAAGCAAGGCTATGATAAAATGTTTCCAGCCATAAAACAGCAATGCTGGGTTAGCCTATGCCACAGAGCTACTTTTCATAGTGTACCTTTTCAGTCCTATTTTCCTCCTTGCGACGTCCTTTTCTACAAGGATATGTCGATGTCGTACCGCTGTATACTACGAACACAAAACGAAATAAATGTTTCATGAGACAGGCGTATTTTAGTAATTTTCTGAAAGACACTGGAGTGTTATCCTTTTAGGGACCGATTGATCAGGCTCGAACGCTATGCATTACTTCGAGTTGGAAATTTATCTTCGTTGTTCATATCACAAATAAGCTGTGAATAGCCTTTACGATCGGTGAAACTTATGTTTTATTGCAATGTGCAGAGAAGTGTAGAACATCCTTACAAATAATGTCGACAATCGTTTTTTTTTTATACTTTTCTCAAGCCACCGAGAATTTACTTTTATGTTCAACTGATGAAATTATTTTCAGTGCGAAAAAGGACCTCTCTCGGGGTCCCTGAATCGTCATAAATGTTCGGCTTTCGGGCCATTTGATTTAATAACATTGTCCGGCGGTAGACAGAAAATCTCTACGAATTCAGGATCTGAGTACAATCTAATGTCCTTGTGTCGTCATATATTTTCATGAATTGCTGTTAGGAGCAAACGGACGTTATATTACCCTAGTAAAATAAAAACTCACACCGCTGGGTATGATTAAATGGAGTAGGCTATTGTGACGATTATTTACAAAAGACATCGGGGAATTGTTGCTTGATAGGATGGGAGGTACTTCGAGTGGCAGTCGCCATTTTAGAAAATTGTTCCTCAGCAATCAGCTGAATTTGGTACACGACTTTCATTTTCGTTATTCATAATTTTCAAGTTTTTGCTACTCCAGGAACAGGTGTATCGATTGGATACTAATTTTCACGTTATTGACAAAAATCAATCAGTTGGCAAACTTTAAGTTATTCGATTTTACAAAAATAAGTCCATCTCAACGATAAGAAAATTATAGTACACTAGCTGAGCTTAGTATTAGGTTGCTGCAGAAGAAATGTCGTATTTGGTACTTCTCCAAACGAAATACAAGTGCATTTATGCCAGTTTCGTAGAAGTCCGACTTTCTAGAGCGAAGAAAGTCCTAGAAGGCACTTTTGATGTTAGCTTCATTATCAAATTGTTTCTTCACCAAAAAATGATCCAAATGATTAAAAAAGTGGTAGACGGTTGGCGAAAGGTCTGGTGAGTTTGGTGGATGAGGCAGAGTCTCATACTGCAACTCGTTTAATTTTTGGATCGCTGTTCTTGAAACATGAGGCCGTGCGTTGTCATGAAGCAGTATAACTCCATCTCTGTTGATCAATCTAGCCCGTTGCACATTCAATTTCTGATGCATTTCATCGAGTTGGGCACAATACTTTCCTGCATTAATGGTTTCACCACGCTGCAAAAAGGAATAGTGAATAACTCCAGCTGCAGATTAACAAACAGTCACCATTATCTTCTTCGGATGAAGGCCTGGTTTCGGCATGTGTTTTGGGGTCTCATCAGCATCCAACCCTTGTGCCGATCGGCGACGATTATCGTACCGTATCCAATTTTCATCACATGTCACTATTCTGTTCAAAAACGGATCGTTTCTTTTCCGGGAGAGCAGGGAACTGCAAATTTCCAGTCGACGCGTCAAGTTTTGCTCAGTAAGCTCATGCGGAACCCACTTATCAAGCTTTTTGATTTTTCCAATCTGTCGCAAGTGCCGGAAAACTGTCGAATTGTGTACGCCCAATTTATCTGCAATGTCCCTTACAGTTTGGCGTGAGTCATATTTCACTAATAAATTCAGCTCGTCCTTGTCGATCGAAGGTCCTGGGTTACCACGTGGTCACTTTGAAGGGTCATATCTCCTGATCGGAATTTTTCGAAACATCGCTGTGTGGTTCGTTTGTTTACCGTATCAGTTCCAAATGCCCTGTTGATGTTTTTGGTTGCCTCCGTTGCGCTGTAGCCAAGTTTAAATTCATAAAGGAAAATTACCCGTTTTTGACTCCAATCCATTTTTTTTTCTGTCCAATCTTAATGAAGTCCAAAACTGAAATGACTCCATGAGTAAATGTAGGGGTATTAATACTTCAATACCCAATACCACTTGATCCACCTGACGGCAGATTGAGACTTGAAAATTGCAACTGACTTCACTTCATAGAGAAAAACTACATTTCATCTGCAGCAACCTAATACATACACTCTAAGAAATATTGGAGTAAATTTACCATTATTATAGTTGTCAACTATTTTCCCTCGATAGTGATGGTGAAATTACATGCATGTGTAATTAGTAATTAGTTTCACCACATATGCCTATTCAATGCACATCAGTGATGTAATTATTTTACAACAGCTGCGTAATCAATAGATAAAAGAGGCGTAATTATTACACAGAGAATGCAATTATTACACACTTTTTGTGTAAAATTCCCATTTTATTATAGGGAAAAATCCTCAATTTAATTCGGATTTATAATTATGCGGTAAAATCACAAATTAAAAACGCAATTTCACAATACATGTACTGTATGAAATTGAATTGAGTTAACAATGATATTACGGTTACTGATTCGGAAATTAATTTACAAATATTCCACAAAAACATTTGGTTGATTTAACAAACCTGACGACGTGAAGTACAATGAAATGATAAAATAAATTTTTGCGAACTTACTTATTCTGGCGTAATATTACACAGTATTTAAAGTATAATTACACAAAGCCTGAATTTACTTTATTAATGGTGTAATAAAATCATGACGCCTAAATTTACTCTTTATATAGAATAAAATAGATCTAATTGTCCACCTTATTATGTAATATTACCTATCTGTGCACTAAAAAACGATTATACGTCAATAATACGTTCAATTACATAGATTGTGTATTTTTCCAATTCTTTTTGCTTTAAAAAGAGAGTATTTTTACAAATTGTTTTTAGAGTGCACTCACTTATGAACTGTAGGATTTCAAAACACTTCCAGTATTCTAGTTTCCGTGTATGGTAACGTGAGGCCCACTTTATCACATAATAGTAATCTTGTTATTAATTCACGAATATTTACGATTATAAACATACTTATGCTTTTCAATTCAACACAATAGATAAAGGCTCTTCCCATAAATCCTGAGCATCACAATGAAGGACTCAGACTCAAAACGATAGAATGCTTAACGTAGGTAATTTCTTGCGGTGACAAAGGTAAGGACATTTTAATGTACGACGTAATGCAAATATTTCCATCATTTAAAGTGGATTAGCACTCCTGAAAACCTAATTTGAAGCTCGGAAATGATGAAATGGATCTGATAGGATTAAGTTTTATGAATATGTTCACAGTCACTAAGTCGCACACAAAACATTTTTACTAGAGGATAATTACTTCAACCGTCAACTTTACTGTTTACTGGATTTTTGCTTGAATTTTAAAAGATTAAGGACATTCGCTGGAAACCACGTCGCTCTATGCTGCTCTACATGGTTGAGCAAATTGTGAGCTAAGTTAGCATTAAGCTGCCATTAGTAGCCCGTAATCGAAGTTAAATTGTTGCCGAATACTTCAGTCACGTAAAATCTACCTGAGTTCGAGTTCGGAAGAAAAAGTTTCAAATTGCAACCGAAAATCATAACATGTGTATGGGGACCGGAAAATTCGGAATTTATGAAAATAATTTCGGCAAAGTTCTATGAGCTTATCCGGATAAAATTGCATTTGGGATTAAGTTGGTACGATTATCTGGTTTCAAATTTATATAGTTCTTGTGAACGAATGAAATCAATATGTCAACTGAAAATAATAATTGGATATTTGGACAAATAACTACAACAAGAAATAACATATGGTTGTGATTTATTTTGAATGGTGACATCTTTGAAAAGTTTTGAAATTCGTGAAAATTAGTTTTCTTTGAAAACACGCCTCAGACTTTGAGTTGGATATTCTAGATCACACAAAATTGATATTAGTGTACCCCATGGCTCAAACTTAGGGCCAGTGTTATTGATCTTCTACATTCTGTACCTGCAATTGAATTAAAAAATGTTCGCGGATGCTATATACTAAAATATTCAGCAAACCTAGAGTGAACAAAAATTGTTTAAATGTACGAAAAAGTGGGTGACAAATTTCTACATGAGAAGTAATATGTAAGAATGATGGGTTTATGGAGTTAAAAGCACCATTTTAAACTCATAGTTGATAGCCTATAGCGTTTTCATATTATTGGGCTCTTATAGCCAGAATAAATAAGTTTAAATTCAAAGTTTAAATAAATGAAAGAACGACTTGTGTCGCCGGCGATTGCTACTAAACTATAATATTTTTTTTTTCTATTCTTAAAACTAAATTCACAAAAATGATGTACAGTTTTTTAAAATTCAATTTACAAAAGCTTTACCGGTTTTAAATATCGGATTTTCACTGAATCCATTCCTATTGCAATATGATTCTTTTCATTACGATAGAAATATATTCCGTGTTTTACATTTATTGTCGGTAAACGACAAAAGGTTTAAATTTTAGTCAACTTGAATTTAACATTTTGATCAAAGCAATTCAATATAATGCTTTGGCCATAGCAACCGAATATTTCGTACATGGCAAATTAAATGCGAATTTTGGACAATCGCTACAGGTTCGAATATTCTGAAGGTATATTTATATTTAAAAGATGCATAGTGCAACGCATTTCCAATGTAGTAGATTTTCTAGCACTATCCAATAATGTTGCTCTTTTTGACATTGCCAAAATCCATCAGAAGAATTCGGGATGTTTCAAAGAATTTAATATTTAAATATAGCATTTAATTTTTGAATAGTTTATGTGATTTTTATTAAATATTAAAGTAGAGATGTTCCGATTAATCATGTAAAAATATAGTCCAACCCGTTTCAATAAATTGAATTAAGATTTCAGAAAATCTAACAAAAAAAATGTGAGGCTGGGTACGAAATATTCTCTTTCAAAATATCTTTCCAGAAATCTGTTAAATGAAAGTCTCGCGTTTTCAAAACTCGTAATTTAAAATTTCGCTCGTTCTTTAAAACAATACCTATATTTTTGTTAAATCGAATTATGTTGATTTAATAAAAATATTTTATTTAAAACTGCAATAAAAATTAAATATTTAGTGGGAAGAATTTTTGTGTTAAATTTATGTACCCATTGTTTACAATGCTTGTTAATTTATTTTAATCTGAATCACAAAATTGTAATGAAAAGAATTGTGTTGTGAATGTTGTATTTAAGTCGCGGTAAACAAAAATTACATCTTTAGCAGAGTCGAGTTTTTATATATTTTTTTTTTTTTTGATTTTCTGGCCAAAGCAGTTCTACCTATTTTGTCAAACCAAATACATTTCAAATTTTGGCAATCTATGCTTTCGCTAAAATTTGCCAAAATGTGACTAACGGGCAGGAAGGGTAACCAAATCTTCGTTTTGCAATGTAGGCTTTTTTTAAATAACACAAATTAGTTTATTCCAAAGTCAAATTCTGCACTTCTAGATATACAACAAAAAAAAAAATCTGTCAACGGTCTGGGCGCAACTTTATTATTTTATGGGTAGAAGTCAGAAACGTGTTTAATACTGAGATGCGGTGAAGGTCACTATGCGACTGATAACTTAAAAATCTGCCAACAGTCTGGGCGCAACTTTATTATTTTATGGGTAGAAGTCAGAAACGTGTTTAATGCTGAGATGCGCTGTAGTTTACTATGCGACTGACAACCTAAAAAATAACGTTGCAAATAGCCTCCTGGTTATTCTCTAGGTTGTCAGCCGCATAGTAACCTACAGCGCATCTCAGCATTAAACACGTTTCTGACTTCTACCCATAAAATAATAAATTTGCGCCCAGACTGTTGGCAGATTTTCTTTATTTATTTACGTATTTGTTTTTCCAATAGATTATTCAATAGAAGTGAAAGTGCATTCGATCTCATTAAACCTAAAAAAAATCAAAATTCGTCAAAACTCGAACAATGTCTTACTCCCCAGGGGGTTTGATGCTTAAATCGGTTTATTCCTCGACTATATTCAAAGAATTTAGAAGTGAAAATGAATTGTATATCTTAGTAGACTTAAGACACATATCGGAATTCGTGAAAAGTACATAACCGCCTTACACCCCCTTAGGGGTCAGATAACGAAAAATTTGGAAAAGCGTTTCTAGGTGCTTATATTAAGAGCCCGCAGAAGAGAAATTGATTTAACAGCTCCAGATGTCTAAAAGATTTATCGAAATTCGTGAAAATGTGGGAAAAAACCCTTTTCACGGACATTTTTCTTACTCCATCTTTGTACACAAATGAAAATAAAATCTTTTTTTAGTTTTGATTTCTCTAGTAGCACATCTACATATATGTACTAAGTTTCAACTTTCTAGCATAATCCGTTTCTGAGATATGAAAAACAAACCCCCACCCCCGTACATTGCTACCCTATCAAAAAATTTATTTTTCTGAGATGTCTCTATAGCACCTCTATACAGTTATCAATTTTTAGCCTTCTATCCTTTGCGGCTTTCGAGAAATTAAAATAAGAATTTGTTCATTTCCACCCCCTCCCACCATCACTCCCTACATCAACACACTCAAAATTTTTTCTCCGCTAGAAGTCTACTGGTCCTAACTCCTGTAAAAATTTCATATATCATATCTGATACGGTTCATGAGATATAACAATTTTTTTTTTTTTAAAAATGGCTGTCTTCCACCTTCAGCGCTTTACTTCCCCCCTCAAAAATTTTACATTCAGTAGACTCCACTGGTAATTATATTGACAGATACCATATTTTATCTTTCTAGCATAATTGAGTCGGATGATATTGTAATTCAAAGGTTTTCACCCCCCCCCCCCACTACTCCCATTAAAAATGTTAACCTCTTTCTAATCTCCTAGTATCCCTTAATACAACTACAAAATTTTGGCCATCTGACATCAATCGTTCAGGAGATATGGATTTTAGAATGTATCGATCCCAGCTTTCAAGCATTTTGGATGTATTATTTCCCCCCCCCCCCCAGCCCACTCGCACACCTCTCAAGCCCTATCGACTATTTTTTTGCAAATGGGTCAACTATCATGGTACTTCATAATTTCCAACTTTCAGCCTCGTAGCATAAGCGGTTCCTAAGATCTAGAAACCAAAATTGTTCATCTAAAACGTCCCCCCTCCTCCCCCTTTACACCACCACCTAACCAAAATGTACCACTCGTAGGCGTTCACCTATTCTACCTACCACAAAAATGTCAACTTAATATCTCAAAGGGTTTGTGAGCTACGCACCTTCAAACGATTTTGCGTACGGCGGACGTCGTCTACGGCGGACAGACGGACATTTTTTTTTGCTTTTTTGGAGTCTACTAGTCCTAAAACGTGAAAATACAAAATTTCAGGGTACGTTTCCATTTCGATATCTCTCAAAAGAATAACGCACGAAAGTAAAATCGAACTCAGGACATTTTTGATATTAAATTCTTAAGTGGGGTAAAGGGTTTGTATAGGTTTTGACGAATTCCAGCATATCTCTTTAGTATGATGAGATATTGAACTGGTTTTTACTTCCAAGAGCTTGTTGTATAATCGCCTAAGTACCAATTTAAAAATTTTTAGATAGTCTTTCCCTAAGAGACTCCATTTAAGGCGATACTAACTTTTGGGACTGGATTAAACTTTTAACTCTCCATATTCACATAGAGGACACCGATAAACAACGAAAAACCGTATCTTTAAATGTTATTAATCAAAAATTTCTTAAAAACCCCTTCATCAAACTATTTTCCATTTATTTCTATAGGACCCGCCTACTACTTTGCTTCTTTTACCTCGGCATCCATTATCCTGTGTTCTAATTTCGGCTAAAAGAAAACCACTGGACATAATGCACCGATTTGAGGAGGAAAAGATGTTACTAAATGCTTGCTCAATCCTTACAAAATATATCTTCGAAAGAGCCTTGTGAAACTTGTCAAGATTAACTGAAAATGTCTGCTGATGAAGGTACTACGCAACACCCATCTTAGGCTGCTTACGATGGTACAATATCTTTTATCGTCCTTAGTAAGAAATAGAGTAGAATATCTCAGAAAATTCAGTCTTTTTGCTATAGGTGTATGATTCGACCATAGAGTAATAGAGTCTAGTTTCGGTAGAACGAGTAAATCTAGGAAAATTAAGTTCAGTTGAATAATTTCCCTAGCATACCCAGGAATCCTATTGGGAATTTCCTTTCTCGTCTAGTTAATTATTTTCGTAGTTCCAGCCGAGTGCTTTTATAGTGGAATGAAATTTGCTAGATTGTTGCAAGTGATTCAGTTGGTCAATCAACGTCAATGTACATACATAGGTACAAAAATGTAGGACGAGTTCACTAGAAATAGTTTCGCAATATCTTGGAAAAAATTGCGAAAACTCTAAGACAGACTTTGGATAAGACACTTCACCAGGGCTTCGGTATTCTCTCATCTTTCTGGAGGATGCAATGCATAACCCTTCGTATAAAACTTTGGTTGTCTAATCCACTTCACATAAAAGGTGGTTGAGAAGCTTTCAAAAGAATTGCACACTTTTGTGAATCAATGTCCTTAACGTATCTTTGTGGTATTCTAACCAAACATTTCTTTGACTACACTTTTTTGATGATGGACTATCCTAGATTGGCTTTAAAATTCAGTGGCAACGGATCGACCACATTGAGGAATCCCGCCCAAAATATTGACAAACAGGTTCTGGATTTGATCGCTCAAGGAAAACGTGATGTTTGTCATCTAAGAAACACATGGAGGCGAAAATAGTTTGAGGAGTGAATAATTCTTAGCAACAGAAAATGTATTGTGGGGAAACACCTTTGCTTCCGTATGTCCCTCTTGTAGTCAGACTGAACTTAAACAAAAAACTTCTTCCTTATTTAGTGCTTTGACTATACAGGTCTAGCAAAGCACCCAAAACCAACAAAAAAGTCCGTTTGTCCACCGTATACGTCGTACGCAAACGCATTTGGAGCTCATGGGTCACAAACTCGTTGAGATATTAACTAAACATTTTTTTGGTGAGTTGATTGAGACCTTTTTAAATGGTGGTATTCGTAATATTGGTAGTATTAAGGAGGAGGGGGTGGGGTTGTGTTTTAGACGAAACATTTTGGAACTGCTTATGCAAGAAAGGCTACATTTGGATATGGTATAGATATAATGAGAGTGGAGTTCTAAAATTGACTGAAGAACTTTTAAGGACTCTCAAAAAGCTTAAATTCTTTCAAATTTGCTCACGTGTCAATTCAATTAGAGGTTTTTTTACGCATTGAATTACTTGTATAAATTTATATGATCCTGAACATTTCCGATACAGAAAAGGGAAAAGAATTTAACACGTTTTTACCATGACAACAATTAATATTATCCTAAATAATCTGTTGTTCCTTGTTCTATGAACTTTGTTAATTCCAATGAAAGCAACTACCCTATCAGTAGGGGAATTAACGTTTGTGAAAGCAAGGGCAAAAATGTTGATCCGATATTCGAATGGGCTGTTAGGCAAAGAGAATACGTGTGAATAACTTCTCGGTAGATTTGCTTCTTCCTTAACTACCTCTTGTGCTATAAACCTCCTTGCTGAATATATTGTATAGCGTCTAATAACAATATTTTCCGTTAAGACGTCATTATGCAGAACGCCCATTAACCGCTTACTCTCTATTCCATACTGGCACTAGACATAAATATTGGCTGGCTTCCTTTTTTCGGTCATTTCTAGACTTTTGGAGCGTGGAGCCAGAAAGAAGCTTGAGATGCGGTAACATTACACGCTAGTAAGGGCCATACCGAGATAGGGAAATATCTTTACACGGAAATTTCTTAACGATGTATAGTTATAGGATCTTTCCTATAGAATCTTCGCAATGGAAGGGATTCTGGATGGGACTTTGTTGCGTAAAAGTGACAGTAATAAATAGAATTAGAGTCGGAACGAATGGAACGGAGAGATACCGAAGAAAACAAAAAAATTTTGTCCAAGCAATAAAATTTCCGGGATCACGTATACAAGGGAATTACTCAGTCGGATATAATGGCAACATAAAAATCTTTTTGGTATCGAAGCACTTTGTTCTTGTTGTTCCTTTCTCCCGAGGGTGTTAACCTTTTAGGGGTTAATTCGAATTCATAGCTATTTCTGCTAATGATAGCATTGATGCATTATTTAGTGTAGTCTTAATTGCAGAGTCAATAGAGAAAGGAATTCGTTGCTGATTATCTCAAAAAGAGATTAGCTTGTTGCATTTTAATAATGAATTGCTCCAGAGAAATCTCAAATTTTCCAAGGCACAAGATGATCAAACTTGTCACATACTTGTATCCTGTTGGATGTTCTATTTCAATCTTTACTCTACTGCGCTGTATTAAGCTTAAGGTTGTTAAGACATTTTATGCTATGCCGTCAAATATTTGACAGAAATTTGACAAAAAGTGCAGTAAATTTTTTTTAGTTCAAATTTTTTTATGTATAAAAAGCCGGTGTAGACGACTCGAATTTCAGTATATTATTTTCACTAAAAGCCCACGGAAGTAAGAACTAATTCGCTGCCTCATCAAACCTATGATATGACAAATTGTCAAAACGTGTACCAACCCATTACAACCCCTTGGGGTTGAATTTCGAAAAATGGTGAACTGGTTTTTAGGCCATTACGTGATTTGCCCGTAGATGTAATAACCAATTTTATAGGGGATGGCGAAAATTGTGAAAACGTATGCAACCTCCTTACGGGGAGTAAGCTGTGTATCCAAAAATTATTAAATTAATTCTTAGGCGATTATGTAGAAAGCCCGAGAAAGTAAAACACAATTCGGTGTCTAAGAAATATGAAAATTGTGAAAGTTCAATCGTCTTACTCTACCTTAGTGTTGGATATCAGAAAAACCTAAAATTAGTTTGTTCACAATTATATAAAAACTCTGCAGAAATTTAAGCCAATTTGAGCAAATTTAAGCAAATCTGTGAGATTTGGCGAAAATTGTGAGAACGTATTACGCGTAAGGGGTTGAATATCGAAAATCCTAAAAGTGTATTTAGATATATATAAAGAAAGATGTGTTACCACTCCTAAGAGATATTACGGAATTCGTGAAAACGTGTTCTACCGTTTTACACCCTGTAGGGCGTTGAAAAGGGAAAAATCTGGAAAACAAATTTTAAGCGATTATAAAATAAGCCCTGGGCTTGGAGGAAAGTGGTGAGAATTAAACAATTTGAATTAGAGGAAATCATGAATGCAAAAAACAGTGCGGAGTGATATTTAAACAATCTGAATTACAACCGTGAAAGCAAGAAACCGATCGGAGTGAGATTTTAACAATTTAAAATAAGAAGGAATCGTGAATGCAAGAAACAAATAAAAGAAAGTTTAGACATGAATTTCCGCGAGTGTTAAAAGCGAAGCGTTGCCAGTGATACGGCGAGGAACCAGATCTGGAGGCAGTGTTGCGGACGGATATAACACTGGGGTGGAATCCGGCAGAAACTGTACGACGGAGTCTTAAAAGAATAGACATCGCGGGACAACGCATCAGCGGCGCCCTAGATTTAAGGGAGCAAGCCCTTTAGACGTCCAAAAATGAGTCATTTTTCAAGAATTTTTTTATGGTGATAAAATAATCGCATCATTTTAAAATTTGTACATGATATTATTACAACTTTCAACTGTTAAAATAATTTTTTTTTGTTTTACAAAACAAAATGGGGTATTCCTTTAGGCGTCTTTTGCGAGACATCGAAAAGTGCTCCATATGTCATATTTTTTTTATTGATCTTAAACTGAAATACCAAAACATTTTTCGAATACTGACAGATGAATGGGAAGGATATACCCATAAAATTATAAAAAAAAATATAAAACAAAAAAGATATGAGGCTTTTCAAGCAAATGTTCAATTTTCGACTATTTTTTTTTGACAGTTTTTACCCCAAAAAAGTGGTTTATTTACGCGATATCCTCAAAACTTTAGGTATATCCTTTCGATATTTATATAGACAGAAAGCTCACAAAAAATCAGACAAATCGATCATTAACTTTTTGAGCTACAACACGAGCAGTTTTTGAAGATGCTGTTTCGATATACACAGAAAGAAATTCATAGGTAAAAGTGCCTTAGATCGGGTATTGATTTGCCTAAGTGCTTCGGCATTAAACAGTCAACTAAGGCTTTAGGTAATATACCTAAAATAAATTAGTTAATATTACATTTTTCGAACCATGTACATTTGGCCAATTTTTAGGTATTTTACCTAATTGGTATACAATAAATTACCGAAACCAATAAGGTATTTTATCTAATACTAATTTTGTATTTTACCTTGTTCGAATTAGGTTACTTACCTTATATCAATAACGTATTTTACCTTATACCAATTAGGTATTTCACCTAACACCAATAGGATTTCTACGTAATTACTAATTTTGTATTTTACCTAATTTCAATTAGGTCACTTACCTAATATCAATAACGTATTTTAATATATACCATTTAGGTATTTCACCTAGGTAGGTAGGTACGCGTGGCTGCCCGTGTGAACACGGACACACTTAGCCCTAAAAAGGTCATAGGTTTATTTCACCTAACACCTATTAGGAATTTTACGTAATTCGTACAATAAATTTACAAATTTACCTAAGCTGAATCAAACTACAACTTGTGCATATCACATAAGTGTTGAAATACAATTTACACAAATAATCATAAAAAATAGTGCAAATTACGCAAAAGTCAAGTATAACTCAAAAATATGGTCTTGGGCACCAATAAATAATTACTAATTTTGTAATCAATTTTAATGAAAAATTAGTATTGTTTCGAATTTTTATTTTTATTTAATTTTTTAATTTTTAATTTTTAATTTTTAATTTTTAATTTTAATTTTAATTTTTAATTTTTAATTTTTAATTTTTAATTTTTAATTTTTAATTTTTAATATTTAATTTTTAATTTTTAATTTTTAATTTTTAATTTTTAATTTTTAATTTTTAATTTTTAATTTTTAATTTTTAATTTTTTCACATAATAACCGAAAATCTTTAATGAGTGTCTCTATCACCGGATACTTCACACCATCATCAATTTCAAAGAAATATGTACTTTTCCATAAGCTTCCATACAGAAATACATTCATCGGCAAATTTTAAATTGAGGACATATATCAGTTTGAAACAAAATTGAACTGCGCTCAAATATGTTTCAAACTCAAATTTGATGTCGTCAACGCTTACATAAAATCTTATGAACTTAAATTGCTCTCCTAGACTGAGAGACTTTTATAATGTTCAAAAAAATGCTGCACCTCTTTATGAAAAAGATCAGTTCGTTCCTTTGGCGTTAACTTCTTTTCTGCTTCGTAAAATCTTAACAGACTTTTCCCTTGCTCGGTTTTTTCTAAAATTTCAGCAACAGCTGCCTATGAGTAAATAAAAGAAATGTGCTGATTCCTATAGTGCGAATTAAACTTATATTCTTGTTTAACTTACATTAATAGCTGCGGCAGGGGAGTTAAGGGGTAATACCTAGTCGAAATTTTTTTTTTTTCTATTTTTTTTTTATTGGCTTAAATGGTGTAAAAACATGTCAAGAGTGATGTCTGACATCATTTTTTATTGAAAACAAATTTTAAGTGGTCGTAAAAGACGAATTTTCGAAGCGAGGCGGAGCGCTTGAAAATGACAAATTGAATTTCGGGGTGAGTTTCGCCCCTTCTACTCGTTACCGGCGGTGCAAAGGTACACTATATAGTTTCTAAATGAGGTATAGATAACGTTAATATGTAGTTTTAAGCAAATATTGAACATACGTTGTCTGTGTAGCCAAGCCTGTATCTTTAAAATTTCATGTAGTAAACACATTGTGAAACTTTAAACGCGTTTTTCTCGAAACCATGTTTTCAAAAACGGCTAGCAGTAGAACTCGAGTAATTTTTATCTGATCGATATGAAATTTTGGCTGTACCTTCTTAGATAGATTATCTAGTCTAGTACACACGATTTTTGAGTTTCATAAACAATTACGACTTTTATAAACAAATTGAGGCCGATTTTTTAGTTGAAAAATCGATTTTTTTTTCGACTTGCTCGCAAATTTTCAAAAATTAAAATTTCTGAATATCCATGTGTACTATACTAGTAAAACTCGTGCATATCATGAAAAAATTTCTTTCATTGTTCCAGATATGTTCGTTGAAGACTTGTGCTGCTAGCCGCGGGACGCTTACATAAAATCGACCTTCGTTCCGTGCACTGCTCAGCCGCCATTTTTTCATAAAAATTGAAATAAAAAATTTTTTTTTATAGTTCAAGATAAGTGTAATGATCCCTCAATATTTCGCATTAATCGATTTTTTAACAAAGACACAAAAAATTAACAAAAAACCGTCTTATTTTTTGCTTCCGACTAGGCATTACCCCTTAATGTTACACACATAGTCCGGAACGGGAAGTGCTGAAGGTGGATCAGGTTTAGGACTTAAATGAAAGACTCCCTGTAGGTATTTTGAACGTCATCATATTTAACATCACATTACCATTACCGACATTAACATTACAATATAATCAGCTAGTACATATTGTATAATTATAAAATGCTGTACTTATCGAAAAAAACGAAATAAATAGTGATGTAATGTATCACTTGTTATATTCTATAACTTATTACTTAAAATATTTATGTTATGTTTTTGAATTCTCACTAGACACGCACAATCTTAATCACAAGAACCACTGAATGAGAAACACACTAAGCATGCACACGTGGTAGAAGTTGCATTTGCAAATTACATACATGTTTGTTGAAATGCCTAATTCCGAAGGCAATCTACACATTATGAGAATAATTTCATTCACATTTCATTTGTTTTACTGTTTGTATATCTGTATACCTATGCTAAGTTGCCTAAGTCCTAAGTAAAATGGAACCAAAAAAAAAATGTTGGAATTTTAAAACATTTTTTTTTGGTAAATTACCGAATATCTTAGGCAAGTCGATTTATACAAATTAAACATGTAAAACACCTATTGTAAAAAGCCTAATGTCTTATGTGAACTGCATAACCCGCTCGATGTTAAATCAACAATTTTTTTTAAGGCATGTTATACTAAATGCAGTACCCTTAGGTGAATGCAATTTAGCTAATTCTTACTGTAAAATTGAAGTAATTTTAAAATTTCATACAAATATTAATGCCTAAGGCGACTTAGATGATTTTACATTGAATATTTCTTTCTGTGTAATCGCGTTTAAAGTTTCAAAACCTCGCGTTGTATAATTTGGCATTTTAGCTTTGAAAAATCAATCGCACATGACATACTTTCGATCCAAACTGACCCAATTTCTTGGACAACGTATGTTACGCTTTATACTTTCGAAATATGTAAAAAGAAAATAGTTTTTTTTGAAAATTGTAAAGGGTTTGCTCCCCTTAATATACTTTAAGGAGTATCGAGTAAGTTGAGAATATCATTCTAGTATATTCATTTATTTTTGGATTAACTTTTTATTAGATTTATTTATAACTTGGTTTGCAATATATTCTATTTTAGTAAAACAGCGTATCTTTTATAAATTTTTGTGACGTATTACAGCCTGGATTCCGTGTTGGTTTTAAGCGAATAGTAAAGGGTAATTTCCCCGAACTAGTGGTTCGATCAGGGTATAAGAGCGGGTTCCTTAAATTCAGGGACCACTGGCACCCAAGACCCTTCTCTGGGTTGGACGGCAAGGATCCGTTCGCCCCTTTTGGTGGAAAGGGGTTTTACTTGCGTTTTTCCACCAAGAAACGCGCTAGCTGCGGTATTAAGACTGCTACCGCGTTTGAATCGTAATAGCCCGTGGAAGTAAAAAGTTGTTCGATATCGAATCCGACCTGAAGGATATGGCTAAATTCGTGAAAATGTATGCAACCACCTTAGGGGTCGAATTTAAAAAAAGTCTGGAAATGCTTTCTAGGTATTTATTTGAAGAATTTGTAGAATAAAAATTAATTCAATACTTAAGAAGACATAAACCCATCATCAAGCCCTGGCCTCCTGCAGGTTTCTGGACAGTGGTCTTTTTTCCGGTGATGCGTTGTCGGCGCCTCGCCCAACCCCCGACTTGGAGGGCCAGTTATTTATTACACCTCGGTAGAAAAAGGGTCGAAGTTTTCAGCTATACTGCGAGTCCAACTATGTCATACTTTTTGCCTACTTCCTGAGACGCACAGGTCTTACTGGCCATTCAGGTTAACTCCATGTTAACTCCTCCTTTCTCAACCGGGCTTGGGACCGGCTATGGCGGAAGACCTAAAAGATATGACGAATTTCGTGAAAGTAAATGCATCCCATTTTCACTGGCAATCTCCTCCCTTTCGTACTCCAGTGGAAAATTTAATTTTTTTTTATCAAATTTTTTTTTTTAGTAGATCAAGATATACTCATCAAGTTAAATTTTCTAGCATAAACCGTTCTATAGATAGGAAAAACACTCTCTACCCTCGTGTCATACTACCACTATTAAAAATTATATTTTTACACTATGGCACTATTACACCTCCATGTTAATACCGTTTCAGCTATCCATCATTATGGGGTCTTGAGATATAAAAATCGGAACATTTCTTTTTAACCCTTCCCCTCCTCTACCCTCGCCCCCTTCACCTACACCTCCAAAAATTTGGTACTACTTACCCCACAGGATCTACTTTGTTGTTGATTTCCATTAACTTGCTCTGCTCCGGATAAGGAATCAAAAGAACAGACTTTTATAAAACTTTTCGTACTACCCTCGTTACGTGAATGAGTTTCGAATATTCATTAATTAACTAAATGTGGATGGATTTTCTATAGCAAAGGTACATCATCTTATCCTAATCTGTTTGACGTGAAAAAACCTTCATTTTCCAAATTCTGTAACATCTGTTTCAATCAGCACCACTTGCCAGTACTGCTTCACTACCTATGAGCGATGCCGTCAGCGCCTATAAAAACACGCTGTACACTCCATTTCCATACCAACTTTGGCTTAGAATCCTTTCGGTTGAAATTTAATAATTTATGCACGGAATGGCAAATCCTTTCGTGACGTGAGTCATATGTGTGTTAGTGCAATTTTGGCGACATCCTATCTCTGTACGGTTTAATGCAATCATTCGAAATGGTGAGGCAACAGCTGGATAGACAATTTCGGGCGAGTAATGTTCAAAACCGGAACATAGAGCAGAACATTCGGCTTTCGAATTAGCTTAAATGGGGAGCCACAGAAGTGCAATGACGAGTGTACTTTACTTTACACATATGGAACGGTAGTAATCTAATGCTGGTTAATAGAATACAGAAGGGAAATCGGAACGGCGACATGTGCAATACTGACATGCTGACATACGTAATGTTGGCCGTGTTCGGTAAAAAGTGGAACATCTACCAGCGTCCTGACCGTTCAAATAAATAGAGCTAGTCTATACACTGTGAAACTCAAAAGGTTACCAATGCACCTCAAAAGTCTCTCAAATACGTTTAAAATATCTTCAAGCCTTCATCCCAAGTCTTCCTATAGCGTGCCTCGTTGTGCAAGCATGAGACGTTCATCTGATATCCTTTCTTGAAAGTTTTTATACTTTAGATAAAATATGCAGGATATTATGAACTAGATCAGGAGTGATACACTTAATGCACTCCTTATCCGCTCATAAAGCTCTCAGGTTAAGTAAAAATTGAATAAATTTTGTTTAAATTAAACTGTGCAAACATTAGTCAAGTTGTAATCAATACCAAAATATTAGCTTCGAGCTTATGCACTATCGGCACAAAACCCATTATTAGCCGCGTGAATATTTAAGAACTTACCGATGACTATGAGCCTTAATCCAGCACCGTATCACACGAATATCTCTGAAGGACATTAGAACCTCTCATATTCAACGGAAGAGTATAGCCGACAGTAATCACATGCAAACACGCAGAACACTTTCGAGAATTTCCATTTGGTTTATACCTTTGGGATATGACTAAATTGAACTGTCAGACCTTACGAATACATAGCATACCTAAGGGATGTTTAATTCTTATTAAGGTGGATGCTGTCTTAAAAATCCGTTTTCCTCCAATCGAATACTTACGGGCTTGAAGCACAAGAGGTGCAAGAATAAGACTGTTCCTCCATACAAACTCGTATGTTTTCACCGGGGATTTTGCCTGCGGATTAACTCACCTGAAACCTGATGCCAAAGATTATAAGGTTTAATGTCATCATACGAACGGTAGAAGTACGTAGTTGTAAGTTCGAGCACATCGTTCAGTCTTTTATTAAAGAAATCGAACTGGAGAAGCTAACGCTCCTTATGTGGAAGACAATACATTCTATGCAAGCAGATCATTAATGAACCTGTCTATAACCCGAATGTGATAAGAAATGTTGTTAGCTATTGAATTGTAATTGCAAATAGGAAACTCGCTTTGTTAGAAGATAATACCAAATTGCGAATTTTGTCTTTCGATTTATCAGTTAGCATAGACTCGTACCACTGACTGTATTTTATTTCGGCAAAAGCATATATGAGATAACGTATCCAATTTCGAAGAAAATAATATTACATTTATTGGAGTTGGATTAGGTGTAGTTAACAAGATTTTTGTCAGTTAAAGTAAATGGGAATTTAGATTGTGCTAAAATGAAACACAATACTTAAGTTCTCTTTCAGTTGTAGATGGGAGCTTGGGACACTTGAAGACTCATGCCGCTGGGATATGTGATGACATATGTCGCTTGGATTACAATAGTTAGACGTGGTGGTAATAAGTGGCCTACTAACCGGAATTATGAGATCATTAGAAGAAACCTGGGAGCGTCCATTGTAATGTTTAAAATGCATCGATATTCATCCTCCGCCCACAGTAAACCACGGAGAACCGGTATGAGTATGCTTTAATTGTAACAAGTTACAATGCTCAGTGGCTGAAGCAGAACGGAGCTTGACCGGTTAAATACAGGGTGGGCCAAATACAAGTTTATTTTTAAAAATGCAATAAAATGAACAAAATTAAATTTTTTTCCATGTATTATGGCTTTATTAGTAAGAGTAAACATTCCCATTAATGATGGAACACAACTTCGTACAAGTGGCTGCCTCGGCTGGCTGCGCAGTAGCGCATTCTGTCACTCCAATTTTCCAAGACCTTGTTGATGGTTTCGGGCTGTAGCTCACGGATTGCTTGGATGATATTGGCCTTAAGTGCTTGAATCGTTTCTGGATTGTTGGCATAACATCGGTCCTTCACGGTTCCCCACAAAAAAAATCGAAAGGGGTCAAATCGCAGCTCCGAGGCGGCCAATTGACATCACCAAGATGGTTGATAACACGATTTGGGAATTTGGCGCATAAAAGATCGATTGTGGCATGGGCTGTGTGGCATGGCGCGCCATCCTGCATGAAACAGAGGTCGTCCAAATCCATGTCTTCAATTTCAGTAAAAAAAAGTCGGATAACATGGCTCTTTAACGTTCACCGTTGACCGAAACGTTGTTCCCAGCCTCATTTTCGAAGAAAAATGGTCCAATGATGCCACCACTCCACAATCCGCACCAAACTGTCACTCTCTGTGGATGCATTGGCTTCTCGACAATATCGTGCGGGTTTTCCGAGCCCCAGATGCGGCAATTTTGTTTGTTAACGTAGCCGCCGAGATGAAAATGCGCCTCGTCAGAAAAGATGATTTTTCGCCCAAAAATCGTTGTCCAATTCAAGCTGCTCTAAGGCCCAAATTGCGAAGCGATACCGAAGCGGATGGTCGTGCGCCTTCAATTGCTGAGTTAATTGGACCTTGTAAGCAACAAATCCGAGATCTTTGTGCAGAATTCTCCTCAGGCTAGTGCGTGAAATGTTGAGCTGTTGAGATCGACGGCGAGTTGATATTCGTGGAGTGAGTCTCACAGTCTCGGCTACAGCAGCCACATTCTCGTCTGTGCGCACCGTACGACGACGAGGGCCATGAGTGTTGTCCACTAGCATGCCAGTCTCACGAACTTTTTGCACAAACTTGCGTACAGCAGGCGCGGTGGGTGCTTCATTTCGGCCAAAACTTCTTTTCAAAAAAACGCACTGTTTGGGCTACACAGCACTCACTTTGGAAATAAGTTTTCAATATTTCCCAACGTTGTTCAAGCATAAAGCGACTCATTTCGTTCCGCGGAGGTATGATACTGACTTTCTGTCAAGATTTCGAGCGGGAAAAAGCTTTCAGTGTCAAAATAACCTATGATTTAAAAAGAAACCACTAGATGGCCCACCCTGTATGAACATCACAGTAGTAAAACCACTTCTTTGTACGGCCGACTCTAATACGGAAAATGGAACAGGTGCAAGGGTGTACTCTTGCGACCTCAACATCATGAAATCTTGCAGGATACCGGATAGCTCAAGCGTGTTTCACGCTGAAATAATTGCATTAACAAACGCTGCAGAAATAATTGTACGGAAAAAGTGCGTGGCTTGTGCAATAACTATATTATGTTGAAAGCCAAGCTTTAGGCTGCTGCACTTGTGTGCGAACATAAAGAATCTTGCAGATGGTGGGTTTGAACAATTCACTGAAAATCCGTTGGATTCCTGGTCACTGCGACTTCCCTAGAAATAAAAAAGCAGACGGTAAATCTTTAAGCAAGCAAGAATGTGCTTACCGAAACTTTATAAGAGGAACTCTTACTTCATTCTGTCTGTGGACAGGAACACGTGTAGAAAAGTCATAGGGCATTGTCCTCTTGGGAGACATGGAGAAAGACTTTCGTTTCTGTTTTCCATCTTCTCTGCACCTGTACGGCACTATTCGCTAGGAAGGAATGCCCTCACGGTAGCCTTTTCTTTTCACGACAATCCAACACAGTAAGCTCCAAATTGTTCTGGGTTGAAGTGAATTTAAAGATTCTGTGGACCTTATTATGTCTTAGCGACCTAAATAGGCAGCCTACTCATTCCTAGTATATGCATCCATCTAGTTTCAGTAAGCCGGCATATTTAGCTTAGATACTGTATCATCTTCCTTGGTTAGTGCGAAGACCGAATGTACCTTACCCCATTACCAAGACAAATCCATAAAAAGACATGGTTGAGTGGTAATCTATCCAAACTAACAATACGTTCTTTAAACAAAAAATTCTGATTCGAAATATTTGAACTACTTTAAAATATGTCAACATCTTCACCGGAGCGATATATTTCCCTCTAACTTGTCTGCATCTTAAACAATTTTGGACTATGCTCACATAATCTAAATTTTATGATATTGGTCTGAAGAACGAAAACGAATTTGCATGAGTTGAACTGGTTCAACTTTCCGCTTCATAAAGAAGTATAGTAAAAGCTAAGCCGACTCAAGTCAAGAGTGCAGCATATTCGATAAGACTTTAATTAATTCTCAAGCACGACTTTGTTTCATTCCTTAACGATATTACAACAAAGTAATTGAAAGTGAGTAGGCATGTATATACCTACATAGGTTGGGGGCATGTGTGCGATACGGGCAGACAGGTAAGCCAAGGTGATAGCTACTTTGATATTTTATATAAGGGATGGTGTGCTGGCATCCTTGTGATAGCGTACGAGAATTGCATAAGATAGAAGATGGTGCTAAGGATATTATTGTTCACGTTCAGAATGTGTCTACTTGTTACTATGATAAAGGGAACTTAATATTAAATTCCACGCGAAGACATGTGAAGACGATCCACTGTAGGGAATTGTATTGAGTTTCGATAGAAGTGAAGTATCTTACTCCGAAACGTCCACTACAGATTTCAAAATGCTGTCAAAATTGATTAAATTTAAGTTCTTTTGTCTTACATGAATATGAAAATATAGTACCTATCTGTACAGTAAAAGTTCTGCTCCTCCAACTTCAATATAAAAAAAAACTGTCAATAATAATAAAGTTGCACCTAGACTGGATACAACATCATTATTGGTGGAGACAAAGTCGGGAAATCGGATTCAGGGTGTGACAGAAGTGTCAACCGTAAAACATCGATATGTATCCTTTCTATTTCTCAAATTCATATAATTTTTGGTTCAGTTTAATTAACTTTATTCTTCAGGACATCCGAAATAACTCGTACAGACGCAAGTCGAATGAAAAGTGACAAATTTTGGCGTAGCGATTGAATTTATACCCACGAGACCCGTTGGAAACGTGCACATACTTGCCCCACTACGAAAAAGTGTGAGAAAGAAAACGTCAAATTTATGTGAATATAAAGTTGTTTAAAACTTCGTTTTTGGGAATCTGTCCAAAAGTCTAAATTTAAAATTGGTTACATCCTAAGCAAAATTTCAAATTCCTAGCTTGAAGCCCTCTCAAGTTTTCGGCCAAAACTCGTAGACACGTGTTTCAAGGACTTTTGTATGGCAGCAACACGAGAGAGTTTCGCATAATATCAAACCCGCTTCAACTTTTAACTCATAACTCGTTTCTATAAAATTTGGACAGCCTAGCTCATCGATTTCTCCGTTATAGTAGGTTTCCAAATATGAATACACATTTTTTTCCAAGGATCTTTGTATGGTATCCGCAGAAAGGAGTCCCTTGATTTATTTTCATACTAATTCATTTAAGGGAAGCTTGTAAGGTAAAAAAAAAATAAGAATAAATTGTTGGTTTTCGACTGATTATTAAAACTTATATTTTTTCCTGACAAACAAGACCAAAATCGTGACATTTGGGGGCAGGAAAATGTCAAAAACATAAATTTGGAAATTAAAATAGAAAAATTTAAAAAAAAATTTCAAGTTAATCAAATCTATAATACTCGCATCAACTGATGATTTTATTGTCAAATGATAAAAATCAGTGTTGCCACAGTTATTTTACAAGATATAAAAAAGCCTAGAAAAAACATACTGCAGTCACGATCGGCTGCAAGCCAATCCTATAATACTCTAGATGAATACTGAACTCCGATTTATATTGTAGTTGGGGATAAAGTAGAATTACGTGTGTGCATGTTGTATGTCCTTTATTAAGGACTGCCATTAGATTACTACTCAAAACTAAAAGACAATGTTCAGTGTTTAATTTCATATCTTGAACTGGGTAAGTCATCGAAAAAAAAGTCCTTTTTGAAGGACTTTCACATGGGAGGTGCAGGAAGGACTCACTCGATTTGTTACATATTTATCCTTTTCCTTGGAACCATTCAAAAATGAACGTGTACAAAATTTCAAATTCGTAGCTTGAAGCGTTCAAAAGTTATCGAAAAATATTGTTGAACACGTGTCTTAAGGACATTTTGTATGGCAGCTACCAGAAGGAGTAAACTGATTTCGCTGATTAGTAAACTCGAACTTTGTTTTTACTCAAAACTAATTTGTACAAAATTTCCAATTCATAGCTAAAAGATTACTTGAGTTATATTAAGTTCCATAAATTAAGTGAAGACGTTTTGACAGGGTATTTGTATGGCAGCTACAAGAAGGACTAACAGGATTTTCTTCATAATCATATATTTATCTCCAACTATTGGAAAAATAACACATACAAAATTTCAAAGACGTAGCTTAAACCCTTCTGAAGTTATCGGCCAATATTCTTAAACACGTGTTTTAAGGACATTTTGTATGGGAGCTACCAGAAGGAGTAATAGGATTTCGCTGACTAGTAAACTCGAACTTCCTTTTCACTCAAAACTAATTTGTACAAAATTTTGAATTCGTAGCTAAAAGATTACTTGAGTTATAGTGAGTTTCGTAAATTAAGTGAATACATTTTGACAAGATATTTGTATGGCAGCTACACGAAGGACTAACAGGATTTTCTTCATAATCATATATTTATCTCCAAATAACACATACAAAATTTCAATGTCGTAGCTTAAACCCTTCTAAAGTTATTGACCAATATTCTTGAACGCGTGTTTTAAGGACATTTTGTATGGCAGCTACCCGAAGGAGTAGGACGATTTTGCCCGTTAACGAACATAGCCTTACAAATTCAACCAAACATCCAGATTTAAAATTTCAAGATCCTAGGTGAAGGCGTTCTTGAGTTATCGTGCTAACGGACAGACGGACGGACGGACGGACGGACGGACGGACGTCAGGCGGATTTGAGGTTTTTGGCCACAAATAAACAAAAAATAATATGTAACTTTTTTTCGTCCGAGGCTTGGTTCTATGCGTTACAAACTTTTGGGCTGGATTAAACTTATAATACTCTATATGATTTCATCTAGAGTATAATTACGAAAATTTATTAATATAAGATTCTCAAAGAAATGTCGCACAGCCGACATGCAGCTGACACACTGTCGTCGTAAACAAAATGGTTTCGTAAAAAATCATGTTTTTTGAAGCGTTTGCCCCGTTTTCTCGCCAACCGCTTATTAGAATTCATTCATTTTTATTTTGTTTAGTTTGTTTTGGATAAAAGAATTAGTTGATCGAAGATTATCAAATTTAAATAACGCAGTATCGACCTGTAGGCCATAAAGAAATGTTCAAAAAGTAGCAATCTTTAAACAGCTGATTTAAAAAAAGACAAGACAATTTTTTAAAAATGCTTCGATGAAGTAGTAGTACTACTTCATCGTAGTAGTTCAGAGTTTTGTAAATACAAAAAAACTTAGAGTGATACGATTGGCGGTTTAAGAGAAAATGGGACTCAAAAATGCCCTTTTTTGCACTCCCTACAAGCTACCCATAAATGGAACCATTAATATATTAAATTGGGCTAAATTTCTAGTTTGCAGCATTCGGTCAATATTCTTGAATTGTTGTTGTAAGGACTTCATGTTTTTAAGCTACCGGAAGGTGTGGGCAAATTTGGCTGACTTAAACTTTATTTTCACTCAAAACTAATTGGTACAAAATTGCAACTTCGTAGATAAACGATCGCTTGAGTTATAGTGAGTTCTTTAAGCTGAGTGAAAAGGTTTTTAAAGGATTTTGGAATGGCTGCTTCACGAATAACTCATGGGATTTTCTTCATATTTATTGCTTTAAATCAACGCATACAATTTCAAAATCGTCGGCAACCTCTCCCACACAGCTTCAACCCCTAAAACTACTTAAACGCGTCATCCAGTCAACCACCCAAAGAAACTCGATCCCAACTGCCCAAAGGATTTGGGAGCTACGAGCCATCAAACGCATTTGCGTACTGCGGATACAGGCGGACCGAAATCTTAGCTTGCTAGTACTGAAATATGAAAAAAAAATCTGCCAACAGTCTGGGCGCAACTTTATTATTTTTTGGGTAGAAGTCCGGAACGAGTTTAATTTTGAGATATGGTGTAGGTTACTATGTGACTGAAAACTTAAAAAAAGCTCGAGAAGCGGTTAGAAGAAATCGCGCTACTTACGCCGCTGCCATATATAACATATGAATTATCCATACTCCGGGACGCGGTCAAAGTCCAAGTATAATATCAGTTGTTACTCGATTAGGAGGTTTTTCGTGATTTGGTTTTGAGCTAAGCCACTTTGGGGTTGAATATCCAAAAATCCTGAAATGAGTTTTTAGATATATATAAAGCAAGCCCGAGGAAGTGAAAACCAATCCGATGTTTTATCACTCCTATGACGGAATTCGTGAAAACGGTTTCAACCCGTTTGTACTCTCTTAGGGGTTGAAAAAGGTAAAAACTCGAAAACGAGTTTTAGGTGATTATTGAACAAGCTCGTTGAAGTGAAAAGTTATTCGATATCTAATCAGACCTGAGGGATACGGCTGAATTCGTAAAAATGTATACAACCCATTTACACCACCTTGGGGGTCGAATTTAAAAAAATCCTGAAAAAGCTTTCTAGGTATTTATTTCAAGAATCCGTAGAATAAAAATAAATTCAATATTTGGAAAGGGGCCGTACACATACTACGTCACTCGAATTTTTACTATTTTTGAATCCCCTTCCCCGTTGCCACAATTTGTCGCAAAATGTCATACCCCCCCCCCCCCCCCCCCTTCGTTGTGACGTCACAGGGTTTAGTATGTTTCAAAAATAAACGCACGAAATAGAGCTAATATTCATCTGTCAAAAATAAAATATTCATATATAATAGGTGATTGTTTTTGCGCACTTATCCAGATCAGAGCAGGTTAGAAAATTCATGTACAAAATAACAACAACATTGCGGTTTTAATGACTTTTTTTTATAATTTTTTTCCATAGATAGTAGACTAGATTAGAGAATTAAACGCAAATAGCTACCTCAATGAGCTCACAAGGCTTTAGTTAACTGCAAAAGCATAAAACAAAAGAGTATTGGTTTGTTGTTACTCGCGATTGCGACTTTGTGCACATATTGCAGGGTTGCCAGTAAATAAAAATTATTATGATATTAATTTGAAAGAAAAGTTCCGTTCTAAATTTTGATACGTCACATCTATCAGATACCCCCATTCCCCTATGTCACACTTTGTCACATTTTTGTAACCACCCCCTACCCCTTTTCGTGTGACGTAGTATGTGAACGGTCCCAAAGACCTAATAGATATGACGAAAATCGTGGAAATATATGCATTCCATTTTCACTGATAATTTTTTCCCCCCCCCTTTCGAACGCCAATGGATATTTGCAATTCTTTTTAATCAATATTACTTTTCTAGTTGATTTACATATACTCGTACTTATCGAGTTTCAATTTATCATAAGCCGTTCTATAGTTAGAAAAAACACCCCACACCTCCGTGCCATACTACCCCTATAAGACATTATATTTTTCCAACATGCTACTACTCCATGTCTATCTAAATACCAAGATTCAACTTTATATCATTATAGGTTCTCGAGATATTAACATCGGAACTTTTTCCTTTTCATCCTCCCCCACCCTCATTCTTTATACCCTCACCCCATCTTACACTGTTTTTGAGATATCAGACGTGATTTCTTTGTAAAATTCGTATCTCCTCCACTTCCATACACCTCCGCCCCCTCAAAAAATTTTACTTTCATCAAACTTTATTTGTCAACCTTAATACAGAAACCGAATTTTATTTCTCTAGTGCAATTGGTTCGTGAGATATCGTAATCTAAAGTTTTTCACCCCCCCCCCCCCCTTCATCACCGTACGGCACTGCTCCCTCTCAAAAATTTGTTTTCGATCTATTCTTCTAGTATATCTACAGATGTTCATTAAGTTTCAATTTCGTGACACTAACCGTTCAGGAGATATGGATTTTAGAATGTCTCCATCTCGGCTTTCGAGCATTTCGGACGTATTATTATTCCTCCCACTCCCACACCCCCTCACCCATATCAGAAATTTGCAAATGGTTTAACTATCGGAGATCTATATAAATTCCAAGTTTCAGCTTCCTAACATAAGCGGTTGCTGAGATCTAGAAACCAAAATTTTTCCTCTAAAACGCTTTCCCCACTCTTCAAAAAGTGGTAACTTCAAGGGGCCTACCCAGTCTATTCATAAAAAATTTCAATTTAATAGCTCATAGGGTTTGGGAGCTATACGTAAGTCCTGAAACGATTTTGCGTACGGCGGACGGCGCACAGACGGACTGACAATTTTTTAGTGTTATTAGTTCTAAAACGTGGAAAAAACATACTGCAGTCACGATCGGCTGCAAGCCAATCGTATAATACTCTAGATGAATACTAAACTCCGATTTATATTGTAGTTGGGGATAAGGTAGAATTACGTGTGTGCATGTTGTATGTCCTTTATTGAGGACTGCCATTAGATTGCTACTCAAAACTAAAAGACAATATTCAGTGTTTAATTTCATATCTGGGTAAGTTACCGAAAAAAAATGTCCTTTTTGAAGGACTTTCACATGGGAGGTGCAGGAAGGACTCACTCGATTTCTTACATATTTATCCTTTTCCTTGGAATCATTTAAAAATGAACGTGTACAAAATTTCATATTCGTAGCTTAAAGCTTTCAAAAGTTATCGAAAAATATTGTTGAACACGTGTCTTAAGGACATTTTGTATGGCAGCTACCAGAAGGAGTAAAAGGATTTCGCTGATTAGTAAACTCAAGCTTCCTTTTCACTCAAAACTAATTTGTAAAAAATTCCGAATTCGTAGCTAAAAGATTACTTGAGTTATAGTGAGTTTCGTAAATTAAGTGAATACATTTTGACAGGATATTTGTATGGCAACTACACGAAAGACTAACAGGATTTTCTTCATAATCAAAAATTTAGCTCCAACTATTGGAAAAATAACACATACAAAATTTCAAAGACGTAGCTTAAACCTTTCTGAAGTTATCGGCCAATATTCATGAACACGTGTTTTAATTTTGTTTGATTTTGTATGGCAGCTACCCGAAGGAGTAGGACGATTTTGCCCGTTAACGAACTTAGCCTTACAAATTGAACCAAACGTCCAGATTCAAAATTTCAAGATCCTAGGTGAATTCGTTCTTGAGTTATCGTGTTCACGGACAGACGGACGGACGGACGGACGGACGGACGTCAGGCGGATTTGAGGTTTTTGGCCCCAAATAAATAAAAAATAATATATAACTTTTTTTCGTTCGAGGCTTGGTTCTATGCGTTACAAACTTTTGGGCTGGATTAAACTTATAATACTCTATATGATTTCATCTAGAGTATAAAAATTGTTCAGGGAAGTAAATTTTTTTTTTAAAAAATCAATAACAATACTTTATTATTAAAACAAAATACTTAATTATTAAAATAATAAAGTAATTGTCAGCAGTAACAATTTTTTGTTATATTAATCAAAATTATGTTGCGTGCTAGTAAAACACAACTCAATTACCAAAAATTTGCCAATGCTTACTGATCTTATGTTATCAATGAAAATCGCTTTACAAATACTTTCGCGTGGAACTGACATCGTCTCAGTTCACAGTAGAAAAACTGATCCCGTGTACAAGCCCCGGCGTTTATAAGTTTACTGCATGTGTTAAGAAGAGAGTTTTCCTGCTTATTCGGTTGTGTGTGTGGAAAGTTCGGTAAGTGAAAAGAACAGGCGAGAAGGGTTAGAGTGTTCGAAGAGAGTGTAGCGTTTCTCCGTTATTGTATATGAATGGTTGTATTTTTTTTCTTTAGAGACTTCGATTGATAAATGAGTTGTTCAGGTTGCCAAGGCCCATGTAACAAAACTTTATTATTAAAATAATAAAGTTATTCATAGTATTGTGTTTCATTCAAAGTATTTATAATAAGACAGCCACAGCAATTCGAGTCTAATGCCAACTAGTGAAATTAAATGAATCAATATTCTTTGTTCCTTAGAAATTTAATATCTTTGAAATACCTTCTTGGAAATAGTAATTAAGCAGTACAAGATATTAAAACGTCTGTTCTATGGAAATCGGGTATTGCTCCTATTAAACATATTTCACAGAAAAGCGGTCTTATTATTTAATTAAATCTCGAAAAACCGAACCTAAAAGGGTTCTTTACAGTTGAGTACATTCAAACGTTTTAATAAAATCGTACCAATGATTCGGGTCTATTATTGCCCAATGAAATTGTTTCAAAAACAACACTTTACGGTTCGTACAAAGTCTCTAAAAATTCGCGATATTTTCTTTTACCGAATTTTCTTTCTTTCTAACCAAATTTTGTCCCATCCAAATATTATTTTATGGTTCCCAAGTCTTTTATTAAATTTTCGACGGGACTAAAATCATATTCAGTTTTACTGGCAAGACACTATACTTACTCGCATGTAGTTTCGGAAGTCCTGAAGCCTTGTACCGAAGTCCTGTACGATCCATAAACTAATAACGCCGTCTTGGGATGTTTTTACTTCGGAAAGAACGAAGCTGACACGGGGAAAAAGGGAGAAAAGTGTATAAAGTATTTTTTGAAGGTTGCATATTCCCGAGGGAGTTCTCTAATATATTCAAAAATATTTATGAATGGATTTTGCCTGAGATTGCGACGAGAAGAATGGCGAATCGTAATGGGATTGAATTGTTATTAGACAAGATAAGATAGAATCGAATAATAGAATAATGTTATTGTTATTTTTCGGAGGCTTTTGTTGCTACTTTGTTACGTGTGAATATGAGTCCTAGAAAGAATATATTGTCTGTACACACTTTTCCCTTTTCAAGGACTTACAAAGGCAAAGAAAACTTCGTATTGTACTGAAATTGGACCTACATTATTGTAAAGTAGGGCTTGAGCACAGTGCAGACCGGGTCAGGGTCCTACAGTGGTGGGTGTTTATCATTCCAGGATGTGGGTTTGAATTTTACTTAGATTGTTTCACGTCTTTCCTTGTGCCCAACTTTTCTTACTATTCAACAATCTCCATTCCTAAATGTAGACAATTCCCGGCAGGTTATTTGTTTCTTACAATTGTTTCTAATTATTTGTAATAAAATTTATAGGTTCTAAATATAAACCCCATAGAAGTGAAAGCGAATTCGATATCTCATTAGACCTAAATGATTTGTCGGAATTTGTGAAAATTTGCAAAACCACATTACACTGCCTAGTAGGTTCAATATCAAAAAATGCTAAACTTAATTCTTTGGCAATTTTATTTAAAGCCTTTAGAAGTAAAAGTGAATTTGATATCTCATTAGACCTTAGAAATAAGTCGAGATTCGTGAAAACGAACACAACTATTTTTCACCCCATTAGGAGTTGAATATAGAAAAATGTGGAAAATTGATTCTATGCGCTTATATAAAGAGCACGCAGTATACTTAATTCGATACTGAAACAGACCTTAAAGATATGACAAAATTCGTGAAAATGTATACAAACCCCTTTCGACGAAAAATTGTTAGCCTGACTTCCGTACGCTAACATAAATCTGATTTTTTCATGCTTAATTTCAGCTGTAATACACATAAATATAAACACTAAGTTTCAACTTTCTAGGTTAAGTCGTTCTTGAGATACAACCTTCCTCTCCTTATTTCCCTGCGAACTTTGTCCTATTGACAGAAATTTATATGATGATTGATGCATCCCAATTGAAACAAAATGACACAAAACTTTCAAACTTTAACAAATGCAAATATTCTCCTTTTTCTACCACATTTCAGGAATATTTCCGAGTTAAAGTTAATATTTTATGAAGCTTCTAAAAGGAATTAAAATCACAAATGTCTATATTTCGAACTTCATTAATCGTAGTGGATTCACTTAACCATATTATTCCCACGTATCTCTGACATATCAACCATCACCAAGAGATTTGTGAGTGCTCTGAATAGCGTTCAAAAGTTGGGAATAGGATCGAAATGGATTTTTTGTTCATTGTTTGATGTGAAATATTGCACATCAAGCCAGAGAAAACCTTATCAAACACATCAGTTTGAAAATAAAAATGAAAGGGATTTCCCAGCGCCATAGGAAACAATTTTGATTTTCTATCGCCCATAAGCCATAACGTAGCACGCACTATGGGAAAGCAATAAAATCTCAATCCTATGGGGACGCAAAAGTTATATTGGAAAAAATGAAAATGAGAAAAAGGACCATGTGTAAAGGTTTAGTTTTAGAGAACTGTGTACAAGAACTTATAATTCAATGCTTGTGACAGCATTTTTTCGCAAAAAAAAGTCTGCAACGCTCTTTTAAGAACAAACACAAAAATTCCACACACTGATTACGATCAAGTCGGAAACATCACGTCAAATCCGAATGGAATAAATTGGTTTTTCAGACAAACAATATTTTGATGGATTTCGAAGCTCCTCTGTTACAAACTGGACATATACATCACACGTTCACTGTCATTTTACTTTATTATTTCAATAATACAGTATTGTTATCGATTTTTAAAAAAAAAAAATTTGCTACCCTCAACATTTTTTTTTTTACGTTTCATGACGAGTAGACACGAAAAAAGCAAAAAAAAATTTCAGTCCGTCTGTCCGCCGTACGCCGTACGCCGTACGTCTACCGGTGTACGCAAAATTGTTTGAAGGCTCGTAGCACCCAAACCCTACAAGCTATTTAGTTGAATTTTTTTTCCTGGGTAGAGTGGGTAGGCTCCCTGAAGTGACCAAATTTGGAGGGATGGGGGTGTAAGGGGGGAGGAGGGAGAAGTGTTTTAGACGGAAAATTTTGGTTTCTAGATCTCAGCAACCGCTTATGCTAGGCGGCTGAAATTTTAAATTTATATAGAGCTTCGGTAGTGGACCCATTTGCAAAAAAATTGCCGATATAGGTGAAGGGGTTCGGGAGTGGGGGAAAAAATAATGCGTCCGAAATGCAAAAAAGGTGAGATCGACACATTCTAAAATCCATATCTCCTAAACGGTTAATGTCACAAAATCGAACCTTAATGAATATCTGTAGGTATACTAGGAAAATAGATCGGAAACAAAAATTTGAGTGGGGACAGTGACGTACGGGGGTGGGGGGTGAAAAACTTTAGAATACGATATCTCATGAACTAATTGTACTAGATAAATAGAATTTGGTTTGTGTATAAAAGTTGACAAATGAAGTTAGCTGAAAGCAAAATTTTTTAAGGGGGCGGTGGAGCATGAAAGTGGAGGGGATAAGAATTTTTCAAAAAAATCACGTCTCATATCTCAAGAACCGTGTAAGATAGATGCTTAAAATTTTTACCAAAAGTAGGCCCAATAGACCCCTAGCGGAAAACAAAATTTAGGAAGTGTGGGTGTAGAGGGTGAGGGTGGGGGAGGGTGAAAAGGAAAAAGTTCCGATTTTAATATCTCGACAACCTATAATGATATAAAGCTGAAACTTGGTATTTGGATAGAGCTATATTAGTAGCATCTTGGAAAAATATAATTTTTTATAGGGATAGTATGGTACAGGGGTGGGGGGTGTTTTTCCTATCTATAGAACGGCTTATGCTACAAAGTTGAAACTCAGTACGTTTATGTAAATTAACTAGAAAACTAATTTAAATAAAAAAAAATTTCAAATTTCCATTGGCGTTCAGAGGGGGGGCAAAATAAATGATCAGTGAAAATGGAATGCATATATTTTCACGATTTTCGTCATATCTATTAGGTCTTCCCAAATATTGAATTCATTTTTATTGTACGACTTCTTCATATAAATACCTAGAAAGTGTTTTCAGGGTTTTTTTAAATTCGACCCCTAAGGGGGTGCGAAGGTGGTTGTCAACTTTTTCACGAATTCTACTATATCCCCACGTCTTATCAGATATCGAATATATTTTCAGTTTCACGTGCTTGCGTAATAATCGCCTAAAACTTGTTTCTAGGTTTTTTCCTTTTTCAGCCCCTAAGAGGGTATAAACGGGTTGAACACGTTTTCACGAGTTCCGTCATTTCTTTTAGAAGTGATAAGAAATTGAATTGGTTCCTACTTTCTCGTGCTGTCTTCATATTTATTTATTAACCCCTTTCAGGATTTTTGGATATTCAACCCCCAAGTGGGTGTAAGGAGGTTACATATCTGGTGATATATCGAATTCATTTTTACTTCCTAAGGTTTCCTATATAAAAAAGCCAAAAAGTCAATTTTAGAATTTTAGATATTCAATCCTCATGGGTGTAAGGGGGTTGTATGCTTTTCAAAGTTTCGACATATTTCTTAAGTTCGATGAGATATTAGATCGATTTTCATTTTCACAGACTTTTTATATAATCGCCTACAAACCCATTTCTCAATTTTTGGATATTCAACCCACAAGGGTTTGTACATGTTTTCACAATTTTTGCCATTCCTAAGTTCTGATGAGATATAAAATTGATTATTACGGCCAACCAATTCACGATTTTTCGAATTTCCAGAACCAAGGGGGTGTGAACGGTTTGCTTACGTTTTCACAAATTTTTCAAAATCCGTCATATCTCATGAGATATCAAGTTGCTTCTTATGAAATCGTCTAAAAACCTGTTTCACAATTTTTTCGAAATTCAAACCCCAAGTGGAAGTAATGGGTTTGTATACGTTTTAACAATTCGTCATATCTCTTAAGTCTGATAAGGCAGCAAATTCGTTCGTTTTACTTCTATGGGCTTTTAGTGTACATAATATACCAAAATTCGAATAGTCTACACGGGCTTTTTCAATGTTTAATCGGCTAAAAATCTCTATTTTAAATATTTTTATATTAAGAACAAAAATAATTTTCCAAGAAATCTAATAATCTCGAAGCAACTCATGATACACTCCGACTTTGACCGCTCCCGAACTTAGACCCGAAAAATAATAAAAATTCGCCCAGACCATTTGCAGATTTTTTTAAATCTGTTTGCGGATTTGAATTTAATTTTAATTTTAATTTAAGTGGTCACTTGTAAAAATCTCATCCTATGCGCTCATACCCAGTATGGGGTACGAATGGGGTACGATCGTACCCCATACGTACCTTCTACGTACTCCACGCCCCCAAAATGAACTTCCGCTCTCCTGGGCTCAAATTTTTGTTTTTTTAAATCTGTTTGCGGATTTGAATTTAATTTTAATTTTAATTTATGGGGTCAGTTGTAAAAATCTCAGCCTATGCGCTCATACCCCTTGGGGGGTACGTGGTGGGTACGTTTCGTACCCACCACGTACCCCCCACGCCCCCCGAATGAATTTCCGCTCTCCAGGGCTCAAATTTTTGTTTTTTTAAATCTGTTTGCGGATTTGAATTTAATTTTAATTTTAATTTAAGTAGTCACTTGTAAAAATTTCAGCCTATGCGCTCATACCCCTTGGGGGGTACGTGGTGGGTACGTTTCGTACCCACCACGTACCCCCCACGCCCCCCGAATGAATTTCCGCTCTCCTGGGCTCAAATTTTTGTTTTTTTAAATCTGTTTGCGGATTTGAATTTAATTTTAATTTTAATTTAAGTGGTCACTTGTAAAAATCTCATCCTATGCGCTCATACCCAGTATGGGGTACGTATGGGGTACGTTTCGTACCCACCACGTACCCCCCATGCCCCCCGAATGAATTTCCGCTCTCCTGGGCTCAAATTTTTGTTTTTTTAAATCTGTTTGCGGATTTGAATTTAATTTTAATTTTAATTTAAGTGGTCACTTGTAAAAATCTCATCCTATGCGCTCATACCCAGTATGGGGTACGTATGGGGTACTATCGTACCCCATACGTACCCTATACGTACTCCACGCCCCCAAAATGAACTTCCGCTCTCCTGGGCTCAAATTTTTGTTTTTTTAAATCTGTTTGCGGATTTGAATTTAATTTTAATTTTAATTTAAGTGGTCACTTGTAAAAATCTCAGCCTATGCACTCATACCCCTTGGGGGGTACGTGGTGGGTACGTTTCGTACCCACCACGTACCCCCCACGCCCCCCGAATGAATTTCCGCTCTCCTGGGCTCAAATTTTTGTTTTTTTAAATCTGTTTGCGGATTTGAATTTAATTTTAATTTTAATTTAAGTAGTCACTTGTAAAAATTTCAGCCTATGCGCTCATACCCCTTGGGGGGTACGTGGTGGGTACGTTTCGTACCCACCACGTACCCCCCACGCCCCCCGAATGAATTTCCGCTCTCCTGGGCTCAAATTTTTGTTTTTTTAAATCTGTTTGCGGATTTGAATTTAATTTTAATTTTAATTTAAGTGGTCACTTGTAAAAATCTCATCCTATGCGCTCATACCCAGTATGGGGTACGTATGGGGTACGTTTCGTACCCACCACGTACCCCCCATGCCCCCCGAATGAATTTCCGCTCTCCTGGGCTCAAATTTTTGTTTTTTTAAATCTGTTTGCGGATTTGAATTTAATTTTAATTTTAATTTAAGTGGTCACTTGTAAAAATCTCATCCTATGCGCTTATACCCAGTATGGGGTACGTATGGGGTACGATCGTACCCCATACGTACCCTATACGTACTCCACGCCCCCAAAATGAACTTCCGCTCTCCTGGGCTCAAATTTTTGTTTTTTTAAATCTGTTTGCGGATTTGAATTAAATTTTAATTTTAATTTAAGTGGCCACTTGTAAAATTCTCATCCTATGCGCTCATACCCAGTATGGGGTACGTATGGGGTACGATCGTACCCCATACGTACCCTATACGTACTCCACGCCCCCAAAATGAACTTCCGCTCTCCTGGGCTCAAATTTTTGTTTTTTTAAATCTGTTTGCGGATTTGAATTAAATTTTAATTTTAATTTAAGTGGCCACTTGTAAAAATCTCATCCTATGCGCTCATACCCAGTATGGGGTACGAATGGGGTACGATCGTACCCCATACGTACCTTCTACGTACTCCACGCCCCCAAAATGAACTTCCGCTCTCCTGGGCTCAAATTTTTGTTTTTTTAAATCTGTTTGCGGATTTGAATTTAATTTTAATTTTAATTTATGGGGTCAGTTGTAAAAATCTCAGCCTATGCGCTCATACCCCTTGGGGGGTACGTGGTGGGTACGTTTCGCACCCACCACGTACCTCCCACGCCTCCCGAATGAATTTCCGCTCTCCTGGGCTGAAATTTTTGTTTTTTTAAATCTGTTTGCGGATTTGAATTTAATTTTAATTTAAGTGGTCACTTGTAAAAATCTCAGCCTATGCGCTCATACCCCTTGGGGGGTACGTGGTGGGTACGTTTCGTACCCACCACGTACCCCCCACGCCCCCCGAATGAATTTCCGCTCTCCTGGGCTCAAATTTTTGTTTTTTTAAATCTGTTTGCGGATTTGAATTTAATTTTAATTTTAATTTAAGTGGTCACTTGTAAAAATCTCATCCTATGCGCTCATACCCAGTATGGGGTACGTATGGGGTACGTTTCGTACCCACCACGTACCCCCCATGCCCCCCGAATGAATTTCCGCTCTCCTGGGCTCAAATTTTTGTTTTTTTAAATCTGTTTGCGGATTTGAATTTAATTTTAATTTTAATTTAAGTGGTCACTTGTAAAAATCTCATCCTATGCGCTCATACCCAGTATGGGGTACGTATGGGGTACTATCGTACCCCATACGTACCCTATACGTACTCCACGCCCCCAAAATGAACTTCCGCTCTCCTGGGCTCAAATTTTTGTTTTTTTAAATCTGTTTGCGGATTTGAATTTAATTTTAATTTTAATTTATGGGGTCAGTTGTAAAAATCTCAGCCTATGCGCTCATACCCCTTGGGGGGTACGTGGTGGGTACGTTTCGCACCCACCACGTACCTCCCACGCCTCCCGAATGAATTTCCGCTCTCCTGGGCTGAAATTTTTGTTTTTTTAAATCTGTTTGCGGATTTGAATTTAATTTTAATTTAAGTGGTCACTTGTAAAAATCTCAGCCTATGCGCTCATACCCCTTGGGGGGTACGTGGTGGGTACGTTTCGTACCCACCACGTACCCCCCACGCCCCCCGAATGAATTTCCGCTCTCCTGGGCTCAAATTTTTGTTTTTTTAAATCTGTTTGCGGATTTGAATTTAATTTTAATTTTAATTTAAGTGGTCACTTGTAAAAATCTCATCCTATGCGCTCATACCCAGTATGGGGTACGTATGGGGTACGTTTCGTACCCACCACGTACCCCCCATGCCCCCCGAATGAATTTCCGCTCTCCTGGGCTCAAATTTTTGTTTTTTTAAATCTGTTTGCGGATTTGAATTTAATTTTAATTTTAATTTAAGTGGTCACTTGTAAAAATCTCATCCTATGCGCTCATACCCAGTATGGGGTACGTATGGGGTACTATCGTACCCCATACGTACCCTATACGTACTCCACGCCCCCAAAATGAACTTCCGCTCTCCTGGGCTCAAATTTTTGTTTTTTTAAATCTGTTTGCGGATTTGAATTTAATTTTAATTTTAATTTAAGTGGTCACTTGTAAAAATCTCAGCCTATGCACTCATACCCCTTGGGGGGTACGTGGTGGGTACGTTTCGTACCCACCACGTACCCCCCACGCCCCCCGAATGAATTTCCGCTCTCCTGGGCTCAAATTTTTGTTTTTTTAAATCTGTTTGCGGATTTGAATTTAATTTTAATTTTAATTTAAGTAGTCACTTGTAAAAATTTCAGCCTATGCGCTCATACCCCTTGGGGGGTACGTGGTGGGTACGTTTCGTACCCACCACGTACCCCCCACGCCCCCCGAATGAATTTCCGCTCTCCTGGGCTCAAATTTTTGTTTTTTTAAATCTGTTTGCGGATTTGAATTTAATTTTAATTTTAATTTAAGTGGTCACTTGTAAAAATCTCATCCTATGCGCTCATACCCAGTATGGGGTACGTATGGGGTACGTTTCGTACCCACCACGTACCCCCCATGCCCCCCGAATGAATTTCCGCTCTCCTGGGCTCAAATTTTTGTTTTTTTAAATCTGTTTGCGGATTTGAATTTAATTTTAATTTTAATTTAAGTGGTCACTTGTAAAAATCTCATCCTATGCGCTCATACCCAGTATGGGGTACGTATGGGGTACTATCGTACCCCATACGTACCCTATACGTACTCCACGCCCCCAAAATGAACTTCCGCTCTCCTGGGCTCAAATTTTTGTTTTTTTAAATCTGTTTGCGGATTTGAATTTAATTTTAATTTTAATTTAAGTGGTCACTTGTAAAAATCTCAGCCTATGCACTCATACCCCTTGGGGGGTACGTGGTGGGTACGTTTCGTACCCACCACGTACCCCCCACGCCCCCCGAATGAATTTCCGCTCTCCTGGGCTCAAATTTTTGTTTTTTTAAATCTGTTTGCGGATTTGAATTTAATTTTAATTTTAATTTAAGTAGTCACTTGTAAAAATTTCAGCCTATGCGCTCATACCCCTTGGGGGGTACGTGGTGGGTACGTTTCGTACCCACCACGTACCCCCCACGCCCCCCGAATGAATTTCCGCTCTCCTGGGCTCAAATTTTTGTTTTTTTAAATCTGTTTGCGGATTTGAATTTAATTTTAATTTTAATTTAAGTGGTCACTTGTAAAAATCTCATCCTATGCGCTCATACCCAGTATGGGGTACGTATGGGGTACGTTTCGTACCCACCACGTACCCCCCATGCCCCCCGAATGAATTTCCGCTCTCCTGGGCTCAAATTTTTGTTTTTTTAAATCTGTTTGCGGATTTGAATTTAATTTTAATTTTAATTTAAGTGGTCACTTGTAAAAATCTCATCCTATGCGCTCATACCCAGTATGGGGTACGTATGGGGTACTATCGTACCCCATACATACCCTATACGTACTCCACGCCCCCAAAATGAACTTCCGCTCTCCTGGGCTCAAATTTTTGTTTTTTTAAATCTGTTTGCGGATTTGAATTTAATTTTAATTTTAATTTAAGTGGTCACTTGTAAAAATCTCAGCCTATGCACTCATACCCCTTGGGGGGTACGTGGTGGGTACGTTTCGCACCCACCACGTACCTCCCACGCCTCCCGAATGAATTTCCGCTCTCCTGGGCTGAAATTTTTGTTTTTTTAAATCTGTTTGCGGATTTGAATTTAATTTTAATTTTAATTTAAGTGGTAACTTGTAAAAATCTCAGCCTATGCACTCATACCCCTTGGGGGGTACGTGGTGGGTACGTTTCGTACCCACCACGTACCCCCCACGCCCCCCGAATGAATTTCCGCTCTCCTGGGCTAAAATTTTTGTTTTTTTAAATCTGTTTGCGGATTTGAATTTAATTTTAATTTTAATTTAAGTGGTCACTTGTAAAAATCTCATCCTATGCGCTCATACCCAGTATGGGGTACGTATGGGGTACGATCGTACCCCATACGTACCCTATACGTACTCCACGCCCCCAAAATGAACTTCCGCTCTCCTGGGCTCAAACTTTTGTTTTTTTAAATCTGTTTGCGGATTTGAATTTAATTTTAATTTTAATTTAAGTGGTCACTTGTAAAAATCTCATCCTATGCGCTCATACCCAGTATGGGGTACGTATGGGGTACGATCGTACCCCATACGTACTCTATACGTACTCCACGCCCCCAAAATGAACTTCCGCTCTCCTGGGCTCAAATTTTTGTTTTTTTAAATCTGTTTGCGGATTTGAATTTAATTTTAATTTAAGTGGTCACTTGTAAAAATCTCAGCCTATGCGCTCATACCCCTTGGGGGGTACGTGGTGGGTACGTTTCGCACCCACCACGTACCTCCCACGCCTCCCGAATGAATTTCCGCTCTCCTGGGCTGAAATTTTTGTTTTTTTTAAATCTGTTTGCGGATTTGAATTTAATTTTAATTTTAATTTAAGTGGTAACTTGTAAAAATCTCAGCCTATGCACTCATACCCCTTGGGGGGTACGTGGTGGGTACGTTTCGTACCCACCACGTACCCCCCACGCCCCCCGAATGAATTTCCGCTCTCCTGGGCTCAAATTTTTGTTTTTTTAAATCTGTTTGCGGATTTGAATTTAATTTTAATTTTAATTTAAGTGGTCACTTGTAAAAATCTCATCCTATGCGCTCATACCCAGTATGGGGTACGTATGGGGTACGATCGTACCCCATACGTACCCTATACGTACTCCACGCCCCCAAAATGAACTTCCGCTCTCCTGGGCTCAAACTTTTGTTTTTTTAAATCTGTTTGCGGATTTGAATTTAATTTTAATTTTAATTTAAGTGGTCACTTGTAAAAATCTCATCCTATGCGCTCATACCCAGTATGGGGTACGAATGGGGTACGATCGTACCCCATACGTACCTTATACGTACTCCACGCCCCCAAAATGAACTTCCGCTCTCCTGGGCTCAAATTTTTGTTTTTTTAAATCTGTTTGCGGATTTGAATTTAATTTTAATTTTAATTTATGGGGTCACTTGTAAAAATCTCAGCCTATGCGCTCATACCCCTTGGGGGGTACGTGGTGGGTACGTTTCGTACCCACCACGTACCCCCCACGCCCCCCGAATGAATTTCCGCTCTCCTCGGCTCAAATTTTTGTTTTTTTAAATCTGTTTGCGGATTTGAATTTAATTTTAATTTTAATTTAAGTAGTCACTTGTAAAAATTTCAGCCTATGCGCTCATACCCCTTGGGGGGTACGTGGTGGGTACGTTTCGTACCCACCACGTACCCCCCACGCCCCCCGAATGAATTTCCGCTCTCCTGGGCTCAAATTTTTGTTTTTTTAAATCTGTTTGCGGATTTGAATTTAATTTTAATTTTAATTTAAGTGGTCACTTGTAAAAATCTCAGCCTATGCGCTCATACCCCTTGGGGGGTACGTGCTGGGTACGTTTCGTACCCACAACGTACCCCCCACGCCCCCCAAAATGAACTTCCGCTCTCCTGGGCTCAAATTTTTGTTTTTTTAAATCTGTTTGCGGATTTGAATTTAATTTTAATTTTAATTTATGGGGTCAGTTGTAAAAATCTCAGCCTATGCGCTCATACCCCTTGGGGGGTACGTGGTGGGTACGTTTCGTACCCACCACGTACCCCCCACGCCCCCCGAATGAATTTCCGCTCTCCAGGGCTCAAATTTTTGTTTTTTTAAATCTGTTTGCGGATTTGAATTTAATTTTAATTTTAATTTAAGTAGTCACTTGTAAAAATTTCAGCCTATGCGCTCATACCCCTTGGGGGGTACGTGGTGGGTACGTTTCGTACCCACCACGTACCCCCCACGCCCCCCGAATGAATTTCCGCTCTCCTGGGCTCAAATTTTTGTTTTTTTAAATCTGTTTGCGGATTTGAATTTAATTTTAATTTTAATTTAAGTGGTCACTTGTAAAAATCTCATCCTATGCGCTCATACCCAGTATGGGGTACGTATGGGGTACGTTTCGTACCCACCACGTACCCCCCATGCCCCCCGAATGAATTTCCGCTCTCCTGGGCTCAAATTTTTGTTTTTTTAAATCTGTTTGCGGATTTGAATTTAATTTTAATTTTAATTTAAGTGGTCACTTGTAAAAATCTCATCCTATGCGCTCATACCCAGTATGGGGTACGTATGGGGTACTATCGTACCCCATACGTACCCTATACGTACTCCACGCCCCCAAAATGAACTTCCGCTCTCCTGGGCTCAAATTTTTGTTTTTTTAAATCTGTTTGCGGATTTGAATTTAATTTTAATTTTAATTTAAGTGGTCACTTGTAAAAATCTCAGCCTATGCACTCATACCCCTTGGGGGGTACGTGGTGGGTACGTTTCGTACCCACCACGTACCCCCCACGCACCCCCGAATGAATTTCCGCTCTCCTGGGCTCAAATTTTTGTTTTTTTAAATCTGTTTGCGGATTTGAATTTAATTTTAATTTTAATTTAAGTAGTCACTTGTAAAAATTTCAGCCTATGCGCTCATACCCCTTGGGGGGTACGTGGTGGGTACGTTTCGTACCCACCACGTACCCCCCACGCCCCCCGAATGAATTTCCGCTCTCCTGGGCTCAAATTTTTGTTTTTTTAAATCTGTTTGCGGATTTGAATTTAATTTTAATTTTAATTTAAGTGGTCACTTGTAAAAATCTCATCCTATGCGCTCATACCCAGTATGGGGTACGTATGGGGTACGTTTCGTACCCACCACGTACCCCCCATGCCCCCCGAATGAATTTCCGCTCTCCTGGGCTCAAATTTTTGTTTTTTTAAATCTGTTTGCGGATTTGAATTTAATTTTAATTTTAATTTAAGTGGTCACTTGTAAAAATCTCATCCTATGCGCTTATACCCAGTATGGGGTACGTATGGGGTACGATCGTACCCCATACGTACCCTATACGTACTCCACGCCCCCAAAATGAACTTCCGCTCTCCTGGGCTCAAATTTTTGTTTTTTTAAATCTGTTTGCGGATTTGAATTAAATTTTAATTTTAATTTAAGTGGCCACTTGTAAAAATCTCATCCTATGCGCTCATACCCAGTATGGGGTACGTATGGGGTACGATCGTACCCCATACGTACCCTATACGTACTCCACGCCCCCAAAATGAACTTCCGCTCTCCTGGGCTCAAATTTTTGTTTTTTTAAATCTGTTTGCGGATTTGAATTAAATTTTAATTTTAATTTAAGTGGCCACTTGTAAAAATCTCATCCTATGCGCTCATACCCAGTATGGGGTACGAATGGGGTACGATCGTACCCCATACGTACCTTCTACGTACTCCACGCCCCCAAAATGAACTTCCGCTCTCCTGGGCTCAAATTTTTGTTTTTTTAAATCTGTTTGCGGATTTGAATTTAATTTTAATTTTAATTTATGGGGTCAGTTGTAAAAATCTCAGCCTATGCGCTCATACCCCTTGGGGGGTACGTGGTGGGTACGTTTCGCACCCACCACGTACCTCCCACGCCTCCCGAATGAATTTCCGCTCTCCTGGGCTGAAATTTTTGTTTTTTTAAATCTGTTTGCGGATTTGAATTTAATTTTAATTTAAGTGGTCACTTGTAAAAATCTCAGCCTATGCGCTCATACCCCTTGGGGGGTACGTGGTGGGTACGTTTCGTACCCACCACGTACCCCCCACGCCCCCCGAATGAATTTCCGCTCTCCTGGGCTCAAATTTTTGTTTTTTTAAATCTGTTTGCGGATTTGAATTTAATTTTAATTTTAATTTAAGTGGTCACTTGTAAAAATCTCATCCTATGCGCTCATACCCAGTATGGGGTACGTATGGGGTACGTTTCGTACCCACCACGTACCCCCCATGCCCCCCGAATGAATTTCCGCTCTCCTGGGCTCAAATTTTTGTTTTTTTAAATCTGTTTGCGGATTTGAATTTAATTTTAATTTTAATTTAAGTGGTCACTTGTAAAAATCTCATCCTATGCGCTCATACCCAGTATGGGGTACGTATGGGGTACTATCGTACCCCATACGTACCCTATACGTACTCCACGCCCCCAAAATGAACTTCCGCTCTCCTGGGCTCAAATTTTTGTTTTTTTAAATCTGTTTGCGGATTTGAATTTAATTTTAATTTTAATTTAAGTGGTCACTTGTAAAAATCTCAGCCTATGCACTCATACCCCTTGGGGGGTACGTGGTGGGTACGTTTCGTACCCACCACGTACCCCCCACGCCCCCCGAATGAATTTCCGCTCTCCTGGGCTCAAATTTTTGTTTTTTTAAATCTGTTTGCGGATTTGAATTTAATTTTAATTTTAATTTAAGTAGTCACTTGTAAAAATTTCAGCCTATGCGCTCATACCCCTTGGGGGGTACGTGGTGGGTACGTTTCGTACCCACCACGTACCCCCCACGCCCCCCGAATGAATTTCCGCTCTCCTGGGCTCAAATTTTTGTTTTTTTAAATCTGTTTGCGGATTTGAATTTAATTTTAATTTTAATTTAAGTGGTCACTTGTAAAAATCTCATCCTATGCGCTCATACCCAGTATGGGGTACGTATGGGGTACGTTTCGTACCCACCACGTACCCCCCATGCCCCCCGAATGAATTTCCGCTCTCCTGGGCTCAAATTTTTGTTTTTTTAAATCTGTTTGCGGATTTGAATTTAATTTTAATTTTAATTTAAGTGGTCACTTGTAAAAATCTCATCCTATGCGCTCATACCCAGTATGGGGTACGTATGGGGTACGATCACACCCCATACATACCCTATACGTACTCCACGCCCCCAAAATGAACTTCCGCTCTCCTGGGCTCAAATTTTTGTTTTTTTAAATCTGTTTGCGGATTTGAATTTAATTTTAATTTTAATTTAAGTGGTCACTTGTAAAAATCTCAGCCTATGCACTCATACCCCTTGGGGGGTACGTGGTGGGTACGTTTCGCACCCACCACGTACCTCCCACGCCTCCCGAATGAATTTCCGCTCTCCTGGGCTGAAATTTTTGTTTTTTTAAATCTGTTTGCGGATTTGAATTTAATTTTAATTTTAATTTAAGTGGTAACTTGTAAAAATCTCAGCCTATGCACTCATACCCCTTGGGGGGTACGTGGTGGGTACGTTTCGTACCCACCACGTACCCCCCACGCCCCCCGAATGAATTTCCGCTCTCCTGGGCTAAAATTTTTGTTTTTTTAAATCTGTTTGCGGATTTGAATTTAATTTTAATTTTAATTTAAGTGGTCACTTGTAAAAATCTCATCCTATGCGCTCATACCCAGTATGGGGTACGTATGGGGTACGATCGTACCCCATACGTACCCTATACGTACTCCACGCCCCCAAAATGAACTTCCGCTCTCCTGGGCTCAAACTTTTGTTTTTTTAAATCTGTTTGCGGATTTGAATTTAATTTTAATTTTAATTTAAGTGGTCACTTGTAAAAATCTCATCCTATGCGCTCATACCCAGTATGGGGTACGAATGGGGTACGATCGTACCCCATACGTACCTTATACGTACTCCACGCCCCCAAAATGAACTTCCGCTCTCCTGGGCTCAAATTTTTGTTTTTTTAAATCTGTTTGCGGATTTGAATTTAATTTTAATTTTAATTTAAGTGGTCACTTGTAAAAATCTCAGCCTATGCGCTCATACCCCTTGGGGGGTACGTGGTGGGTACGTTTCGTACCCACCACGTACCCCCCACGCCCCCCGAATGAATTTCCGCTCTCCTCGGCTCAAATTTTTGTTTTTTTAAATCTGTTTGCGGATTTGAATTTAATTTTAATTTTAATTTAAGTAGTCACTTGTAAAAATTTCAGCCTATGCGCTCATACCCCTTGGGGGGTACGTGGTGGGTACGTTTCGTACCCACCACGTACCCCCCACGCCCCCCGAATGAATTTCCGCTCTCCTGGGCTCAAACTTTTGTTTTTTTAAATCTGTTTGCGGATTTGAATTTAATTTTAATTTTAATTTAAGTGGTCACTTGTAAAAATCTCAGCCTATGCGCTCATACCCCTTGGGGGGTACGTGCTGGGTACGTTTCGTACCCACAACGTACCCCCCACGCCCCCCAAAATGAACTTCCGCTCTCCTGGGCTCAAATTTTTGTTTTTTTAAATCTGTTTGCGGATTTGAATTTAATTTTAATTTTAATTTAAGTGGTCACTTGTAAAAATCTCAGCCTATGCGCTCATACCCCTTGGGGGGTACGTGGTGGGTACGTTTCGTACCCACCACGTACCCCCCACGCCCCCGAATGAATTTCCGCTCTCCTGGGCTCAAATTTTTGTTTTTTTAAATCTGTTTGCGGATTTGAATTTAATTTTAATTTTAATTTAAGTGGTCACTTGTAAAAATCTCATCCTATGCGCTCATACCCAGTATGGGGTACGAATGGGGTACGATCGTACCCCATACGTACCTTACACGTACTCCACGCCCCCAAAATGAACTTCCGCTCTCCTGGGCTCAAATTTTTGTTTTTTTAAATCTGTTTGCGGATTTGAATTTAATTTTAATTTTAATTTAAGTGGTCACTTGTAAAAATCTCAGCCTATGCGCTCATACCCCTTGGGGGGTACGTGGTGGGTACGTTTCGTACCCACCACGTACCCCCCACGCCCCCCGAATGAATTTCCGCTCTCCTGGGCTCAAATTTTTGTTTTTTTAAATCTGTTTGCGGATTTGAATTTAATTTTAATTTTAATTTAAGTAGTCACTTGTAAAAATTTCAGCCTATGCGCTCATACCCCTTGGGGGGTACGTGGTGGGTACGTTTCGTACCCACCACGTACCCCCCACGCCCCCCGAATGAATTTCCGCTCTCCTGGGCTCAAATTTTTGTTTTTTTAAATCTGTTTGCGGATTTGAATTTAATTTTAATTTTAATTTAAGTGGTCACTTGTAAAAATCTCATCCTATGCGCTCATACCCAGTATGGGGTACGAATGGGGTACGATCGTACCCCATACGTACCTTATACGTACTCCACGCCCCCAAAATGAACTTCCGCTCTCCTGGGCTCAAATTTTTGTTTTTTTAAATCTGTTTGCGGATTTGAATTTAATTTTAATTTTAATTTATGGGGTCACTTGTAAAAATCTCAGCCTATGCGCTCATACCCCTTGGGGGGTACGTGGTGGGTACGTTTCGTACCCACCACGTACCCCCCACGCCCCCCGAATGAATTTCCGCTCTCCTGGGCTCAAATTTTTGTTTTTTTAAATCTGTTTGCGGATTTGAATTTAATTTTAATTTTAATTTAAGTGGCCACTTGTAAAAATCTCATCCTATGCGCTCATACCCAGTATGGGGTACGTATGGAATACGATCGTACCCCATACGTACCCTATACGTACTCCACGCCCCCAAAATGAACTTCCGCTCTCCTGGGCTCAAACTTTTGTTTTTTTAAATCTGTTTGCGGATTTGAATTTAATTTTAATTTTAATTTAAGTGGTCACTTGTAAAAATCTCAGCCTATGCGCTCATACCCCTTGCGGGGTACATGGTGGGTACGTTTCGTACCCACCACGTACCCCCCACGCCCCCCGAATGAATTTCCGCTCTCCTGGGCTCAAATTTTTGTTTTTTTAAATCTGTTTGCGGATTTGAATTTAATTTTAATTTTAATTTAAGTGGTCACTTGTAAAAATCTCATCCTATGCGCTCATACCCAGTATGGGGTACGTATGGGGTACGATCGTACCCCATACGTACCCTATACGTACTCCACGCCCCCAAAATGAACTTCCGCTCTTCTGGGCTCAAATTTTTGTTTTTTTAAATCTGTTTGCGGATTTGAATTTAATTTTAATTTTAATTTAAGTGGTCACTTGTAAAAATCTCAGCCTATGCGCTCATACCCCTTGCGGGGTACATGGTGGGTACGTTTCGTACCCACCACGTACCCCCCACGCCCCCGAATGAATTTCCGCTCTCCTGGGCTCAAATTTTTGTTTTTTTAAATCTGTTTGCGGATTTGAATTTAATTTTAATTTTAATTTATGGGGTCACTTGTAAAAATCTCAGCCTATGCGCTCATACCCCTTGCGGGGTACATGGTGGGTACGTTTCGTACCCACCACGTACCCCCCACGCCCCCGAATGAATTTCCGCTCTCCTGGGCTCAAATTTTTGTTTTTTTAAATCTGTTTGCGGATTTGAATTTAATTTTAATTTTAATTTAAGTGGTCACTTGTAAAAATCTCAGCCTATGCGCTCATACCCCTTGCGGGGTACATGGTGGGTACGTTTCGTACCCACCACGTACCCCCCACGCCCCCGAATGAATTTCCGCTCTCCTGGGCTCAAATTTTTGTTTTTTTAAATCTGTTTGCGGATTTGAATTTAATTTTAATTTTAATTTATGGGGTCACTTGTAAAAATCTCAGCCTATGCGCTCATACCCCTTGGGGGGTACGTGGCCCTTGGCCACCACGAACCCCCCACGCTTCCCGAATGAATTTCCGCTCTCCTGGGCTCAAATTTTTGTTTTTTTAAATCTGTTTGCGGATTTGAATTTAATTTTAATTTTAATTTAAGTAGTCACTTGTAAAAATTTCAGCCTATGCGCTCATACCCCTTGGGGGGTACGTGGTGGGTACGTTTCGTACCCACCACGTACCCCCCAAGGGGTATGAGTGCATAGGCTGAGATTTTTACAACTGACCACTTAAATTAAAATTAAAATTAAATTCAAATCCGCAAACAGATTTAAAAAAACAAAAATTTGAGCCCAGGAGAGCGGAAATTCATTCGGGAGGCGTGGGAGGTACGTGGTGGGTGCGAAACGTACCCACCACGTACCCCCCAAGGGGTATGAGCGCATAGGCTGAGATTTTTACAAGTGACCACTTAAATTAAAATTAAATTCAAATCCGCAAACAGATTTAAAAAAACAAAAATTTGAGCCCAGGAGAGCTGAAGTTCATTTCGGGGGCGTGGAGTACGTATAGGGTACGTATGGGGTACGATCGTACCCCATACGTACCCCATACTGGGTATGAGCGCATAGGATGAGATTTTTACAAGTGACCACTTAAATTAAAATTAAAATTAAATTCAAATCCGCAAACAGATTTAAAAAAACAAAAATTTGAGCCCAGGAGAGCGGAAATTCATTCGGGGGCGTGGGGGGTGCGTGGTGGGTACGAAACGTACCCCATACGTACCCCATACTGGGTATGAGCGCATAGGATGAGATTTTTACAAGTGACCACTTAAATTAAAATTAAAATTAAATTCAAATCCGCAAACAGATTTAAAAAAACAAAAATTTGAGCCCAGGAGAGCGGAAATTCATTCGAGGGGCGTGGGGGGTACGTGGTGGGTACGAAACGTACCCACCATGTACCCCCAAGGGGTATGAGCGCATATGATGAGATTTTTACAAGTGACCACTTAAATTAAAATTAAAATTAAATTCAAATCCGCAAACAGATTTAAAAAAACAAAAATTTGAGCCCAGGAGAGCGGAAATTCATTCGGGGGGCGTGGGGGGTACGTGGTGGGTACGAAACGTACCCACCATGTACCCCGCAAGGGGTATGAGCGCATAGGCTGAGATTTTTACAAGTGACCACTTAAATTAAAATTAAAATTAAATTCAAATCCGCAAACAGATTTAAAAAAACAAAAATTTGAGCCCAGGAGAGCGGAAGTTCATTTTGGGGGCGTGGAGTACGTATAGGGTACGTATGGGGTACGATCGTACCCCATACGTACCCCATACTGGGTATGAGCGCATAGGATGAGATTTTTACAAGTGGCCACTTAAATTAAAATTAAAATTTAATTCAAATCCGCAAACAGATTTAAAAAAACAAAAATTTGAGCCCAGGAGAACGGAAATTCATTCGGGGGGCGTGGAGGGTACGTGGTGGGTACGAAACGTACCCACCATGTACCCCCAAGGGGTATGAGCGCATATGATGAGATTTTTACAAGTGACCACTTAAATTAAAATTAAAATTAAATTCAAATCCGCAAACAGATTTAAAAAAACAGAAATTTGAGCCCAGGAGAGCGGAAGTTCATTTTGGGGGCGTGGAGTACGTATAGGGTACGTATGGGGTACGATCGTACCCCATACGTACCCCATACTGGGTATAAGCGCATAGGATGAGATTTTTACAAGTGACCACTTAAATTAAAATTAAAATTAAATTCAAATCCGCAAACAGATTTAAAAAAACAAAAATTTGAGCCCAGGAGAGCGGAAATTCATTCGGGGGCGTACGAAACGTACCCACCACGTACCCCCCAAGGGGTATGAGTGCATAGGCTGAGATTTTTACAAGTGGCCACTTAAATTAAAATTAAAATTAAATTCAAATCCGCAAACAGATTTAAAAAAACAAAAATTTGAGCCCAGGAGAGCGGAAGTTCATTTTGGGGGCGTGGAGTAGGTATAGGGTACGTATGGGGTGCGCACGTACCCCATACGTACCCCATACTGGGTATGAGCGCATAGGATGAGATTTTTACAAGTGACCACTTAAATTAAAATTAAAATTAAATTCAAATCCGCAAACAGATTTAAAAAAACAAAAATTTGAGCCCAGGAGAGCGGAAATTCATTCGGGGGGCGTGGGGGGTACGTGGTGGGTACGAAACGTACCCACCACGTACCCCCCAAGGGGTATGAGCGCATAGGCTGAGATTTTTACAAGTGACCACTTAAATTAAAATTAAAATTAAATTCAAATCCGCAAACAGATTTAAAAAAACAAAAATTTGAGCCCAGGAGAGCGGAAATTCATTCGGGTTCGTGGGGGGTACGTGGTGGGTACGAAACGTAATCACCACGTACCCCCCAAGGGGTATGAGCGCATAGGCTGAGATTTTTACAAGTGACCACTTAAATTAAAATTAAAATTAAATTCAAATCCGCAAACAGATTTAAAAAAACAAAAATTTGAGCCCAGGAGAGCGGAAATTCATTCGGGAGGCGTGGGCGGTACGTGGTGGGTGCGAAACGTACCCACCACGTACCCCCCAAGGGGTATGAGCGCATAGGCTGAGATTTTTACAAGTGACCACTTAAATTAAAATTAAAATTAAATTCAAATCCGCAAACAGATTTAAAAAAACAAAAATTTGAGCCCAGGAGAGCGGAAATTCATTCGGGGGCGTGGGGGGTACGTGGTGGGTACGAAACGTAATCACCACGTACCCCCCAAGGGGTATGAGCGCATAGGCTGAGATTTTTACAAGTGACCACTTAAATTAAAATTAAAATTAAATTCAAATCCGCAAACAGATTTAAAAAAACAAAAATTTGAGCCCAGGAGAGCGGAAGTTCATTTTGGGGGGCGTGGGGGGTACGTGGTGGGTACGAAACGTACCCACCACGTACCCCCCAAGGGGTATGAGCGCATAGGCTGAGATTTTTACAAGTGACCACTTAAATTAAAATTAAAATTAAATTCAAATCCGCAAACAGATTTAAAAAAACAAAAATTTGAGCCCAGGAGAGCGGAAATTCATTCGGGGGGCGTGGGGGATACGTGGTGGGTACGAAACGTACCCACCACGTACCCCCCAAGGGGTATGAGCGCATAGGCTGAAATTTTTACAAGTGACTACTTAAATTAAAATTAAATTCAAATCCGCAAACAGATTTAAAAAAACAAAAATTTGAGCCCAGGAGAGCGGAAGTTCATTTTGGGGGCGTGGAGTACGTATGGGGTACGATCGTACCCCATTCGTACCCCATACTGGGTATGAGCGCATAGGATGAGATTTTTACAAGTGACCACTTAAATTAAAATTAAAATTAAATTCAAATCCGCAAACAGATTTAAAAAAACAAAAGTTTGAGCCCAGGAGAGCGGAAGTTCATTTTGGGGGCGTGGAGTACGTATGGGGTACGATCGTACCCCATACGTACCCCATACTGGGTATGAGCGCATAGGATGAGATTTTTACAAGTGACCAATTAAATTAAAATTAAAATTAAATTCAAATCCGCAAACAGATTTAAAAAAACAAAAATTTGAGCCCAGGAGAGCGGAAATTCATTCGGGAGGCGTGGGCGGTACGTGGTGGGTGCGAAACGTACCCACCACGTACCCCCCAAGGGGTATGAGCGCATAGGCTGAGATTTTTACAAGTGACCACTTAAATTAAAATTAAAATTAAATTCAAATCCGCAAACAGATTTAAAAAAACAAAAATTTGAGCCCAGGAGAGCGGAAATTCATTCGGGGGCGTGGGGGGTACGTGGTGGGTACGAAACGTAATCACCACGTACCCCCCAAGGGGTATGAGCGCATAGGCTGAGATTTTTACAAGTGACCACTTAAATTAAAATTAAAATTAAATTCAAATCCGCAAACAGATTTAAAAAAACAAAAATTTGAGCCCAGGAGAGCGGAAGTTCATTTTGGGGGGCGTGGGGGGTACGTGGTGGGTACGAAACGTACCCACCACGTACCCCCCAAGGGGTATGAGCGCATAGGCTGAGATTTTTACAAGTGACCACTTAAATTAAAATTAAAATTAAATTCAAATCCGCAAACAGATTTAAAAAAACAAAAATTTGAGCCCAGGAGAGCGGAAATTCATTCGGGGGGCGTGAAGGATACGTGGTGGGTACGAAACGTACCCACCACGTACCCCCCAAGGGGTATGAGCGCATAGGCTGAAATTTTTACAAGTGACTACTTAAATTAAAATTAAATTCAAATCCGCAAACAGATTTAAAAAAACAAAAATTTGAGCCCAGGAGAGCGGAAGTTCATTTTGGGGGCGTGGAGTACGTATGGGGTACGATCGTACCCCATTCGTACCCCATACTGGGTATGAGCGCATAGGATGAGATTTTTACAAGTGACCACTTAAATTAAAATTAAAATTAAATTCAAATCCGCAAACAGATTTAAAAAAACAAAAGTTTGAGCCCAGGAGAGCGGAAGTTCATTTTGGGGGCGTGGAGTACGTATAGGATACGTATGGGGTACGATCGTACCCCATACGTACCCCATACTGGGTATGAGCGCATAGGATGAGATTTTTACAAGTGACCACTTAAATTAAAATTAAAATTAAATTCAAATCCGCAAACAGATTTAAAAAAACAAAAATTTGAGCCCAGGAGAGCGGAAATTCATTCGGGGGCGTGGGGGGTACGTGGTGGGTACGAAACGTAATCACCACGTACCCCCCAAGGGGTATGAGCGCATAGGCTGAGATTTTTACAAGTGACCACTTAAATTAAAATTAAAATTAAATTCAAATCCGCAAACAGATTTAAAAAAACAAAAATTTGAGCCCAGGAGAGCGGAAATTCATTCGGGGGGCGTGGGGGATACGTGGTGGGTACGAAACGTACCCACCACGTACCCCCCAAGGGGTATGAGCGCATAGGCTGAAATTTTTACAAGTGACTACTTAAATTAAAATTAAATTCAAATCCGCAAACAGATTTAAAAAAACAAAAATTTGAGCCCAGGAGAGCGGAAGTTCATTTTGGGGGCGTGGAGTACGTATGGGGTACGATCGTACCCCATTCGTACCCCATACTGGGTATGAGCGCATAGGATGAGATTTTTACAAGTGACCACTTAAATTAAAATTAAAATTAAATTCAAATCCGCAAACAGATTTAAAAAAACAAAAGTTTGAGCCCAGGAGAGCGGAAGTTCATTTTGGGGGCGTGGAGTACGTATAGGGTACGTATGGGGTACGATCGTACCCCATACGTACCCCATACTGGGTATGAGCGCATAGGATGAGATTTTTACAAGTGACCAATTAAATTAAAATTAAAATTAAATTCAAATCCGCAAACAGATTTAAAAAAACAAAAATTTGAGCCCAGGAGAGCGGAAATTCATTCGGGGGCGTGGGGGGTGCGGTGATTTGAATTTAATTTTAATTTAAGTGGTCACTTGTAAAAATCTCAGCCTATGCGCTCATACCCCTTGGGGGGTACGTGGTGGGTACGTTTCGCACCCACCACGTACCGCCCACGCCTCCCGAATGAATTTCCGCTCTCCTGGGCTCAAATTTTTGTTTTTTTAAATCTGTTTGCGGATTTGAATTTAATTTTAATTTTAATTTAAGTGGTCACTTGTAAAAATCTCAGCCTATGCACTCATACCCCTTGGGGGGTACGTGGTGGGTACGTTTCGTACCCACCACGTACCCCCCACGCCCCCCGAATGAATTTCCGCTCTCCTGGGCTCAAATTTTTGTTTTTTTAAATCTGTTTGCGGATTTGAATTTAATTTTAATTTTAATTTAAGTGGTCACTTGTAAAAATCTCAGCCTATGCGCTCATACCCCTTGGGGGGTACGTGGTGGGTACGTTTCGCACCCACCACGTACCGCCCACGCCTCCCGAATGAATTTCCGCTCTCCTGGGCTCAAATTTTTGTTTTTTTAAATCTGTTTGCGGATTTGAATTTAATTTTAATTTTAATTTAAGTGGTCAGTTGTAAAAATCTCATCCTATGCGCTCATACCCAGTATGGGGTACGTATGGGGTACGATCGTACCCCATACGTACCCTATACGTACTCCACGCCCCCAAAATGAACTTCCGCTCTCCTGGGCTCAAACTTTTGTTTTTTTAAATCTGTTTGCGGATTTGAATTTAAATTTAATTTTAATTTTAGTTGTCACTTGTAAAAATCTCAGCCTATGCGCTCATACCCCTTGGGGGGTACGTGGTGGGTACGTTTCGTACCCACCACGTACCCCCCACGCCCCCCGAATGAATTTCCGCTCTCCTGGGCTCAAATTTTTGTTTTTTTAAATCTGTTTGCGGATTTGAATTTAATTTTAATTTTAATTTAAGTGGTCACTTGTAAAAATCTCAGCCTATGCGCTCATACCCCTTGCGGGGTACGTGGTGGGTACGTTTTGTACCCACCACGTACCCCCCACGCCCCCCGAATGAATTTCCGCTCTCCTGGGCTCAAATTTTTGTTTTTTTAAATCTGTTTGCGGATTTGAATTTAATTTGAATTTTAATTTAAGTGGTCACTTGTAAAAATCTCAGCCTATGCGCTCATACCCCTTGGGGGGTACGTGGTGGGTACGTTTCGTACCCACCACGTACCCCCCACGCCCCCCGAATGAATTTCCGCTCTCCTGGGCTCAAATTTTTGTTTTTTTAAATCTGTTTGCGGATTTGAATTTAATTTTAATTTTAATTTAAGTGGTCACTTGTAAAAATCTCAGCCTATGCGCTCATACCCCTTGGGGGGTACGTGGTGGGTACGTTTCGTACCCACCACGTACCCCCCACGCCCCCCGAATGAATTTCCGCTCTCCTGGGCTCAAATTTTTGTTTTTTTAAATCTGTTTGCGGATTTGAATTTAATTTTAATTTTAATTTAAGTGGTCACTTGTAAAAATCTCAGCCTATGCGCTCATACCCCTTGGGGGGTACGTGGTGGGTACGTTTCGTACCCACCACGTACCCCCCACGCCCCCCGAATGAATTTCCGCTCTCCTGGGCTCAAATTTTTGTTTTTTTAAATCTGTTTGCGGATTTGAATTTAATTTTAATTTTAATTTAAGTGGTCACTTGTAAAAATCTCAGCCTATGCGCTCATACCCCTTGGGGGGTACGTGGTGGGTACGTTTCGTACCCACCACGTACCCCCCACGCCCCCCGAATGAATTTCCGCTCTCCTGGGCTCAAATTTTTGTTTTTTTAAATCTGTTTGCGGATTTGAATTTAATTTTAATTTTAATTTAAGTGGTCACTTGTAAAAATCTCATCCTATGCGCTCATACCCCTTGGGGGGTACGTGGTGGGTACGTTTCGTACCCACCACGTACCCCCCACGCCCCCCGAATGAATTTCCGCTCTCCTGGGCTCAAATTTTTGTTTTTTTAAATCTGTTTGCGGATTTGAATTTAATTTTAATTTTAATTTAAGTGGTCACTTGTAAAAATCTCAGCCTATGCGCTCATACCCCTTGGGGGGTACGTGGTGGGTACGTTTCGTACCCACCACGTACCCCCCACGCCCCCCGAATGAATTTCCGCTCTCCTGGGCTCAAATTTTTGTTTTTTTAAATCTGTTTGCGGATTTGAATTTAATTTTAATTTTAATTTAAGTGGTCACTTGTAAAAATCTCAGCCTATGCGCTCATACCCCTTGGGGGGTACGTGGTGGGTACGTTTCGTACCCACCACGTACCCCCACGCCCCCCGAATGAATTTCCGCTCTCCTGGGCTCAAATTTTTGTTTTTTTAAATCTGTTTGCGGATTTGAATTTAATTTTAATTTTAATTTAAGTGGTCACTTGTAAAAATCTCAGCCTATGCGCTCATATCCCTTGGGGGGTACGTGGTGGGTACGTTTCGTACCCACCACGTACCCCCCACGCCCCCCGAATGAATTTCCGCTCTCCTGGGCTCAAATTTTTGTTTTTTTAAATCTGTTTGCGGATTTGAATTTAATTTTAATTTTAATTTAAGTGGTCACTTGTAAAAATCTCAGCCTATGCGCTCATACCCCTTGGGGGGTACGTGGTGGGTACGTTTCGTACCCACCACGTACCCCCCACGCCCCCCGAATGAATTTCCGCTCTCCTGGGCTCAAATTTTTGTTTTTTTAAATCTGTTTGCGGATTTGAATTTAATTTTAATTTTAATTTAAGTGGTCACTTGTAAAAATCTCAGCCTATGCGCTCATACCCCTTGGGGGGTACGTGGTGGGTACGTTTCGTACCCACCACGTACCCCCCACGCCCCCCGAATGAATTTCCGCTCTCCTGGGCTCAAATTTTTGTTTTTTTAAATCTGTTTGCGGATTTGAATTTAATTTTAATTTTAATTTAAGTGGTCACTTGTAAAAATCTCAGCCTATGCGCTCATACCTCTTGGGGGGTACGTGGTGGGTACGTTTCGTACCCACCACGTATCCCCCACGCCCCCCGAATGAATTTCCGCTCTCCTGGGCTCAAATTTTTGTTTTTTTAAATCTGTTTGCGGATTTGAATTTAATTTTAATTTTAATTTAAGTGGTCACTTGTAAAAATCTCAGCCTATGCGCTCATACCCCTTGGGGGGTACGTGGTGGGTACGTTTCGTACCCACCACGTACCCCCCACGCCCCCCGAATGAATTTCCGCTCTCCTGGGCTCAAAGTTTTGTTTTTTTAAATCTGTTTGCGGATTTGAATTTAATTTTAATTTTAATTTAAGTGGTCACTTGTAAAAATCTCAGCCTATGCGCTCATACCCCTTGGGGGGTACGTGGTGGGTACGTTTCGTACCCACCACGTACCCCCCACGCCCCCCGAATGAATTTCCGCTCTCCTGGGCTCAAATTTTTGTTTTTTTAAATCTGTTTGCGGATTTGAATTTAATTTTAATTTTAATTTAAGTGGTCACTTGTAAAAATCTCAGCCTATGCGCTCATACCCCTTGGGGGGTACGTGGTGGGTACGTTTCGTACCCACCACGTACCCCCCACGCCCCCCGAATGAATTTCCGCTCTCCTGGGCTCAAATTTTTGTTTTTTTAAATCTGTTTGCGGATTTGAATTTAATTTTAATTTTAATTTAAGTGGTCACTTGTAAAAATCTCATCCTATGCGCTCATACCCCTTGGGGGGTACGTGGTGGGTACGTTTCGTACCCACCACGTACCCCCCACGCCCCCCGAATGAATTTCCGCTCTCCTGGGCTCAAATTTTTGTTTTTTTAAATCTGTTTGCGGATTTGAATTTAATTTGAATTTTAATTTAAGTGGTCACTTGTAAAAATCTCAGCCTATGCGCTCATACCCCTTGGGGGGTACGTGGTGGGTACGTTTCGTACCCACCACGTACCCCCCACGCCCCCCGAATGAATTTCCGCTCTCCTGGGCTCAAATTTTTGTTTTTTTAAATCTGTTTGCGGATTTGAATTTAATTTTAATTTTAATTTAAGTGGTCACTTGTAAAATCTCAGCCTATGCGCTCATACCCCTTGGGGGGTACGTGGTGGGTACGTTTCGTACCCACCACGTACCCCCCACGCCCCCCGAATGAATTTCCGCTCTCCTGGGCTCAAATTTTTGTTTTTTTAAATCTGTTTGCGGATTTGAATTTAATTTTAATTTTAATTTAAGTGGTCACTTGTAAAAATCTCAGCCTATGCGCTCATACCCCTTGGGGGGTACGTGGTGGGTACGAAACGTACCCCCCACGTACCCCCCACGCCCCCCGAATGAATTTCCGCTCTCCTGGGCTCAAATTTTTGTTTTTTTAAATCTGTTTGCGGATTTGAATTTAATTTTAATTTTAATTTAAGTGGTCACTTGTAAAAATCTCAGCCTATGCGCTCATACCCCTTGGGGGGTACGTGGTGGGTACGTTTCGTACCCACCACGTACCCCCCACGTCCCCCGAATGAATTTCCGCTCTCCTGGGCTCAAATTTTTGTTTTTTTAAATCTGTTTGCGGATTTGAATTTAATTTTAATTTTAATTTAAGTGGTCACTTGTAAAAATCTCAGCCTATGCGCTCATACCCCTTGGGGGGTACGTGGTGGGTACGTTTCGTACCCACCACGTACCCCCCACGCCCCCCGAATGAATTTCCGCTCTCCTGGGCTCAAATTTTTGTTTTTTAAATCTGTTTGCGGATTTGAATTTAATTTTAATTTTAATTTAAGTGGTCACTTGTAAAAATCTTAGCCTATGCGCTCATACCCCTTGGGGGGTACGTGGTGGGTACGTTTCGTACCCACCACGTACCCCCCACGCCCCCCGAATGAATTTCCGCTCTCCTGGGCTCAAATTTTTGTTTTTTTAAATCTGTTTGCGGATTTGAATTTAATTTTAATTTTAATTTAAGTGGTCACTTGTAAAAATCTCAGCCTATGCGCTCATACCCCTTGGGGGGTACGTGGTGGGTACGTTTCGTACCCACCACGTACCCCCCACGCCCCCCGAATGAATTTCCGCTCTCCTGGGCTCAAATTTTTGTTTTTTTAAATCTGTTTGCGGATTTGAATTTAATTTTAATTTTAATTTAAGTGGTCACTTGTAAAAATCTCAGCCTATGCGCTCATACCCCTTGGGGGGTACGTGGTGGGTACGTTTCGTACCCACCACGTACCCCCCACGCCCCCCGAATGAATTTCCGCTCTCCTGGGCTCAAATTTTTGTTTTTTTAAATCTGTTTGCGGATTTGAATTTAATTTTAATTTTAATTTAAGTGGTCACTTGTAAAAATCTCAGCAACAAAAATTTGAGCCCAGGAGAGCGGAAATTCATTCGGGGGGCGTGGGGGGTACGTGATGGTACGAAACGTACCCACCACGTACCCCCCACGCCCCCCGAATGAATTTCCGCTCTCCTGGGCTCAAATTTTTGTTTTTTTAAATCTGTTTGCGGATTTGAATTTAATTTTAATTTTAATTTAAGTGGTCACTTGTAAAAATCTCAGCCTATGCGCTCATACCCCTTGGGGGGTACGTGGTGGGTACGTTTCGTACCCACCACGTACCCCCCACGCCCCCCGAATGAATTTCCGCTCTCCTGGGCTCAAATTTTTGTTTTTTTAAATCTGTTTGCGGATTTGAATTTAATTTTAATTTTAATTTAAGTGGTCACTTGTAAAAATCTCAGCCTATGCGCTCATACCCCTTGGGGGGTACGTGGTGGGTACGTTTCGTACCCACCACGCACCCCCCACGCCCCCCGAATGAATTTCCGCTCTCCTGGGCTCAAATTTTTGTTTTTTTAAATCTGTTTGCGGATTTGAATTTAATTTGAATTTTAATTTAAGTGGTCACTTGTAAAAATCTCAGCCTATGCGCTCATACCCCTTGGGGGGTACGTGGTGGGTACGTTTCGTACCCACCACGTACCCCCCACGCCCCCCGAATGAATTTCCGCTCTCCTGGGCTCAAATTTTTGTTTTTTTAAATCTGTTTGCGGATTTGAATTTAATTTTAATTTTAATTTAAGTGGTCACTTGTAAAAATCTCAGCCTATGCGCTCATACCCCTTGGGGGGTACGTGGTGGGTACGTTTCGTACCGACCACGTACCCCCCACGCCCCCCGAATGAATTTCCGCTCTCCTGGGCTCAAATTTTTGTTTTTTTAAATCTGTTTGCGGATTTGAATTTAATTTTAATTTTAATTTAAGTGGTCACTTGTAAAAATCTCAGCCTATGCGCTCATACCCCTTGGGGGGTACGTGGTGGGTACGTTTCGTACCCACCACGTATCCCCCACGCCCCCCGAATGAATTTCCGCTCTCCTGGGCTCAAATTTTTGTTTTTTTAAATCTGTTTGCGGATTTGAATTTAATTTTAATTTTAATTTAAGTGGTCACTTGTAAAAATCTCAGCCTATGCGCTCATACCCCTTGGGGGGTACGTGGTGGGTATGTTTCGTACCCACCACGTACCCCCCACGCCCCCCGAATGAATTTCCGCTCTCCTGGGCTCAAAGTTTTGTTTTTTTAAATCTGTTTGCGGATTTGAATTTAATTTTAATTTTAATTTAAGTGGTCACTTGTAAAAATCTCAGCCTATGCGCTCATACCCCTTGGGGGGTACGTGGTGGGTACGTTTCGTACCCACCACGTACCCCCCACGCCCCCCGAATGAATTTCCGCTCTCCTGGGCTCAAATTTTTGTTTTTTTAAATCTGTTTGCGGATTTGAATTTAATTTTAATTTTAATTTAAGTGGTCACTTGTAAAAATCTCAGCCTATGCGCTCATACCCCTTGGGGGGTACGTGGTGGGTACGTTTCGTACCCACCACGTACCCCCCACGCCCCCCGAATGAATTTCCGCTCTCCTGGGCTCAAATTTTTGTTTTTTTAAATCTGTTTGCGGATTTGAATTTAATTTTAATTTTAATTTAAGTGGTCACTTGTAAAAATCTCATCCTATGCGCTCATACCCCTTGGAGGGTACGTGGTGGGTACGTTTCGTACCCACCACGTACCCCCCACGCCCCCCGAATGAATTTCCGCTCTCCTGGGCTCAAATTTTTGTTTTTTTAAATCTGTTTGCGGATTTGAATTTAATTTGAATTTTAATTTAAGTGGTCACTTGTAAAAATCTCAGCCTATGCGCTCATACCCCTTGGGGGGTACGTGGTGGGTACGTTTCGTACCCACCACGTACCCCCCACGCCCCCCGAATGAATTTCCGCTCTCCTGGGCTCAAATTTTTGTTTTTTTAAATCTGTTTGCGGATTTGAATTTAATTTTAATTTTAATTTAAGTGGTCACTTGTAAAATCTCAGCCTATGCGCTCATACCCCTTGGGGGGTACGTGGTGGGTACGTTTCGTACCCACCACGTACCCCCCACGCCCCCCGAATGAATTTCCGCTCTCCTGGGCTCAAATTTTTGTTTTTTTAAATCTGTTTGCGGATTTGAATTTAATTTTAATTTTAATTTAAGTGGTCACTTGTAAAAATCTCAGCCTATGCGCTCATACCTCTTGGGGGGTACGTGGTGGGTACGAAACGTACCCCCCACGTACCCCCCACGCCCCCCGAATGAATTTCCGCTCTCCTGGGCTCAAATTTTTGTTTTTTTAAATCTGTTTGCGGATTTGAATTTAATTTTAATTTTAATTTAAGTGGTCACTTGTAAAAATCTCAGCCTATGCGCTCATACCCCTTGGGGGGTACGTGGTGGGTACGTTTCGTACCCACCACGTACCCCCCACGTCCCCCGAATGAATTTCCGCTCTCCTGGGCTCAAATTTTTGTTTTTTTAAATCTGTTTGCGGATTTGAATTTAATTTTAATTTTAATTTAAGTGGTCACTTGTAAAAATCTCAGCCTATGCGCTCATACCCCTTGGGGGGTACGTGGTGGGTACGTTTCGTACCCACCACGTACCCCCCACGCCCCCCGAATGAATTTCCGCTCTCCTGGGCTCAAATTTTTGTTTTTTTAAATCTGTTTGCGGATTTGAATTTAATTTTAATTTTAATTTAAGTGGTCACTTGTAAAAATCTCAGCCTATGCGCTCATACCCCTTGGGGGGTACGTGGTGGGTACGTTTCGTACCCACCACGTACCCCCCACGCCCCCCGAATGAATTTCCGCTCTCCTGGGCTCAAATTTTTGTTTTTTAAATCTGTTTGCGGATTTGAATTTAATTTTAATTTTAATTTAAGTGGTCACTTGTAAAAATCTTAGCCTATGCGCTCATACCCCTTGGGGGGTACGTGGTGGGTACGTTTCGTACCCACCACGTACCCCCCACGCCCCCCGAATGAATTTCCGCTCTCCTGGGCTCAAATTTTTGTTTTTTTAAATCTGTTTGCGGATTTGAATTTAATTTTAATTTTAATTTAAGTGGTCACTTGTAAAAATCTCAGCCTATGCGCTCATACCCCTTGGGGGGTACGTGGTGGGTACGTTTCGTACCCACCACGTACTCCCCACGCCCCCCGAATGAATTTCCGCTCTCCTGGGCTCAAATTTTTGTTTTTTTAAATCTGTTTGCGGATTTGAATTTAATTTTAATTTTAATTTAAGTGGTCACTTGTAAAAATCTCAGCCTATGCGCTCATACCCCTTGGGGGGTACGTGGTGGGTACGTTTCGTACCCACCACGTACCCCCCACGCCCCCCGAATGAATTTCCGCTCTCCTGGGCTCAAATTTTTGTTTTTTTAAATCTGTTTGCGGATTTGAATTTAATTTTAATTTTAATTTAAGTGGTCACTTGTAAAAATCTCAGCAACAAAAATTTGAGCCCAGGAGAGCGGAAATTCATTCGGGGGGCGTGGGGGGTACGTGATGGTACGAAACGTACCCACCACGTACCCCCCACGCCCCCCGAATGAATTTCCGCTCTCCTGGGCTCAAATTTTTGTTTTTTTAAATCTGTTTGCGGATTTGAATTTAATTTTAATTTTAATTTAAGTGGTCACTTGTAAAAATCTCAGCCTATGCGCTCATACCCCTTGGGGGGTACGTGGTGGGTACGTTTCGTACCCACCACGTACCCCCCACGCCCCCCGAATGAATTTCCGCTCTCCTGGGCTCAAATTTTTGTTTTTTTAAATCTGTTTGCGGATTTGAATTTAATTTTAATTTTAATTTAAGTGGTCACTTGTAAAAATCTCAGCCTATGCGCTCATACCCCTTGGGGGGTACGTGGTGGGTACGTTTCGTACCCACCACGCACCCCCCACGCCCCCCGAATGAATTTCCGCTCTCCTGGGCTCAAATTTTTGTTTTTTTAAATCTGTTTGCGGATTTGAATTTAATTTTAATTTTAATTTAAGTGGTCACTTGTAAAAATCTCAGCCTATGCGCTCATACCCCTTGGGGGGTACGTGGTGGGTACGTTTCGTACCCACCACGTACAGCCCACGCCCCCCGAATGAATTTCCGCTCTCCTGGGCTCAAATTTTTGTTTTTTTAAATCTGTTTGCGGATTTGAATTTAATTTTAATTTTAATTTAAGTGGTCACTTGTAAAAATCTCATCCTATGCGCTCATACCCCTTGGGGGGTACGTGGTGGGTACGTTTCGTACCCACCACGTACCCCCCACGCCCCCCGAATGAATTTCCGCTCTCCTGGGCTCAAATTTTTGTTTTTTTAAATCTGTTTGCGGATTTGAATTTAATTTTAATTTTAATTTAAGTGGTCACTTGTAAAAATCTCAGCCTATGCACTCATACCCCTTGGGGGGTACGTGGTGGGTACGTTTCGTACCCACCACGTACCCCCCACGCCCCCCGAATGAATTTCCGCTCTCCTGGGCTCAAATTTTTGTTTTTTTAAATCTGTTTGCGGATTTGAATTTAATTTTAATTTTAATTTAAGTGGTCACTTGTAAAAATCTCAGCCTATGCGCTCATACCCCTTGGGGGGTACGTGGTGGGTACGTTTCGTACCCACCACGTACCCCCCACGCCCCCCGAATGAATTTCCGCTCTCCTGGGCTCAAATTTTTGTTTTTTTAAATCTGTTTGCGGATTTGAATTTAATTTTAATTTTAATTTAAGTGGTCACTTGTAAAAATCTCAGCCTATGCGCTCATACCCAGTATGGGGTACGTATGGGGTACGATCGTACCCCATAGGTACCCTATACGTACTCCACGCCCCCAAAATGAACTTCCGCTCTCCTGGGCTCAAATTTTTGTTTTTTTAAATCTGTTTGCGAATTTGAATTTAATTTTAATTTTAATTTAAGTGGTCACTTGTAAAAATCTCAGCCTATGCGCTCATACCCCTTGGGGGGTACGTGGTGGGTACGTTTCGTACCCACCACGTACCCCACGCCCCCCGAATGAATTTCCGCTCTCCTGGGCTCAAATTTTTGTTTTTTTAAATCTGTTTGCGGATTTGAATTTAATTTTAATTTTAATTTAAGTGGTCACTTGTAAAAATCTCAGCCTATGCGCTCATACCCCTTGGGGGGTACGTGGTGGGTACGTTTCGTACCCACCACGTACCCCCCACGCCCCCCGAATGAATTTCCGCTCTCCTGGGCTCAAATTTTTGTTTTTTTAAATCTGTTTGCGGATTTGAATTTAATTTTAATTTTAATTTAAGTGGTCACTTGTAAAAATCTCAGCCTATGCGCTCATACCCCCCACGCCCCCCGAATGAATTTCCGCTCTCCTGGGCTCAAATTTTTGTTTTTTTAAATCTGTTTGCGGATTTGAATTTAATTTTAATTTTAATTTAAGTGGTCACTTGTAAAAATCTCAGCCTATGCGCTCATACCCCTTGGGGGGTACGTGGTGGGTACGTTTCGTACCCACCACGTACCCCCCACGCCCCCCGAATGAATTTCCGCTCTCCTGGGCTCAAATTTTTGTTTTTTTAAATCTGTTTGCGGATTTGAATTTAATTTTAATTTTAATTTAAGTGGTCACTTGTAAAAATCTCAGCCTATGCGCTCATACCCCTTGGGGGTACATGGTGGGTATGTTTCGTACCCACCACGTACCCCCCACGCCCCCCGAATGAATTTCCGCTCTCCTGGGCTCAAATTTTTGTTTTTTTAAATCTGTTTGCGGATTTGAATTTAATTTTAATTTTAATTTAAGTGGTCACTTGTAAAAATCTCAGCCTATGCGCTCATACCCCTTGGGGGGTACGTGGTGGGTACGTTTCGTACCCACCACGTACCCCCCACGCCCCCCGAATGAATTTCCGCTCTCCTGGGCTCAAATTTTTGTTTTTTTAAATCTGTTTGCGGATTTGAATTTAATTTTAATTTTAATTTAAGTGGTCACTTGTAAAAATCTCAGCCTATGCGCTCATACCCCTTGGGGGGTACGTGGTGGGTACGTTTCGTACCCACCACGTACCCCCCACGCCCCCCGAATGAATTTCCGCTCTCCTGGGCTCAAATTTTTGTTTTTTTAAATCTGTTTGCGGATTTGAATTTAATTTTAATTTTAATTTAAGTGGTCACTTGTAAAAATCTCAGCCTATGCGCTCATACCCAGTATGGGGTACGTATGGGGTACGATCGTACCCCATAGGTACCCTATACGTACTCCACGCCCCCAAAATGAACTTCCGCTCTCCTGGGCTCAAATTTTTGTTTTTTTAAATCTGTTTGCGGATTTGAATTTAATTTTAATTTTAATTTAAGTGGTCACTTGTAAAAATCTCAGCCTATGCGCTCATACCCCTTGGGGGGTACGTGGTGGGTACGTTTCGTACCCACCACGTACCCCCCACGCCCCCCAAATGAATTTCCGCTCTCCTGGGCTCAAATTTTTGTTTTTTTAAATCTGTTTGAGGATTTGAATTTAATTTTAATTTTAATTTAAGTGGTCACTTGTAAAAATCTCATCCTATGCGCTCATACCCAGTATGGGGTACGTATGGGGTACGATCGTACCCCATACGTACCCTATACGTACTCCACGCCCCCAAAATGAACTTCCGCTCTCCTGGGCTCAAATTTTTGTTTTTTTAAATCTGTTTGCGGATTTGAATTTAATTTTAATTTTAATTTAAGTGGTCACTTGTAAAAATCTCATCCTATGCGCTCATACCCCTTGGGGGGTACGTGGTGGGTACGTTTCGTACCCACCACGTACCCCCCACGCCCCCCGAATGAATTTCCGCTCTCCTGGGCTCAAATTTTTGTTTTTTTAAATCTGTTTGCGGATTTGAATTTAATTTTAATTTTAATTTAAGTGGTCACTTGTAAAAATCTCATCCTATGCGCTCATACCCAGTATGGGGTACGTAAGGGGTACGATCGTACCCCATACGTACCCTATACGTACTCCACGCCCCCAAAATGAACTTCCGCTCTCCTGGGCTCAAATTTTTGTTTTTTTAAATCTGTTTGCGGATTTGAATTTAATTTTAATTTTAATTTAAGTGGTCACTTGTAAAAATCTCAGCCTATGCGCTCATACCCCTTGGGGGGTACGTGGTGGGTACGTTTCGTACCCACCACGTACCCCCCACGCCCCCCGAATGAATTTCCGCTCTCCTGGGCTCAAATTTTTGTTTTTTTAAATCTGTTTGCGGATTTGAATTTAATTTTAATTTTAATTTAAGTGGTCACTTGTAAAAATCTCAGCCTATGCGCTCATACCCCTTGGGGGGTACGTGGTGGGTACGTTTCGTACCCACCACGTACCCCCCACGCCTCCCGAATGAATTTCCGCTCTCCTGGGCTCAAATTTTTGTTTTTTTAAATCTGTTTGCGGATTTGAATTTAATTTTAATTTTAATTTAAGTGGTCACTTGTAAAAATCTCAGCCTATGCGCTCATACCCCTTGGGGGGTACGTGGTGGGTACGTTTCGTACCCACCACGTACCCCCCACGCACCCCGAATGAATTTCCGCTCTCCTGGGCTCAAATTTTTGTTTTTTTAAATCTGTTTGCGGATTTGAATTTAATTTTAATTTTAATTTAAGTGGTCACTTGTAAAAATCTCAGCCTATGCGCTCATACCCCTTGGGGGGTACGTGGTGGGTACGTTTCGTACCCACCACGTACCCCCCACGCACCCCGAATGAATTTCCGCTCTCCTGGGCTCAAATTTTTGTTTTTTTAAATCTGTTTGCGGATTTGAATTTAATTTTAATTTTAATTTAAGTGGTCACTTGTAAAAATCTCAGCCTATGCGCTCATACCCCTTGGGGGGTACGTGGTGGGTACGTTTCGTACCCACCACGTACCCCCCACGCCCCCCGAATGAATTTCCGCTCTCCTGGGCTCAAATTTTTGTTTTTTTAAATCTGTTTGCGGATTTGAATTTAATTTTAATTTTAATTTAAGTGGTCACTTGTAAAAATCTCATCCTATGCGCTCATACCCCTTGGGGGGTACGTGGTGGGTACGTTTCGTACCCACCACGTACCCCCCACGCCCCCCGAATGAATTTCCGCTCTCCTGGGCTCAAATTTTTGTTTTTTTAAATCTGTTTGCGGATTTGAATTTAATTTTAATTTTAATTTAAGTGGTCACTTGTAAAAATCTCATTATATGCGCTCATACCCAGTATGGGGTACGTAAGGGGTACGATCGTACCCCATACGTACCCTATACGTACTCCACGCCCCCAAAATGAACTTCCGCTCTCCTGGGCTCAAATTTTTGTTTTTTTAAATCTGTTTGCGGATTTGAATTTAATTTTAATTTTAAGAGTGGTCACTTGTAAAAATCTCATCCTATGCGCTCATACCCCTTGGGGGGTACGTGGTGGGTACGTTTCGTACCCACCACGTACCCCCCACGCCCCCCGAATGAATTTCCGCTCTCCTGGGCTCAAATTTTTGTTTTTTTAAATCTGTTTGCGGATTTGAATTTAATTTTAATTTTAATTTAAGTGGTCACTTGTAAAAATCTCAGCCTATGCGCTCATACCCCTTGGGGGGTACGTGGTGGGTACGTTTCGTACCCACCACGTACAGCCCACGCCCCCCGAATGAATTTCCGCTCTCCTGGGCTCAAATTTTTGTTTTTTTAAATCTGTTTGCGGATTTGAATTTAATTTTAATTTTAATTTAAGTGGTCACTTGTAAAAATCTCATCCTATGCGCTCATACCCCTTGGGGGGTACGTGGTGGGTACGTTTCGTACCCACCACGTACCCCCCACGCCCCCCGAATGAATTTCCGCTCTCCTGGGCTCAAATTTTTGTTTTTTTAAATCTGTTTGCGGATTTGAATTTAATTTTAATTTTAATTTAAGTGGTCACTTGTAAAAATCTCAGCCTATGCACTCATACCCCTTGGGGGTACGTGGTGGGTACGTTTCGTACCCACCACGTACCCCCCACGCCCCCCGAATGAATTTCCGCTCTCCTGGGCTCAAATTTTTGTTTTTTTAAATCTGTTTGCGGATTTGAATTTAATTTTAATTTTAATTTAAGTGGTCACTTGTAAAAATCTCAGCCTATGCGCTCATACCCCTTGGGGGGTACGTGGTGGGTACGTTTCGTACCCACCACGTACCCCCCACGCCCCCCGAATGAATTTCCGCTCTCCTGGGCTCAAATTTTTGTTTTTTTAAATCTGTTTGCGGATTTGAATTTAATTTTAATTTTAATTTAAGTGGTCACTTGTAAAAATCTCAGCCTATGCGCTCATACCCAGTATGGGGTACGTATGGGGTACGATCGTACCCCATAGGTACCCTATACGTACTCCACGCCCCCAAAATGAACTTCCGCTCTCCTGGGCTCAAATTTTTGTTTTTTTAAATCTGTTTGCGAATTTGAATTTAATTTTAATTTTAATTTAAGTGGTCACTTGTAAAAATCTCAGCCTATGCGCTCATACCCCTTGGGGGGTACGTGGTGGGTACGTTTCGTACCCACCACGTACCCCACGCCCCCCGAATGAATTTCCGCTCTCCTGGGCTCAAATTTTTGTTTTTTTAAATCTGTTTGCGGATTTGAATTTAATTTTAATTTTAATTTAAGTGGTCACTTGTAAAAATCTCAGCCTATGCGCTCATACCCCTTGGGGGGTACGTGGTGGGTACGTTTCGTACCCACCACGTACCCCCCACGCCCCCCGAATGAATTTCCGCTCTCCTGGGCTCAAATTTTTGTTTTTTTAAATCTGTTTGCGGATTTGAATTTAATTTTAATTTTAATTTAAGTGGTCACTTGTAAAAATCTCAGCCTATGCGCTCATACCCCCCACGCCCCCCGAATGAATTTCCGCTCTCCTGGGCTCAAATTTTTGTTTTTTTAAATCTGTTTGCGGATTTGAATTTAATTTTAATTTTAATTTAAGTGGTCACTTGTAAAAATCTCAGCCTATGCGCTCATACCCCTTGGGGGGTACGTGGTGGGTACGTTTCGTACCCACCACGTACCCCCCACGCCCCCCGAATGAATTTCCGCTCTCCTGGGCTCAAATTTTTGTTTTTTTAAATCTGTTTGCGGATTTGAATTTAATTTTAATTTTAATTTAAGTGGTCACTTGTAAAAATCTCAGCCTATGCGCTCATACCCCTTGGGGGTACATGGTGGGTATGTTTCGTACCCACCACGTACCCCCCACGCCCCCCGAATGAATTTCCGCTCTCCTGGGCTCAAATTTTTGTTTTTTTAAATCTGTTTGCGGATTTGAATTTAATTTTAATTTTAATTTAAGTGGTCACTTGTAAAAATCTCAGCCTATGCGCTCATACCCCTTGGGGGGTACGTGGTGGGTACGTTTCGTACCCACCACGTACCCCCCACGCCCCCCGAATGAATTTCCGCTCTCCTGGGCTCAAATTTTTGTTTTTTTAAATCTGTTTGCGGATTTGAATTTAATTTTAATTTTAATTTAAGTGGTCACTTGTAAAAATCTCAGCCTATGCGCTCATACCCCTTGGGGGGTACGTGGTGGGTACGTTTCGTACCCACCACGTACCCCCCACGCCCCCCGAATGAATTTCCGCTCTCCTGGGCTCAAATTTTTGTTTTTTTAAATCTGTTTGCGGATTTGAATTTAATTTTAATTTTAATTTAAGTGGTCACTTGTAAAAATCTCAGCCTATGCGCTCATACCCAGTATGGGGTACGTATGGGGTACGATCGTACCCCATAGGTACCCTATACGTACTCCACGCCCCCAAAATGAACTTCCGCTCTCCTGGGCTCAAATTTTTGTTTTTTTAAATCTGTTTGCGGATTTGAATTTAATTTTAATTTTAATTTAAGTGGTCACTTGTAAAAATCTCAGCCTATGCGCTCATACCCCTTGGGGGGTACGTGGTGGGTACGTTTCGTACCCACCACGTACCCCCCACGCCCCCCAAATGAATTTCCGCTCTCCTGGGCTCAAATTTTTGTTTTTTTAAATCTGTTTGAGGATTTGAATTTAATTTTAATTTTAATTTAAGTGGTCACTTGTAAAAATCTCATCCTATGCGCTCATACCCAGTATGGGGTACGTATGGGGTACGATCGTACCCCATACGTACCCTATACGTACTCCACGCCCCCAAAATGAACTTCCGCTCTCCTGGGCTCAAATTTTTGTTTTTTTAAATCTGTTTGCGGATTTGAATTTAATTTTAATTTTAATTTAAGTGGTCACTTGTAAAAATCTCATCCTATGCGCTCATACCCCTTGGGGGGTACGTGGTGGGTACGTTTCGTACCCACCACGTACCCCCCACGCCCCCCGAATGAATTTCCGCTCTCCTGGGCTCAAATTTTTGTTTTTTTAAATCTGTTTGCGGATTTGAATTTAATTTTAATTTTAATTTAAGTGGTCACTTGTAAAAATCTCATCCTATGCGCTCATACCCAGTATGGGGTACGTAAGGGGTACGATCGTACCCCATACGTACCCTATACGTACTCCACGCCCCCAAAATGAACTTCCGCTCTCCTGGGCTCAAATTTTTGTTTTTTTAAATCTGTTTGCGGATTTGAATTTAATTTTAATTTTAAGAGTGGTCACTTGTAAAAATCTCATCCTATGCGCTCATACCCCTTGGGGGGTACGTGGTGGGTACGTTTCGTACCCACCACGTACCCCCCACGCCTCCCGAATGAATTTCCGCTCTCCTGGGCTCAAATTTTTGTTTTTTTAAATCTGTTTGCGGATTTGAATTTAATTTTAATTTTAATTTAAGTGGTCACTTGTAAAAATCTCAGCCTATGCGCTCATACCCCTTGGGGGGTACGTGGTGGGTACGTTTCGTACCCACCACGTACCCCCCACGCCTCCCGAATGAATTTCCGCTCTCCTGGGCTCAAATTTTTGTTTTTTTAAATCTGTTTGCGGATTTGAATTTAATTTTAATTTTAATTTAAGTGGTCACTTGTAAAAATCTCAGCCTATGCGCTCATACCCCTTGGGGGGTACGTGGTGGGTACGTTTCGTACCCACCACGTACCCCCCACGCACCCCGAATGAATTTCCGCTCTCCTGGGCTCAAATTTTTGTTTTTTTAAATCTGTTTGCGGATTTGAATTTAATTTTAATTTTAATTTAAGTGGTCACTTGTAAAAATCTCAGCCTATGCGCTCATACCCCTTGGGGGGTACGTGGTGGGTACGTTTCGTACCCACCACGTACCCCCCACGCACCCCGAATGAATTTCCGCTCTCCTGGGCTCAAATTTTTGTTTTTTTAAATCTGTTTGCGGATTTGAATTTAATTTTAATTTTAATTTAAGTGGTCACTTGTAAAAATCTCAGCCTATGCGCTCATACCCCTTGGGGGGTACGTGGTGGGTACGTTTCGTACCCACCACGTACCCCACACGCCCCCCGAATGAATTTCCGCTCTCCTGGGCTCAAATTTTTGTTTTTTTAAATCTGTTTGCGGATTTGAATTTAATTTTAATTTTAATTTAAGTGGTCACTTGTAAAAATCTCATCCTATGCGCTCATACCCCTTGGGGGGTACGTGGTGGGTACGTTTCGTACCCACCACGTACCCCCCACGCCCCCCGAATGAATTTCCGCTCTCCTGGGCTCAAATTTTTGTTTTTTTAAATCTGTTTGCGGATTTGAATTTAATTTTAATTTTAATTTAAGTGGTCACTTGTAAAAATCTCATTATATGCGCTCATACCCAGTATGGGGTACGTAAGGGGTACGATCGTACCCCATACGTACCCTATACGTACTCCACGCCCCCAAAATGAACTTCCGCTCTCCTGGGCTCAAATTTTTGTTTTTTTAAATCTGTTTGCGGATTTGAATTTAATTTTAATTTTAAGAGTGGTCACTTGTAAAAATCTCATCCTATGCGCTCATACCCCTTGGGGGGTACGTGGTGGGTACGTTTCGTACCCACCACGTACCCCCCACGCCCCCCGAATGAATTTCCGCTCTCCTGGGCTCAAATTTTTGTTTTTTTAAATCTGTTTGCGGATTTGAATTTAATTTTAATTTTAATTTAAGTGGTCACTTGTAAAAATCTCAGCCTATGCGCTCGTACCCCTTGGGGGGTACGTGGTGGGTACGTTTCGTACCCACCACGTACCCCCCACGCCTCCCGAATGAATTTCCGCTCTCCTGGGCTCAAATTTTTGTTTTTTTAAATCTGTTTGCGGATTTGAATTTAATTTTAATTTTAATTTAAGTGGTCACTTGTAAAAATCTCAGCCTATGCGCTCATACCCCTTGGGGGGTACGTGGTGGGTACGTTTCGTACCCACCACGTACCCCCCACGCACCCCGAATGAATTTCCGCTCTCCTGGGCTCAAATTTTTGTTTTTTTAAATCTGTTTGCGGATTTGAATTTAATTTTAATTTTAATTTAAGTGGTCACTTGTAAAAATCTCAGCCTATGCGCTCATACCCCTTGGGGGGTATGTGGTGGGTACGTTTCGTACCCACCACGTACCCCCCACGCACCCCGAATGAATTTCCGCTCTCCTGGGCTCAAATTTTTGTTTTTTTAAATCTGTTTGCGGATTTGAATTTAATTTTAATTTTAATTTAAGTGGTCACTTGTAAAAATCTCAGCCTATGCGCTCATACCCCTTGGGGGGTACGTGGTGGGTACGTTTCGTACCCACCACGTACCCCCCACGCACCCCGAATGAATTTCCGCTCTCCTGGGCTCAAATTTTTGTTTTTTTAAATCTGTTTGCGGATTTGAATTTAATTTTAATTTTAATTTAAGTGGTCACTTGTAAAAATCTCAGCCTATGCGCTCATACCCCTTGGGGGGTACGTGGTGGGTACGTTTCGTACCCACCACGTACCCCCCACGCCCCCCGAATGAATTTCCGCTCTCCTGGGCTCAAATTTTTGTTTTTTTAAATCTGTTTGCGGATTTGAATTTAATTTTAATTTTAATTTAAGTGGTCACTTGTAAAAATCTCATCCTATGCGCTCATACCCCTTGGGGGGTACGTGGTGGGTACGTTTCGTACCCACCACGTACCCCCCACGCCCCCCGAATGAATTTCCGCTCTCCTGGGCTCAAATTTTTGTTTTTTTAAATCTGTTTGCGGATTTGAATTTAATTTTAATTTTAATTTAAGTGGTCACTTGTAAAAATCTCATCCTATGCGCTCATACCCAGTATGGGGTACGTAAGGGGTACGATCGTACCCCATACGTACCCTATACGTACTCCACGCCCCCAAAATGAACTTCCGCTCTCCTGGGCTCAAATTTTTGTTTTTTTAAATCTGTTTGCGGATTTGAATTTAATTTTAATTTTAAGAGTGGTCACTTGTAAAAATCTCATCCTATGCGCTCATACCCCTTGGGGGGTACGTGGTGGGTACGTTTCGTACCCACCACGTACCCCCCACGCCCCCCGAATGAATTTCCGCTCTCCTGGGCTCAAATTTTTGTTTTTTTAAATCTGTTTGCGGATTTGAATTTAATTTTAATTTTAATTTAAGTGGTCACTTGTAAAAATCTCAGCCTATGCGCTCATACCCCTTGGGGGGTACGTGGTGGGTACGTTTCGTACCCACCACGTACCCCCCACGCACCCCGAATGAATTTCCGCTCTCCTGGGCTCAAATTTTTGTTTTTTTAAATCTGTTTGCGGATTTGAATTTAATTTTAATTTTAATTTAAGTGGTCACTTGTAAAAATCTCAGCCTATGCGCTCATACCCCTTGGGGGGTACGTGGTGGGTACGTTTCGTACCCACCACGTACCCCACACGCCCCCCGAATGAATTTCCGCTCTCCTGGGCTCAAATTTTTGTTTTTTTAAATCTGTTTGCGGATTTGAATTTAATTTTAATTTTAATTTAAGTGGTCACTTGTAAAAATCTCATCCTATGCGCTCATACCCCTTGGGGGGTACGTGGTGGGTACGTTTCGTACCCACCACGTACCCCCCACGCCCCCCGAATGAATTTCCGCTCTCCTGGGCTCAAATTTTTGTTTTTTTAAATCTGTTTGCGGATTTGAATTTAATTTTAATTTTAATTTAAGTGGTCACTTGTAAAAATCTCATTATATGCGCTCATACCCAGTATGGGGTACGTAAGGGGTACGATCGTACCCCATACGTACCCTATACGTACTCCACGCCCCCAAAATGAACTTCCGCTCTCCTGGGCTCAAATTTTTGTTTTTTTAAATCTGTTTGCGGATTTGAATTTAATTTTAATTTTAAGAGTGGTCACTTGTAAAAATCTCATCCTATGCGCTCATACCCCTTGGGGGGTACGTGGTGGGTACGTTTCGTACCCACCACGTACCCCCCACGCCCCCCGAATGAATTTCCGCTCTCCTGGGCTCAAATTTTTGTTTTTTTAAATCTGTTTGCGGATTTGAATTTAATTTTAATTTTAATTTAAGTGGTCACTTGTAAAAATCTCAGCCTATGCGCTCGTACCCCTTGGGGGGTACGTGGTGGGTACGTTTCGTACCCACCACGTACCCCCCACGCCTCCCGAATGAATTTCCGCTCTCCTGGGCTCAAATTTTTGTTTTTTTAAATCTGTTTGCGGATTTGAATTTAATTTTAATTTTAATTTAAGTGGTCACTTGTAAAAATCTCAGCCTATGCGCTCATACCCCTTGGGGGGTACGTGGTGGGTACGTTTCGTACCCACCACGTACCCCCCACGCACCCCGAATGAATTTCCGCTCTCCTGGGCTCAAATTTTTGTTTTTTTAAATCTGTTTGCGGATTTGAATTTAATTTTAATTTTAATTTAAGTGGTCACTTGTAAAAATCTCAGCCTATGCGCTCATACCCCTTGGGGGGTATGTGGTGGGTACGTTTCGTACCCACCACGTACCCCCCACGCACCCCGAATGAATTTCCGCTCTCCTGGGCTCAAATTTTTGTTTTTTTAAATCTGTTTGCGGATTTGAATTTAATTTTAATTTTAATTTAAGTGGTCACTTGTAAAAATCTCAGCCTATGCGCTCATACCCCTTGGGGGGTACGTGGTGGGTACGTTTCGTACCCACCACGTACCCCCCACGCACCCCGAATGAATTTCCGCTCTCCTGGGCTCAAATTTTTGTTTTTTTAAATCTGTTTGCGGATTTGAATTTAATTTTAATTTTAATTTAAGTGGTCACTTGTAAAAATCTCAGCCTATGCGCTCATACCCCTTGGGGGGTACGTGGTGGGTACGTTTCGTACCCACCACGTACCCCCCACGCCCCCCGAATGAATTTCCGCTCTCCTGGGCTCAAATTTTTGTTTTTTTAAATCTGTTTGCGGATTTGAATTTAATTTTAATTTTAATTTAAGTGGTCACTTGTAAAAATCTCATCCTATGCGCTCATACCCCTTGGGGGGTACGTGGTGGGTACGTTTCGTACCCACCACGTACCCCCCACGCCCCCCGAATGAATTTCCGCTCTCCTGGGCTCAAATTTTTGTTTTTTTAAATCTGTTTGCGGATTTGAATTTAATTTTAATTTTAATTTAAGTGGTCACTTGTAAAAATCTCATCCTATGCGCTCATACCCAGTATGGGGTACGTAAGGGGTACGATCGTACCCCATACGTACCCTATACGTACTCCACGCCCCCAAAATGAACTTCCGCTCTCCTGGGCTCAAATTTTTGTTTTTTTAAATCTGTTTGCGGATTTGAATTTAATTTTAATTTTAAGAGTGGTCACTTGTAAAAATCTCATCCTATGCGCTCATACCCCTTGGGGGGTACGTGGTGGGTACGTTTCGTACCCACCACGTACCCCCCACGCCCCCCGAATGAATTTCCGCTCTCCTGGGCTCAAATTTTTGTTTTTTTAAATCTGTTTGCGGATTTGAATTTAATTTTAATTTTAATTTAAGTGGTCACTTGTAAAAATCTCAGCCTATGCGCTCATACCCCTTGGGGGGTACGTGGTGGGTACGTTTCGTACCCACCACGTACCCCCCACGCCTCCCGAATGAATTTCCGCTCTCCTGGGCTCAAATTTTTGTTTTTTTAAATCTGTTTGCGGATTTGAATTTAATTTTAATTTTAATTTAAGTGGTCACTTGTAAAAATCTCAGCCTATGCGCTCATACCCCTTGGGGGGTACGTGGTGGGTACGTTTCGTACCCACCACGTACCCCCCACGCACCCCGAATGAATTTCCGCTCTCCTGGGCTCAAATTTTTGTTTTTTTAAATCTGTTTGCGGATTTGAATTTAATTTTAATTTTAATTTAAGTGGTCACTTGTAAAAATCTCAGCCTATGCGCTCATACCCCTTGGGGGGTACGTGGTGGGTACGTTTCGTACCCACCACGTACCCCCCACGCACCCCGAATGAATTTCCGCTCTCCTGGGCTCAAATTTTTGTTTTTTTAAATCTGTTTGCGGATTTGAATTTAATTTTAATTTTAATTTAAGTGGTCACTTGTAAAAATCTCAGCCTATGCGCTCATACCCCTTGGGGGGTACGTGGTGGGTACGTTTCGTACCCACCACGTACCCCCCACGCCCCCCGAATGAATTTCCGCTCTCCTGGGCTCAAATTTTTGTTTTTTTAAATCTGTTTGCGGATTTGAATTTAATTTTAATTTTAAGAGTGGTCACTTGTAAAAATCTCAGCCTATGCGCTCATACCCCTTGGGGGGTACGTGGTGGGTACGTTTCGTACCCACCACGTACCCCCCACGCCCCCCGAATGAATTTCCGCTCTCCTGGGCTCAAATTTTTGTTTTTTTAAATCTGTTTGCGGATTTGAATTTAATTTTAATTTTAATTTAAGTGGTCACTTGTAAAAATCTCAGCCTATGCGCTCATACCCCTTGGGGGGTACGTGGTGGGTACGTTTCGTACCCACCACGTACCCCCCACGCCTCCCGAATGAATTTCCGCTCTCCTGGGCTCAAATTTTTGTTTTTTTAAATCTGTTTGCGGATTTGAATTTAATTTGAATTTTAATTTAAGTGGTCACTTGTAAAAATCTCAGCCTATGCGCTCATACCCCTTGGGGGGTACGTGGTGGGTACGTTTCGTACCCACCACGTACCCCCCACGCACCCCGAATGAATTTCCGCTCTCCTGGGCTCAAATTTTTGTTTTTTTAAATCTGTTTGCGGATTTGAATTTAATTTTAATTTTAATTTAAGTGGTCACTTGTAAAAATCTCAGCCTATGCGCTCATACCCCTTGGGGGGTACGTGGTGGGTACGTTTCGTACCCACCACGTACCCCACGCCCCCCGAATGAATTTCCGCTCTCCTGGGCTCAAATTTTTGTTTTTTTAAATCTGTTTGCGGATTTGAATTTAATTTTAATTTTAATTTAAGTGGTCACTTGTAAAAATCTCAGCCTATGCGCTCATACCCCTTGGGGGGTACGTGGTGGGTACGTTTCGTACCCACCACGTACCCCCCACGCCCCCCGAATGAATTTCCGCTCTCCTGGGCTCAAATTTTTGTTTTTTTAAATCTGTTTGCGGATTTGAATTTAATTTTAATTTTAATTTAAGTGGTCACTTGTAAAAATCTCAGCCTATGCGCTCATACCCCTTGGGGGGTACGTGGTGGGTACGTTTCGTACCCACCACGTACCCCCCACGCCCCCCGAATGAATTTCCGCTCTCCTGGGCTCAAATTTTTGTTTTTTTAAATCTGTTTGCGGATTTGAATTTAATTTTAATTTTAATTTAAGTGGTCACTTGTAAAAATCTCAGCCTATGCGCTCATACCCCTTGGGGGGTACGTGGTGGGTACGTTTCGTACCCACCACGTACCCCCCACGCCCCCCGAATGAATTTCCGCTCTCCTGGGCTCAAATTTTTGTTTTTTTAAATCTGTTTGCGGATTTGAATTTAATTTTAATTTTAATTTAAGTGGTCACTTGTAAAAATCTCATCCTATGCGCTCATACCCCTTGGGGGGTACGTGGTGGGTACGTTTCGTACCCACCACGTACCCCCCACGCCCCCCGAATGAATTTCCGCTCTCCTGGGCTCAAATTTTTGTTTTTTTAAATCTGTTTGCGGATTTGAATTTAATTTTAATTTTAATTTAAGTGGTCACTTGTAAAAATCTCAGCCTATGCGCTCATACCCCTTGGGGGGTACGTGGTGGGTACGTTTCGTACCCACCACGTACCTCCCACGCCCCCCGAATGAATTTCCGCTCTCCTGGGCTCAAATTTTTGTTTTTTTAAATCTGTTTGCGGATTTGAATTTAATTTTAATTTTAATTTAAGTGGTCACTTGTAAAAATCTCAGCCTATGCGCTCATACCCCTTGGGGGGTACGTGGTGGGTACGTTTCGTACCCACCACGTACCCCCCACGCCCCCCGAATGAATTTCCGCTCTCCTGGGCTCAAATTTTTGTTTTTTTAAATCTGTTTGCGGATTTGAATTTAATTTTAATTTTAATTTAAGTGGTCACTTGTAAAAATCTCAGCCTATGCGCTCATACCCCTTGGGGGGTACGTGGTGGGTACGTTTCGTACCCACCACGTACCCCCCACGCCCCCCGAATGAATTTCCGCTCTCCTGGGCTCAAATTTTTGTTTTTTTAAATCTGTTTGCGGATTTGAATTTAATTTTAATTTTAATTTAAGTGGTCACTTGTAAAAATCTCAGCCTATGCGCTCATACCCCTTGGGGGGTACGTGGTGGGTACGTTTCGTACCCACCACGTACCCCCCACGCCCCCCGAATGAATTTCCGCTCTCCTGGGCTCAAATTTTTGTTTTTTTAAATCTGTTTGCGGATTTGAATTTAATTTTAATTTTAATTTAAGTGGTCACTTGTAAAAATCTCAGCCTATGCGCTCATACCCCTTGGGGGGTACGTGGTGGGTACGTTTCGTACCCACCACGTACCCCCCACGCCCCCCGAATGAATTTCCGCTCTCCTGGGCTCAAATTTTTGTTTTTTTAAATCTGTTTGCGGATTTGAATTTAATTTTAATTTTAATTTAAGTGGTCACTTGTAAAAATCTCAGCCTATGCGCTCATACCCCTTGGGGGGTACGTGGTGGGTACGTTTCGTACCCACCACGTATCCCCCACGCCCCCCGAATGAATTTCCGCTCTCCTGGGCTCAAATTTTTGTTTTTTTAAATCTGTTTGCGGATTTGAATTTAATTTTAATTTTAATTTAAGTGGTCACTTGTAAAAATCTCAGCCTATGCGCTCATACCCCTTGGGGGGTACGTGGTGGGTACGTTTCGTACCCACCACGTACCCCCCACGCCCCCCGAATGAATTTCCGCTCTCCTGGGCTCAAAGTTTTGTTTTTTTAAATCTGTTTGCGGATTTGAATTTAATTTTAATTTTAATTTAAGTGGTCACTTGTAAAAATCTCAGCCTATGCGCTCATACCCCTTGGGGGGTACGTGGTGGGTACGTTTCGTACCCACCACGTACCCCCCACGCCCCCCGAATGAATTTCCGCTCTCCTGGGCTCAAATTTTTGTTTTTTTAAATCTGTTTGCGGATTTGAATTTAATTTTAATTTTAATTTAAGTGGTCACTTGTAAAAATCTCAGCCTATGCGCTCATACCCCTTGGGGGGTACGTGGTGGGTACGTTTCGTACCCACCACGTACCCCCCACGCCCCCCGAATGAATTTCCGCTCTCCTGGGCTCAAATTTTTGTTTTTTTAAATCTGTTTGCGGATTTGAATTTAATTTTAATTTTAATTTAAGTGGTCACTTGTAAAAATCTCATCCTATGCGCTAATACCCCTTGGGGGGTACGTGGTGGGTACGTTTCGTACCCACCACGTACCCCCCACGCCCCCCGAATGAATTTCCGCTCTCCTGGGCTCAAATTTTTGTTTTTTTAAATCTGTTTGCGGATTTGAATTTAATTTGAATTTTAATTTAAGTGGTCACTTGTAAAAATCTCAGCCTATGCGCTCATACCCCTTGGGGGGTACGTGGTGGGTACGTTTCGTACCCACCACGTACCCCCCACGCCCCCCGAATAAATTTCCGCTCTCCTGGGCTCAAATTTTTGTTTTTTTAAATCTGTTTGCGGATTTGAATTTAATTTTAATTTTAATTTAAGTGGTCACTTGTAAAATCTCAGCCTATGCGCTCATACCCCTTGGGGTGTACGTGGTGGGTACGAAACGTACCCCCCACGTACCCCCCACGCCCCCCGAATGAATTTCCGCTCTCCTGGGCTCAAATTTTTGTTTTTTTAAATCTGTTTGCGGATTTGAATTTAATTTTAATTTTAATTTAAGTGGTCACTTGTAAAAATCTCAGCCTATGCGCTCATACCCCTTGGGGTGTACGTGGTGGGTACGAAACGTACCCCCCACGTACCCCCCACGCCCCCCGAATGAATTTCCGCTCTCCTGGGCTCAAATTTTTGTTTTTTTAAATCTGTTTGCGGATTTGAATTTAATTTTAATTTTAATTTAAGTGGTCACTTGTAAAAATCTCAGCCTATGCGCTCATACCCCTTGGGGGGTACGTGGTGGGTACGTTTCGTACCCACCACGTACCCCCCACGTCCCACGAATGAATTTCCGCTCTCCTGGGCTCAAATTTTTGTTTTTTTAAATCTGTTTGCGGATTTGAATTTAATTTTAATTTTAATTTAAGTGGTCACTTGTAAAAATCTCAGCCTATGCGCTCATACTCCTTGGGGGGTACGTGGTGGGTACGTTTCGTACCCACCACGTACCCCCCACGCCCCCCGAATGAATTTCCGCTCTCCTGGGCTCAAATTTTTGTTTTTTTAAATCTGTTTGCGGATTTGAATTTAATTTTAATTTTAATTTAAGTGGTCACTTGTAAAAATCTCAGCCTATGCGCTCATACCCCTTGGGGGGTACGTGGTGGGTACGTTTCGTACCCACCACGTACTCCCCACGCCCCCCGAATGAATTTCCGCTCCCCTGGGCTCAAATTTTTGTTTTTTTAAATCTGTTTGCGGATTTGAATTTAATTTTAATTTTAATTTAAGTGGTCACTTGTAAAAATCTCAGCCTATGCGCTCATACCCCTTGGGGGGTACGTGGTGGGTACGTTTCGTACCCACCACGTACTCCCCACGCCCCCCGAATGAATTTCCGCTCTCCTGGGCTCAAATTTTTGTTTTTTTAAATCTGTTTGCGGATTTGAATTTAATTTTAATTTTAATTTAAGTGGTCACTTGTAAAAATCTCAGCAACAAAAATTTGAGCCCAGGAGAGCGGAAATTCATTCGGGGGGCGTGGGGGGTACGTGATGGTACGAAACGTACCCACCACGTACCCCCCACGCCCCCCGAATGAATTTCCGCTCTCCTGGGCTCAAATTCTTGTTTTTTTAAATCTGTTTGCGGATTTGAATTTAATTTTAATTTTAATTTAAGTGGTCACTTGTAAAAATCTCAGCCTATGCGCTCATACCCCTTGGGGGGTACGTGGTGGGTACGTTTCGTACCCACCACGTACCCCCACGCCCCCCGAATGAATTTCCGCTCTCCTGGGCTCAAATTTTTGTTTTTTTAAATCTGTTTGCGGATTTGAATTTAATTTTAATTTTAATTTAAGTGGTCACTTGTAAAAATCTCAGCCTATGCGCTCATACCCCTTGGGGGGTACGTGGTGGGTACGTTTCGTACCCACCACGCACCCCCCACGCCCCCCGAATGAATTTCCGCTCTCCTGGGCTCAAATTTTTGTTTTTTTAAATCTGTTTGCGGATTTGAATTTAATTTTAATTTTAATTTAAGTGGTCACTTGTAAAAATCTCAGCCTATGCGCTCATACCCCTTGGGGGGTACGTGGTGGGTACGTTTCGTACCCACCACGTACAGCCCACGCCCCCCGAATGAATTTCCGCTCTCCTGGGCTCAAATTTTTGTTTTTTTAAATCTGTTTGCGGATTTGAATTTAATTTTAATTTTAATTTAAGTGGTCACTTGTAAAAATCTCATCCTATGCGCTCATACCCCTTGGGGGGTACGTGGTGGGTACGTTTCGTACCCACCACGTACCCCCCACGCCCCCCGAATGAATTTCCGCTCTCCTGGGCTCAAATTTTTGTTTTTTTAAATCTGTTTGCGGATTTGAATTTAATTTTAATTTTAATTTAAGTGGTCACTTGTAAAAATCCCAGCCTATGCACTCATACCCCTTGGGGGGTACGTGGTGGGTACGTTTCGTACCCACCACGTACCCCCCACGCCCCCCGAATGAATTTCCGCTCTCCTGGGCTCAAATTTTTGTTTTTTTAAATCTGTTTGCGGATTTGAATTTAATTTTAATTTTAATTTAAGTGGTCACTTGTAAAATCTCAGCCTATGCGCTCATACCCCTTGGGGGGTACGTGGTGGGTACGTTTCGTACCCACCACGTACCCCCCACGCCTCCCGAATGAATTTCCGCTCTCCTGGGCTCAAATTTTTGTTTTTTTAAATCTGTTTGCGGATTTGAATTTAATTTTAATTTTAATTTAAGTGGTCACTTGTAAAAATCTCAGCCTATGCGCTCATACCCCTTGGGGGGTACGTGGTGGGTACGTTTCGTACCCACCACGTACCCCCCACGCCCCCCGAATGAATTTCCGCTCTCCTGGGCTCAAATTTTTGTTTTTTTAAATCTGTTTGCGGATTTGAATTTAATTTTAATTTTAATTTAAGTGGTCACTTGTAAAAATCTCATCCTATGCGCTCATACCCCTTGGGAAGTACGTGGTGGGTACGTTTCGTACCCACCACGTACCCCCCACGCCCCCCGAATGAATTTCCGCTCTCCTGGGCTCAAATTTTTGTTTTTTTAAATCTGTTTGCGGATTTGAATTTAATTTTAATTTTAATTTAAGTGGTCACTTGTAAAAATCTCAGCCTATGCGCTCATACCCCTTGGGGGGTACGTGGTGGGTACGTTTCGTACCCACCACGTACCCCCCACGCCCCCCGAATGAATTTCCGCTCTCCTGGGCTCAAATTTTTGTTTTTTTAAATCTGTTTGCGGATTTGAATTTAATTTTAATTTTAATTTAAGTGGTCACTTGTAAAAATCTCAGCCTATGCGCTCATACCCCTTGGGGGGTACGTGGTGGGTACGTTTCGTACCCACCACGTACCCCCCACGCCTCCCGAATGAATTTCCGCTCTCCTGGGCTCAAATTTTTGTTTTTTTAAATCTGTTTGCGGATTTGAATTTAATTTTAATTTTAATTTAAGTGGTCACTTGTAAAAATCTCAGCCTATGCGCTCATACCCCTTGGGGGGTACGTGGTGGGTACGTTTCGTACCCACCACGTACCCCCCACGCCCCCCGAATGAATTTCCGCTCTCCTGGGCTCAAATTTTTGTTTTTTTAAATCTGTTTGCGGATTTGAATTTAATTTTAATTTTAATTTAAGTGGTCACTTGTAAAAATCTCATCCTATGCGCTCATACCCCTTGGGAAGTACGTGGTGGGTACGTTTCGTACCCACCACGTACCCCCCACGCCCCCCGAATGAATTTCCGCTCTCCTGGGCTCAAATTTTTGTTTTTTTAAATCTGTTTGCGGATTTGAATTTAATTTTAATTTTAATTTAAGTGGTCACTTGTAAAAATCTCAGCCTATGCGCTCATACCCCTTGGGGGGTACGTGGTGGGTACGTTTCGTACCCACCACGTACCCCCCACGCCCCCCGAATGAATTTCCGCTCTCCTGGGCTCAAATTTTTGTTTTTTTAAATCTGTTTGCGGATTTGAATTTAATTTTAATTTTAATTTAAGTGGTCACTTGTAAAAATCTCAGCCTATGCGCTCATACCCCTTGGGGGGTACGTGGTGGGTACGTTTCGTACCCACCACGTACTCCCCACGCCCCCCGAATGAATTTCCGCTCTCCTGGGCTCAAATTTTTGTTTTTTTAAATCTGTTTGCGGATTTGAATTTAATTTTAATTTTAATTTAAGTGGTCACTTGTAAAAATCTCAGCCTATGCGCTCATACCCCTTGGGGGGTACGTGGTGGGTACGTTTCGTACCCACCACGCACCCCCCACGCCCCCCGAATGAATTTCCGCTCTCCTGGGCTCAAATTTTTGTTTTTTTAAATCTGTTTGCGGATTTGAATTTAATTTTAATTTTAATTTAAGTGGTCACTTGTAAAAATCTCAGCCTATGCGCTCATACCCCTTGGGGGGTACGTGGTGGGTACGTTTCGTACCCACCACGTACAGCCCACGCCCCCCGAATGAATTTCCGCTCTCCTGGGCTCAAATTTTTGTTTTTTTAAATCTGTTTGCGGATTTGAATTTAATTTTAATTTTAATTTAAGTGGTCACTTGTAAAAATCTCATCCTATGCGCTCATACCCCTTGGGCGGTACGTGGTGGGTACGTTTCGTACCCACCACGTACCCCCCACGCCCCCCGAATGAATTTCCGCTCTCCTGGGCTCAAATTTTTGTTTTTTTAAATCTGTTTGCGGATTTGAATTTAATTTTAATTTTAATTTAAGTGGTCACTTGTAAAAATCTCAGCCTATGCACTCATACCCCTTGGGGGGTACGTGGTGGGTACGTTTCGTACCCACCACGTACCCCCCACGCCCCCCGAATGAATTTCCGCTCTCCTGGGCTCAAATTTTTGTTTTTTTAAATCTGTTTGCGGATTTGAATTTAATTTTAATTTTAATTTAAGTGGTCACTTGTAAAATCTCAGCCTATGCGCTCATACCCCTTGGGGGGTACGTGGTGGGTACGTTTCGTACCCACCACGTACCCCCCACGCCTCCCGAATGAATTTCCACTCTCCTGGGCTCAAATTTTTGTTTTTTTAAATCTGTTTGCGGATTTGAATTTAATTTTAATTTTAATTTAAGTGGTCACTTGTAAAAATCTCAGCCTATGCGCTCATACCCCTTGGGGGGTACGTGGTGGGTACGTTTCGTACCCACCACGTACCCCCCACGCCCCCCGAATGAATTTCCGCTCTCCTGGGCTCAAATTTTTGTTTTTTTAAATCTGTTTGCGGATTTGAATTTAATTTTAATTTTAATTTAAGTGGTCACTTGTAAAAATCTCAGCCTATGCGCTCATACCCCTTGGGGGGTACGTGGTGGGTACGTTTCGTACCCACCACGTACCCCCCACGCCCCCCGAATGAATTTCCGCTCTCCTGGGCTCAAATTTTTGTTTTTTTAAATCTGTTTGCGGATTTGAATTTAATTTTAATTTTAATTTAAGTGGTCACTTGTAAAAATCTCAGCCTATGCGCTCATACCCCTTGGGGGGTACGTGGTGGGTACGTTTCGTACCCACCACGTACCCCCCACGCCCCCCGAATGAATTTCCGCTCTCCTGGGCTCAAATTTTTGTTTTTTTAAATCTGTTTGCGGATTTGAATTTAATTTTAATTTTAATTTAAGTGGTCACTTGTAAAAATCTCAGCCTATGCGCTCATACCCCTTGGGGGGTACGTGGTGGGTACGTTTCGTACCCACCACGTACCCCCCACGCCCCCCGAATGAATTTCCGCTCTCCTGGGCTCAAATTTTTGTTTTTTTAAATCTGTTTGCGGATTTGAATTTAATTTTAATTTTAATTTAAGTGGTCACTTGTAAAAATCTCAGCCTATGCGCTCATACCCCTTGGGGGGTACGTGGTGGGTACGTTTCGTACCCACCACGTACCCCCCACGCCCCCCGAATGAATTTCCGCTCTCCTGGGCTCAAATTTTTGTTTTTTTAAATCTGTTTGCGGATTTGAATTTAATTTTAATTTTAATTTAAGTGGTCACTTGTAAAAATCTCAGCCTATGCGCTCATACCCCTTGGGGGGTACGTGGTGGGTACGTTTCGTACCCACCACGTACCCCCCACGCCCCCCGAATGAATTTCCGCTCTCCTGGGCTCAAATTTTTGTTTTTTTAAATCTGTTTGCGGATTTGAATTTAATTTTAATTTTAATTTAAGTGGTCACTTGTAAAAATCTCAGCCTATGCGCTCATACCCCTTGGGGGGTACGTGGTGGGTACGTTTCGTACCCACCACGTACCCCCCACGCCCCCCGAATGAATTTCCGCTCTCCTGGGCTCAAATTTTTGTTTTTTTAAATCTGTTTGCGGATTTGAATTTAATTTTAATTTTAATTTAAGTGGTCACTTGTAAAAATCTCAGCCTATGCGCTCATACCCCTTGGGGGGTACGTGGTGGGTACGTTTCGTACCCACCACGTACCCCCCACGCCCCCCGAATGAATTTCCGCTCTCCTGGGCTCAAATTTTTGTTTTTTTAAATCTGTTTGCGGATTTGAATTTAATTTTAATTTTAATTTAAGTGGTCACTTGTAAAAATCTCAGCCTATGCGCTCATACCCCTTGGGGGGTACGTGGTGGGTACGTTTCGTACCCACCACGTACCCCCCACGCCCCCCGAATGAATTTCCGCTCTCCTGGGCTCAAATTTTTGTTTTTTTAAATCTGTTTGCGGATTTGAATTTAATTTTAATTTTAATTTAAGTGGTCACTTGTAAAAATCTCAGCCTATGCGCTCATACCCCTTGGGGGGTACGTGGTGGGTACGTTTCGTACCCACCACGTACCCCCCACGCCCCCCGAATGAATTTCCGCTCTCCTGGGCTCAAATTTTTGTTTTTTTAAATCTGTTTGCGGATTTGAATTTAATTTTAATTTTAATTTAAGTGGTCACTTGTAAAAATCTCAGCCTATGCGCTCATACCCCTTGGGGGGTACGTGGTGGGTACGTTTCGTACCCACCACGTACCCCCCACGCCCCCCGAATGAATTTCCGCTCTCCTGGGCTCAAATTTTTGTTTTTTTAAATCTGTTTGCGGATTTGAATTTAATTTTAATTTTAATTTAAGTGGTCACTTGTAAAAATCTCAGCCTATGCGCTCATACCCCTTGGGGGGTACGTGGTGGGTACGTTTCGTACCCACCACGTACCCCCCACGCCCCCCGAATGAATTTCCGCTCTCCTGGGCTCAAATTTTTGTTTTTTTAAATCTGTTTGCGGATTTGAATTTAATTTTAATTTTAATTTAAGTGGTCACTTGTAAAAATCTCAGCCTATGCGCTCATACCCCTTGGGGGGTACGTGGTGGGTACGTTTCGTACCCACCACGTACCCCCCACGCCCCCCGAATGAATTTCCGCTCTCCTGGGCTCAAATTTTTGTTTTTTTAAATCTGTTTGCGGATTTGAATTTAATTTTAATTTTAATTTAAGTGGTCACTTGTAAAAATCTCAGCCTATGCGCTCATACCCCTTGGGGGGTACGTGGTGGGTACGTTTCGTACCCACCACGTACCCCCCACGCCCCCCGAATGAATTTCCGCTCTCCTGGGCTCAAATTTTTGTTTTTTTAAATCTGTTTGCGGATTTGAATTTAATTTTAATTTTAATTTAAGTGGTCACTTGTAAAAATCTCAGCCTATGCGCTCATACCCCTTGGGGGGTACGTGGTGGGTACGTTTCGTACCCACCACGTACCCCCCACGCCCCCCGAATGAATTTCCGCTCTCCTGGGCTCAAATTTTTGTTTTTTTAAATCTGTTTGCGGATTTGAATTTAATTTTAATTTTAATTTAAGTGGTCACTTGTAAAAATCTCAGCCTATGCGCTCATACCCCTTGGGGGGTACGTGGTGGGTACGTTTCGTACCCACCACGTACCCCCCACGCCCCCCGAATGAATTTCCGCTCTCCTGGGCTCAAATTTTTGTTTTTTTAAATCTGTTTGCGGATTTGAATTTAATTTTAATTTTAATTTAAGTGGTCACTTGTAAAAATCTCAGCCTATGCGCTCATACCCCTTGGGGGGTACGTGGTGGGTACGTTTCGTACCCACCACGTACCCCCCACGCCCCCCGAATGAATTTCCGCTCTCCTGGGCTCAAATTTTTGTTTTTTTAAATCTGTTTGCGGATTTGAATTTAATTTTAATTTTAATTTAAGTGGTCACTTGTAAAAATCTCAGCCTATGCGCTCATACCCCTTGGGGGGTACGTGGTGGGTACGTTTCGTACCCACCACGTACCCCCCACGCCCCCCGAATGAATTTCCGCTCTCCTGGGCTCAAATTTTTGTTTTTTTAAATCTGTTTGCGGATTTGAATTTAATTTTAATTTTAATTTAAGTGGTCACTTGTAAAAATCTCAGCCTATGCGCTCATACCCCTTGGGGGGTACGTGGTGGGTACGTTTCGTACCCACCACGTACCCCCCACGCCCCCCGAATGAATTTCCGCTCTCCTGGGCTCAAATTTTTGTTTTTTTAAATCTGTTTGCGGATTTGAATTTAATTTTAATTTTAATTTAAGTGGTCACTTGTAAAAATCTCAGCCTATGCGCTCATACCCCTTGGGGGGTACGTGGTGGGTACGTTTCGTACCCACCACGTACCCCCCACGCCCCCCGAATGAATTTCCGCTCTCCTGGGCTCAAATTTTTGTTTTTTTAAATCTGTTTGCGGATTTGAATTTAATTTTAATTTTAATTTAAGTGGTCACTTGTAAAAATCTCAGCCTATGCGCTCATACCCCTTGGGGGGTACGTGGTGGGTACGTTTCGTACCCACCACGTACCCCCCACGCCCCCCGAATGAATTTCCGCTCTCCTGGGCTCAAATTTTTGTTTTTTTAAATCTGTTTGCGGATTTGAATTTAATTTTAATTTTAATTTAAGTGGTCACTTGTAAAAATCTCAGCCTATGCGCTCATACCCCTTGGGGGGTACGTGGTGGGTACGTTTCGTACCCACCACGTACCCCCCACGCCCCCCGAATGAATTTCCGCTCTCCTGGGCTCAAATTTTTGTTTTTTTAAATCTGTTTGCGGATTTGAATTTAATTTTAATTTTAATTTAAGTGGTCACTTGTAAAAATCTCAGCCTATGCGCTCATACCCCTTGGGGGGTACGTGGTGGGTACGTTTCGTACCCACCACGTACCCCCCACGCCCCCCGAATGAATTTCCGCTCTCCTGGGCTCAAATTTTTGTTTTTTTAAATCTGTTTGCGGATTTGAATTTAATTTTAATTTTAATTTAAGTGGTCACTTGTAAAAATCTCAGCCTATGCGCTCATACCCCTTGGGGGGTACGTGGTGGGTACGTTTCGTACCCACCACGTACCCCCCACGCCCCCCGAATGAATTTCCGCTCTCCTGGGCTCAAATTTTTGTTTTTTTAAATCTGTTTGCGGATTTGAATTTAATTTTAATTTTAATTTAAGTGGTCACTTGTAAAAATCTCAGCCTATGCGCTCATACCCCTTGGGGGGTACGTGGTGGGTACGTTTCGTACCCACCACGTACCCCCCACGCCCCCCGAATGAATTTCCGCTCTCCTGGGCTCAAATTTTTGTTTTTTTAAATCTGTTTGCGGATTTGAATTTAATTTTAATTTTAATTTAAGTGGTCACTTGTAAAAATCTCAGCCTATGCGCTCATACCCCTTGGGGGGTACGTGGTGGGTACGTTTCGTACCCACCACGTACCCCCCACGCCCCCCGAATGAATTTCCGCTCTCCTGGGCTCAAATTTTTGTTTTTTTAAATCTGTTTGCGGATTTGAATTTAATTTTAATTTTAATTTAAGTGGTCACTTGTAAAAATCTCAGCCTATGCGCTCATACCCCTTGGGGGGTACGTGGTGGGTACGTTTCGTACCCACCACGTACCCCCCACGCCCCCCGAATGAATTTCCGCTCTCCTGGGCTCAAATTTTTGTTTTTTTAAATCTGTTTGCGGATTTGAATTTAATTTTAATTTTAATTTAAGTGGTCACTTGTAAAAATCTCAGCCTATGCGCTCATACCCCTTGGGGGGTACGTGGTGGGTACGTTTCGTACCCACCACGTACCCCCCACGCCCCCCGAATGAATTTCCGCTCTCCTGGGCTCAAATTTTTGTTTTTTTAAATCTGTTTGCGGATTTGAATTTAATTTTAATTTTAATTTAAGTGGTCACTTGTAAAAATCTCAGCCTATGCGCTCATACCCCTTGGGGGGTACGTGGTGGGTACGTTTCGTACCCACCACGTACCCCCCACGCCCCCCGAATGAATTTCCGCTCTCCTGGGCTCAAATTTTTGTTTTTTTAAATCTGTTTGCGGATTTGAATTTAATTTTAATTTTAATTTAAGTGGTCACTTGTAAAATCTCAGCCTATGCGCTCATACCCCTTGGGGGGTACGTGGTGGGTACGTTTCGTACCCACCACGTACCCCCCACGCCCCCCGAATGAATTTCCGCTCTCCTGGGCTCAAATTTTTGTTTTTTTAAATCTGTTTGCGGATTTGAATTTAATTTTAATTTTAATTTAAGTGGTCACTTGTAAAAATCTCAGCCTATGCGCTCATACCCCTTGGGGGGTACGTGGTGGGTACGTTTCGTACCCACCACGTACCCCCCACGCCCCCCGAATGAATTTCCGCTCTCCTGGGCTCAAATTTTTGTTTTTTTAAATCTGTTTGCGGATTTGAATTTAATTTTAATTTTAATTTAAGTGGTCACTTGTAAAAATCTCAGCCTATGCGCTCATACCCCTTGGGGGGTACGTGGTGGGTACGTTTCGTACCCACCACGTACCCCCCACGCCCCCCGAATGAATTTCCGCTCTCCTGGGCTCAAATTTTTGTTTTTTTAAATCTGTTTGCGGATTTGAATTTAATTTTAATTTTAATTTAAGTGGTCACTTGTAAAAATCTCAGCCTATGCGCTCATACCCCTTGGGGGGTACGTGGTGGGTACGTTTCGTACCCACCACGTACCCCCCACGCCCCCCGAATGAATTTCCGCTCTCCTGGGCTCAAATTTTTGTTTTTTTAAATCTGTTTGCGGATTTGAATTTAATTTTAATTTTAATTTAAGTGGTCACTTGTAAAAATCTCAGCCTATGCGCTCATACCCCTTGGGGGTACATGGTGGGTATGTTTCGTACCCACCACGTACCCCCCACGCCCCCCGAATGAATTTCCGCTCTCCTGGGCTCAAATTTTTGTTTTTTTAAATCTGTTTGCGGATTTGAATTTAATTTTAATTTTAATTTAAGTGGTCACTTGTAAAAATCTCAGCCTATGCGCTCATACCCCTTGGGGGTACATGGTGGGTATGTTTCGTACCCACCACGTACCCCCCACGCCCCCCGAATGAATTTCCGCTCTCCTGGGCTCAAATTTTTGTTTTTTTAAATCTGTTTGCGGATTTGAATTTAATTTTAATTTTAATTTAAGTGGTCACTTGTAAAAATCTCAGGCTATGCGCTCATACCCCTTGGGGGGTACGTGGTGGGTACGTTTCGTACCCACCACGTACCCCCCACGCCCCCCGAATGAATTTCCGCTCTCCTGGGCTCAAATTTTTGTTTTTTTAAATCTGTTTGCGGATTTGAATTTAATTTTAATTTTAATTTAAGTGGTCACTTGTAAAAATCTCAGCCTATGCGCTCATACCCAGTATGGGGTACGTATGGGGTACGATCGTACCCCATAGGTACCCTATACGTACTGCACGCCCCCAAAATGAACTTCCGCTCTCCTGGGCCCAAATTTTTGTTTTTTTAAATCTGTTTGCGGATTTGAATTTAATTTTAATTTTAATTTAAGTGGTCACTTGTAAAAATCTCAGCCTATGCGCTCATACCCCTTGGGGGGTACGTGGTGGGTACGTTTCGTACCCACCACGTACCCCCCACGCCCCCCAAATGAATTTCCGCTCTCCTGGGCTCAAATTTTTGTTTTTTTAAATCTGTTTGAGGATTTGAATTTAATTTTAATTTTAATTTAAGTGGTCACTTGTAAAAATCTCATCCTATGCGCTCATACCCAGTATGGGGTACGTATGGGGTACGATCGTACCCCATACGTACCCTATACGTACTCCACGCCCCCAAAATGAACTTCCGCTCTCCTGGGCTCAAATTTTTGTTTTTTTAAATCTGTTTGCGGATTTGAATTTAATTTTAATTTTAATTTAAGTGGTCACTTGTAAAAATCTCAGCCTATGCGCTCATACCCAGTATGGGGTACGTATGGGGTACGATCGTACCCCATAGGTACCCTATACGTACTCCACGCCCCCAAAATGAACTTCCGCTCTCCTGGGCTCAAATTTTTGTTTTTTTAAATCTGTTTGCGGATTTGAATTTAATTTTAATTTTAATTTAAGTGGTCACTTGTAAAAATCTCAGCCTATGCGCTCATACCCCTTGGGGGGTACGTGGTGGGTACGTTTCGTACCCACCACGTACCCCCCACGCCCCCCAAATGAATTTCCGCTCTCCTGGGCTCAAATTTTTGTTTTTTTAAATCTGTTTGAGGATTTGAATTTAATTTTAATTTTAATTTAAGTGGTCACTTGTAAAAATCTCATCCTATGCGCTCATACCCCTTGGGGGGTACGTGGTGGGTACGTTTCGTACCCACCACGTACCCCCCACGCCCCCCGAATGAATTTCCGCTCTCCTGGGCTCAAATTTTTGTTTTTTTAAATCTGTTTGCGGATTTGAATTTAATTTTAATTTTAATTTAAGTGGTCACTTGTAAAAATCTCAGCCTATGCGCTCATACCCCTTGGGGGGTACGTGGTGGGTACGTTTCGTACCCACCACGTACCCCCCACGCCTCCCGAATGAATTTCCGCTCTCCTGGGCTCAAATTTTTGTTTTTTTAAATCTGTTTGCGGATTTGAATTTAATTTTAATTTTAATTTAAGTGGTCACTTGTAAAAATCTCAGCCTATGCGCTCATACCCCTTGGGGGGTACGTGGTGGGTACGTTTCGTACCCACCACGTACCCCCCACGCACCCCGAATGAATTTCCGCTCTCCTGGGCTCAAATTTTTGTTTTTTTAAATCTGTTTGCGGATTTGAATTTAATTTTAATTTTAATTTAAGTGGTCACTTGTAAAAATCTCAGCCTATGCGCTCATACCCCTTGGAGGGTACGTGGTGGGTACGTTTCGTACCCACCACGTACCCCACGCCCCCCGAATGAATTTCCGCTCTCCTGGGCTCAAATTTTTGTTTTTTTAAATCTGTTTGCGGATTTGAATTTAATTTTAATTTTAATTTAAGTGGTCACTTGTAAAAATCTCAGCCTATGCGCTCATACCCCTTGGGGGGTACGTGGTGGGTACGTTTCGTACCCACCACGTACCCCCCACGCCCCCCGAATGAATTTCCGCTCTCCTGGGCTCAAATTTTTGTTTTTTTAAATCTGTTTGCGGATTTGAATTTAATTTTAATTTTAATTTAAGTGGTCACTTGTAAAAATCTCAGCCTATGCGCTCATACCCCTTGGGGGGTACGTGGTGGGTACGTTTTGTACCCACCACGTACCCCCCACGCCCCCCGAATGAATTTCCGCTCTCCTGGGCTCAAATTTTTGTTTTTTTAAATCTGTTTGCGGATTTGAATTTAATTTTAATTTTAATTTAAGTGGTCACTTGTAAAAATCTCAACCTATGCGCTCATACCCCTTGGGGGGTACGTGGTGGGTACGTTTCGTACCCACCACGTACCCCCCACGCCCCCCGAATGAATTTCCGCTCTCCTGGGCTCAAATTTTTGTTTTTTTAAATCTGTTTGCGGATTTGAATTTAATTTTAATTTTAATTTAAGTGGTCACTTGTAAAAATCTCAGCCTATGCGCTCATACCCCTTGGGGGGTACGTGGTGGGTACGTTTCGTACCCACCACGTACCCCCCACGCCCCCCGAATGAATTTCCGCTCTCCTGGGCTCAAATTTTTGTTTTTTTAAATCTGTTTGCGGATTTGAATTTAATTTTAATTTTAATTTAAGTGGTCACTTGTAAAAATCTCAGCCTATGCGCTCATACCCCTTGGGGGGTACGTGGTGGGTACGTTTCGTACCCACCACGTACCCCCCACGCTCCCCGAATGAATTTCCGCTCTCCTGGGCTCAAATTTTTGTTTTTTTAAATCTGTTTGCGGATTTGAATTTAATTTTAATTTTAATTTAAGTGGTCACTTGTAAAAATCTCAGCCTATGCGCTCATACCCCTTGGGGGGTACGTGGTGGGTACGTTTCGTACCCACCACGTACCCCCCACGCCCCCCGAATGAATTTCCGCTCTCCTGGGCTCAAATTTTTGTTTTTTTAAATCTGTTTGCGGATTTGAATTTAATTTTAATTTTAATTTAAGTGGTCACTTGTAAAAATCTCAGCCTATGCGCTCATACCCCTTGGGGGGTACGTGGTGGGTACGTTTCGTACCCACCACGTACCCCCCACGCTCCCCGAATGAATTTCCGCTCTCCTGTGCTCAAATTTTTGTTTTTTTAAATCTTTTTGCGGATTTGAATTTAATTTTAATTTTAATTTAAGCGGTCACTTGTAAAAATCTCAGCCTATGCGCTCATACCCCTTGGGGGTACATGGTGGGTACGTTTCGTACCCACCACGTACCCCCCACGCCCCCCGAATGAATTTCCGCTCTCCTGGGCTCAAATTTTTGTTTTTTTAAATCTGTTTGCGGATTTGAATTTAATTTTAATTTTAATTTAAGTGGTCACTTGTAAAAATCTCAGCCTATGCGCTCATACCCCTTGGGGGGTACGTGGTGGGTACGTTTCGTACCCACCACGTACCCCCCACGCCCCCCGAATGAATTTCCGCTCTCCTGGGCTCAAATTTTTGTTTTTTTAAATCTGTTTGCGGATTTGAATTTAATTTTAATTTTAATTTAAGTGGTCACTTGTAAAAATCTCAGCCTATGCGCTCATACCCCTTGGGGGGTACGTGGTGGGTACGTTTCGTACCCACCACGTACCCCCCACGCCCCCCGAATGAATTTCCGCTCTCCTGGGCTCAAATTTTTGTTTTTTTAAATCTGTTTGCGGATTTGAATTTAATTTTAATTTTAATTTAAGTGGTCACTTGTAAAAATCTCAGCCTATGCGCTCATACCCCTTGGGGGTACATGGTGGGTATGTTTCGTACCCACCACGTACCCCCCACGCCCCCCGAATGAATTTCCGCACTCCTGGGCTCAAATTTTTGTTTTTTTAAATCTTTTTGCGGATTTGAATTTAATTTTAATTTTAATTTAAGTGGTCACTTGTAAAAATCTCAGCCTATGCGCTCATACCCCTTGGGGGGTACGTGGTGGGTACGTTTCGTACCCACCACGTACCCCCCACGCCCCCCGAATGAATTTCCGCTCTCCTGGGCTCAAATTTTTGTTTTTTTAAATCTGTTTGCGGATTTGAATTTAATTTTAATTTTAATTTAAGTGGTCACTTGTAAAAATCTCAGCCTATGCGCTCATACCCCTTGGGGGGTACGTGGTGGGTACGTTTCGTACCCACCACGTACCCCCCACGCCCCCCGAATGAATTTCCGCTCTCCTGGGCTCAAATTTTTGTTTTTTTAAATCTGTTTGCGGATTTGAATTTAATTTTAATTTTAATTTAAGTGGTCACTTGTAAAAATCTCAGCCTATGCGCTCATACCCCTTGGGGGTACATGGTGGGTATGTTTCGTACCCACCACGTACCCCCCACGCCCCCCGAATGAATTTCCGCACTCCTGGGCTCAAATTTTTGTTTTTTTAAATCTTTTTGCGGATTTGAATTTAATTTTAATTTTAATTTAAGCGGTCACTTGTAAAAATCTCAGCCTATGCGCTCATACCCCTTGGGGGTACATGGTGGGTACGTTTCGTACCCACCACGTACCCCCCACGCCCCCCGAATGAATTTCCGCTCTCCTGGGCTCAAATTTTTGTTTTTTTAAATCTGTTTGCGGATTTGAATTTAATTTTAATTTTAATTTAAGTGGTCACTTGTAAAAATCTCAGCCTATGCGCTCATACCCCTTGGGGGTACATGGTGGGTATGTTTCGTACCCACCACGTACCCCCCACGCCCCCCGAATGAATTTCCGCTCTCCTGGGCTCAAATTTTTGTTTTTTTAAATCTGTTTGCGGATTTGAATTTAATTTTAATTTTAATTTAAGTGGTCACTTGTAAAAATCTCAGCCTATGCGCTCATACCCCTTGGGGGTACATGGTGGGTATGTTTCGTACCCACCACGTACCCCCCACGCCCCCCGAATGAATTTCCGCACTCCTGGGCTCAAATTTTTGTTTTTTTAAATCTTTTTGCGGATTTGAATTTAATTTTAATTTTAATTTAAGCGGTCACTTGTAAAAATCTCAGCCTATGCGCTCATACCCCTTGGGGGGTACGTGGTGGGTACGTTTCGTACCCACCACGTACCCCCCACGCCCCCCGAATGAATTTCCGCTCTCCTGGGCTCAAATTTTTGTTTTTTTAAATCTGTTTGCGGATTTGAATTTAATTTTAATTTTAATTTAAGTGGTCACTTGTAAAAATCTCAGCCTATGCGCTCATACCCCTTGGGGGTACATGGTGGGTATGTTTCGTACCCACCACGTACCCCCCACGCCCCCCGAATGAATTTCCGCTCTCCTGGGCTCAAATTTTTGTTTTTTTAAATCTGTTTGCGGATTTGAATTTAATTTTAATTTTAATTTAAGTGGTCACTTGTAAAAATCTCAGCCTATGCGCTCATACCCCTTGGGGGGTACGTGGTGGGTACGTTTCGTACCCACCACGTACCCCCCACGCCCCCCGAATGAATTTCCGCTCTCCTGGGCTCAAATTTTTGTTTTTTTAAATCTGTTTGCGGATTTGAATTTAATTTTAATTTTAATTTAAGTGGTCACTTGTAAAAATCTCAGCCTATGCGCTCATACCCCTTGGGGGGTACGTGGTGGGTACGTTTCGTACCCACCACGTACCCCCCACGCCCCCCGAATGAATTTCCGCTCTCCTGGGCTCAAATTTTTGTTTTTTTAAATCTGTTTGCGGATTTGAATTTAATTTTAATTTTAATTTAAGTGGTCACTTGTAAAAATCTCAGCCTATGCGCTCATACCCCTTGGGGGGTACGTGGTGGGTACGTTTCGTACCCACCACGTACCCCCCACGCCCCCCGAATGAATTTCCGCTCTCCTGGGCTCAAATTTTTGTTTTTTTAAATCTGTTTGCGGATTTGAATTTAATTTTAATTTTAATTTAAGTGGTCACTTGTAAAAATCTCAGCCTATGCGCTCATACCCCTTGGGGGTACATGGTGGGTATGTTTCGTACCCACCACGTACCCCCCACGCCCCCCGAATGAATTTCCGCACTCCTGGGCTCAAATTTTTGTTTTTTTAAATCTTTTTGCGGATTTGAATTTAATTTTAATTTTAATTTAAGCGGTCACTTGTAAAAATCTCAGCCTATGCGCTCATACCCCTTGGGGGTACATGGTGGGTACGTTTCGTACCCACCACGTACCCCCCACGCCCCCCGAATGAATTTCCGCTCTCCTGGGCTCAAATTTTTGTTTTTTTAAATCTGTTTGCGGATTTGAATTTAATTTTAATTTTAATTTAAGTGGTCACTTGTAAAAATCTCAGCCTATGCGCTCATACCCCTTGGGGGGTACGTGGTGGGTACGTTTCGTACCCACCACGTACCCCCCACGCCCCCCGAATGAATTTCCGCTCTCCTGGGCTCAAATTTTTGTTTTTTTAAATCTGTTTGCGGATTTGAATTTAATTTTAATTTTAATTTAAGTGGTCACTTGTAAAAATCTCAGCCTATGCGCTCATACCCCTTGGGGGTACATGGTGGGTATGTTTCGTACCCACCACGTACCCCCCACGCCCCCCGAATGAATTTCCGCTCTCCTGGGCTCAAATTTTTGTTTTTTTAAATCTGTTTGCGGATTTGAATTTAATTTTAATTTTAATTTAAGTGGTCACTTGTAAAAATCTCAGCCTATGCGCTCATACCCCTTGGGGGGTACGTGGTGGGTACGTTTCGTACCCACCACGTACCCCCCACGCCCCCCGAATGAATTTCCGCTCTCCTGGGCTCAAATTTTTGTTTTTTTAAATCTGTTTGCGGATTTGAATTTAATTTTAATTTTAATTTAAGTGGTCACTTGTAAAAATCTCAGCCTATGCGCTCATACCCCTTGGGGGGTACGTGGTGGGTACGTTTCGTACCCACCACGTACCCCCCACGCCCCCCGAATGAATTTCCGCTCTCCTGGGCTCAAATTTTTGTTTTTTTAAATCTGTTTGCGGATTTGAATTTAATTTTAATTTTAATTTAAGTGGTCACTTGTAAAAATCTCAGCCTATGCGCTCATACCCAGTATGGGGTACGTATGGGGTACGATCGTACCCCATACGTACCCTATACGTACTCCACGCCACCCAAAATGAACTTCCGCTCTCCTGGGCTCAAATTTTTGTTTTTTTAAATCTGTTTGCGGATTTGAATTTAATTTTAATTTTAATTTAAGTGGTCACTTGTAAAAATCTCATCCTATGCGCTCATACCCCTTGGGGGGTACGTGGTGGGTACGTTTCGTACCCACCACGTACCCCCCACGCCCCCCGAATGAATTTCCGCTCTCCTGGGCTCAAATTTTTGTTTTTTTAAATCTGTTTGCGGATTTGAATTTAATTTTAATTTTAATTTAAGTGGTCACTTGTAAAAATCTCAGCCTATGCGCTCATACCCAGTATGGGGTACGTATGGGGTACGATCGTACCCCATACGTACCCTATACGTACTCCACGCCCCCAAAATGAACTTCCGCTCTCCTGGGCTCAAATTTTTGTTTTTTTAAATCTGTTTGCGGATTTGAATTTAATTTTAATTTTAATTTAAGTGGTCACTTGTAAAAATCTCATCCTATGCGCTCATACCCCTTGGAGGGTACGTGGTGGGTACGTTTCGTACCCACCACGTACCCCCACGCCCCCCGAATGAATTTCCGCTCTCCTGGGCTCAAATTTTTGTTTTTTTAAATCTGTTTGCGGATTTGAATTTAATTTTAATTTTAATTTAAGTGGTCACTTGTAAAAATCTCAGCCTATGCGCTCATACCCAGTATGGGGTACGTATGGGGTACGATCGTACCCCATACGTACCCTATACGTACTCCACGCCACCCAAAATGAACTTCCGCTCTCCTGGGCTCAAATTTTTGTTTTTTTAAATCTGTTTGCGGATTTGAATTTAATTTTAATTTTAATTTAAGTGGTCACTTGTAAAAATCTCAGCCTATGCGCTCATACCCCTTGGGGGGTACGTGGTGGGTACGTTTCGTACCCACCACGTACCCCCCACGCCCCCCGAATGAATTTCCGCTCTCCTGGGCTCAAATTTTTGTTTTTTTAAATCTGTTTGCGGATTTGAATTTAATTTTAATTTTAATTTAAGTGGTCACTTGTAAAAATCTCAGTCTATGCGCTCATACCCCTTGGGGGTACATGGTGGGTATGTTTCGTACCCACCACGTACCCCCCACGCCCCCCGAATGAATTTCCGCTCTCCTGGGCTCAAATTTTTGTTTTTTTAAATCTGTTTGCGGATTTGAATTTAATTTTAATTTTAATTTAAGTGGTCACTTGTAAAAATCTCAGCCTATGCGCTCATACCCCTTGGGGGGTACGTGGTGGGTACGTTTCGTACCCACCACGTACCCCCCACGCCCCCCGAATGAATTTCCGCTCTCCTGGGCTCAAATTTTTGTTTTTTTAAATCTGTTTGCGGATTTGAATTTAATTTTAATTTTAATTTAAGTGGTCACTTGTAAAAATCTCATCCTATGCGCTCATACCCCTTGGGGGGTACGTGGTGGGTACGTTTCGTACCCACCACGTACCCCCCACGCCCCCCGAATGAATTTCCGCTCTCCTGGGCTCAAATTTTTGTTTTTTTAAATCTGTTTGAGGATTTGAATTTAATTTTAATTTTAATTTAAGTGGTCACTTGTAAAAATCTCATCCTATGCGCTCATACCCAGTATGGGGTACGTATGGGGTACGATCGTACCCCATACGTACCCTATACGTACTCCACGCCCCCAAAATGAACTTCCGCTCTCCTGGGCTCAAATTTTTGTTTTTTTAAATCTGTTTGCGGATTTGAATTTAATTTTAATTTTAATTTAAGTGGTCACTTGTAAAAATCTCAGCCTATGCGCTCATACCCCTTGGGGGGTACGTGGTGGGTACGTTTCGTACCCACCACGTACCCCCACGCCCCCCGAATGAATTTCCGCTCTCCTGGGCTCAAATTTTTGTTTTTTTAAATCTGTTTGCGGATTTGAATTTAATTTTAATTTTAATTTAAGTGGTCACTTGTAAAAATCTCAGCCTATGCGCTCATACCCAGTATGGGGTACGTATGGGGTACGATCGTACCCCATACGTACCCTATACGTACTCCACGCCACCCAAAATGAACTTCCGCTCTCCTGGGCTCAAATTTTTGTTTTTTTAAATCTGTTTGCGGATTTGAATTTAATTTTAATTTTAATTTAAGTGGTCACTTGTAAAAATCTCAGCCTATGCGCTCATACCCCTTGGGGGGTACGTGGTGGGTACGTTTCGTACCCACCACGTACCCCCACGCCCCCCGAATGAATTTCCGCTCTCCTGGGCTCAAATTTTTGTTTTTTTAAATCTGTTTGCGGATTTGAATTTAATTTTAATTTTAATTTAAGTGGTCACTTGTAAAAATCTCAGCCTATGCGCTCATACCCCTTGGGGGGTACGTGGTGGGTACGTTTCGTACCCACCACGTACCCCCCACGCCCCCCGAATGAATTTCCGCTCTCCTGGGCTCAAATTTTTGTTTTTTTAAATCTGTTTGCGGATTTGAATTTAATTTTAATTTTAATTTAAGTGGTCACTTGTAAAAATCTCAGCCTATGCGCTCATACCCAGTATGGGGTACGTATGGGGTACGATCGTACCCCATACGTACCCTATACGTACTCCACGCCACCCAAAATGAACTTCCGCTCTCCTGGGCTCAAATTTTTGTTTTTTTAAATCTGTTTGCGGATTTGAATTTAATTTTAATTTTAATTTAAGTGGTCACTTGTAAAAATCTCAGCCTATGCGCTCATACCCCTTGGGGGGTACGTGGTGGGTACGTTTCGTACCCACCACGTACCCCCACGCCCCCCGAATGAATTTCCGCTCTCCTGGGCTCAAATTTTTGTTTTTTTAAATCTGTTTGCGGATTTGAATTTAATTTTAATTTTAATTTAAGTGGTCACTTGTAAAAATCTCAGCCTATGCGCTCATACCCAGTATGGGGTACGTATGGGGTACGATCGTACCCCATACGTACCCTATACGTACTCCACGCCACCCAAAATGAACTTCCGCTCTCCTGGGCTCAAATTTTTGTTTTTTTAAATCTGTTTGCGGATTTGAATTTAATTTTAATTTTAATTTAAGTGGTCACTTGTAAAAATCTCAGCCTATGCGCTCATACCCCTTGGGGGGTACGTGGTGGGTACGTTTCGTACCCACCACGTACCCCCCACGCCCCCCGAATGAATTTCCGCTCTCCTGGGCTCAAATTTTTGTTTTTTTAAATCTGTTTGCGGATTTGAATTTAATTTTAATTTTAATTTAAGTGGTCACTTGTAAAAATCTCATCCTATGCGCTCATACCCCTTGGGGGGTACGTGGTGGGTACGTTTCGTACCCACCACGTACCCCCCACGCCCCCCGAATGAATTTCCGCTCTCCTGGGCTCAAATTTTTGTTTTTTTAAATCTGTTTGAGGATTTGAATTTAATTTTAATTTTAATTTAAGTGGTCACTTGTAAAAATCTCATCCTATGCGCTCATACCCCTTGGAAGGTACGTGGTGGGTACGTTTCGTACCCACCACGTACCCCCCACGCCCCCCGAATGAATTTCCGCTCTCCTGGGCACAAATTTTTGTTTTTTTAAATCTGTTTGCGGATTTGAATTTAATTTTAATTTTAATTTAAGTGGTCACTTGTAAAAATCTCAGCCTATGCGCTCATACCCAGTATGGGGTACGTATGGGGTACGATCGTACCCCATACGTACCCTATACGTACTCCACGCCACCCAAAATGAACTTCCGCTCTCCTGGGCTCAAATTTTTGTTTTTTTAAATCTGTTTGCGGATTTGAATTTAATTTTAATTTTAATTTAAGTGGTCACTTGTAAAAATCTCAGCCTATGCGCTCATACCCCTTGGGGGGTACGTGGTGGGTACGTTTCGTACCCACCACGTACCCCCACGCCCCCCGAATGAATTTCCGCTCTCCTGGGCTCAAATTTTTGTTTTTTTAAATCTGTTTGCGGATTTGAATTTAATTTTAATTTTAATTTAAGTGGTCACTTGTAAAAATCTCAGCCTATGCGCTCATACCCAGTATGGGGTACGTATGGGGTACGATCGTACCCCATACGTACCCTATACGTACTCCACGCCACCCAAAATGAACTTCCGCTCTCCTGGGCTCAAATTTTTGTTTTTTTAAATCTGTTTGCGGATTTGAATTTAATTTTAATTTTAATTTAAGTGGTCACTTGTAAAAATCTCAGCCTATGCGCTCATACCCCTTGGGGGGTACGTGGTGGGTACGTTTCGTACCCACCACGTACCCCCCACGCCCCCCGAATGAATTTCCGCTCTCCTGGGCTCAAATTTTTGTTTTTTTAAATCTGTTTGCGGATTTGAATTTAATTTTAATTTTAATTTAAGTGGTCACTTGTAAAAATCTCAGCCTATGCGCTCATACCCAGTATGGGGTACGTATGGGGTACGATCGTACCCCATAGGTACCCTATACGTACTCCACGCCCCCAAAATGAACTTCCGCTCTCCTGGGCTCAAATTTTTGTTTTTTTAAATCTGTTTGAGGATTTGAATTTAATTTTAATTTTAATTTAAGTGGTCACTTGTAAAAATCTCAGCCTATGCGCTCATACTCCTTGGGGGGTACGTGGTGGGTACGTTTCGTACCCACCACGTACCCCCCACGCCCCCCGAATGAATTTCCGCTCTCCTGGGCTCAAATTTTTGTTTTTTTAAATCTGTTTGCGGATTTGAATTTAATTTTAATTTTAATTTAAGTGGTCACTTGTAAAAATCTCAGCCTATGCGCTCATACCCCTTGGGGGGTACGTGGTGGGTACGTTTCGTACCCACCACGTACCCCCCACGCCCCCCAAATGAATTTCCGCTCTCCTGGGCTCAAATTTTTGCTTTTTTAAATCTGTTTGAGGATTTGAATTTAATTTTAATTTTAATTTAAGTGGTCACTTGTAAAAATCTCATCCTATGCGCTCATACCCAGTATGGGGTACGTATGGGGTACGATCGTACCCCATACGTACCCTATACGTACTCCACGCCCCCAAAATGAACTTCCGCTCTCCTGGGCTCAAATTTTTGTTTTTTTAAATCTGTTTGCGGATTTGAATTTAATTTTAATTTTAATTTAAGTGGTCACTTGTAAAAATCTCAGCCTATGCGCTCATACCCCTTGGGGGGTACGTGGTGGGTACGTTTCGTACCCACCACGTACCCCCCACGCCCCCCGAATGAATTTCCGCTCTCCTGGGCTCAAATTTTTGTTTTTTTAAATCTGTTTGCGGATTTGAATTTAATTTTAATTTTAATTTAAGTGGTCACTTGTAAAAATCTCAGCCTATGCGCTCATACCCCTTGGGGGTACATGGTGGGTATGTTTCGTACCCACCACGTAACCCCCACGACCCCCGAATGAATTTCCGCTCTCCTGGGCTCAAATTTTAGTTTTTTTAAATCTGTTTGCGGATTTGAATTTAATTTTAATTTTAATTTAAGTGGTCACTTGTAAAAATCTCAGCCTATGCGCTCATACCCCTTGGGGGGTACGTGGTGGGTACGTTTCGTACCCACCACGTACCCCCCACGCCCCCCGAATGAATTTCCGCTCTCCTGGGCTCAAATTTTTGTTTTTTTAAATCTGTTTGCGGATTTGAATTTAATTTTAATTTTAATTTAAGTGGTCACTTGTAAAAATCTCAGCCTATGCGCTCATACCCCTTGGGGGGTACGTGGTGGGTACGTTTCGTACCCACCACGTACCCCCCACGCCCCCCAAATGAATTTCCGCTCTCCTGGGCTCAAATTTTTGTTTTTTTAAATCTGTTTGAGGATTTGAATTTAATTTTAATTTTAATTTAAGTGGTCACTTGTAAAAATCTCAGCCTATGCGCTCATACCCCTTGGGATGTACGTGGTGGGTACGTTTCGTACCCACCACGTACCCCCCACGCCCCCCGAATGAATTTCCGCTCTCCTGGGCTCAAATTTTTGTTTTTTTAAATCTGTTTGAGGATTTGAATTTAATTTTAATTTTAATTTAAGTGGTCACTTGTAAAAATCTCATCCTATGCGCTCATACCCAGTATGGGGTACGTATGGGGTACGATCGTACCCCATAGGTACCCTATACGTACTCCACGCCCCCAAAATGAACTTCCGCTCTCCTGGGCTCAAATTTTTGTTTTTTTAAATCTGTTTGCGGATTTGAATTTAATTTTAATTTTAATTTAAGTGGTCACTTGTAAAAATCTCAGCCTATGCACTCATACCCCTTGGGGGGTACGTGGTGGGTACGTTTCGTACCCACCACGTACCCCTACGCCCCCCGAATGAATTTCCGCTCTCCTGGGCTCAAATTTTTGTTTTTTTAAATCTGTTTGCGGATTTGAATTTAATTTTAATTTTAATTTAAGTGGTCACTTGTAAAAATCTCAGCCTATGCGCTCATACCCAGTATGGGGTACGTATGGGGTACGATCGTACCCCATAGGTACCCTATACGTACTCCACGCCCCCAAAATGAACTTCCGCTCTCCTGGGCTCAAATTTTTGTTTTTTTAAATCTGTTTGCGGATTTGAATTTAATTTTAATTTTAATTTAAGTGGTCACTTGTAAAAATCTCATCCTATGCGCTCATACCCCTTGGGGGGTACGTGGTGGGTACGTTTCGTACCCACCACGTACCCCCCACGCCCCCCGAATGAATTTCCGCTCTCCTGGGCTCAAATTTTTGTTTTTTTAAATCTGTTTGCGGATTTGAATTTAATTTTAATTTTAATTTAAGTGGTCACTTGTAAAAATCTCAGCCTATGCGCTCATACCCCTTGGGGGGTACGTGGTGGGTACGTTTCGTACCCACCACGTACCCCCCACGCCCCCCGAATGAATTTCCGCTCTCCTGGGCTCAAATTTTTGTTTTTTTAAATCTGTTTGCGGATTTGAATTTAATTTTAATTTTAATTTAAGTGGTCACTTGTAAAAATCTCAGCCTATGCGCTCATACCCCTTGGGGGGTACGTGGTGGGTACGTTTCGTACCCACCACGTACCCCCCACGCCCCCCGAATGAATTTCCGCTCTCCTGGGCTCAAATTTTTGTTTTTTTAAATCTGTTTGCGGATTTGAATTTAATTTTAATTTTAATTTAAGTGGTCACTTGTAAAAATCTCATCCTATGCGCTCATACCCCTTGGGGGGTACGTGGTGGGTACGTTTCGTACCCACCACGTACCCCCCACGCCCCCCGAATGAATTTCCGCTCTCCTGGGCTCAAATTTTTGTTTTTTTAAATCTGTTTGAGGATTTGAATTTAATTTTAATTTTAATTTAAGTGGTCACTTGTAAAAATCTCATCCTATGCGCTCATACCCAGTATGGGGTACGTATGGGGTACGATCGTACCCCATACGTACCCTATACGTACTCCACGCCCCCAAAATGAACTTCCGCTCTCCTGGGCTCAAATTTTTGTTTTTTTAAATCTGTTTGCGGATTTGAATTTAATTTTAATTTTAATTTAAGTGGTCACTTGTAAAAATCTCATCCTATGCGCTCATACCCCTTGGAAGGTACGTGGTGGGTACGTTTCGTACCCACCACGTACCCCCCACGCCCCCCGAATGAATTTCCGCTCTCCTGGGCACAAATTTTTGTTTTTTTAAATCTGTTTGCGGATTTGAATTTAATTTTAATTTTAATTTAAGTGGTCACTTGTAAAAATCTCAGCCTATGCGCTCATACCCAGTATGGGGTACGTATGGGGTACGATCGTACCCCATACGTACCCTATACGTACTCCACGCCACCCAAAATGAACTTCCGCTCTCCTGGGCTCAAATTTTTGTTTTTTTAAATCTGTTTGCGGATTTGAATTTAATTTTAATTTTAATTTAAGTGGTCACTTGTAAAAATCTCAGCCTATGCGCTCATACCCCTTGGGGGGTACGTGGTGGGTACGTTTCGTACCCACCACGTACCCCCACGCCCCCCGAATGAATTTCCGCTCTCCTGGGCTCAAATTTTTGTTTTTTTAAATCTGTTTGCGGATTTGAATTTAATTTTAATTTTAATTTAAGTGGTCACTTGTAAAAATCTCAGCCTATGCGCTCATACCCAGTATGGGGTACGTATGGGGTACGATCGTACCCCATACGTACCCTATACGTACTCCACGCCACCCAAAATGAACTTCCGCTCTCCTGGGCTCAAATTTTTGTTTTTTTAAATCTGTTTGCGGATTTGAATTTAATTTTAATTTTAATTTAAGTGGTCACTTGTAAAAATCTCAGCCTATGCGCTCATACCCCTTGGGGGGTACGTGGTGGGTACGTTTCGTACCCACCACGTACCCCCCACGCCCCCCGAATGAATTTCCGCTCTCCTGGGCTCAAATTTTTGTTTTTTTAAATCTGTTTGCGGATTTGAATTTAATTTTAATTTTAATTTAAGTGGTCACTTGTAAAAATCTCAGCCTATGCGCTCATACCCAGTATGGGGTACGTATGGGGTACGATCGTACCCCATAGGTACCCTATACGTACTCCACGCCCCCAAAATGAACTTCCGCTCTCCTGGGCTCAAATTTTTGTTTTTTTAAATCTGTTTGAGGATTTGAATTTAATTTTAATTTTAATTTAAGTGGTCACTTGTAAAAATCTCAGCCTATGCGCTCATACTCCTTGGGGGGTACGTGGTGGGTACGTTTCGTACCCACCACGTACCCCCCACGCCCCCCGAATGAATTTCCGCTCTCCTGGGCTCAAATTTTTGTTTTTTTAAATCTGTTTGCGGATTTGAATTTAATTTTAATTTTAATTTAAGTGGTCACTTGTAAAAATCTCAGCCTATGCGCTCATACCCCTTGGGGGGTACGTGGTGGGTACGTTTCGTACCCACCACGTACCCCCCACGCCCCCCAAATGAATTTCCGCTCTCCTGGGCTCAAATTTTTCCTTTTTTAATCTGTTTGAGGATTTGAATTTAATTTTAATTTTAATTTAAGTGGTCACTTGTAAAAATCTCATCCTATGCGCTCATACCCAGTATGGGGTACGTATGGGGTACGATCGTACCCCATACGTACCCTATACGTACTCCACGCCCCCAAAATGAACTTCCGCTCTCCTGGGCTCAAATTTTTGTTTTTTTAAATCTGTTTGCGGATTTGAATTTAATTTTAATTTTAATTTAAGTGGTCACTTGTAAAAATCTCAGCCTATGCGCTCATACCCCTTGGGGGTACATGGTGGGTATGTTTCGTACCCACCACGTAACCCCCACGACCCCCGAATGAATTTCCGCTCTCCTGGGCTCAAATTTTAGTTTTTTTAAATCTGTTTGCGGATTTGAATTTAATTTTAATTTTAATTTAAGTGGTCACTTGTAAAAATCTCAGCCTATGCGCTCATACCCCTTGGGGGTACATGGTGGGTATGTTTCGTACCCACCACGTAACCCCCACGACCCCCGAATGAATTTCCGCTCTCCTGGGCTCAAATTTTAGTTTTTTTAAATCTGTTTGCGGATTTGAATTTAATTTTAATTTTAATTTAAGTGGTCACTTGTAAAAATCTCAGCCTATGCGCTCATACCCCTTGGGGGGTACGTGGTGGGTACGTTTCGTACCCACCACGTACCCCCCACGCCCCCCGAATGAATTTCCGCTCTCCTGGGCTCAAATTTTTGTTTTTTTAAATCTGTTTGCGGATTTGAATTTAATTTTAATTTTAATTTAAGTGGTCACTTGTAAAAATCTCAGCCTATGCGCTCATACCCCTTGGGGGGTACGTGGTGGGTACGTTTCGTACCCACCACGTACCCCCCACGCCCCCCAAATGAATTTCCGCTCTCCTGGGCTCAAATTTTTGTTTTTTTAAATCTGTTTGAGGATTTGAATTTAATTTTAATTTTAATTTAAGTGGTCACTTGTAAAAATCTCAGCCTATGCGCTCATACCCCTTGGGATGTACGTGGTGGGTACGTTTCGTACCCACCACGTACCCCCCACGCCCCCCGAATGAATTTCCGCTCTCCTGGGCTCAAATTTTTGTTTTTTTAAATCTGTTTGAGGATTTGAATTTAATTTTAATTTTAATTTAAGTGGTCACTTGTAAAAATCTCATCCTATGCGCTCATACCCAGTATGGGGTACGTATGGGGTACGATCGTACCCCATAGGTACCCTATACGTACTCCACGCCCCCAAAATGAACTTCCGCTCTCCTGGGCTCAAATTTTTGTTTTTTTAAATCTGTTTGCGGATTTGAATTTAATTTTAATTTTAATTTAAGTGGTCACTTGTAAAAATCTCAGCCTATGCACTCATACCCCTTGGGGGGTACGTGGTGGGTACGTTTCGTACCCACCACGTACCCCTACGCCCCCCGAATGAATTTCCGCTCTCCTGGGCTCAAATTTTTGTTTTTTTAAATCTGTTTGCGGATTTGAATTTAATTTTAATTTTAATTTAAGTGGTCACTTGTAAAAATCTCAGCCTATGCGCTCATACCCAGTATGGGGTACGTATGGGGTACGATCGTACCCCATAGGTACCCTATACGTACTCCACGCCCCCAAAATGAACTTCCGCTCTCCTGGGCTCAAATTTTTGTTTTTTTAAATCTGTTTGCGGATTTGAATTTAATTTTAATTTTAATTTAAGTGGTCACTTGTAAAAATCTCAGCCTATGCGCTCATACCCCTTGGGGGGTACGTGGTGGGTACGTTTCGTACCCACCACGTACCCCCCATGCCCCCCGAATGAATTTCCGCTCTCCTGTGCTCAAATTTTTGTTTTTTTAAATCTGTTTGCGGATTTGAATTTAATTTTAATTTTAATTTAAGTGGTCACTTGTAAAAATCTCATCCTATGCGCTCATACCCCTTGGGGGGTACGTGGTGGGTACGTTTCGTACCCACCACGTACCCCCCACGCCCCCCGAATGAATTTCCGCTCTCCTGGGCTCAAATTTTTGTTTTTTTAAATCTGTTTGCGGATTTGAATTTAATTTTAATTTTAATTTAAGTGGTCACTTGTAAAAATCTCAGCCTATGCGCTCATACCCCTTGGGGGGTACGTGGTGGGTACGTTTCGTACCCACCACGTACCCCCACGCCCCCCGAATGAATTTCCGCTCTCCTGGGCTCAAATTTTTGTTTTTTTAAATCTGTTTGCGGATTTGAATTTAATTTTAATTTTAATTTAAGTGGTCACTTGTAAAAATCTCAGCCTATACGCTCATACCCAGTATGGGGTACGTATGGGGTACGATCGTACCCCATACGTACCCTATACGTACTCCACGCCCCCAAAATGAACTTCCGCTCTCCTGGGCTCAAATTTTTGTTTTTTTAAATCTGTTTGCGGATTTGAATTTAATTTTAATTTTAATTTAAGTGGTCACTTGTAAAAATCTCATCCTATGCGCTCATACCCCTTGGGGGGTACGTGGTGGGTACGTTTCGTACCCACCACGTACCCCCCACGCCCCCCGAATGAATTTCCGCTCTCCTGGGCTCAAATTTTTGTTTTTTTAAATCTGTTTGCGGATTTGAATTTAATTTTAATTTTAATTTAAGTGGTCACTTGTAAAAATCTCAGCCTATGCGCTCATACCCCTTGGGGGGTACGTGGTGGGTACGTTTCGTACCCACCACGTACCCCCCACGCCCCCCGAATGAATTTCCGCTCTCCTGGGCTCAAATTTTTGTTTTTTTAAATCTGTTTGCGGATTTGAATTTAATTTTAATTTTAATTTAAGTGGTCACTTGTAAAAATCTCAGCCTATGCGCTCATACCCAGTATGGGGTACGTATGGGGTACGATCGTACCCCATAGGTACCCTATACGTACTCCACGCCCCCAAAATGAACTTCCGCTCTCCTGGGCTCAAATTTTTGTTTTTTTAAATCTGTTTGCGGATTTGAATTTAATTTTAATTTTAATTTAAGTGGTCACTTGTAAAAATCTCAGCCTATGCGCTCATACCCCTTGGGGGGTACGTGGTGGGTCCGTTTTGTACCCACCACGTACCCCCCACGCCCCCCGAATGAATTTCCGCTCTCGTGGGCTCAAATTTTTGTTTTTTTAAATCTGTTTGCGGATTTGAATTTAATTTTAATTTTAATTTAAGTGGTCACTTGTAAAAATCTCAGCCTATGCGCTCATACCCCTTGGGGGGTACGTGGTGGGTACGTTTCGTACCCACCACGTACCCCCCACGCCCCCCGAATGAATTTCCGCTCTCCTGGGCTCAAATTTTTGTTTTTTTAAATCTGTTTGCGGATTTGAATTTAATTTTAATTTTAATTTAAGTGGTCACTTGTAAAAATCTCAGCCTATGCGCTCATACCCCTTGGGGGGTACGTGGTGGGTACGTTTCGTACCCACCACGTACCCCCCACGCCCCCCGAATGAATTTCCGCTCTCCTGGGCTCAAATTTTTGTTTTTTTAAATCTGTTTGCGGATTTGAATTTAATTTTAATTTTAATTTAAGTGGTCACTTGTAAAAATCTCAGCCTATGCGCTCATACCCCTTGGGGGGTACGTGGTGGGTACGTTTCGTACCCACCACGTACCCCCCACGCCCCCCGAATGAATTTCCGCTCTCCTGGGCTCAAATTTTTGTTTTTTTAAATCTGTTTGCGGATTTGAATTTAATTTTAATTTTAATTTAAGTGGTCACTTGTAAAAATCTCAGCCTATGCGCTCATACCCAGTATGGGGTACGTATGGGGTACGATCGTACCCCATACGTACCCTATACGTACTCCACGCCCCCAAAATGAACTTCCGCTCTCCTGGGCTCAAATTTTTGTTTTTTAAATCTGTTTGCGGATTTGAATTTAATTTTAATTTTAATTTAAGTGGTCACTTGTAAAAATCTCAGCCTATGCGCTCATACCCCTTGGGGGGTACGTGGTGGGTACGTTTCGTACCCACCACGTACCCCCCACGCCCCCCGAATGAATTTCCGCTCTCCTGGGCTCAAATTTTTGTTTTTTTAAATCTGTTTGCGGATTTGAATTTAATTTTAATTTTAATTTAAGTGGTCACTTGTAAAAATCTCAGCCTATGCGCTCATACCCCTTGGGGGGTACGTGGTGGGTACGTTTCGTACCCACCACGTACCCCCCACGCCCCCCGAATGAATTTCCGCTCTCCTGGGCTCAAATTTTTGTTTTTTTAAATCTGTTTGCGGATTTGAATTTAATTTTAATTTTAATTTAAGTGGTCACTTGTAAAAATCTCAGCCTATGCGCTCATACCCCTTGGGGGTACATGGTGGGTATGTTTCGTACCCACCACGTACCCCCCACGCCCCCCGAATGAATTTCCGCTCTCCTGGGCTCAAATTTTTGTTTTTTTAAATCTGTTTGCGGATTTGAATTTAATTTTAATTTTAATTTAAGTGGTCACTTGTAAAAATCTCAGCCTATGCGCTCATACCCCTTGGGGGTACATGGTGGGTATGTTTCGTACCCACCACGTACCCCCCACGCCCCCCGAATGAATTTCCGCTCTCCTGGGCTCAAATTTTTGTTTTTTTAAATCTGTTTGCGGATTTGAATTTAATTTTAATTTTAATTTAAGTGGTCACTTGTAAAAATCTCAGCCTATGCGCTCATACCCCTTGGGGGGTACGTGGTGGGTACGTTTCGTACCCACCACGTACCCCCCACGCCCCCCGAATGAATTTCCGCTCTCCTGGGCTCAAATTTTTGTTTTTTTAAATCTGTTTGCGGATTTGAATTTAATTTTAATTTTAATTTAAGTGGTCACTTGTAAAAATCTCAGCCTATGCGCTCATACCCTTTGGGGGGTACGTGGTGGGTACGTTTCGTACCCACCACGTACCCCCCACGCCCCCCGAATGAATTTCCGCTCTCCTGGGCTCAAATTTTTGTTTTTTTAAATCTGTTTGCGGATTTGAATTTAATTTTAATTTTAATTTAAGTGGTCACTTGTAAAAATCTCATCCTATGCGCTCATACCCAGTATGGGGTACGTATGGGGTACGATCGTACCCCATAGGTACCCTATACGTACTCCACGCCCCCAAAATGAACTTCCGCTCTCCTGGGCTCAAATTTTTGTTTTTTTAAATCTGTTTGCGGATTTGAATTTAATTTTAATTTTAATTTAAGTGGTCACTTCTAAAAATCTCATCCTATGCGCTCATACCCCTTGGGGGGTACGTGGTGGGTACGTTTCGTACCCACCACGTACCCCCCACGCCCCGCGAATGAATTTCCGCTCTCCTGGGCTCAAATTTTTGTTTTTTTAAATCTGTTTGCGGATTTGAATTTAATTTTAATTTTAATTTAAGTGGTCACTTGTAAAAATCTCAGCCTATGCGCTCATACCTCTTGGGGGGTACGTGGTGGGTACGTTTCGTACCCACCACGTACCCCCCATGCCCCCCGAATGAATTTCCGCTCTCCTGTGCTCAAATTTTTGTTTTTTTAAATCTGTTTGCGGATTTGAATTTAATTTTAATTTTAATTTAAGTGGTCACTTGTAAAAATCTCATCCTATGCGCTCATACCCTTTGGGGGGTACGTGGTGGGTACGTTTCGTACCCACCACGTACCCCACGCCCCCCGAATGAATTTCCGCTCTCCTGGGCTCAAATTTTTGTTTTTTTAAATCTGTTTGCGGATTTGAATTTAATTTTAATTTTAATTTAAGTGGTCACTTGTAAAAATCTCAGCCTATGCGCTCATACCCAGTATGGGGTACGTATGGGGTACGATCGTACCCCATACGTACCCTATACGTACTCCACGCCCCCAAAATGAACTTCCGCTCTCCTGGGCTCAAATTTTTGTTTTTTTAAATCTGTTTGCGGATTTGAATTTAATTTTAATTTTAATTTAAGCGGTCACTTGTAAAAATCTCATCCTATGCGCTCATACCCCTTGGGGGGTACGTGGTGGGTACGTTTCGTACCCACCACGTACCCCCACGCCCCCCGAATGAATTTCCGCTCTCCTGGGCTCAAATTTTTGTTTTTTTAAATCTGTTTGCGGATTTGAATTTAATTTTAATTTTAATTTAAGTGGTCACTTGTAAAAATCTCAGCCTATGCGCTCATACCCAGTATGGGGTACGTATGGGGTACGATCGTACCCCATACGTACCCTATACGTACTCCACGCCCCCAAAATGAACTTCCGCTCTCCTGGGCTCAAATTTTTGTTTTTTTAAATCTGTTTGCGGATTTGAATTTAATTTTAATTTTAATTTAAGTGGTCACTTGTAAAAATCTCATCCTATGCGCTCATACCCCTTGGGGGGTACGTGGTGGGTACGTTTCGTACCCACCACGTACCCCCCACGCCCCCCGAATGAATTTCCGCTCTCCTGGGCTCAAATTTTTGTTTTTTTAAATCTGTTTGCGGATTTGAATTTAATTTTAATTTTAATTTAAGTGGTCACTTGTAAAAATCTCAGCCTATGCGCTCATACCCCTTGGGGGGTACGTGGTGGGTACGTTTCGTACCCACCACGTACCCCCCACGCCCCCCAAATGAATATCCGCTCTCCTGGGCTCAAATTTTTGTTTTTTAAATCTGTTTGAGGATTTGAATTTAATTTTAATTTTAATTTAAGTGGTCACTTGTAAAAATCTCATCCTATGCGCTCATACCCAGTATGGGGTACGTATGGGGTACGATCGTAAACCATACGTACCCTATACGTACTCCACGACCCCAAAATGAACTTCCGCTCTCCTGGGCTCAAATTTTTGTTTTTTTAAATCTGTTTGCGGATTTGAATTTAATTTTAATTTTAATTTAAGTGGTCACTTGTAAAAATCTCAGCCTATGCGCTCATACCCCTTGGGGGGTACGTGGTGGGTACGTTTCGTACCCACCACGTACCCCCCACGCCCCCCAAATGAATTTCCGCTCTCCTGGGCTCAAATTTTTGTTTTTTTAAATCTGTTTGAGGATTTGAATTTAATTTTAATTTTAATTTAAGTGGTCACTTGTAAAAATCTCATCCTATGCGCTCATACCCAGTATGGGGTACGTAAGGGGTACGATCGTACCCCATACGTACCCTATACGTACTCCACGCCCCCAAAATGAACTTCCGCTCTCCTGGGCTCAAATTTTTGTTTTTTTAAATCTGTTTGCGGATTTGAATTTAATTTTAATTTTAAGAGTGGTCACTTGTAAAAATCTCATCCTATGCGCTCATACCCCTTGGGGGGTACGTGGTGGGTACGTTTCGTACCCACCACGTACCCCCCACGCCCCCCGAATGAATTTCCGCTCTCCTGGGCTCAAATTTTTGTTTTTTTAAATCTGTTTGCGGATTTGAATTTAATTTTAATTTTAATTTAAGTGGTCACTTGTAAAAATCTCAGCCTATGCGCTCATACCCCTTGGGGGGTACGTGGTGGGTACGTTTCGTACCCACCACGTACCCCCCACGCCTCCCGAATGAATTTCCGCTCTCCTGGGCTCAAATTTTTGTTTTTTTAAATCTGTTTGCGGATTTGAATTTAATTTTAATTTTAATTTAAGTGGTCACTTGTAAAAATCTCAGCCTATGCGCTCATACCCCTTGGGGGGTACGTGGTGGGTACGTTTCGTACCCACCACGTACCCCCCACGCCCCCCGAATGAATTTCCGCTCTCCTGGGCTCAAATTTTTGTTTTTTTAAATCTGTTTGCGGATTTGAATTTAATTTTAATTTTAATTTAAGTGGTCACTTGTAAAAATCTCAGCCTATGCGCTCATACCCCTTGGGGGGTACGTGGTGGGTACGTTTCGTACCCACCACGTACCCCCACGCCCCCCGAATGAATTTCCGCTCTCCTGGGCTCAAATTTTTGTTTTTTTAAATCTGTTTGCGGATTTGAATTTAATTTTAATTTTAATTTAAGTGGTCACTTGTAAAAATCTCAGCCTATGCGCTCATACCCCTTGGGGGGTACGTGGTGGGTACGTTTCGTACCCACCACGTACCCCCCACGCCCCCCGAATGAATTTCCGCTCTCCAGGGCTCAAATTTTTGTTTTTTTAAATCTGTTTGCGGATTTGAATTTAATTTTAATTTTAATTTAAGTGGTCACTTGTAAAAATCTCAGCCTATGCGCTCATACCCCTTGGGGGGTATGTGGTGGGTACGTTTTGTACCCACCACGTACCCCCCACGCCCCCCGAATGAATTTCCGCTCTCCTGGGCTCAAATTTTTGTTTTTTTAAATCTGTTTGCGGATTTGAATTTAATTTTAATTTTAATTTAAGGGGTCACTTGTAAAAATCTCAGCCTATGCGCTCATACCCCTTGGGGGGTACGTGGTGGGTACGTTTCGTACCCACCACGTACCCCCCACGCCCCCCGAATGAATTTCCGCTCTCCTGGGCTCAAATTTTTGTTTTTTTAAATCTGTTTGCGGATTTGAATTTAATTTTAATTTTAATTTAAGTGGTCACTTGTAAAAATCTCAGCCTATGCGCTCATACCCCTTGGGGGGTACGTGGTGGGTACGAAACGTACCCACCACGTACCCCCCACGCCCCCCGAATGAATTTCCGCTCTCCTGGGCTCAAATTTTTGTTTTTTTAAATTTGTTTGCGGATTTGAATTTAATTTTAATTTTAATTTAAGTGGTCACTTGTAAAAATCTCAGCCTATGCGCTCATACCCCTTGGGGGTACATGGTGGGTATGTTTGGTACCCACCACGTACCCCCCACGCCCCCCGAATGAATTTCCGCTCTCCTGGGCTCAAATTTTTGTTTTTTTAAATCTTTTTGCGGATTTGAATTTAATTTTAATTTTAATTTAAGCGGTCACTTGTAAAAATCTCAGCCTATGCGCTCATACCCCTTGGGGGTACATGGTGGGTACGTTTCGTACCCACCACGTACCCCCCACGCCCCCCGAATGAATTTCCGCTCTCCTGGGCTCAAATTTTTGTTTTTTTAAATCTGTTTGCGGATTTGAATTTAATTTTAATTTTAATTTAAGTGGTCACTTGTAAAAATCTCAGCCTATGCGCTCATACCCCTTGGGGGGTACGTGGTGGGTACGTTTCGTACCCACCACGTACCCCCCACGCCCCCCGAATGAATTTCCGCTCTCCTGGGCTCAAATTTTTGTTTTTTTAAATCTGTTTGCGGATTTGAATTTAATTTTAATTTTAATTTAAGTGGTCACTTGTAAAAATCTCATCCTATGCGCTCATACCCCTTGGGGGGTACGTGGTGGGTACGTTTCGTACCCACCACGTACCCCCACGCCCCCCGAATGAATTTCCGCTCTCCTGGGCTCAAATTTTTGTTTTTTTAAATCTGTTTGCGGATTTGAATTTAATTTTAATTTTAATTTAAGTGGTCACTTGTAAAAATCTCAGCCTTTGCGCTCATACCCCTTGGGGGGTACGTGGTGGGTACGTTTCGTACCCACCACGTACCCCCCACGCCCCCCGAATGAATTTCCGCTCTCCTGGGCTCAAATTTTTGTTTTTTTAAATCTGTTTGCGGATTTGAATTTAATTTTAATTTTAATTTAAGTGGTCACTTGTAAAAATCTCAGCCTATGCGCTCATACCCCTTGGGGGGTACGTGGTGGGTACGTTTCGTACCCACCACGTACCCCCCACGCCCCCCGAATGAATTTCCGCTCTCCTGGGCTCAAATTTTTGTTTTTTTAAATCTGTTTGCGGATTTGAATTTAATTTTAATTTTAATTTAAGTGGTCACTTGTAAAAATCTCATCCTATGCGCTCATACCCCTTGGGGGGTACGTGGTGGGTACGTTTCGTACCCACCACGTACCCCCCACGCCCCCCGAATGAATTTCCGCTCTCCTGGGCTCAAATTTTTGTTTTTTTAAATCTGTTTGCGGATTTGAATTTAATTTTAATTTTAATTTAAGTGGTCACTTGTAAAAATCTCAGCCTATGCGCTCATACCCCTTGGGGGGTACGTATTGGGTACGTTTCGTACCCACCACGTACCCCCCACGCCCCCCGAATGAATTTCCGCTCTCCTGGGCTCAAATTTTTGTTTTTTAAATCTGTTTGCGGATTTGAATTTAATTTTAATTTTAATTTAAGTGGTCACTTGTAAAAATCTCAGCCTATGCGCTCATACCCCTTGAGGGGTACGTGGTGGGTACGTTTCGTACCCACCACGTACCCCCCACGCCCCCCGAATGAATTTCCGCTCTCCTGGGCTCAAATTTTTGTTTTTTTAAATCTTTTTGCGGATTTGAATTTAATTTTAATTTTAATTTAAGCGGTCACTTGTAAAAATCTCAGCCTATGCGCTCATACCCCTTGGGGGTACATGGTGGGTATGTTTCGTACCCACCACACACCCACCACGTACCCCCCACGCCCCCCGAATGAATTTCCGCTCTCCTGGGCTCAAATTTTTGTTTTTTTAAATCTTTTTGCGGATTTGAATTTAATTTTAATTTTAATTTAAGCGGTCACTTGTAAAAATCTCAGCCTATGCGCTCATACCCCTTGGGGGTACATGGTGGGTATGTTTCGTACCCACCACGTACCCCCCACGCCCCCCGAATGAATTTCCGCTCTCCTGGGCTCAAATTTTTGTTTTTTTAAATCTGTTTGCGGATTTGAATTTAATTTTAATTTTAATTTAAGTGGTCACTTGTAAAAATCTCAGCCTATGCGCTCATACCCCTTGGGGGTACATGGTGGGTATGTTTCGTACCCACCACGTACCCCCCACGCCCCCCGAATGAATTTCCGCTCTCCTGGGCTCAAATTTTTGTTTTTTTAAATCTTTTTGCGGATTTGAATTTAATTTTAATTTTAATTTAAGCGGTCACTTGTAAAAATCTCAGCCTATGCGCTCATACCCCTTGGGGGTACATGGTGGGTACGTTTCGTACCCACCACGTACCCCCCACGCCCCCCGAATGAATTTCCGCTCTCCTGGGCTCAAATTTTTGTTTTTTTAAATCTGTTTGCGGATTTGAATTTAATTTTAATTTTAATTTAAGTGGTCACTTGTAAAAATCTCAGCCTATGCGCTCATACCCCTTGGGGGGTACGTGGTGGGTACGTTTCGTACCCACCACGTACCCCCCACGCCCCCCGAATGAATTTCCGCTCTCCTGGGCTCAAATTTTTGTTTTTTTAAATCTGTTTGCGGATTTGAATTTAATTTTAATTTTAATTTAAGTGGTCACTTGTAAAAATCTCATCCTATGCGCTCATACCCCTTGGGGGGTACGTGGTGGGTACGTTTCGTACCCACCACGTACCCCCACGCCCCCCCAATGAATTTCCGCTCTCCTGGGCTCAAATTTTTGTTTTTTTAAATCTGTTTGCGGATTTGAATTTAATTTTAATTTTAATTTAAGTGGTCACTTGTAAAAATCTCAGCCTTTGCGCTCATACCCCTTGGGGGGTACGTGGTGGGTACGTTTCGTACCCACCACGTACCCCCCACGCCCCCCGAATGAATTTCCGCTCTCCTGGGCTCAAATTTTTGTTTTTTTAAATCTGTTTGCGGATTTGAATTTAATTTTAATTTTAATTTAAGTGGTCACTTGTAAAAATCTCAGCCTATGCGCTCATACCCCTTGGGGGGTACGTGGTGGGTACGTTTCGTACCCACCACGTACCCCCCACGCCCCCCGAATGAATTTCCGCTCTCCTGGGCTCAAATTTTTGTTTTTTTAAATCTGTTTGCGGATTTGAATTTAATTTTAATTTTAATTTAAGTGGTCACTTGTAAAAATCTCATCCTATGCGCTCATACCCCTTGGGGGGTACGTGGTGGGTACGTTTCGTACCCACCACGTACCCCCCACGCCCCCCGAATGAATTTCCGCTCTCCTGGGCTCAAATTTTTGTTTTTTTAAATCTGTTTGCGGATTTGAATTTAATTTTAATTTTAATTTAAGTGGTCACTTGTAAAAATCTCAGCCTATGCGCTCATACCCCTTGGGGGGTACGTATTGGGTACGTTTCGTACCCACCACGTACCCCCCACGCCCCCCGAATGAATTTCCGCTCTCCTGGGCTCAAATTTTTGTTTTTTTAAATCTGTTTGCGGATTTGAATTTAATTTTAATTTTAATTTAAGTGGTCACTTGTAAAAATCTCAGCCTATGCGCTCATACCCCTTGGGGGGTACGTGGTGGGTACGTTTCGTACCCACCACGTACCCCCCACGCCCCCCGAATGAATTTCCGCTCTCCTGGGCTCAAATTTTTGTTTTTTTAAATCTTTTTGCGGATTTGAATTTAATTTTAATTTTAATTTAAGCGGTCACTTGTAAAAATCTCAGCCTATGCGCTCATACCCCTTGGGGGTACATGGTGGGTATGTTTCGTACCCACCACACACCCACCACGTACCCCCCACGCCCCCCGAATGAATTTCCGCTCTCCTGTGCTCAAATTTTTGTTTTTTTAAATCTTTTTGCGGATTTGAATTTAATTTTAATTTTAATTTAAGCGGTCACTTGTAAAAATCTCAGCCTATGCGCTCATACCCCTTGGGGGTACATGGTGGGTATGTTTCGTACCCACCACGTACCCCCCACGCCCCCCGAATGAATTTCCGCTCTCCTGGGCTCAAATTTTTGTTTTTTTAAATCTGTTTGCGGATTTGAATTTAATTTTAATTTTAATTTAAGTGGTCACTTGTAAAAATCTCAGCCTATGCGCTCATACCCCTTGGGGGTACATGGTGGGTATGTTTCGTACCCACCACGTACCCCCCACGCCCCCCGAATGAATTTCCGCTCTCCTGGGCTCAAATTTTTGTTTTTTTAAATCTTTTTGCGGATTTGAATTTAATTTTAATTTTAATTTAAGCGGTCACTTGTAAAAATCTCAGCCTATGCGCTCATACCCCTTGGGGGTACATGGTGGGTATGTTTCGTACCCACCACGTACCCCCCACGCCCCCCGAATGAATTTCCGCTCTCCTGGGCTCAAATTTTTGTTTTTTTAAATCTGTTTGCGGATTTGAATTTAATTTTAATTTTAATTTAAGTGGTCACTTGTAAAAATCTCAGCCTATGCGCTCATACCCCTTGGGGGTACATGGTGGGTATGTTTCGTACCCACCACGTACCCCCCACGCCCCCCGAATGAATTTCCGCTCTACTGGGCTCAAATTTTTGTTTTTTTAAATCTGTTTGCGGATTTGAATTTAATTTTAATTTTAATTTAAGTGGTCACTTGTAAAAATCTCATCCTATGCGCTCATACCCCTTGGGGGGTACGTGGTGGGTACGTTTCGTACCCACCACGTACCCCCACGCCCCCCGAATGAATTTCCGCTCTCCTGGGCTCAAATTTTTGTTTTTTTAAATCTGTTTGCGGATTTGAATTTAATTTTAATTTTAATTTAAGTGGTCACTTGTAAAAATCTCAGCCTATGCGCTCATACCCCTTGGGGGGTACGTGGTGGGTACGTTTCGTACCCACCACGTACCCCCCACGCCCCCCGAATGAATTTCCGCTCTCCTGGGCTCAAATTTTTGTTTTTTTAAATCTGTTTGCGGATTTGAATTTAATTTTAATTTTAATTTAAGTGGTCACTTGTAAAAATCTCAGCCTATGCGCTCATACCCCTTGGGGGGTACGTGGTGGGTACGTTTCGTACCCACCACGTACCCCCCACGCCCCCCGAATGAATTTCCGCTCTTCTGGGCTCAAATTTTTGTTTTTTTAAATCTGTTTGCGGATTTGAATTTAATTTTAATTTTAATTTAAGTGGTCACTTGTAAAAATCTCAGCCTATGCGCTCATACCCCTTGGGGGGTACGTGGTGGGTACGTTTCGTACCCACCACGTACCCCCCACGCCCCCCGAATGAATTTCCGCTCTCCTGGGCTCAAATTTTTGTTTTTTTAAATCTGTTTGCGGATTTGAATTTAATTTTAATTTTAATTTAAGTGGTCACTTGTAAAAATCTCAGCCTATGCGCTCATACCCCTTGGGGGGTACGTATTGGGTACGTTTCGTACCCACCACGTACCCCCCACGCCCCCCGAATGAATTTCCGCTCTCCTGGGCTCAAATTTTTGTTTTTTTAAATCTGTTTGCGGATTTGAATTTAATTTTAATTTTAATTTAAGTGGTCACTTGTAAAAATCTCAGCCTATGCGCTCATACCCCTTGGGGGGTACGTGGTGGGTACGTTTCGTACCCACCACGTACCCCCCACGCCCCCCGAATGAATTTCCGCTCTCCTGGGCTCAAATTTTTGTTTTTTTAAATCTGTTTGCGGATTTGAATTTAATTTTAATTTTAATTTAAGTGGTCACTTGTAAAAATCTCAGCCTATGCGCTCATACCCCTTGGGGGTACATGGTGGGTATGTTTCGTACCCACCACGTACCCCCCACGCCCCCCGAATGAATTTCCGCTCTCCTGGGCTCAGTTTTTTGTTTTTTTAAATCTGTTTGCGGATTTGAATTTAATTTTAATTTTAATTTAAGTGGTCACTTGTAAAAATCTCAGCCTATGCGCTCATACCCCTTGGGGGTACATGGTGGGTATGTTTCGTACCCACCACGTACCCCCCACGCCCCCGAATGAATTTCCGCTCTCCTGGGCTCAAATTTTTGTTTTTTTAAATCTTTTTGCGGATTTGAATTTAATTTTAATTTTAATTTAAGCGGTCACTTGTAAAAATCTCAGCCTATGCGCTCATACCCCTTGGGGGTACATGGTGGGTACGTTTCGTACCCACCACGTACCCCCCACGCCCCCCGAATGAATTTCCGCTCTCCTGGGCTCAAATTTTTGTTTTTTTAAATCTGTTTGCGGATTTGAATTTAATTTTAATTTTAATTTAAGTGGTCACTTGTAAAAATCTCAGCCTATGCGCTCATACCCCTTGGGGGGTACGTGGTGGGTACGTTTCGTACCCACCACGTACCCCCCACGCCCCCCGAATGAATTTCCGCTCTCCTGGGCTCAAATTTTTGTTTTTTTAAATCTGTTTGCGGATTTGAATTTAATTTTAATTTTAATTTAAGTGGTCACTTGTAAAAATCTCAGCCTATGCGCTCATACCCCTTGGGGGTACATGGTGGGTATGTTTCGTACCCACCACGTACCCCCCACGCCCCCCGAATGAATTTCCGCTCTCCTGGGCTCAGTTTTTTGTTTTTTTAAATCTGTTTGCGGATTTGAATTTAATTTTAATTTTAATTTAAGTGGTCACTTGTAAAAATCTCAGCCTATGCGCTCATACCCCTTGGGGGTACATGGTGGGTATGTTTCGTACCCACCACGTACCCCCCACGCCCCCCGAATGAATTTCCGCTCTCCTGGGCTCAAATTTTTGTTTTTTTAAATCTGTTTGCGGATTTGAATTTAATTTTAATTTTAATTTAAGTGGTCACTTGTAAAAATCTCAGCCTATGCGCTCATACCCCTTGGGGGGTACGTGGTGGGTACGTTTCGTACCCACCACGTACCCCCCACGCCCCCCGAATGAATTTCCGCTCTCCTGGGCTCAAATTTTTGTTTTTTTAAATCTGTTTGCGGATTTGAATTTAATTTTAATTTTAATTTAAGTGGTCACTTGTAAAAATCTCAGCCTATGCGCTCATACCCCTTGGGGGGTACGTGGTGGGTACGTTTCGTACCCACCACGTACCCCCCACGCCCCCCGAATGAATTTCCGCTCTCCTGGGCTCAAATTTTTGTTTTTTTAAATCTGTTTGCGGATTTGAATTTAATTTTAATTTTAATTTAAGTGGTCACTTGTAAAAATCTCAGCCTATGCGCTCATACCCAGTATGAAGTACGTATGGGGTACGATCGTACCCCATACGTACCCTATACGTACTCCACGCCACCCAAAATGAACTTCCGCTCTCCTGGGCTCAAATTTTTGTTTTTTTAAATCTGTTTGCGGATTTGAATTTAATTTTAATTTTAATTTAAGTGGTCACTTGTAAAAATCTCATCCTATGCGCTCATACCCCTTGGGGGGTACGTGGTGGGTACGTTTCGTACCCACCACGTACCCCCCACGCCCCCCGAATGAATTTCCGCTCTCCTGGGCTCAAATTTTTGTTTTTTTAAATCTGTTTGCGGATTTGAATTTAATTTTAATTTTAATTTAAGTGGTCACTTGTAAAAATCTCAGCCTATGCGCTCATACCCAGTATGGGGTACGTATGGGGTACGATCGTACCCCATACGTACCCTATACGTACTCCACGCCACCCAAAATGAACTTCCGCTCTCCTGGGCTCAAATTTTTGTTTTTTTAAATCTGTTTGCGGATTTGAATTTAATTTTAATTTTAATTTAAGTGGTCACTTGTAAAAATCTCATCCTATGCGCTCATACCCCTTGGGGGGTACGTGGTGGGTACGTTTCGTACCCACCACGTACCCCCCACGCCCCCCGAATGAATTTCCGCTCTCCTGGGCTCAAATTTTTGTTTTTTTAAATCTGTTTGCGGATTTGAATTTAATTTTAATTTTAATTTAAGTGGTCACTTGTAAAAATCTCAGCCTATGCGCTCATACCCAGTATGGGGTACGTATGGGGTACGATCGTACCCCATACGTACCCTATACGTACTCCACGCCACCCAAAATGAACTTCCGCTCTCCTGGGCTCAAATTTTTGTTTTTTTAAATCTGTTTGCGGATTTGAATTTAATTTTAATTTTAATTTAAGTGGTCACTTGTAAAAATCTCAGCCTATGCGCTCATACCCCTTGGGGGGTACGTGGTGGGTACGTTTCGTACCCACCACGTACCCCCCACGCCCCCCGAATGAATTTCCGCTCTCCTGGGCTAAAATTTTTGTTTTTTTAAATCTGTTTGCGGATTTGAATTTAATTTTAATTTTAATTTAAGTGGTCACTTGTAAAAATCTCAGCCTATGCGCTCATACCCAGTATGGGGTACGTATGGGGTACGATCGTACTCCATAGGTACCCTATACGTACTCCACGCCCCCAAAATGAACTTCCGCTCTCCTGGGCTCAAATTTTTGTTTTTTTAAATCTGTTTGAGGATTTGAATTTAATTTTAATTTTAATTTAAGTGGTCACTTGTAAAAATCTCAGCCTATGCGCTCATACCCCTTGGGGGGTACGTGGTGGGTACGTTTCGTACCCACCACGTACCCCCCACGCCCCCCGAATGAATTTCCGCTCTCCTGGGCTCAAATTTTTGTTTTTTTAAATCTGTTTGCGGATTTGAATTTAATTTTAATTTTAATTTAAGTGGTCACTTGTAAAAATCTCAGCCTATGCGCTCATACCCCTTGGGGGGTACGTGGTGGGTACGTTTCGTACCCACCACGTACCCCCCACGCCCCCCAAATGAATTTCCGCTCTCCTGGGCTCAAATTTTTGTTTTTTTAAATCTGTTTGAGGATTTGAATTTAATTTTAATTTTAATTTAAGTGGTCACTTGTAAAAATCTCATCCTATGCGCTCATACCCAGTATGGGGTACGTATAAGGTACGATCGTACCCCATACGTACCCTATACGTACTCCACGCCCCCAAAATGAACTTCCGCTCTCATGGGCTCAAATTTTTGTTTTTTTAAATCTGTTTGCGGATTTGAATTTAATTTTAATTTTAATTTAAGTGGTCACTTGTAAAAATCTCAGCCTATGCGCTCATACCCCTTGGGGGGTACGTGGTGGGTACGTTTCGTACCCACCACGTACCCCCCACGCCCCCCGAATGAATTTCCGCTCTCCTGGGCTCAAATTTTTGTTTTTTTAAATCTGTTTGCGGATTTGAATTTAATTTTAATTTTAATTTAAGTGGTCACTTGTAAAAATCTCAGCCTATGCGCTCATATTCCTTGGGGGTACATGGTGGGTATGTTTCGTACCCACCACGTAACCCCCACGACCCCCGAATGAATTTCCGCTCTCCTGGGCTCAAATTTTAGTTTTTTTAAATCTGTTTGCGGATTTGAATTTAATTTTAATTTTAATTTAAGTGGTCACTTGTAAAAATCTCAGCCTATGCGCTCATACCCCTTGGGGGGTACGTGGTGGGTACGTTTCGTACCCACCACGTACCCCCCACGCCCCCCGAATGAATTTCCGCTCTCCTGGGCTCAAATTTTTGTTTTTTTAAATCTGTTTGCGGATTTGAATTTAATTTTAATTTTAATTTAAGTGGTCACTTGTAAAAATCTCAGCCTATGCGCTCATACCCAGTATGGGGTACGTATGGGGTACGATCGTACCCCATACGTACCCTATACGTACTCCACGCCCCCAAAATGAACTTCCGCTCTCCTGGGCTCAAATTTTTGTTTTTTTAAATCTGTTTGCGGATTTGAATTTAATTTTAATTTTAATTTAAGTGGTCACTTGTAAAAATCTCATCCTATGCGCTCATACCCCTTGGGGGGTACGTGGTGGGTACGTTTCGTACCCACCACGTACCCCCCACGCCCCCCGAATTAATTTCCGCTCTCCTGGGCTCAAATTTTTGTTTTTTTAAATCTGTTTGCGGATTTGAATTTAATTTTAATTTTAATTTAAGTGGTCACTTGTAAAAATCTCAGCCTATGCGCTCATACCCCTTGGGGGGTACGTGGTGGGTACGTTTCGTACCCACCACGTACCCCCCACGCCCCCCGAATGAATTTCCGCTCTCCTGGGCTCAAATTTTTGTTTTTTTAAATCTGTTTGCGGATTTGAATTTAATTTTAATTTTAATTTAAGTGGTCACTTGTAAAAATCTCAGCCTATGCGCTCATACCCAGTATGGGGTACGTATGGGGTACGATCGTACCCCATAGGTACCCTATACGTACTCCACGCCCCCAAAATGAACTTCCGCTCTCCTGGGCTCAAATTTTTGTTTTTTTAAATCTGTTTGCGGATTTGAATTTAATTTTAATTTTAATTTAAGTGGTCACTTGTAAAAATCTCAGCCTATGCGCTCATACCCCTTGGGGGGTAAGTGGTGGGTACGTTTCGTACCCACCACGTACCCCCCACGCCCCCCGAATGAATTTCCGCTCTCCTGGGCTCAAATTTTTGTTTTTTTAAATCTGTTTGCGGATTTGAATTTAATTTTAATTTAAATTTAAGTGGTCACTTGTAAAAATCTCAGCCTATGCGCTCATACCCCTTGGGGGGTACGTGGTGGGTACGTTTCGTACCCACCACGTACCCCCCACGCCCCCCGAATGAATTTCCGCTCTCCTGTGCTCAAATTTTTGTTTTTTTAAATCTGTTTGCGGATTTGAATTTAATTTTAGTTTTAATTTAAGTGGTCACTTGTAAAAATCTCATCCTATGCGCTCATTCCCAGTATGGGGTACGTATGGGGTACGATCGTACCCCATACGTACCCTATACGTACTCCACGCCCCCAAAATGAACTTCCGCTCTCCTGGGCTCAAATTTTTGTTTTTTTAAATCTGTTTGCGGATTTGAATTTAATTTTAATTTTAATTTAAGTGGTCACTTGTAAAAATCTCATCCTATGCGCTCATACCCCTTGGGGGGTACGTGGTGGGTACGTTTCGTACCCACCACGTACCCCCCACGCCCCCCGAATGAATTTCCGCTCTCCTGGGCTCAAATTTTTGTTTTTTTAAATCTGTTTGCGGATTTGAATTTAATTTTAATTTTAATTTACAGTCTCGTGTTGGATCTCCAAGCATCCAGACCTGCTTTATATTTACTGTGCGCAAAAAAAAAAAAAAAAACCGGTTAAAATTTTACTAACAGGTTTTTCTAAGTACTTTGTATCAATTTCGGTTAAACTGATTACGCGAAGTAGAACTATAGAAAGATAAGCCTCTTATCCAGTGCAAACTCCAAAAGGGGTCGAGATGACCCCCCTGAAACTCTACTGAGAAATAAAATCAAGATGCCAAAACTGTCAGCAACTACCTCCTCCTCGGAAGGAACTCCAAGAAACAGATTCCAGCCCTTAGCTGATCTACCCGAAGACAATGAAGGTGACGAATCATCTCGGAATACACCAAAAATAAAGGTACCAGCAATACATTTTCCTAAACTGGATCGTGAAACTATCAATGTTATTTTAAAAACTATTCAAATAACGGATTTTGACGTCAAAAATACGTCTACTGGGAAAAAATTATTTCTTAACTCAATCGAAGACTTCAATAAAACAGAAGAATACCTAATCTCTAAAAAAGTCAAGTTTTTTACGCACAGCCGTTACGATAAACGTCAAATCAAAATTGTGCTCTCTGGCCTCCACCAAATGCAGCCCGAATTGCTGAAGGAACACCTTAAAGAAATCAACGTGATCTGTGACAACATCAAAACTTTCCACTTATACAATAAAAAATATGACGATCAAACATTCTACATAATTTATTTTGAGCATGGCTCTATCAAATTATCAAATCTGCGACAAATTAAATCTGTCATGAACACAATGGTCCAATGGAACTTCTACACACGGAAGCGATTAGGCCCAACTCAATGTCGTAATTGCCAAATGTATGGTCACGGCTCTTCGAACTGCCACTTGGCTGCATGTTGCATGATTTGCAGTGAAGAACACCATCACTCCACCTGCACTAAAACCAACGACAACGAAATAAAATGCGCTAACTGCTCTGGCAAACACCTTTCTTCAGACAGAACTTGCCCGAAACGACAGGAATATTTCCAAATTAAGGATAACATAAGGGCGAAACTCAGAAAACCCAATAGGACCAACGATCATATTAACCAGCGAAAACACCCAACAACCAACAAGAATCCCAACACAAACTCTGCGGAAGAATTTCCTACGCTCATTAGACGTTATCCAGCACCACCACTTCTGACGAGCTCAACTATCAATGGCTCGCAATCTTACAGTCGAGTGCTACGACCTGACATGCACGCACCAAACACCAACAGCAATAATAACAGCAACAATCTTTTTACTGCTGAGCAACTAATACAGCTCTCAACGGAACTTATTTCCAAACTAGCAAGCTGTCAAAACAAGCAGGAGCAGTATCAGGTACTCGTCGAACTAGCTAGCAAATTCCTCTATGGCTAATCCAGGCAGCCTTAAATGTATACTATGGAACGCTCAAAGCCTACGAAACAAAACCATCGAGACATTTGATTTCATTGAGCGCAACGACATAGACCTATTTTTAATAACAGAGACATGGCTCAAGCCGTCTGATAAATTGTTTAATGTTAAATATCGTGTATTTAGGAATGATAGAGAGAATCGTACGGGCGGTGGCGTTGCGATTTTAGTTAAAAAGGAACTAAAAAACATTGTTCTTCTCCCTCCCACATCAACCAAGGTAATCGATAACCTATCAATTAAATTTGCTGATACTGGCTTACAAATTACGGTAGCGTATTTTCCCGGTACCAATCTAAATTCCACTACCTTAAGCCATTTTCAAGATGATCTGAAGCTCTTGATTCGGAATAAATCCAAGCTTATTTTAGCCGGTGATTTTAACTCCAAACACAGCCACTGGAATTGCTCCAGATCCAATAAGGCGGGAAGAATTCTATTTGATATCCTAGGTCGAAGCAACTGCATCTTAGAACCACCGAATGCACCCACTTACTATTCACCCAACTGCCGTGGGTCGACTTTAGATCTTATAATCAAGATAGGGGTTACCACGAGCCAAGCCACCACACTAAATGAGCTCTCCTCACCTCACTTGCCAGTGTCATTTTCCATTCTAGGTAGGGTTATTAATGACAGTGAAGCTATAAAAATTACTAACTATAGCAAGACCAATTGGAATAGATTCCACCGTATTCTGACACAATCACTAAACCTCGATGGATTCAACCTATCTCTAATGAATCGTTCAAAAGTAGATCGTATGATAAATCTGTTTACAAATTCAATCTTATACGTGGGCGATAAATGTGCACCTAAAATCACAATAAAAGGAAATAATCTCACGCTAAGTCCCAAAATAATAGAAATGATTACCTCGAGAAATATTAAACGTCGACAATGGCAACGGACCCGTGGTAGCCATTTAAAGTTCGAAATAAACCAATTACAAGAGCAAATACATAAAGAAATTAAATTACTGAAGAATAATAGCTGGAACAATATGTTACACCAACTCGACAAAGGATCCAAAAAACTTTGGAATCTTAATAAAATATTTAGAAGAAGAAAGACTGGTATACCTGACCTTCAATATAATAATGGCAAGGCGGTGTCAACCGGAGACAAAGCCGAACTCTTGGCGAATTGCTTTGAATCTGCCCATCGAATCACTCAAAATCTTAGTGACGTAACTACTACCAACCTAGTAAATACGACTCTGCAAAATTTCGAAACTCTTCCCTACAATCTAGACGCAACAAATTTATGTAAGCCGAAAGAGATCAAAGCTATTCTACGAAGAATGAAAAATAGGAAAAGCCCAGGTATAGATCAAGTTCCAAATATCCTTTTAAAAAACCTTCCCAGAAAGGGAATAGTATTCTTAAACGCTATATTTAATAGTTGTTTAAAACTAGGCTACTTTCCGGATAAATGGAAAAAAGCTATAATTATACCTCTACAAAAACCTGGCAAGGATGCATCAATTCCATGTAACTATAGACCTATTAGCCTGCTATCTTCTATAGCCAAGATCTTAGAAAAAATAATACTAACCCGCATGCTTAGTCATACAACTACAAATAGTATTATACCCAACTACCAACTTGGCTTCCGCCAAGGCTGCTCCACCAATCACCAATTATCTAGAGTAACAAGCTTTATCAAAAAATCAGTGAAAAACAAAGAATCGGTAGGGATGATTACTCTTGATATTGAAAAAGCTTTTGATTCGGTATGGCACAATGCTCTGATATACAAACTAATCCAACTCTCATTCCCTATATATCAGATCAAGATTATACAATCCTTTCTCCACGACAGACAGTTCCAAACAAGAATCCTGTCCACCCTTTCAGCGAGTCGACATATTCCAGCGGGAGTCCCTCAAGGATCATCTCTTAGTCCCCTACTGTATAACATTTTCCGCTCTGACCTACCAACAAATTCTGTCTGCGAAATAGCAGCCTACGCGGACGATCTGGCTATTTATGCCAAGAATGATAACCCAAATCTAATCATAAATTCCCTTCAAAGACAACTAACTGAAATAGAATTGTATTTTGCCAAAAGGAAAATCAAAATAAATACTTCCAAAACAAACGCCATCTTCTTTACCAGGAAACGAGCCGCTAGATATATCCCTAGTCCCAGTATAAATATTCTTGGAGACCCCATAACTTGGTCACAAAATATCAAATATTTGGGATTACACCTAGATAAGAAACTTACGTTCCAATACCATTCTATCGAAGCAATTTCGAAAATAATGAAGAGCATTCGAATACTGTACCCTCTTATTAATAGGAAATCCTATCTTTCCACCGAAAACAAACTGCTAATTTACAAGTCAGTTATGCGTCCCATCCTTTTGTATGGTGCACCGGTTTGGAACTGCTGTTCTAATACCCACAAAAAACAAATGCAAATTACCCAGAACAAGTGCCTCAAGATCATTCTGAATAAGCCCTGGTATTACTCAACTCGCCTACTGCACAAATTAGCAGACCTACCGCTAGTACAAGACGCTATCACCAAATACGAGTTAAAGTTTAAAAATAAATGCGAATCGTCAGACAACCCGTTGATTCTCTCTCTCCTTCCTACATAGGCGCAAATGTAGCAAACTTGTAATTACCGCACTCCCAGCTCTAGTTCTTACTATAAGCACTAGATTACTTTATGTTTTTATTTTTATTTTTTATTTTATTTTCTCCATACAAGGTTTTTGCTAATTCCTTTTCCTTGTGTTAACTATATTCCAATACATAATATAAGTAGACTATTCACACTTCAATATTAATTTATTAACAAACTCCATGGATGCAAAGGATTTATCCTGATCACCAAACAATTTATAATAAGCACTATCATATTGTTATTACTACGGAATTAAATAAAGAATTTGAATTTGAATTTGAATTTTAATTTTAATTTAAGTGGTCACTTGTAAAAATCTCAGCCTATGCGCTCATACCCCTTGGGGGGTACGTGGTGGGTACGTTTCGTACCCACCACGTACCCCCCACGCCCCCGAATGAATTTCCGCTCTCCTGGGCTCAAATTTTTGTTTTTTTAAATCTGTTTGAGGATTTGAATTTAATTTTAATTTTAATTTAAGTGGTCACTTGTAAAAATCTCATCCTATGCGCTCATACCCAGTATGGGGTACGTATGGGGTACGATCGTACCCCATACGTACCCTATACGTACTCCACGCCCCCAAAATGAACTTCCGCTCTCCTGGGCTCAAATTTTTGTTTTTTTAAATCTGTTTGCGGATTTGAATTTAATTTTAATTTTAATTTAAGTGGTCACTTGTAAAAATCTCAGCCTATGCGCTCATACCCCTTGGGGGGTACGTGGTGGGTACGTTTCGTACCCACCACGTACCCCCACGCCCCCCGAATGAATTTCCGCTCTCCTGGGCTCAAATTTTTGTTTTTTTAAATCTGTTTGCGGATTTGAATTTAATTTTAATTTTAATTTAAGTGGTCACTTGTAAAAATCTCAGCCTATGCGCTCATACCCAGTATGGGGTACGTATGGGGTACGATCGTACCCCATACGTACCCTATACGTACTCCACGCCCCCAAAATGAACTTCCGCTCTCCTGGGCTCAAATTTTTGTTTTTTTAAATCTGTTTGCGGATTTGAATTTAATTTTAATTTTAATTTAAGTGGTCACTTGTAAAAATCTCATCCTATGCGCTCATACCCCTTGGGGGGTACGTGGTGGGTACGTTTCGTACCCACCACGTACCCCCCACGCCCCCCGAATGAATTTCCGCTCTCCTGGGCTCAAATTTTTGTTTTTTTAAATCTGTTTGCGGATTTGAATTTAATTTTAATTTTAATTTAAGTGGTCACTTGTAAAAATCTCAGCCTATGCGCTCATACCCCTTGGGGGGTACGTGGTGGGTACGTTTCGTACCCACCACGTACCCCCCACGCCCCCCGAATGAATTTCCGCTCTCCTGGGCTCAAATTTTTGTTTTTTTAAATCTGTTTGCGGATTTGAATTTAATTTTAATTTTAATTTAAGTGGTCACTTGTAAAAATCTCAGCCTATGCGCTCATACCCAGTATGGGGTACGTATGGGGTACGATCGTACCCCATAGGTACCCTATACGTACTCCACGCCCCCAAAATGAACTTCCGCTCTCCTGGGCTCAAATTTTTGTTTTTTTAAATCCGTTTGCGGATTTGAATTTAATTTTAATTTTAATTTAAGTGGTCACTTGTAAAAATCTCAGCCTATGCGCTCATACCCCTTGGGGGGTACGTGGTGGGTACGTTTCGTACCCACCACGTACCCCCCACGCCCCCCGAATGAATTTCCGCTCTCCTGGGCTCAAATTTTTGTTTTTTTAAATCTGTTTGCGGATTTGAATTTAATTTTAATTTTAATTTAAGTGGTCACTTGTAAAAATCTCAGCCTATGCGCTCATACCCCTTGGGGGGTACGTCGTGGGTACGTTTCGTACCCACCACGTACCCCCCACGCCCCCGAATGAATTTCCGCTCTCCTGGGCTCAAATTTTTGTTTTTTTAAATCTGTTTGCGGATTTGAATTTAATTTTAATTTTAATTTAAGTGGTCACTTGTAAAAATCTCAGCCTATGCGCTCATACCCCTTGGGGGGTACGTGGTGGGTACGTTTCGTACCCACCACGTACCCCCCACGCCCCCCGAATGAATTTCCGCTCTCCTGGGCTCAAATTTTTGTTTTTTTAAATCTGTTTGCGGATTTGAATTTAATTTTAATTTTAATTTAAGTGGTCACTTGTAAAAATCTCAGCCTATGCGCTCATACCCCTTGGGGGGTACGTGGTGGGTACGTTTCGTACCCACCACGTACCCCCCACGCCCCCCGAATGAATTTCCGCTCTCCTGGGCTCAAATTTTTGTTTTTTTAAATCTGTTTGCGGATTTGAATTTAATTTTAATTTTAATTTAAGTGGTCACTTGTAAAAATCTCAGCCTATGCGCTCATACCCCTTGGGGGGTACGTGGTGGGTACGTTTCGTACCCACCACGTACCCCCCACGCCCCCCGAATGAATTTCCGCTCTCCTGTGCTCAAATTTTTGTTTTTTTAAATCTGTTTGCGGATTTGAATTTAATTTTAGTTTTAATTTAAGTGGTCCCTTGTAAAAATCTCATCCTATGCGCTCATTCCCAGTATGGGGTACGTATGGGGTACGATCGTACCCCATACGTACCCTATACGTACTCCACGCCCCCAAAATGAACTTCCGCTCTCCTGGGCTCAAATTTTTGTTTTTTTAAATCTGTTTGCGGATTTGAATTTAATTTTAATTTTAATTTAAGTGGTCACTTGTAAAAATCTCAGCCTATGCGCTCATACCCCTTGGGGGGTACGTGGTGGGTACGTTTCGTACCCACCACGTACCCCCCACGCCCCCGAATGAATTTCCGCTCTCCTGGGCTCAAATTTTTGTTTTTTTAAATCTGTTTGCGGATTTGAATTTAATTTTAATTTTAATTTAAGTGGTCACTTGTAAAAATCTCAGCCTATGCGCTCATACCCCTTGGGGGGTACGTGGTGGGTACGTTTCGTACCCACCACGTACCCCCCACGCCCCCCGAATGAATTTCCGCTCTCCTGGGCTCAAATTTTTGTTTTTTTAAATCTGTTTGCGGATTTGAATTTAATTTTAATTTTAATTTAAGTGGTCACTTGTAAAAATCTCAGCCTATGCACTCATACCCCTTGGGGGGTACGTGGTGGGTACGTTTCGTACCCACCACGTACCCCCCACGCCCCCGAATGAATTTCCGCTCTCCTGGGCTCAAATTTTTGTTTTTTTAAATCTGTTTGAGGATTTGAATTTAATTTTAATTTTAATTTAAGTGGTCATTTGTAAAAATCTCATCCTATGCGCTCATACCCAGTATGGGGTACGTATGGGGTACGATCGTACCCCATACGTACCCTATACGTACTCCACGCCCCCAAAATGAACTTCCGCTCTCCTGGGCTCAAATTTTTGTTTTTTTAAATCTGTTTGCGGATTTGAATTTAATTTTAATTTTAATTTAAGTGGTCACTTGTAAAAATCTCAGCCTATGCGCTCATACCCCTTGGGGGGTACGTGGTGGGTACGTTTCGTACCCACCACGTACCCCCCACGCCCCCCGAATGAATTTCCGCTCTCCTGGGCTCAAATTTTTGTTTTTTTAAATCTGTTTGCGGATTTGAATTTAATTTTAATTTTAATTTAAGTGGTCACTTGTAAAAATCTCAGCCTATGCACTCATACCCCTTGGGGGGTACGTGGTGGGTACGTTTCGTACCCACCACGTACCCCCCACGCCCCCCGAATGAATTTCCGCTCTCCTGGGCTCAAATTTTTGTTTTTTTAAATCTGTTTGCGGATTTGAATTTAATTTTAATTTTAATTTAAGTGGTCACTTGTAAAAATCTCAGCCTATGCGCTCATACCCCTTGGGGGGTACGTGGTGGGTACGTTTCGTACCCACCACGTACCCCCCACGCCCCCCGAATGAATTTCCGCTCTCCTGGGCTCAAATTTTTGTTTTTTTAAATCTGTTTGCGGATTTGAATTTAATTTTAATTTTAATTTAAGTGGTCACTTGTAAAAATCTCAGCCTATGCACTCATACCCCTTGGGGGGTACGTGGTGGGTACGTTTCGTACCCACCACGTACCCCCACGCCCCCCGAATGAATTTCCGCTCTCCTGGGCTCAAATTTTTGTTTTTTTAAATCTGTTTGCGGATTTGAATTTAATTTTAATTTTAATTTAAGTGGTCACTTGTAAAAATCTCAGCCTATGCGCTCATACCCCTTGGGGGGTACGTGGTGGGTACGTTTCGTACCCACCACGTACCCCCCACGCCCCCCGAATGAATTTCCGCTCTCCTGGGCTCAAATTTTTGTTTTTTTAAATCTGTTTGCGGATTTGAATTTAATTTTAATTTTAATTTAAGTGGTCACTTGTAAAAATCTTAGCCTATGCACTCATACCCCTTGGGGGGTACGTGGTGGGTACGTTTCGTACCCACCACGTACCCCCCACGCCCCCCGAATGAATTTCCGCTCTCCTGGGCTCAAATTTTTGTTTTTTTAAATCTGTTTGCGGATTTGAATTTAATTTTAATTTTAATTTAATTGGTCACTTGTAAAAATCTCATCCTATGCGCTCATACCCAGTATAGGGTACGTATGGGGTACGATCGTACCCCATACGTACCCTATACGTACTCCACGCCCCCAAAATGAACTTCCGCTCTCCTGGGCTCAAATTTTTGTTTTTTTAAATCTGTTTGCGGATTTGAATTTAATTTTAATTTTAATTTAAGTGGTCACTTGTAAAAATCTCATCCTATGCGCTCATACCCCTTGGGGGGTACGTGGTGGGTACGTTTCGTACCCACCACGTACCCCCCACGCCCCCCGAATGAATTTCCGCTCTCCTGGGCTCAAATTTTTGTTTTTTTAAATCTGTTTGCGGATTTGAATTTAATTTTAATTTTAATTTAAGTGGTCACTTGTAAAAATCTCAGCCTATGCGCTCATACCCCTTGGGGGGTACGTGGTGGGTACGTTTCGTACCCACCACGTACCCCCCACGCCCCCCGAATGAATTTCCGCTCTCCTGTGCTCAAATTTTTGTTTTTTTAAATCTGTTTGCGGATTTGAATTTAATTTTAATTTTAATTTAAGTGGTCACTTGTAAAAATCTCAGCCTATGCACTCATACCCCTTGGGGGGTACGTGGTGGGTACGATCGTACCCCATACGTACCCTATACGTACTCCACGCCCCCAAAATGAACTTCCGCTCTCCTGGGCTCAAATTTTTGTTTTTTTAAATCTGTTTGCGGATTTGAATTTAATTTTAATTTTAATTTAAGTGGTCACTTGTAAAAATCTCATCCTATGCGCTCATACCCCTTGGGGGGTACGTGGTGGGTACGTTTCGTACCCACCACGTACCCCCCACGCCCCCCGAATGAATTTCCGCTCTCCTGGGCTCAAATTTTTGTTTTTTTAAATCTGTTTGCGGATTTGAATTTAATTTTAATTTTAATTTAAGTGGTCACTTGTAAAAATCGCAGCCTATGCGCTCATACCCCTTGGGGGGTACGTGGTGGGTACGTTTCGTACCCACCACGTACCCCCCACGCCCCCCGAATGAATTTCCGCTCTCCTGTGCTCAAATTTTTGTTTTTTTAAATCTGTTTGCGGATTTGAATTTAATTTTAATTTTAATTTAAGTGGTCACTTGTAAAAATCTCATCCTATGCGCTCATACCCAGTATGGGGTACGTATGGGGTACGATCGTACCCCATACGTACCCTATACGTACTCCACGCCCCCAAAATGAACTTCCGCTCTCCTGGGCTCAAATTTTTGTTTTTTTAAATCTGTTTGCGGATTTGAATTTAATTTTAATTTTAATTTAAGTGGTCACTTGTAAAAATCTCATCCTATGCGCTCATACCCCTTGGGGGGTACGTGGTGGGTACGTTTCGTACCCACCACGTACCCCCCACGCCCCCCGAATGAATTTCCGCTCTCCTGGGCTCAAATTTTTGTTTTTTTAAATCTGTTTGCGGATTTGAATTTAATTTTAATTTTAATTTAAGTGGTCACTTGTAAAAATCTCAGCCTATGCACTCATACCCCTTGGGGGGTACGTGGTGGGTACGTTTCGTACCCACCACGTACCCCCCACGCCCCCCGAATGAATTTCCGCTCTCCTGGGCTCAAATTTTTGTTTTTTTAAATCTGTTTGCGGATTTGAATTTAATTTTAATTTTAATTTAAGTGGTCACTTGTAAAAATCTCAGCCTATGCGCTCATACCCCTTGGGGGGTACGTGGTGGGTACGTTTCGTACCCACCACGTACCCCCCACGCCCCCGAATGAATTTCCGCTCTCCTGGGCTCAAATTTTTGTTTTTTTAAATCTGTTTGCGGATTTGAATTTAATTTTAATTTTAATTTAAGTGGTCACTTGTAAAAATCTCAGCCTATGCGCTCATACCCCTTGGGGGTACATGGTGGGTATGTTTCGTACCCACCACGTACCCCCCACGCCCCCCGAATGAATTTCCGCTCTCCTGGGCTCAAATTTTTGTTTTTTTAAATCTGTTTGCGGATTTGAATTTAATTTTAATTTTAATTTAAGTGGTCACTTGTAAAAATCTCAGCCTATGCGCTCATACCCCTTGGGGGGTACGTGGTGGGTACGTTTCGTACCCACCACGTACCCCCCACGCCCCCGAATGAATTTCCGCTCTCCTGGGCTCAAATTTTTGTTTTTTTAAATCTGTTTGCGGATTTGAATTTAATTTTAATTTTAATTTAAGTGGTCACTTGTAAAAATCTCAGCCTATGCGCTCATACCCCTTGGGGGGTACGTGGTGGGTACGTTTCGTACCCACCACGTACCCCCCACGCCCCCCGAATGAATTTCCGCTCTCCTGTGCTCAAATTTTTGTTTTTTTAAATCTGTTTGCGGATTTGAATTTAATTTTAATTTTAATTTAAGTGGTCACTTCAGTCGATGTGTATCATTCAAAGCAAACACAAGTCAAATAAGCGTCTCCTTATCGTGTTAGTACTTACCTTTAAACATTTAAACTTTAAACCATAAAAGTGATTTAAGTATTATTGCCATCGACAACAGTTCAATTAAAATCGCGGATAGAATTGCAAACAAACGGGTTAGGGATAATTCCCCACCCGTTACTTTTCTTCGTGACCGACTGAAGTTCCGGAAAACGGGCAATGAAGCAATGACCACGTCACAGAACAGATACGCACTCCTGGGGAGTCCGAGCACCTCAAACACCGAGAAGCAGCCAGCCGACGAAGTCATCCCTAAAAAGGTAAAACCTCCACCACTAAAACTCACAGAACTTGGCAAACCGTCCATCGATGTCATCATGAATCAGCTAGGTATTACTGGGTACACGGTAACACTATTGTCTACCAGTAGAAAACTCGACATATCGTCCATGGAGGACTACATTAAAATCCGGGATCACCTAGTAGACAAAAAAGTTAAATTTTTCACGCACCGCGCATCAGATGAACGACCGCTCAAAATAGTCCTCTCAGGGCTCCATGACATGCCTTGCGAAGATCTAAAAAATCACCTAAAGTCGTCACACGAAATTGAGTGTACTGACCTAAAAAAATTCGATATTGCACGCAAAAGGTACAACGAGCAAGCGTTTTATATTCTCTATTTTCAACGCGGCTCCGTTAAGATCGCCGACCTCAGAAAAATTAAGGCTATCATGCACACCGTTGTCAGCTGGAACTTTTACTCCCGAAATCGAACAGGTCCCACACAATGTCGGAACTGTCAGCTCTATGGTCACGGTTCATCGCACTGCTATTTACCACCGAAGTGTTTGATATGCGGCGGCGCACACAAACACTCTACTTGTATTTCGAAAAACGACGAAGATATTAAATGTGCCAATTGCGGATCCAATCATATGGCCAATGATTCTAATTGTTCTAGTAGAGTCAGCTACATGGCAATCCGATCCAAACCGAACACCGGCAGTAAACGCAATACACCGAGAGTTAAGAACCAGCATCCTATGAACTTCGGGACTGATAGTAATTTTCCCAATTTAATGAATGGAGCAGTGAACACGCACATCCAACAGCAGACTGCAAGGTCGATGAGACCCTACAACGAAGTTCTCAAAGAGAACAGAATTACTAATCCACGGAATGTTGCGGCAGCTGATGCATCGAGACTCACCGATACGAGCAATGAATTATTTACTCCGGAACAATTAATTGCTCTTTCGGCAGAATTAATTCATGACCTTCGAAATTGTAAAAACAAACAAGATCAATATAATGCACTTGTTAGGCTAGCCATTAAATTTGTTTATGTTTAGTGCTCAAAACATTAATTGTTTATTATGGAACGCTCAAAGCGTTAGAAACAAGTCAGATGAGTTTTTTGATTTTTGTGCTGATAATAATGTAAACCTATTCTTTATAACTGAAACTTGGTTCAAATCTAACGACAAATTTTATAACCCCCATTATTTCATTTATCGTAACGATAGAAAAGAGGATGTAACCGGTGGTGGTGTTGCAATCGGCATCAATAGAAATATAAAACACAAAATTTTACCACACTTTCCCACTAAAATCATTGAAACTCTGGCGATTAGAATTGAGGACCTTAATTTGACAATAGTTGCTGCATATTTTCCGGGTTCTAAACTTAACGCTCTTAAATTTAGGCTTTTTCAGGACGACGTCAAGCTGCTAACTGGACTCAATCAGAGTTATCTAGTTTGTGGAGATTTCAACGCGAGGCATAGGCACTGGAACTGTCTCAGAGCTAATAAGGCTGGCAATATTCTATTCGACGAAATGTGCAATCGAAATTTTTTCATTCACACTCCAACTGAACCAACTTTCCTATCAGCAAGAGGTACTGATTCAACACTCGATCTCATAATTAGTAATGGAATAATTCCAATCTCGCAACCGATAACCACCTACGCTCTTTCTTCACCGCATCTTCCAGTATTGTTTGCAATCGAAAAAGATGTTCCCTTATTACCCTTCGAGAACAATTCATATTCCTTTCGCAAAACTAATTGGAAGAGATTTATTAGGTATCTTACACGTCATGTGGCACTGAATAACCTAGATCTAAGCTCTATAGTAAACGCCGAGCAAATCGACGTTATGATCCATAACACCATTGACAATATTTGGAGAGCCATTGAATACAGTACACCCAAAACAAAACCATTCATTCCCAACTACCAGCTTACAATAGACAGCGAAACCAAAGATATTATCACAAATCGTAATAACCTACGAAGACAATGGCAAATAACGAGAAATCCAGCTACAAAAACTCGCATTAATCATCTATCGAAAATGATCAAATTCAGGCTTTTCGTTCAACGAAACGTAAAGTGGAATACAATGCTTTCTGAACTCGGTAAAAGCTCTAAAAAAATCTGGGAGCTTAATAAAATTTTTAAGCGTAGAAGACAACAAATCCCTCCTCTCTTAGTCCCCGGTCACCATCTTAAAACCACCGATCTTGACAAAGCCGAACTGATCGCTGAAAATTTTCTTGCCGCTCACCATGCTTCCGAAAATCTTGGTAATCCAACCACTAATCTTACAGTTAAAACCATGGTTAAAACTATCGATTCCTTGGATGCCGACGTAACACCAAGCGATTACGTTACTCCTCGGGAACTATTTCTAGTTCTTAAACGATTAAAATCGAATAAAGCGCCTGGATTCGACCTGTTACCCAATATTATATTTAAAAACCTACCTAAAAAGGTCGTTATTTATTTAACACATATATTTAATTCGTGCTTAAAATTGGGTCATTTTCCCGGTCAATGGAAAAAGGCTATTGTAATACCCATTCTCAAACCACGAAAAGACCCTTCCTCTCCCAAGAGCTACCGACCGATCAGCTTACTCCCCGTACTAGGTAAAATCTTCGAACGTATCATCCTAAATCGTATTCACGAATTCCTGTGTAATACTGACATTTTACCTAATATTCAATTTGGTTTCAGACCCGGTCATTCAACTATTCACCAGCTGTATCGAGTTACAAGATCTATTAAAAACTCTCTTTCACGCAAAGAATCTACCGGTATGGTGGTTCTCGATATAGAGAAAGCATTTGATACAGTTTGGCATGAAGCTCTATTGTACAAACTTCACACCTTCTCCTTTCCAGTGTATATTATCAAGCTAATTAAATCGTTTCTCATCCAAAGAACTTTCGCTGTGAAAGTTAAATCCACGATTTCTGCCACTCGTCAAATCCCTGCCGGCGTACCCCAGGGATCCTGTCTCAGCCCCACCCTCTATAATATATACACCGCAGATTTACCCCTGAACGACAATTGTGAAATGGCAATATTCGCGGACGATATCAGTGTTTTCTCAAGTTCGGAAAATCGGTCGGACATAACTTGTAACATTGAAGAACAACTACATGCACTCTACGAGTATTACCACAAATGGAAAATCAAAGTTAACCCTGACAAGACCCAATCAATCTTCTTTACAAGGAAACGCCATAGAAGAAATCTCCCAAACCAGCCTTTAAACTTTCATGGCCAATCAATTGAATGGTCCAGCACAGTTTCGTATCTAGGTCTCATTTTGGACAAAAAACTAACATTCCACGCACACATCGAAAGTACATGCTCCAAAATCTCTCGTTGTATCCATTCGTTGTATCCACTCATTAATAGAAGATCTCAGTTATCTAATGTAAACAAATTATTAATATACAAAATGGTAATGCAGCCTATTATTTTATACGGTGCTCCGGTATGGAATGATTGTGCTAACATTCATAAGAAAAAACTGCAAACTATGCAAAATAAATGTTTGAAACTAATCCTGAACAAGCCCTTTTATTACCCTACAATACGTCTACACGAAAATGCGGAAGTTTCAATGATTGAAGTAATGGCCAATAGAGCTAAATCTACATTTATCAGCAGATGCCAATATATATCAAATCCACTGGTTGCATGCCTCACATAGTTTATTATTATTATTATTATTATTATCCTTATTGTTATTATTTTCTCCTTATTTCTTTTCTTTTATTATATTACGTTTTATTATTATTTAGTTAGTTATACGATAGGTTAAGTTAGGTTAATTATATACATAAGGTTTTTTTACATTAATTTTCCTTAATTCACGAATAATATCAAACATCTTACTGCCAAGTGCATCAACCAAAACAAACCTTAGTTGTAAAGGCTTTAGATCAGCCTAATCTCTAAACTATGTATATGAATTTTGTATATCAGCAATGTAACTATAATAAGAATAAAATATATGAACTATGAACTATGAACTAAGTGGTCACTTGTAAAAATCTCAGCCTATGCACTCATACCCCTTGGGGGGTACGTGGTGGGTACGTTTCGTACCCACCACGTACCCCCCACGCCCCCCGAATGAATTTCCGCTCTCCTGGGCTCAAATTTTTGTTTTTTAAATCTGTTTGCGGATTTGAATTTAATTTTAATTTTAATTTAAGTGGTCACTTGTAAAAATCTCAGCCTATGCGCTCATACCCCTTGGGGGGTACGTCGTGGGTACGTTTCGTACCCACCACGTACCCCCCACGCCCCCGAATGAATTTCCGCTCTCCTGGGCTCAAATTTTTGTTTTTTTAAATCTGTTTGCGGATTTGAATTTAATTTTAATTTTAATTTAAGTGGTCACTTGTAAAAATCTCAGCCTATGCGCTCATACCCCTTGGGGGGTACGTGGTGGGTACGTTTCGTACCGACCACGTACCCCCCACGCCCCCGAATGAATTTCCGCTCTCCTGGGCTCAAATTTTTGTTTTTTTAAATCTGTTTGCGGATTTGAATTTAATTTTAATTTTAATTTAAGTGGTCACTTGTAAAAATCTCAGCCTATGCACTCATACCCCTTGGGGGGTACGTGGTGGGTACGTTTCGTACCCACCACGTACCCCCCACGCCCCCGAATGAATTTCCGCTCTCCTGGGCTCAAATTTTTGTTTTTTTAAATCTGTTTGAGGATTTGAATTTAATTTTAATTTTAATTTAAGTGGTCACTTGTAAAAATCTCATCCTATGCGCTCATACCCAGTATGGGGTACGTATGGGGTACGATCGTACCCCATACGTACCCTATACGTACTCCACGCCCCCAAAATGAACTTCCGCTCTCCTGGGCTCAAATTTTTGTTTTTTTAAATCTGTTTGCGGATTTGAATTTAATTTTAATTTTAATTTAAGTGGTCACTTGTAAAAATCTCAGCCTATGCGCTCATACCCCTTGGGGGGTACGTGGTGGGTACGTTTCGTACCCACCACGTACCCCCCACGCCCCCCGAATGACTTTCCGCTCTCCTGGGCTCAAATTTTTGTTTTTTTAAATCTGTTTGCGGATTTGAATTTAATTTTAATTTTAATTTAAGTGGTCACTTGTAAAAATCTCAGCCTATGCACTCATACCCCTTGGGGGGTACGTGGTGGGTACGTTTCGTACCCACCACGTACCCCCCACGCCCCCCGAATGAATTTCCGCTCTCCTGGGCTCAAATTTTTGTTTTTTTAAATCTGTTTGCGGATTTGAATTTAATTTTAATTTTAATTTAAGTGGTCACTTGTAAAAATCTCAGCCTATGCGCTCATACCCCTTGGGGGGTACGTGGTGGGTACGTTTCGTACCCACCACGTACCCCCCACGCCCCCCGAATGAATTTCCGCTCTCCTGGGCTCAAATTTTTGTTTTTTTAAATCTGTTTGCGGATTTGAATTTAATTTTAATTTTAATTTAAGTGGTCACTTGTAAAAATCTCAGCCTATGCACTCATACCCCTTGGGGGGTACGTGGTGGGTACGTTTCGTACCCACCACGTACCCCCACGCCCCCCGAATGAATTTCCGCTCTCCTGGGCTCAAATTTTTGTTTTTTTAAATCTGTTTGCGGATTTGAATTTAATTTTAATTTTAATTTAAGTGGTCACTTGTAAAAATCTCAGCCTATGCACTCATACCCCTTGGGGGGTACGTGGTGGGTACGATCGTACCCCATACGTACCCTATACGTACTCCACGCCCCCAAAATGAACTTCCGCTCTCCTGGGCTCAAATTTTTGTTTTTTTAAATCTGTTTGCGGATTTGAATTTAATTTTAATTTTAATTTAAGTGGTCACTTGTAAAAATCTCATCCTATGCGCTCATACCCCTTGGGGGGTACGTGGTGGGTACGTTTCGTACCCACCACGTACCCCCCACGCCCCCCGAATGAATTTCCGCTCTCCTGGGCTCAAATTTTTGTTTTTTTAAATCTGTTTGCGGATTTGAATTTAATTTTAATTTTAATTTAAGTGGTCACTTGTAAAAATCGCAGCCTATGCGCTCATACCCCTTGGGGGGTACGTGGTGGGTACGTTTCGTACCCACCACGTACCCCCCACGCCCCCCGAATGAATTTCCGCTCTCCTGTGCTCAAATTTTTGTTTTTTTAAATCTGTTTGCGGATTTGAATTTAATTTTAATTTTAATTTAAGTGGTCACTTGTAAAAATCTCATCCTATGCGCTCATACCCAGTATGGGGTACGTATGGGGTACGATCGTACCCCATACGTACCCTATACGTACTCCACGCCCCCAAAATGAACTTCCGCTCTCCTGGGCTCAAATTTTTGTTTTTTTAAATCTGTTTGCGGATTTGAATTTAATTTTAATTTTAATTTAAGTGGTCACTTGTAAAAATCTCATCCTATGCGCTCATACCCCTTGGGGGGTACGTGGTGGGTACGTTTCGTACCCACCACGTACCCCCCACGCCCCCCGAATGAATTTCCGCTCTCCTGGGCTCAAATTTTTGTTTTTTTAAATCTGTTTGCGGATTTGAATTTAATTTTAATTTTAATTTAAGTGGTCACTTGTAAAAATCTCAGCCTATGCACTCATACCCCTTGGGGGGTACGTGGTGGGTACGTTTCGTACCCACCACGTACCCCCCACGCCCCCCGAATGAATTTCCGCTCTCCTGGGCTCAAATTTTTGTTTTTTTAAATCTGTTTGCGGATTTGAATTTAATTTTAATTTTAATTTAAGTGGTCACTTGTAAAAATCTCAGCCTATGCGCTCATACCCCTTGGGGGGTACGTGGTGGGTACGTTTCGTACCCACCACGTACCCCCCACGCCCCCGAATGAATTTCCGCTCTCCTGGGCTCAAATTTTTGTTTTTTTAAATCTGTTTGCGGATTTGAATTTAATTTTAATTTTAATTTAAGTGGTCACTTGTAAAAATCTCAGCCTATGCGCTCATACCCCTTGGGGGTACATGGTGGGTATGTTTCGTACCCACCACGTACCCCCCACGCCCCCCGAATGAATTTCCGCTCTCCTGGGCTCAAATTTTTGTTTTTTTAAATCTGTTTGCGGATTTGAATTTAATTTTAATTTTAATTTAAGTGGTCACTTGTAAAAATCTCAGCCTATGCGCTCATACCCCTTGGGGGGTACGTGGTGGGTACGTTTCGTACCCACCACGTACCCCCCACGCCCCCGAATGAATTTCCGCTCTCCTGGGCTCAAATTTTTGTTTTTTTAAATCTGTTTGCGGATTTGAATTTAATTTTAATTTTAATTTAAGTGGTCACTTGTAAAAATCTCATCCTATGCGCTCATACCCCTTGGGGGGTACGTGGTGGGTACGTTTCGTACCCACCACGTACCCCCCACGCCCCCCGAATGAATTTCCGCTCTCCTGTGCTCAAATTTTTGTTTTTTTAAATCTGTTTGCGGATTTGAATTTAATTTTAATTTTAATTTAAGTGGTCACTTGTAAAAATCTCAGCCTATGCACTCATACCCCTTGGGGGGTACGTGGTGGGTACGATCGTACCCCATACGTACCCTATACGTACTCCACGCCCCCAAAATGAACTGCCGCTCTCCTGGGCTCAAATTTTTGTTTTTTTAAATCTGTTTGCGGATTTGAATTTAATTTTAATTTTAATTTAAGTGGTCACTTGTAAAAATCTCAGCCTATGCGCTCATACCCCTTGGGGGGTACGTGGTGGGTACGTTTCGTACCCACCACGTACCCCCCACGCCCCCGAATGAATTTCCGCTCTCCTGGGCTCAAATTTTTGTTTTTTTAAATCTGTTTGCGGATTTGAATTTAATTTTAATTTTAATTTAAGTGGTCACTTGTAAAAATCTCAGCCTATGCGCTCATACCCCTTGGGGGGTACGTGGTGGGTACGTTTCGTACCCACCACGTACCCCCCACGCCCCCCGAATGAATTTCCGCTCTCCTGGGCTCAAATTTTTGTTTTTTTAAATCTGTTTGCGGATTTGAATTTAATTTTAATTTTAATTTAAGTGGTCACTTGTAAAAATCTTAGCCTATGCACTCATACCCCTTGGGGGGTACGTGGTGGGTACGTTTCGTACCCACCACGTACCCCCCACGCCCCCCGAATGAATTTCCGCTCTCCTGGGCTCAAATTTTTGTTTTTTTAAATCTGTTTGCGGATTTGAATTTAATTTTAATTTTAATTTAATTGGTCACTTGTAAAAATCTCATCCTATGCGCTCATACCCAGTATAGGGTACGTATGGGGTACGATCGTACCCCATACGTACCCTATACGTACTCCACGCCCCCAAAATGAACTTCCGCTCTCCTGGGCTCAAATTTTTGTTTTTTTAAATCTGTTTGCGGATTTGAATTTAATTTTAATTTTAATTTAAGTGGTCACTTGTAAAAATCTCATCCTATGCGCTCATACCCCTTGGGGGGTACGTGGTGGGTACGTTTCGTACCCACCACGTACCCCCCACGCCCCCCGAATGAATTTCCGCTCTCCTGGGCTCAAATTTTTGTTTTTTTAAATCTGTTTGCGGATTTGAATTTAATTTTAATTTTAATTTAAGTGGTCACTTGTAAAAATCTCAGCCTATGCGCTCATACCCCTTGGGGGGTACGTGGTGGGTACGTTTCGTACCCACCACGTACCCCCCACGCCCCCCGAATGAATTTCCGCTCTCCTGTGCTCAAATTTTTGTTTTTTTAAATCTGTTTGCGGATTTGAATTTAATTTTAATTTTAATTTAAGTGGTCACTTGTAAAAATCTCAGCCTATGCACTCATACCCCTTGGGGGGTACGTGGTGGGTACGATCGTACCCCATACGTACCCTATACGTACTCCACGCCCCCAAAATGAACTTCCGCTCTCCTGGGCTCAAATTTTTGTTTTTTTAAATCTGTTTGCGGATTTGAATTTAATTTTAATTTTAATTTAAGTGGTCACTTGTAAAAATCTCATCCTATGCGCTCATACCCCTTGGGGGGTACGTGGTGGGTACGTTTCGTACCCACCACGTACCCCCCACGCCCCCCGAATGAATTTCCGCTCTCCTGGGCTCAAATTTTTGTTTTTTTAAATCTGTTTGCGGATTTGAATTTAATTTTAATTTTAATTTAAGTGGTCACTTGTAAAAATCGCAGCCTATGCGCTCATACCCCTTGGGGGGTACGTGGTGGGTACGTTTCGTACCCACCACGTACCCCCCACGCCCCCCGAATGAATTTCCGCTCTCCTGTGCTCAAATTTTTGTTTTTTTAAATCTGTTTGCGGATTTGAATTTAATTTTAATTTTAATTTAAGTGGTCACTTGTAAAAATCTCAGCCTATGCGCTCATACCCCTTGGGGGGTACGTGGTGGGTACGTTTCGTACCCACCACGTACCCCCCACGCCCCCCGAATGAATTTCCGCTCTCCTGGGCTCAAATTTTTGTTTTTTTAAATCTGTTTGCGGATTTGAATTTAATTTTAATTTTAATTTAAGTGGTCACTTGTAAAAATCTCATCCTATGCGCTCATACCCCTTGGGGGGTACGTGGTGGGTACGTTTCGTACCCACCACGTACCCCCCACGCCCCCCGAATGAATTTCCGCTCTCCTGTGCTCAAATTTTTGTTTTTTTAAATCTGTTTGCGGATTTGAATTTAATTTTAATTTTAATTTAAGTGGTCACTTGTAAAAATCTCAGCCTATGCACTCATACCCCTTGGGGGGTACGTGGTGGGTACGATCGTACCCCATACGTACCCTATACGTACTCCACGCCCCCAAAATGAACTTCCGCTCTCCTGGGCTCAAATTTTTGTTTTTTTAAATCTGTTTGCGGATTTGAATTTAATTTTAATTTTAATTTAAGTGGTCACTTGTAAAAATCTCATCCTATGCGCTCATACCCCTTGGGGGGTACGTGGTGGGTACGTTTCGTACCCACCACGTACCCCCCACGCCCCCCGAATGAATTTCCGCTCTCCTGGGCTCAAATTTTTGTTTTTTTAAATCTGTTTGCGGATTTGAATTTAATTTTAATTTTAATTTAAGTGGTCACTTGTAAAAATCGCAGCCTATGCGCTCATACCCCTTGGGGGGTACGTGGTGGGTACGTTTCGTACCCACCACGTACCCCCCACGCCCCCCGAATGAATTTCCGCTCTCCTGGGCTCAAATTTTTGTTTTTTTAAATCTGTTTGCGGATTTGAATTTAATTTTAATTTTAATTTAAGTGGTCACTTGTAAAAATCTCAGCCTATGCACTCATACCCCTTGGGGGGTACGTGGTGGGTACGTTTCGTACCCACCACGTACCCCCCACGCCCCCTGAATGAATTTCCGCTCTCCTGGGCTCAAATTTTTGTTTTTTTAAATCTGTTTGCGGATTTGAATTTAATTTTAATTTTAATTTAAGTGGTCACTTGTAAAAATCTCAGCCTATGCGCTCATACCCCTTGGGGGGTACGTGGTGGGTACGTTTCGTACCCACCACGTACCCCCCACGCCCCCCGAATGAATTTCCGCTCTCCTGGGCTCAAATTTTTGTTTTTTTAAATCTGTTTGCGGATTTGAATTTAATTTTAATTTTAATTTAAGTGGTCACTTGTAAAAATCTCAGCCTATGCGCTCATACCCCTTGGGGGGTACGTGGTGGGTACGTTTCGTACCCACCACGTACCCCCCACGCCCCCCGAATGAATTTCCGCTCTCCTGGGCTCAAATTTTTGTTTTTTTAAATCTGTTTGCGGATTTGAATTTAATTTTAATTTTAATTTAAGTGGTCACTTGTAAAAATCTCAGCCTATGCGCTCATACCCCTTGGGGGGTACGTGGTGGGTACGTTTCGTACCCACCACGTACCCCCCACGCCCCCCGAATGAATTTCCGCTCTCCTGGGCTCAAATTTTTGTTTTTTTAAATCTGTTTGCGGATTTGAATTTAATTTTAATTTTAATTTAAGTGGTCACTTGTAAAAATCTCAGCCTATGCGCTCATACCCCTTGGGGGGTACGTGGTGGGTACGTTTCGTACCCACCACGTACCCCCCACGCCCCCCGAATGAATTTCCGCTCTCCTGGGCTCAAATTTTTGTTTTTTTAAATCTGTTTGCGGATTTGAATTTAATTTTAATTTTAATTTAAGTGGTCACTTGTAAAAATCTCAGCCTATGCACTCATACCCCTTGGGGGGTACGTGGTGGGTACGTTTCGTACCCACCACGTACCCCCCACGCCCCCCGAATGAATTTCCGCTCTCCTGGGCTCAAATTTTTGTTTTTTTAAATCTGTTTGCGGATTTGAATTTAATTTTAATTTTAATTTAAGTGGTCACTTGTAAAAATCTCATCCTATGCGCTCATACCCCTTGGGGGGTACGTGGTGGGTACGTTTCGTACCCACCACGTACCCCCCACGCCCCCCGAATGAATTTCCGCTCTCCTGGGCTCAAATTTTTGTTTTTTTAAATCTGTTTGCGGATTTGAATTTAATTTTAATTTTAATTTAAGTGGTCACTTGTAAAAATCTCATCCTATGCGCTCATACCCCTTGGGGGGTACGTGGTGGGTACGTTTCGTACCCACCACGTACCCCCACGCCCCCCGAATGAATTTCCGCTCTCCTGGGCTCAAATTTTTGTTTTTTTAAATCTGTTTGCGGATTTGAATTTAATTTTAATTTTAATTTAAGTGGTCACTTGTAAAAATTTCAGCCTATGCGCTCATACCCCTTGGGGGGTACGTGGTGGGTACGTTTCGTACCCACCACGTACCCCCCACGCCCCCCGAATGAATTTCCGCTCTCCTGGGCTCAAATTTTTGTTTTTTTAAATCTGTTTGCGGATTTGAATTTAATTTTAATTTTAATTTAAGTGGTCACTTGTAAAAATCTCAGCCTATGCGCTCATACCCCTTGGGGGGTACGTGGTGGGTACGTTTCGTACCCACCACGTACCCCCCACGCCCCCCGAATGAATTTCCGCTCTCCTGGGCTCAAATTTTTGTTTTTTTAAATCTGTTTGCGGATTTGAATTTAATTTTAATTTTAATTTAAGTGGTCACTTGTAAAAATCTCATCCTATGCGCTCATACCCAGTATGGGGTACGTATGGGTACGATCGTACCCCATACGTACCCTATACGTACTCCACGCCCCCAAAATGAACTTCCGCTCTCCTGGGCTCAAATTTTTGTTTTTTTAAATCTGTTTGCGGATTTGAATTTAATTTTAATTTTAATTTAAGCGGTCACTTGTAAAAATCTCATCCTATGCGCTCATACCCCTTGGGGGGTACGTGGTGGGTACGTTTCGTACCCACCACGTACCCCCCACGCCCCTCGAATGAATTTCCGCTCTCCTGGGCTCAAATTTTTGTTTTTTTAAATCTGTTTGCGGATTTGAATTTAATTTTAATTTTAATTTAAGTGGTCACTTGTAAAAATCTCATCCTATGCGCTCATACCCAGTATGGGGTACGTATGGGTACGATCGTACCCCATACGTACCCTATACGTACTCCACGCCCCCAAAATGAACTTCCGCTCTCCTGGGCTCAAATTTTTGTTTTTTTAAATCTGTTTGCGGATTTGAATTTAATTTTAATTTTAATTTAAGCGGTCACTTGTAAAAATCTCATCCTATGCGCTCATACCCCTTGGGGGGTACGTGGTGGGTACGTTTCGTACCCACCACGTACCCCCCACGCCCCCCGAATGAATTTCCGCTCTCCTGGGCTCAAATTTTTGTTTTTTTAAATCTGTTTGCGGATTTGAATTTAATTTTAATTTTAATTTAAGCGGTCACTTGTAAAAATCTCATCCTATGCACTCATACCCCTTGGGGGGTACGTGGTGGGTACGTTTCGTACCCACCACGTACCCCCCACGCCCCCCGAATGAATTTCCGCTCTCCTGGGCTCAAATTTTTGTTTTTTTAAATCTGTTTGCGGATTTGAATTTAATTTTAATTTTAATTTAAGTGGTCACTTGTAAAAATCTCATCCTATGCGCTCATACCCAGTATGGGGTACGTATGGGTACGATCGTACCCCATACGTACCCTATACGTACTCCACGCCCCCAAAATGAACTTCCGCTCTCCTGGGCTCAAATTTTTGTTTTTTTAAATCTGTTTGCGGATTTGAATTTAATTTTAATTTTAATTTAAGTGGTCACTTGTAAAAATCTCAGCCTATGCGCTCATACCCCTTGGGGGGTACGTGGTGGGTACGTTTCGTATCCACCACGTACCCCCCACGCCCCCCGAATGAATTTCCGCTCTCCTGGGCTCAAATTTTTGTTTTTTTAAATCTGTTTGCGGATTTGAATTTAATTTTAATTTTAATTTAAGTGGTCACTTGTAAAAATCTCAGCCTATGCGCTCATACCCCTTGGGGGGTACGTGGTGGGTACGTTTCGTACCCACCACGTACCCCCCACGCCCCCCGAATGAATTTCCGCTCTCCTGGGCTCAAGTTTTTGTTTTTTTAAATCTGTTTGCGGATTTGAATTTAATTTTAATTTTAATTTAAGTGGTCACTTGTAAAAATCTCAGCCTATGCGCTCATACCCCTTGGGGGGTACGTGGTGGGTACGTTTCGTACCCACCACGTACCCCCCACACCCCCCGAATGAATTTCCGCTCTCCTGGGCTCAAATTTTTGTTTTTTTAAATCTGTTTGCGGATTTGAATTTAATTTTAATTTTAATTTAAGTGGTCACTTGTAAAAATCTCAGCCTATGCGCTCATACCCCTTGGGGGGTACGTGGTGGGTACGTTTCGTACCCACCACGTACCCCCCACGCCACCCGAATGAATTTCCGCTCTCCTGGGCTCAAATTTTTGTTTTTTTATATCTGTTTGCGGATTTGAATTTAATTTTAATTTTAATTTAAGTGGTCACTTGTAAAAATCTCATCCTATGCGCTCATACCCAGTATGGGGTACGTATGGGGTACGATCGTACCCCATACGTACCCTATACGTACTCCACGCCCCCAAAATGAACTTCCGCTCTCCTGGGCTCAAATTTTTGTTTTTTTAAATCTGTTTGCGGATTTGAATTTAATTTTAATTTTAATTTAAGTGGTCACTTGTAAAAATCTCAGCCTATGCGCTCATACCCCTTGGGGGGTACGTGGTGGGTACGTTTCGTACCCACCACGTACCCCCCACACCCCCCGAATGAATTTCCGCTCTCCTGGGCTCAAATTTTTGTTTTTTTATATCTGTTTGCGGATTTGAATTTAATTTTAATTTTAATTTAAGTGGTCACTTGTAAAAATCTCATCCTATGCGCTCATACCCAGTATGGGGTACGTATGGGGTACGATCGTACCCCATACGTACCCTATACGTACTCCACGCCCCCAAAATGAACTTCCGCTCTCCTGGGCTCAAATTTTTGTTTTTTTAAATCTGTTTGCGGATTTGAATTTAATTTTAATTTTAAGAGTGGTCACTTGTAAAAATCTCATCCTATGCGCTCATACCCCTTGGGGGGTACGTGGTGGGTACGTTTCGTACCCACCACGTACCCCCCACGCCCCCCGAATGAATTTCCGCTCTCCTGGGCTCAAATTTTTGTTTTTTTAAATCTGTTTGCGGATTTGAATTTAATTTTAATTTTAATTTAAGCGGTCACTTGTAAAAATCTCATCCTATGCACTCATACCCCTTGGGGGGTACGTGGTGGGTACGTTTCGTACCCACCACGTACCCCCCACGCCCCCCGAATGAATTTCCGCTCTCCTGTGCTCAAATTTTTGTTTTTTTAAATCTGTTTGCGGATTTGAATTTAATTTTAATTTTAATTTAAGTGGTCACTTGTAAAAATCTCATCCTATGCGCTCATACCCAGTATGGGGTACGTATGGGGTACGATCGTACCCCATACGTACCCTATACGTACTCCACGCCCCCAAAATGAACTTCCGCTCTCCTGGGCTCAAATTTTTGTTTTTTTTAATCTGTTTGCGGATTTGAATTTAATTTTAATTTTAATTTAAGTGGTCACTTGTAAAAATCTCAGCCTATGCGCTCATACCCCTTGGGGGGTACGTGGTGGGTACGTTTCGTAAGCACCACGTACCCCCCACGCCCCCCGAATGAATTTCCGCTCTCCTGGGCTCAAATTTTTGTTTTTTTAAATCTGTTTGCGGATTTGAATTTAATTTTAATTTTAATTTAAGTGGTCACTTGTAAAAATCTCATCCTATGCGCTCATACCCAGTATGGGGTACGTATGGGTACGATCGTACCCCATACGTACCCTATACGTACTCCACGCCCCCAAAATGAACTTCCGCTCTCCTGGGCTCAAATTTTTGTTTTTTTAAATCTGTTTGCGGATTTGAATTTAATTTTAATTTTAATTTAAGCGGTCACTTGTAAAAATCTCATCCTATGCGCTCATACCCCTGGGGGGGTACGTGGTGGGTACGTTTCGTACCCACCACGTACCCCCCACGCCCCCCGAATGAATTTCCGCTCTCCTGGGCTCAAATTTTTGTTTTTTTAAATCTGTTTGCGGATTTGAATTTAATTTTAATTTTAATTTAAGTGGTCACTTGTAAAAATCTCATCCTATGCGCTCATACCCAGTATGGGGTACGTATGGGTACGATCGTACCCCATACGTACCCTATACGTACTCCACGCCCCCAAAATGAACTTCCGCTCTCCTGGGCTCAAATTTTTGTTTTTTTAAATCTGTTTGCGGATTTGAATTTAATTTTAATTTTAATTTAAGTGGTCACTTGTAAAAATCTCAGCCTATGCGCTCATACCCCTTGGGGGGTACGTGGTGGGTACGTTTCGTACCCACCACTTACCCCCCACACCCCCCGAATGAATTTCCGCTCTCCTGGGCTCAAATTTTTGTTTTTTTAAATCTGTTTGCGGATTTGAATTTAATTTTAATTTTAATTTAAGTGGTCACTTGTAAAAATCTCATCCTATGCGCTCATACCCAGTATGAAGTACGTATGGGTACGATCGTACCCCATACGTACCCTATACGTACTCCACGCCCCCAAAATGAACTTCCGCTCTCCTGGGCTCAAATTTTTGTTTTTTTAAATCTGTTTGCGGATTTGAATTTAATTTTAATTTTAATTTAAGTGGTCACTTGTAAAAATCTCAGCCTATGCGCTCATACCCCTTGGGGGGTACGTGGTGGGTACGTTTCGTACCCACCACATACCCCCCACACCCCCCGAATGAATTTCCGCTCTCCTGGGCTCAAATTTTTGTTTTTTTAAATCTGTTTGCGGATTTGAATTTAATTTTAATTTTAATTTAAGTGGTCACTTGTAAAAATCTCAGCCTATGCGCTCATACCCCTTGGGGGGTACGTGGTGGGTACGTTTCGTACCCACCACGTACCCCCCACGCCCCCCGAATGAATTTCCGCTCTCCTGGGCTCAAATTTTTGTTTTTTTAAATCTGTTTGCGGATTTGAATTTAATTTTAATTTTAATTTAAGCGGTCACTTGTAAAAATCTCATCCTATGCGCTCATACCCCTTGGGGGGTACGTGGTGGGTACGTTTCGTACCCACCACGTACCCCCCACGCCCCCCGAATGAATTTCCGCTCTCCTGGGCTCAAATTTTTGTTTTTTTAAATCTGTTTGCGGATTTGAATTTAATTTTAATTTTAATTTAAGTGGTCACTTGTAAAAATCTCATCCTATTTTTGTACGTATGGGTACGATCGTACCCCATACGTACCCTATACGTACTCCACGCCCCCCGAATGAATTTCCGCTCTCCTGGGCTCAAATTTTTGTTTTTTTAAATCTGTTTGCGGATTTGAATTTAATTTTAATTTTAATTTAAGCGGTCACTCGTAAAAATCTCATCCTATGCACTCATACCCCTTGGGGGGTACGTGGTGGGTACGTTTCGTACCTACCACGTACCCCCCACGCCCCCCGAATGAATTTCCGCTCTCCTGTGCTCAAATTTTTGTTTTTTTAAATCTGTTTGCGGATTTGAATTTAATTTTAATTTTAATTTAAGTGGTCACTTGTAAAAATCTCATCCTATGCGCTCATACCCAGTATGGGGTACGTATGGGGTACGATCGTACCCCATACGTACCCTATACGTACTCCACGCCCCCAAAATGAACTTCCGCTCTCCTGGGCTCAAATTTTTGTTTTTTTTAATCTGTTTGCGGATTTGAATTTAATTTTAATTTTAATTTAAGTGGTCACTTGTAAAAATCTCAGCCTATGCGCTCATACCCCTTGGGGGGTACGTGGTGGGTACGTTTCGTACCCACCACGTACCCCCCACGCCCCCCGAATGAATTTCCGCTCTCCTGGGCTCAAATTTTTGTTTTTTTAAATCTGTTTGCGGATTTGAATTTAATTTTAATTTTAATTTAAGTGGTCACTTGTAAAAATCTCATCCTATGCGCTCATACCCAGTATGGGGTACGTATGGGTACGATCGTACCCCATACGTACCCTATACGTACTCCACGCCCCCAAAATGAACTTCCGCTCTCCTGGGCTCAAATTTTTGTTTTTTTAAATCTGTTTGCGGATTTGAATTTAATTTTAATTTTAATTTAAGCGGTCACTTGTAAAAATCTCATCCTATGCGCTCATACCCCTTGGGGGGTACGTGGTGGGTACGTTTCGTACCCACCACGTACCCCCCACGCCCCCCGAATGAATTTCCGCTCTCCTGGGCTCAAATTTTTGTTTTTTTAAATCTGTTTGCGGATTTGAATTTAATTTTAATTTTAATTTAAGTGGTCACTTGTAAAAATCTCATCCTATGCGCTCATACCCAGTATGGGGTACGTATGGGTACGATCGTACCCCATACGTACCCTATACGTACTCCACGCCCCCAAAATGAACTTCCGCTCTCCTGGGCTCAAATTTTTGTTTTTTTAAATCTGTTTGCGGATTTGATTTTAATTTTAATTTTAATTTAAGCGGTCACTTGTAAAAATCTCATCCTATGCGCTCATACCCCTTGGGGGGTACGTGAATGAATTTCCGCTCTCCTGGGCTCAAATTTTTGTTTTTTTAAATCTGTTTGCGGATTTGAATTTAATTTTAATTTTAATTTAAGCGGTCACTTGTAAAAATCTCATCCTATGCACTCATACCCCTTGGGGGGTACGTGGTGGGTACGTTTCGTACCCACCACGTACCCCCCACGCCCCCCGAATGAATTTCCGCTCTCCTGGGCTCAAATTTTTGTTTTTTTAAATCTGTTTGCGGATTTGAATTTAATTTTAATTTTAATTTAAGTGGTCACTTGTAAAAATCTCATCCTATGCGCTCATACCCAGTATGGGGTACGTATGGGTACGATCGTACCCCATACGTACCCTATACGTACTCCACGCCCCCAAAATGAACTTCCGCTCTCCTGGGCTCAAATTTTTGTTTTTTTAAATCTGTTTGCGGATTTGAATTTAATTTTAATTTTAATTTAAGTGGTCACTTGTAAAAATCTCAGCCTATGCGCTCATACCCCTTGGGGGGTACGTGGTGGGTACGTTTCGTATCCACCACGTACCCCCCACGCCCCCCGAATGAATTTCCGCTCTCCTGGGCTCAAATTTTTGTTTTTTTAAATCTGTTTGCGGATTTGAATTTAATTTTAATTTTAATTTAAGTGGTCACTTGTAAAAATCTCAGCCTATGCGCTCATACCCCTTGGGGGGTACGTGGTGGGTACGTTTCGTACCCACCACGTACCCCCCACGCCCCCCGAATGAATTTCCGCTCTCCTGGGCTCAAGTTTTTGTTTTTTTAAATCTGTTTGCGGATTTGAATTTAATTTTAATTTTAATTTAAGTGGTCACTTGTAAAAATCTCAGCCTATGCGCTCATACCCCTTGGGGGGTACGTGGTGGGTACGTTTCGTACCCACCACGTACCCCCCACACCCCCCGAATGAATTTCCGCTCTCCTGGGCTCAAATTTTTGTTTTTTTAAATCTGTTTGCGGATTTGAATTTAATTTTAATTTTAATTTAAGTGGTCACTTGTAAAAATCTCAGCCTATGCGCTCATACCCCTTGGGGGGTACGTGGTGGGTACGTTTCGTACCCACCACGTACCCCCCACGCCCCCCGAATGAATTTCCGCTCTCCTGGGCTCAAATTTTTGTTTTTTTATATCTGTTTGCGGATTTGAATTTAATTTTAATTTTAATTTAAGTGGTCACTTGTAAAAATCTCATCCTATGCGCTCATACCCAGTATGGGGTACGTATGGGGTACGATCGTACCCCATACGTACCCTATACGTACTCCACGCCCCCAAAATGAACTTCCGCTCTCCTGGGCTCAAATTTTTGTTTTTTTAAATCTGTTTGCGGATTTGAATTTAATTTTAATTTTAATTTAAGTGGTCACTTGTAAAAATCTCAGCCTATGCGCTCATACCCCTTGGGGGGTACGTGGTGGGTACGTTTCGTACCCACCACGTACCCCCCACACCCCCCGAATGAATTTCCGCTCTCCTGGGCTCAAATTTTTGTTTTTTTAAATCTGTTTGCGGATTTGAATTTAATTTTAATTTTAATTTAAGTGGTCACTTGTAAAAATCTCAGCCTATGCGCTCATACCCCTTGGGGGGTACGTGGTGGGTACGTTTCGTACCCACCACGTACCCCCCACGCCCCCCGAATGAATTTCCGCTCTCCTGGGCTCAAATTTTTGTTTTTTTATATCTGTTTGCGGATTTGAATTTAATTTTAATTTTAATTTAAGTGGTCACTTGTAAAAATCTCATCCTATGCGCTCATACCCAGTATGGGGTACGTATGGGTACGATCGTACCCCATACGTACCCTATACGTACTCCACGCCCCCAAAATGAACTTCCGCTCTCCTGGGCTCAAATTTTTGTTTTTTTAAATCTGTTTGCGGATTTGAATTTAATTTTAATTTTAATTTAAGCGGTCACTTGTAAAAATCTCATCCTATGCGCTCATACCCCTTGGGGGGTACGTGGTGGGTACGTTTCGTACCCACCACGTACCCCCCACGCCCCCCGAATGAATTTCCGCTCTCCTGGGCTCAAATTTTTGTTTTTTTAAATCTGTTTGCGGATTTGAATTTAATTTTAATTTTAATTTAAGTGGTCACTTGTAAAAATCTCATCCTATGCGCTCATACCCAGTATGGGGTACGTATGGGTACGATCGTACCCCATACGTACCCTATACGTACTCCACGCCCCCAAAATGAACTTCCGCTCTCCTGGGCTCAAATTTTTGTTTTTTTAAATCTGTTTGCGGATTTGAATTTAATTTTAATTTTAAGAGTGGTCACTTGTAAAAATCTCATCCTATGCGCTCATACCCCTTGGAGGGTACGTGGTGGGTACGTTTCGTACCCACCACGTACCCCCCACACCCCCCGAATGAATTTCCGCTCTCCTGGGCTCAAATTTTTGTTTTTTTAAATCTGTTTGCGGATTTGAATTTAATTTTAATTTTAATTTAAGTGGTCACTTGTAAAAATCTCAGCCTATGCGCTCATACCCCTTGGGGGGTACGTGGTGGGTACGTTTCGTACCCACCACGTACCCCCCACGCCCCCCGAATGAATTTCCGCTCTCCTGGGCTCAAGTTTTTGTTTTTTTAAATCTGTTTGCGGATTTGAATTTAATTTTAATTTTAATTTAAGTGGTCACTTGTAAAAATCTCAGCCTATGCGCTCATACCCCTTGGGGGGTACGTGGTGGGTACGTTTCGTACCCACCACGTACCCCCCACACCCCCCGAATGAATTTCCGCTCTCCTGGGCTCAAATTTTTGTTTTTTTAAATCTGTTTGCGGATTTGAATTTAATTTTAATTTTAATTTAAGTGGTCACTTGTAAAAATCTCAGCCTATGCGCTCATACCCCTTGGGGGGTACGTGGTGGGTACGTTTCGTACCCACCACGTACCCCCCACGCCCCCCGAATGAATTTCCGCTCTCCTGGGCTCAAATTTTTGTTTTTTTATATCTGTTTGCGGATTTGAATTTAATTTTAATTTTAATTTAAGTGGTCACTTGTAAAAATCTCATCCTATGCGCTCATACCCAGTATGGGGTACGTATGGGGTACGATCGTACCCCATACGTACCCTATACGTACTCCACGCCCCCAAAATGAACTTCCGCTCTCCTGGGCTCAAATTTTTGTTTTTTTAAATCTGTTTGCGGATTTGAATTTAATTTTAATTTTAATTTAAGTGGTCACTTGTAAAAATCTCAGCCTATGCGCTCATACCCCTTGGGGGGTACGTGGTGGGTACGTTTCGTACCCACCACGTACCCCCCACACCCCCCGAATGAATTTCCGCTCTCCTGGGCTCAAATTTTTGTTTTTTTAAATCTGTTTGCGGATTTGAATTTAATTTTAATTTTAATTTAAGTGGTCACTTGTAAAAATCTCAGCCTATGCGCTCATACCCCTTGGGGGGTACGTGGTGGGTACGTTTCGTACCCACCACGTACCCCCTACGCCCCCCGAATGAATTTCCGCTCTCCTGGGCTCAAATTTTTGTTTTTTTAAATCTGTTTGCGGATTTGAATTTAATTTTAATTTTAATTTAAGTGGTCACTTGTAAAAATCTCATCCTATGCGCTCATACCCAGTATGGGGTACGTATGGGGTACGATCGTACCCCATACGTACCCTATACGTACTCCACGCCCCCAAAATGAACTTCCGCTCTCCTGGGCTCAAATTTTTGTTTTTTTAAATCTGTTTGCGGATTTGAATTTAATTTTAATTTTAAGAGTGGTCACTTGTAAAAATCTCATCCTATGCGCTCATACCCCTTGGGGGGTACGTGGTGGGTACGTTTCGTACCCACCACGTACCCCCCACGCCCCCCGAATGAATTTCCGCTCTCCTGGGCTCTAATTTTTGTTTTTTTAAATCTGTTTGCGGATTTGAATTTAATTTTAATTTTAATTTAAGTGGTCACTTGTAAAAATCTCAGCCTATGCGCTCATACCCCTTGGGGGGTACGTGGTGGGTACGTTTCGTACCCACCACGTACCCCCCACGCCCCCCGAATGAATTTCCGCTCTCCTGGGCTCAAATTTTTGTTTTTTTAAATCTGTTTGCGGATTTGAATTTAATTTTAATTTTAATTTAAGTGGTCACTTGTAAAAATCTCATCCTATGCGCTCATACCCAGTATGGGGTACGTATGGGGTACGATCGTACCCCATACGTACCCTATACGTACTCCACGCCCCCAAAATGAACTTCCGCTCTCCTGGGCTCAAATTTTTGTTTTTTTAAATCTGTTTGCGGATTTGAATTTAATTTTAATTTTAAGAGTGGTCACTTGTAAAAATCTCATCCTATGCGCTCATACCCCTTGGGGGGTACGTGGTGGGTACGTTTCGTACCCACCACGTACCCCCCACGCCCCCCGAATGAATTTCCGCTCTCCTGGGCTCTAATTTTTGTTTTTTTAAATCTGTTTGCGGATTTGAATTTAATTTTAATTTTAATTTAAGTGGTCACTTGTAAAAATCTCATCCTATGCGCTCATACCCCTTGGGGGGTACGTGGTGGGTACGTTTCGTACCCACCACGTACCCCCTACGCCCCCCGAATGAATTTCCGCTCTCCTGGGCTCAAATTTTTGTTTTTTTAAATCTGTTTGCGGATTTGAATTTAATTTTAATTTTAATTTAAGTGGTCACTTGTAAAAATCTCATCCTATGCGCTCATACCCAGTATGGGGTACGTATGGGGTACGATCGTACCCCATACGTACCCTATACGTACTCCACGCCCCCAAAATGAACTTCCGCTCTCCTGGGCTCAAATTTTTGTTTTTTTAAATCTGTTTGCGGATTTGAATTTAATTTTAATTTTAAGAGTGGTCACTTGTAAAAATCTCATCCTATGCGCTCATACCCCTTGGGGGGTACGTGGTGGGTACGTTTCGTACCCACCACGTACCCCCCACGCCCCCCGAATGAATTTCCGCTCTCCTGGGCTCTAATTTTTGTTTTTTTAAATCTGTTTGCGGATTTGAATTTAATTTTAATTTTAATTTAAGTGGTCACTTGTAAAAATCTCATCCTATGCGCTCATACCCAGTATGGGGTACGTATGGGGTACGATCGTACCCCATACGTACCCTATACGTACTCCACGCCCCCAAAATGAACTTCCGCTCTCCTGGGCTCAAATTTTTGTTTTTTTAAATCTGTTTGCGGATTTGAATTTAATTTTAATTTTAAGAGTGGTCACTTGTAAAAATCTCATCCTATGCGCTCATACCCCTTGGGGGGTACGTGGTGGGTACGTTTCGTACCCACCACGTACCCCCCACGCCCCCCGAATGAATTTCCGCTCTCCTGGGCTCTAATTTTTGTTTTTTTAAATCTGTTTGCGGATTTGAATTTAATTTTAATTTTAATTTAAGTGGTCACTTGTAAAAATCTCAGCCTATGCGCTCATACCCCTTGGGGGGTACGTGGTGGGTACGTTTCGTACCCACCACGTACCCCCCACGCCCCCCGAATGAATTTCCGCTCTCCTGGGCTCAAATTTTTGTTTTTTTAAATCTGTTTGCGGATTTGAATTTAATTTTAATTTTAATTTAAGTGGTCACTTGTAAAAATCTCATCCTATGCGCTCATACCCAGTATGGGGTACGTATGGGGTACGATCGTACCCCATACGTACCCTATACGTACTCCACGCCCCCAAAATGAACTTCCGCTCTCCTGGGCTCAAATTTTTGTTTTTTTAAATCTGTTTGCGGATTTGAATTTAATTTTAATTTTAAGAGTGGTCACTTGTAAAAATCTCATCCTATGCGCTCATACCCCTTGGGGGGTACGTGGTGGGTACGTTTCGTACCCACCACGTACCCCCCACGCCCCCCGAATGAATTTCCGCTCTCCTGGGCTCTAATTTTTGTTTTTTTAAATCTGTTTGCGGATTTGAATTTAATTTTAATTTTAATTTAAGTGGTCACTTGTAAAAATCTCATCCTATGCGCTCATACCCCTTGGGGGGTACGTGGTGGGTACGTTTCGTACCCACCACGTACCCCCTACGCCCCCCGAATGAATTTCCGCTCTCCTGGGCTCAAATTTTTGTTTTTTTAAATCTGTTTGCGGATTTGAATTTAATTTTAATTTTAATTTAAGTGGTCACTTGTAAAAATCTCATCCTATGCGCTCATACCCAGTATGGGGTACGTATGGGGTACGATCGTACCCCATACGTACCCTATACGTACTCCACGCCCCCAAAATGAACTTCCGCTCTCCTGGGCTCAAATTTTTGTTTTTTTAAATCTGTTTGCGGATTTGAATTTAATTTTAATTTTAAGAGTGGTCACTTGTAAAAATCTCATCCTATGCGCTCATACCCCTTGGGGGGTACGTGGTGGGTACGTTTCGTACCCACCACGTACCCCCCACGCCCCCCGAATGAATTTCCGCTCTCCTGGGCTCTAATTTTTGTTTTTTTAAATCTGTTTGCGGATTTGAATTTAATTTTAATTTTAATTTAAGTGGTCACTTGTAAAAATCTCAGCCTATGCGCTCATACCCCTTGGGGGGTACGTGGTGGGTACGTTTCGTACCCACCACGTACCCCCCACGCCCCCCGAATGAATTTCCGCTCTCCTGGGCTCAAATTTTTGTTTTTTTAAATCTGTTTGCGGATTTGAATTTAATTTTAATTTTAATTTAAGTGGTCACTTGTAAAAATCTCATCCTATGCGCTCATACCCAGTATGGGGTACGTATGGGGTACGATCGTACCCCATACGTACCCTATACGTACTCCACGCCCCCAAAATGAACTTCCGCTCTCCTGGGCTCAAATTTTTGTTTTTTTAAATCTGTTTGCGGATTTGAATTTAATTTTAATTTTAATTTAAGTGGTCACTTGTAAAAATCTCATCCTATGCGCTCATACCCCTTGGGGGGTACGTGCCCCCCACGCCCCCCGAATGAATTTCCGCTCTCCTGGGCTCAAATTTTTGTTTTTTTAAATCTGTTTGCGGATTTGAATTTAATTTTAATTTTAATTTAAGTGGTCACTTGTAAAAATCTCATCCTATGCGCTCATACCCAGTATGGGGTACGTAAGGGGTACGATCGTACCCCATACGTACCCTATACGTACTCCACGCCCCCAAAATGAACTTCCGCTCTCCTGGGCTCAAATTTTTGTTTTTTTAAATCTGTTTGCGGATTTGAATTTAATTTTAATTTTAAGAGTGGTCACTTGTAAAAATCTCATCCTATGCGCTCATACGCCTTGGGGGGTACGTGGTGGGTACGTTTCGTACCCACCACGTACCCCCCACGCCCCCCGAATGAATTTCCGCTCTCCTGGGCTCAAATTTTTGTTTTTTTAAATCTGTTTTCGGATTTGAATTTAATTTTAATTTTAATTTAAGTGGTCACTTGTAAAAATCTCATCCTATGCGCTCATACCCCTTGGGGGGTACGTGTTGGGTACGTTTCGTACCCACCACGTACCCCTCACGCCCCCCGAATGAATTTCCGCTCTCCTGGGCTCAAATTTTTGTTTTTTTAAATCTGTTTGCGGATTTGAATTTAATTTTAATTTTAATTTAAGTGGTCACTTGTAAAAATCTCATCCTATGCGCTCATACCCAGTATGGGGTACGTATGGGGTACGATCGTACCCCATACGTACCCTATACGTACTCCACGCCCCCAAAATGAACTTCCGCTCTCCTGGGCTCAAATTTTTGTTTTTTTAAATCTGTTTGCGGATTTGAATTTAATTTTAATTTTAATTTAAGTGGTCACTTGTAAAAATCTCAGCCTATGCGGTCATACCCCTTGGGGGGTACGTGGTGGGTACGTTTCGTACCCACCACGTACCCCCCACGCCCCCCGAATGAATTTCCGCTCTCCTGGGCTCAAATTTTTGTTTTTTTAAATCTGTTTGCGGATTTGAATTTAATTTTAATTTTAATTTAAGTGGTCACTTGTAAAAATCTCAGCCTATGCGCTCATACCCCTTGGGGGGTACGTGGTGGGTACGTTTCGTACCCACCACGTACCCCCCACGCCCCCCGAATGAATTTCCGCTCTCCTGGGCTCAAATTTTTGTTTTTTTAAATCTGTTTGCGGATTTGAATTTAATTTTAATTTTAATTTAAGTGGTCACTTGTAAAAATCTCAGCCTAGGCGCTCATACTCCTTGGGGGGTACGTGGTGGGTACGTTTCGTACCCACCACGTACCCCCCACGCCCCCCGAATGAATTTCCGCTCTCCTGGGCTCAAATTTTTGTTTTTTTAAAACTGTTTGCGGATTTGAATTTAATTTTAATTTTAATTTAAGTGGTCACTTGTAAAAATCTCAGCCTATGCGCTCATACCCCTTGGGGGGTACGTGGTGGGTACGTTTCGTACCCACCACGTACCCCCCACGCCCCCCGAATGAATTTCCGCTCTCCTGGGCTCAAATTTTTGTTTTTTTATATCTGTTTGCGGATTTGAATTTAATTTTAATTTTAATTTAAGTGGTCACTTGTAAAAATCTCAGCCTATGCGCTCATACCCCTTGGGGGGTACGTGGTGGGTACGTTTCGTACCCACCACGTACCCCCCACGCCCCCCGAATGAATTTCCGCTCTCCTGGGCTCAAATTTTTGTTTTTTTAAATCTGTTTGCGGATTTGAATTTAATTTTAATTTTAATTTAAGTGGTCACTTGTAAAAATCTCATCCTATGCGCTCATACCCCTTGGGGGGTACGTGGTGGGTACGTTTCGTACCCACCACGTACCCCCCACGCCCCCCGAATGAATTTCCGCTCTCCTGGGCTCAAATTTTTGTTTTTTTAAATCTGTTTGCGGATTTGAATTTAATTTTAATTTTAATTTAAGTGGTCACTTGTAAAAATCTCAGCCTATGCGCTCATACCCCTTGGGGGGTACGTGGTGGGTACGTTTCGTACCCACCACGTACCCCCCACGCCCCCCGAATGAATTTCCGCTCTCCTGGGCTCAAATTTTTGTTTTTTTATATCTGTTTGCGGATTTGAATTTAATTTTAATTTTAATTTAAGTGGTCACTTGTAAAAATCTCAGCCTATGCACTCATACCCCTTAAGGGGTACGTGGTGGGTACGTTTCGTACCCACCATGTACCCCCACGCCCCCCGAATGAATTTCCGCTCTCCTGGGCTCAAATTTTTGTTTTTTTAAATCTGTTTGCGGATTTGAATTTAATTTTAATTTTAATTTAAGTGGTCACTTGTAAAAATCTCAGCCTATGCGCTCATACCCCTTGGGGGGTACGTGGTGGGTACGTTTCGTACCCACCACGTACCCCCCACGCCCCCCGAATGAATTTCCGCTCTCCTGGGCTCAAATTTTTGTTTTTTTAAAACTGTTTGCGGATTTGAATTTAATTTTAATTTTAATTTAAGTGGTCACTTGTAAAAATCTCAGCCTATGCGCTCATACCCCTTGGGGGGTACGTGGTGGGTACGTTTTGTACCCACCACGTACCCCCCACGCCCCCCGAATGAATTTCCGCTCTCCTGGGCTCAAATTTTTGTTTTTTTAAATCTGTTTGCGAATTTGAATTTAATTTTAATTTTAATTTAAGTGGTCACTTGTAAAAATCTCAGCCTATGCGCTCATACCCCTTGGGGGGTACGTGGTGGGTACGTTTCGTACCCACCACGTACCCCCCACGCCCCCCGAATGAATTTCCGCTCTCCTGGGCTCAAATTTTTGTTTTTTTAAATCTGTTTGCGGATTTGAATTTAATTTTAATTTTAATTTAAGTGGTCACTTGTAAAAATCTCATCCTATGCGCTCATACCCAGTATGGGGTACGTATGGGGTACGATCGTACCCCATACGTACCCTATACGTACTCCACGCCCCCAAAATGAACTTCCGCTCCTGGGCTCAAATTTTTGTTTTTTTAAATCTGTTTGCGGATTTGAATTTAATTTTAATTTTAATTTAAGTGGTCACTTGTAAAAATCTCAGCCTATGCGGTCATACCCCTTGGGGGGTACGTGGTGGGTACGTTTCGTACCCACCACGTACCCCCCACGCCCCCCGAATGAATTTCCGCTCTCCTGGGCTCAAATTTTTGTTTTTTTAAATCTGTTTGCGGATTTGAATTTAATTTTAATTTTAGTTTAAGTGGTCACTTGTAAAAATCTCAGCCTATGCGCTCATACCCCTTGGGGGGTACGTGGTGGGTACGTTTCGTACCCACCACGTACCCCCCACGCCCCCCGAATGAATTTCCGCTCTCCTGGGCTCAAATTTTTGTTTTTTTATATCTGTTTGCGGATTTGAATTTAATTTTAATTTTAATTTAAGTGGTCACTTGTAAAAATCTCAGCCTATGCACTCATACCCCTTAAGGGGTACGTGGTGGGTACGTTTCGTACCCACCATGTACCCCCACGCTCCCCGAATGAATTTCCGCTCTCCTGGGCTCAAATTTTTGTTTTTTTAAATCTGTTTGCGTATTTGAATTTAATTTTAATTTTAATTTAAGTGGTCACTTGTAAAAATCTCAGCCTATGCGCTCATACCCCTTGGGGGGTACGTGGTGGGTACGTTTCGTACCCACCACGTACCCCCCACGCCCCCCGAATGAATTTCCGCTCTCCTGGGCTCAAATTTTTGTTTTTTTAAAACTGTTTGCGGATTTGAATTTAATTTTAATTTTAATTTAAGTGGTCACTTGTAAAAATCTCAGCCTATGCGCTCATACCCCTTGGGGGGTACGTGGTGGGTACGTTTCGTACCCACCACGTACCCCCCACGCCCCCCGAATGAATTTCCGCTCTCCTGGGCTCAAATTTTTGTTTTTTTAAATCTGTTTGCGGATTTGAATTTAATTTTAATTTTAATTTAAGTGGTCACTTGTAAAAATCTCATCCTATGCGCTCATACCCAGTATGGGGTACGTATGGGGTACGATCGTACCCCATACGTACCCTATACGTACTCCACGCCCCCAAAATGAACTTCCGCTCTCCTGGGCTCAAATTTTTGTTTTTTTAAATCTGTTTGCGGATTTGAATTTAATTTTAATTTTAATTTAAGTGGTCACTTGTAAAAATCTCAGCCTATGCGGTCATACCCCTTGGGGGGTACGTGGTGGGTACGTTTCGTACCCACCACGTACCCCCCACGCCCCCCGAATGAATTTCCGCTCTCCTGGGCTCAAATTTTTGTTTTTTTAAATCTGTTTGCGGATTTGAATTTAATTTTAATTTTAATTTAAGTGGTCACTTGTAAAAATCTCAGCCTATGCGCTCATACCCCTTGGGGGGTACGTGGTGGGTACGTTTCGTACCCACCACGTACCCCCCACGCCCCCCGAATGAATTTCCGCTCTCCTGGGCTCAAATTTTTGTTTTTTTATATCTGTTTGCGGATTTGAATTTAATTTTAATTTTAATTTAAGTGGTCACTTGTAAAAATCTCAGCCTATGCGCTCATACCCCTTGGGGGGTACGTGGTGGGTACGTTTCGTACCCACCACGTACCCCCCACGCCCCCCGAATGAATTTCCGCTCTCCTGGGCTCAAATTTTTGTTTTTTTAAATCTGTTTGCGGATTTGAATTTAATTTTAATTTTAATTTAAGTGGTCACTTGTAAAAATCTCAGCCTATGCGCTCATACCCCTTGGGGGGTACGTGGTGGGTACGTTTCGTACCCACCACGTACCCCCCACGCCCCCCGAATGAATTTCCGCTCTCCTGGGCTCAAATTTTTGTTTTTTTAAATCTGTTTGCGGATTTGAATTTAATTTTAATTTTAATTTAAGTGGTCACTTGTAAAAATCTCAGCCTATGCGCTCATACCCCTTGGGGGGTACGTGGTGGGTACGTTTCGTACCCACCACGTACCCCCCACGCCCCCCGAATGAATTTCCGCTCTCCTGGGCTCAAATTTTTGTTTTTTTATATCTGTTTGCGGATTTGAATTTAATTTTAATTTTAATTTAAGTGGTCACTTGTAAAAATCTCAGCCTATGCACTCATACCCCTTAAGGGGTACGTGGTGGGTACGTTTCGTACCCACCATGTACCCCCACGCCCCCCGAATGAATTTCCGCTCTCCTGGGCTCAAATTTTTGTTTTTTTAAATCTGTTTGCGGATTTGAATTTAATTTTAATTTTAATTTAAGTGGTCACTTGTAAAAATCTCAGCCTATGCGCTCATACCCCTTGGGGGGTACGTGGTGGGTACGTTTCGTACCCACCACGTACCCCCCACGCCCCCCGAATGAATTTCCGCTCTCCTGGGCTCAAATTTTTGTTTTTTTAAAACTGTTTGCGGATTTGAATTTAATTTTAATTTTAATTTAAGTGGTCACTTGTAAAAATCTCAGCCTATGCGCTCATACCCCTTGGGGGGTACGTGGTGGGTACGTTTCGTACCCACCACGTACCCCCCACGCCCCCCGAATGAATTTCCGCTCTCCTGGGCTCAAATTTTTGTTTTTTTAAATCTGTTTGCGGATTTGAATTTAATTTTAATTTTAATTTAAGTGGTCACTTGTAAAAATCTCAGCCTATGCGCTCATACCCCTTGGCGGGTACGTGGTGGGTACGTTTCGTACCCACCACGTACCCCCCACGCCCCCCGAATGAATTTCCGCTCTCCTGGGCTCAAATTTTTGTTTTTTTAAATCTGTTTGCGGATTTGAATTTAATTTTAATTTTAATTTAAGTGGTCACTTGTAAAAATCTCATCCTATGCGCTCATACCCCTTGGGGGGTACGTGGTGGGTACGTTTCGTACCCACCACGTACCCCCCACGCCCCCCGAATGAATTTCCGCTCTCCTGGGCTCAAATTTTTGTTTTTTTATATCTGTTTGCGGATTTGAATTTAATTTTAATTTTAATTTAAGTGGTCACTTGTAAAAATCTCAGCCTATGCGCTCATACCCCTTGGGGGGTACGTGGTGGGTACGTTTCGTACCCACCACGTACCCCCCACGCCCCCCGAATGAATTTCCGCTCTCCTGGGCTCAAATTTTTGTTTTTTTAAATCTGTTTGCGGATTTGAATTTAATTTTAATTTTAATTTAAGTGGTCACTTGTAAAAATCTCAGCCTATGCGCTCATACCCCTTGGGGGGTACGTGGTGGGTACGTTTCGTACCCACCACGTACCCCCCACGCCCCCCGAATGAATTTCCGCTCTCCTGGGCTCAAATTTTTGTTTTTTTAAATCTGTTTGCGGATTTGAATTTAATTTTAATTTTAATTTAAGTGGTCACTTGTAAAAATCTCATCCTATGCGCTCATACCCCTTGGGGGGTACGTGGTGGGTACGTTTCGTACCCACCACGTACCCCTCACGCCCCCCGAATGAATTTCCGCTCTCCTGGGCTCAAATTTTTGTTTTTTTAAATCTGTTTGCGGATTTGAATTTAATTTTAATTTTAATTTAAGTGGTCACTTGTAAAAATCTCAGCCTATGCGGTCATACCCCTTGGGGGGTACGTGGTGGGTACGTTTCGTACCCACCACGTACCCCCCACGCCCCCGAATGAATTTCCGCTCTCCTGGGCTCAAATTTTTGTTTTTTTAAATCTGTTTGCGGATTTGAATTTAATTTTAATTTTAATTTAAGTGGTCACTTGTAAAAATCTCAGCCTATGCGCTCATACCCCTTGGGGGGTACGTGGTGGGTACGTTTCGTACCCACCACGTACCCCCCACGCCCCCCGAATGAATTTTCGCTCTCCTGGGCTCAAATTTTTGTTTTTTTAAATCTGTTTGCGGATTTGAATTTAATTTTAATTTTAATTTAAGTGGTCACTTGTAAAAATCTCAGCCTATGCGCTCATACCCCTTGGGGGGTACGTGGTGGGTACGTTTCGTACCCACCACGTACCCCCCACGCCCCCCGAATGAATTTCCGCTCTCCTGGGCTCAAATTTTTGTTTTTTTAAATCTGTTTGCGGATTTGAATTTAATTTTAATTTTAATTTAAGTGGTCACTTGTAAAAATCTCAGCCTATGCGCTCATACCCCTTGGGGGGTACGTGGTGGGTACGTTTCGTACCCACCACGTACCCCCCACGCCCCCCGAATGAATTTCCGCTCTCCTGGGCTCAAATTTTTGTTTTTTTAAATCTGTTTGCGGATTTGAATTTAATTTTAATTTTAATTTAAGTGGTCACTTGTAAAAATCTTAGCCTATGCGCTCATACCCCTTGGGGGGTACGTGGTGGGTACGTTTCGTACCCACCACGTACCCCCCACGCCCCCCGAATGAATTTCCGCTCTCCTGGGCTCAAATTTTTGTTTTTTTAAATCTGTTTGCGGATTTGAATTTAATTTTAATTTTAATTTAAGTGGTCACTTGTAAAAATCTCAGCCTATGCGCTCATACCCCTTGGGAGGTACGTGGTGGGTACGTTTCGTACCCACCACGTACCCCCCACGCCCCCCGAATGAATTTCCGCTCTCCTGGGCTCAAATTTTTGTTTTTTTAAATCTGTTTGCGGATTTGAATTTAATTTTAATTTTAATTTAAGTGGTCACTTGTAAAAATCTTAGCCTATGCGCTCATACCCCTTGGGGGGTACGTGGTGGGTACGTTTCGTACCCACCACGTACCCCCCACGCCCCCCGAATGAATTTCCGCTCTCCTGGGCTCAAATTTTTGTTTTTTTAAATCTGTTTGCGGATTTGAATTTAATTTTAATTTTAATTTAAGTGGTCACTTGTAAAAATCTCATCCTATGCGCTCATACCCAGTATGGGGTACGTATGGGGTACGATCGTACCCCATACGTACCCTATACGTACTCCACGCCCCCAAAATGAACTTCCGCTCTCCTGGGCTCAAATTTTTGTTTTTTTAAATCTGTTTGCGGATTTGAATTTAATTTTAATTTTAATTTAAGTGGTCACTTGTAAAAATCTCAGCCTATGCGCTCATACCCCTTGGGGGGTACGTGGTGGGTACGTTTCGTACCCACCACGTACCCCCCACACCCCCCGAATGAATTTCCGCTCTCCTGGGCTCAAATTTTTGTTTTTTTAAATCTGTTTGCGGATTTGAATTTAATTTTAATTTTAATTTAAGTGGTCACTTGTAAAAATCTCAGCCTATGCGCTCATACCCCTTGGGGGTACGTGGTGGGTACGTTTCGTACCCACCACGTACCCCCCACGCCCCCCGAATGAATTTCCGCTCTCCTGGGCTCAAATTTTTGTTTTTTTATATCTGTTTGCGGATTTGAATTTAATTTTAATTTTAATTTAAGTGGTCACTTGTAAAAATCTCAGCCTATGCGCTCATACCCCTTGGGGGGTACGTGGTGGGTACGTTTCGTACCCACCACGTACCCCCCACGCCCCCCGAATGAATTTCCGCTCTCCTGGGCTCAAATTTTTGTTTTTTCAAATCTGTTTGCGGATTTGAATTTAATTTTAATTTTAATTTAAGTGGTCACTTGTAAAAATCTCAGCCTATGCGCTCATACCCCTTGGGGGGTACGTGGTGGGTACGTTTCGTACCCACCACGTACCCCCCACGCCCCCCGAATGAATTTCCGCTCTCCTGGGCTCAAATTTTTGTTTTTTTATATCTGTTTGCGGATTTGAATTTAATTTTAATTTTAATTTAAGTGGTCACTTGTAAAAATCTCAGCCTATGCGCTCATACCCCTTGAAGGGTACGTGGTGGGTACGTTTCGTACCCACCACGTACCCCCCACGCCCCCCGAATGAATTTCCGCTCTCCTGGGCTCAAATTTTTGTTTTTTTATATCTGTTTGCGGATTTGAATTTAATTTTAATTTTAATTTAAGTGGTCACTTGTAAAAATCTCAGCCTATGCGCTCATACCCCTTGGGGGGTACGTGGTGGGTACGTTTCGTACCCACCACGTACCCCCCACGCCCCCGAATGAATTTCCGCTCTCCTGGGCTCAAATTTTTGTTTTTTTATATCTGTTTGCGGATTTGAATTTAATTTTAATTTTAATTTAAGTGGTCACTTGTAAAAATCTCAGCCTATGCGCTCATACCCCTTGGGGGGTACGTGGTGGGTACGTTTCGTACCCACCACGTACCCCCCACACCCCCCGAATGAATTTCCGCTCTCCTGGGCTCAAATTTTTGTTTTTTTAAATCTGTTTGCGGATTTGAATTTAATTTTAATTTTAATTTAAGTGGTCACTTGTAAAAATCTCAGCCTATGCGCTCATACCCCTCGGGGGGTACGTGGTGGGTACGTTTCGTACCCACCACGTACCCCCCACGCCCCCCGAATGAATTTCCGCTCTCCTGGGCTCAAATTTTTGTTTTTTTATATCTGTTTGCGGATTTGAATTTAATTTTAATTTTAATTTAAGTGGTCACTTGTAAAAATCTCAGCCTATGCGCTCATACCCCTTGGGGGGTACGTGGTGGGTACGTTTCGTACCCACCACGTACCCCCCACGCCCCCCGAATGAATTTCCGCTCTCCTGGGCTCAAATTTTTGTTTTTTCAAATCTGTTTGCGGATTTGAATTTAATTTTAATTTTAATTTAAGTGGTCACTTGTAAAAATCTTAGCCTATGCGCTCATACCCCTTGGGGGGTACGTGGTGGGTACGTTTCGTACCCACCACGTACCCCCCACGCCCCCCGAATGAATTTCCGCTCTCCTGGGCTCAAATTTTTGTTTTTTTAAATCTGTTTGCGGATTTGAATTTAATTTTAATTTTAATTTAAGTGGTCACTTGTAAAAATCTCAGCCTATGCGCTCATACCCCTTGGGGGGTACGTGGTGGGTACGTTTCGTACCCACCACGTACCCCCCACGCCCCCCGAATGAATTTCCGCTCTCCTGGGCTCAAATTTTTGTTTTTTTATATCTGTTTGCGGATTTGAATTTAATTTTAATTTTAATTTAAGTGGTCACTTGTAAAAATCTCAGCCTATGCACTCATACCCCTTAAGGGGTACGTGGTGGGTACGTTTCGTACCCACCACGTACCCCCCACGCCCCCCGAATGAATTTCCGCTCTCCTGGGCTAAAATTTTTGTTTTTTTAAATCTGTTTGCGGATTTGAATTTAATTTTAATTTTAATTTAAGTGGTCACTTGTAAAAATCTCAGCCTATGCGCTCATACCCCTTGGGGGGTACGTGGTGGGTACGTTTCGTACCCACCACGTACCCCCCACGCCCCCCGAATGAATTTCCGCTCTCCTGGGCTCAAATTTTTGTTTTTTTAAATCTGTTTGCGGATTTGAATTTAATTTTAATTTTAATTTAAGTGGTCACTTGTAAAAATCTCATCCTATGCGCTCATACCCAGTATGGGGTACGTATGGGGTACGATCGTACCCCATACGTACCCTATTCGTACTCCACGCCCCCAAAATGAACTTCCGCTCTCCTGGGCTCAAATTTTTGTTTTTTTAAATCTGTTTGCGGATTTGAATTTAATTTTAATTTTAATTTAAGTGGTCACTTGTAAAAATCTCAGCCTATGCGCTCATACCCCTTGGGGGGTACGTGGTGGGTACGTTTCGTACCCACCACGTACCCCCCACGCCCCCCGAATGAATTTCCGCTCTCCTGGGCTCAAATTTTTGTTTTTTTAAATCTGTTTGCGGATTTGAATTTAATTTTAATTTTAATTTAAGTGGTCACTTGTAAAAATCTCAGCCTAGGCGCTCATACCCCTTGGGGGGTACGTGGTGGGTACGTTTCGTACCCACCACGTACCCCCCACGCCCCCCGAATGAATTTCCGCTCTCCTGGGCTCAAATTTTTGTTTTTTTAAATCTGTTTGCGGATTTGAATTTAATTTTAATTTTAATTTAAGTGGTCACTTGTAAAAATCTTAGCCTATGCGCTCATACCCCTTGGGGGGTACGTGGTGGGTACGTTTCGTACCCACCACGTACCCCCCACGCCCCCCGAATGAATTTCCGCTCTCCTGGGCTCAAATTTTTGTTTTTTTAAATCTGTTTGCGGATTTGAATTTAATTTTAATTTTAATTTAAGTGGTCACTTGTAAAAATCTTAGCCTATGCGCTCATACCCCTTGGGGGGTACGTGGTGGGTACGTTTCGTACCCACCACGTACCCCCCACGCCCCCCGAATGAATTTCCGCTCTCCTGGGCTCAAATTTTTGTTTTTTTAAATCTGTTTGCGGATTTGAATTTAATTTTAATTTTAATTTAAGTGGTCACTTGTAAAAATCTCATCCTATGCGCTCATACCCAGTATGGGGTACGTATGGGGTACGATCGTACCCCATACGTACCCTATACGTACTCCACGCCCCCAAAATGAACTTCCGCTCTCCTGGGCTCAAATTTTTGTTTTTTTAAATCTGTTTGCGGATTTGAATTTAATTTTAATTTTAATTTAAGTGGTCACTTGTAAAAATCTCAGCCTATGCGCTCATACCCCTTGGGGGGTACGTGGTGGGTACGTTTCGTACCCACCACGTACCCCCCACACCCCCCGAATGAATTTCCGCTCTCCTGGGCTCAAATTTTTGTTTTTTTAAATCTGTTTGCGGATTTGAATTTAATTTTAATTTTAATTTAAGTGGTCACTTGTAAAAATCTCAGCCTATGCGCTCATACCCCTTGGGGGGTACGTGGTGGGTACGTTTCGTACCCACCACGTACCCCCCACGCCCCCCGAATGAATTTCCGCTCTCCTGGGCTCAAATTTTTGTTTTTTTATATCTGTTTGCGGATTTGAATTTAATTTTAATTTTAATTTAAGTGGTCACTTGTAAAAATCTCAGCCTATGCGCTCATACCCCTTGGGGGGTACGTGGTGGGTACGTTTCGTACCCACCACGTACCCCCCACGCCCCCCGAATGAATTTCCGCTCTCCTGGGCTCAAATTTTTGTTTTTTCAAATCTGTTTGCGGATTTGAATTTAATTTTAATTTTAATTTAAGTGGTCACTTGTAAAAATCTTAGCCTATGCGCTCATACCCCTTGGGGGGTACGTGGTGGGTACGTTTCGTACCCACCACGTACCCCCCACGCCCCCCGAATGAATTTCCGCTCTCCTGGGCTCAAATTTTTGTTTTTTTAAATCTGTTTGCGGATTTGAATTTAATTTTAATTTTAATTTAAGTGGTCACTTGTAAAAATCTCAGCCTATGCGCTCATACCCCTTGGGGGGTACGTGGTGGGTACGTTTCGTACCCACCACGTACCCCCCACGCCCCCCGAATGAATTTCCGCTCTCCTGGGCTCAAATTTTTGTTTTTTTATATCTGTTTGCGGATTTGAATTTAATTTTAATTTTAATTTAAGTGGTCACTTGTAAAAATCTCAGCCTATGCACTCATACCCCTTAAGGGGTACGTGGTGGGTACGTTTCGTACCCACCACGTACCCCCCACGCCCCCCGAATGAATTTCCGCTCTCCTGGGCTAAAATTTTTGTTTTTTTAAATCTGTTTGCGGATTTGAATTTAATTTTAATTTTAATTTAAGTGGTCACTTGTAAAAATCTCAGCCTATGCGCTCATACCCCTTGGGGGGTACGTGGTGGGTACGTTTCGTACCCACCACGTACCCCCCACGCCCCCCGAATGAATTTCCGCTCTCCTGGGCTAAATTTTTGTTTTTTTAAATCTGTTTGCGGATTTGAATTTAATTTTAATTTTAATTTAAGTGGTCACTTGTAAAAATCTCATCCTATGCGCTCATACCCAGTATGGGGTACGTATGGGGTACGATCGTACCCCATACGTACCCTATACGTACTCCACGCCCCCAAAATGAACTTCCGCTCTCCTGGGCTCAAATTTTTGTTTTTTTAAATCTGTTTGCGGATTTGAATTTAATTTTAATTTTAATTTAAGTGGTCACTTGTAAAAATCTCAGCCTATGCGCTCATACCCCTTGGGGGGTACGTGGTGGGTACGTTTCGTACCCACCACGTACCCCCCACGCCCCCCGAATGAATTTCCGCTCTCCAGGGCTCAAATTTTTGTTTTTTTAAATCTGTTTGCGGATTTGAATTTAATTTTAATTTTAATTTAAGTGGTCACTTGTAAAAATCTCATCCTATGCGCTCATACCCAGTATGGGGTACGTATGGGGTACGATCGTACCCCATACGTACCCTATACGTACTCCACGCCCCCAAAATGAACTTCCGCTCTCCTGGGCTCAAATTTTTGTTTTTTTAAATCTGTTTGCGGATTTGAATTTAATTTTAATTTTAATTTAAGTGGTCACTTGTAAAAATCTCAGCCTATGCGCTCATACCCCTTGGGGGGTACGTGGTGGGTACGTTTCGTACCCACCACGTACCCCCCACGCCCCCCGAATGAATTTCCGCTCTCCTGGGCTCAAATTTTTGTTTTTTTAAATCTGTTTGCGGATTTGAATTTAATTTTAATTTTAATTTAAGTGGTCACTTGTAAAAATCTCATTCTATGCGCTCATACCCAGTATGGGGTACGTATGGGGTACGATCGTACCCCATACGTACCCTATACGTACTCCACGCCCCCAAAATGAACTTCCGCTCTCCTGGGCTCAAATTTTTGTTTTTTTAAATCTGTTTGCGGATTTGAATTTAATTTTAATTTTAATTTAAGTGGTCACTTGTAAAAATCTCAGCCTATGCGCTCATACCCCTTGGGGGGTACGTGGTGGGTACGTTTCGTACCCACCACGTACCCCCCACGCCCCCCGAATGAATTTCCGCTCTCCTGGGCTCAAATTTTTGTTTTTTTAAATCTGTTTGCGGATTTGAATTTAATTTTAATTTTAATTTAAGTGGTCACTTGTAAAAATCTCAGCCTATGCGCTCATACCCCTTGGGGGGTACGTGGTGGGTACGTTTCGTACCCACCACGTACCCCCCACGCCCCCCGAATGAATTTCCGCTCTCCTGGGCTCAAATTTTTGTTTTTTTAAATCTGTTTGCGGATTTGAATTTAATTTTAATTTTAATTTAAGTGGTCACTTGTAAAAATCTCAGCCTATGCGCTCATACCCCTTGGGGGGTACGTGGTGGGTACGTTTCGTACCCACCACGTACCCCCCACGCCCCCCGAATGAATTTCCGCTCTCCTGGGCTCAAATTTTTGTTTTTTTAAATCTGTTTGCGGATTTGAATTTAATTTTAATTTTAATTTAAGTGGTCACTTGTAAAAATCTCAGCCTAGGCGCTCATACCCCTTGGGGGGTACGTGGTGGGTACGTTTCGTACCCACCACGTACCCCCCACGCCCCCCGAATGAATTTCCGCTCTCCTGGGCTCAAATTTTTGTTTTTTTAAATCTGTTTGCGGATTTGAATTTAATTTTAATTTTAATTTAAGTGGTCACTTGTAAAAATCTCAGCCTATGCGCTCATACCCCTTGGGGGGTACGTGGTGGGTACGTTTCGTACCCACCACGTACCCCCCACGCCCACCGAATGAATTTCCGCTCTCCTGGGCTCAAATTTTTGTTTTTTTAAATCTGTTTGCGGATTTGAATTTAATTTTAATTTTAATTTAAGTGGTCACTTGTAAAAATCTCAGCCTATGCGCTCATACCCCTTGGGGGGTACGTGGTGGGTACGTTTCGTACCCACCACGTACCCCCCACGCCCCCCGAATGAATTTCCGCTCTCCTGGGCTCAAATTTTTGTTTTTTTAAATCTGTTTGCGGATTTGAATTTAATTTTAATTTTAATTTAAGTGGTCACTTGTAAAAATCTCATCCTATGCGCTCATACCCAGTATGGGGTACGTATGGGGTACGATCGTACCCCATACGTCCCCTATACGTACTCCACGCCCCCAAAATGAACTTCCGCTCTCCTGGGCTCAAATTTTTGTTTTTTTAAATCTGTTTGCGGATTTGAATTTAATTTTAATTTTAATTTAAGTGGTCACTTGTAAAAATCTCAGCCTATGCGCTCATACCCCTTGGGGGGTACGTGGTGGGTACGTTTCGTACCCACCACGTACCCCCCACGCCCCCCGAATGAATTTCCGCTCTCCTGGGCTCAAATTTTTGTTTTTTTAAATCTGTTTGCGGATTTGAATTTAATTTTAATTTTAATTTAAGTGGTCACTTGTAAAAATCTCAGCCTATGCGCTCATACCCCTTGGGGGGTACGTGGTGGGTACGTTTCGTACCCACCACGTACCCCCCACGCCCCCCGAATGAATTTCCGCTCTCCTGGGCTCAAATTTTTGTTTTTTTAAATCTGTTTGCGGATTTGAATTTAATTTTAATTTTAATTTAAGTGGTCACTTGTAAAAATCTCATCCTATGCGCTCATACCCAGTATGGGGTACGTATGGGGTACGATCGTACCCCATACGTACCCTATACGTACTCCACGCCCCCAAAATGAACTTCCGCTCTCCTGGGCTCAAATTTTTGTTTTTTTAAATTTGTTTGCGGATTTGAATTTAATTTTAATTTTAATTTAAGTGGTCACTTGTAAAAATCTCATCCTATGCGCTCATACCCAGTATGGGGTACGTATGGGGTACGATCGTACCCCATACGTACGCTATACGTACTCCACGCCCCCAAAATGAACTTCCGCTCTCCTGGGCTCAAATTTTTGTTTTTTTAAATCTGTTTGCGGATTTGAATTTAATTTTAATTTTAATTTAAGTGGTCACTTGTAAAAATCTTAGCCTATGCGCTCATACCCCTTGGGGGGTACGTGGTGGGTACGTTTCGTACCCACCACGTACCCCCCACGCCCCCCGAATGAATTTCCGCTCTCCTGGGCTCAAATTTTTGTTTTTTTAAATCTGTTTGCGGATTTGAATTTAATTTTAATTTTAATTTAAGTGGTCACTTGTAAAAATCTCAGCCTATGCGCTCATACCCCTTGGGGGGTACGTGGTGGGTACGTTTCGTACCCACCACGTACCCCCCACGCCCCCCGAATGAATTTCCGCTCTCCTGGGCTCAAATTTTTGTTTTTTTAAATCTGTTTGCGGATTTGAATTTAATTTTAATTTTAATTTAAGTGGTCACTTGTAAAAATCTCAGCCTATGCGCTCATACCCCTTGGGGGGTACGTGGTGGGTACGTTTCGTACCCACCACGTACCCCCCACGCCCCCCGAATGAATTTCCGCTCTCCTGGGCTCAAATTTTTGTTTTTTTAAATCTGTTTGCGGATTTGAATTTAATTTTAATTTTAATTTAAGTGGTCACTTGTAAAAATCTCATCCTATGCGCTCATACCCAGTATGGGGTACGTATGGGGTACGATCGTACCCCATACGTACCCTATACGTACTCCACGCCCCCAAAATGAACTTCCGCTCTCCTGGGCTCAAATTTTTGTTTTTTTAAATCTGTTTGCGGATTTGAATTTAATTTTAATTTTAATTTAAGTGGTCACTTGTAAAAATCTCAGCCTATGCGCTCATACCCCTTGGGGGGTACGTGGTGGGTACGTTTCGTACCCACCACGTACCCCCCACGCCCCCCGAATGAATTTCCGCTCTCCTGGGCTCAAATTTTTGTTTTTTTAAATCTGTTTGCGGATTTGAATTTAATTTTAATTTTAATTTAAGTGGTCACTTGTAAAAATCTCATCCTATGCGCTCATACCCAGTATGGGGTACGTATGGGGTACGATCGTACCCCATACGTACCCTTTACGTACTCCACGCCCCCAAAATGAACTTCCGCTCTCCTGGGCTCAAATTTTTGTTTTTTTAAATCTGTTTGCGGATTTGAATTTAATTTGAATTTTAATTTAAGTGGTCACTTGTAAAAATCTCAGCCTATGCGCTCATACTCCTTGGGGGGTACGTGGTGGGTACGTTTCGTACCCACCACGTACCTCCCACGCCCCCCGAATGAATTTCCGCTCTCCTGGGCTCAAATTTTTGTTTTTTTAAATCTGTTTGCGGATTTGAATTTAATTTTAATTTTAATTTAAGTGGTCACTTGTAAAAATCTCAGCCTATGCGCTCATACCCCTTGGGGGGTACGTGGTGGGTACGTTTCGTACCCACCACGTACCCCCCACGCCCCCCGAATGAATTTCCGCTCTCCTGGGCTCAAATTTTTGTTTTTTTAAATCTGTTTGCGGATTTGAATTTAATTTTAATTTTAATTTAAGTGGTCACTTGTAAAAATCTCAGCCTATGCGCTCATACCCCTTGGGGGGTACGTGGTGGGTACGTTTCGTACCCACCACGTACCCCCCACGCCCCCCGAATGAATTTCCGCTCTCCTGGGCTCAAATTTTTGTTTATTTAAATCTGTTTGCGGATTTGAATTTAATTTTAATTTTAATTTAAGTGGTCACTTGTAAAAATCTCATCCTATGCGCTCATACCCAGTATGGGGTACGTATGGGGTACGATCGTACCCCATACGTACCCTATACGTACTCCACGCCCCCAAAATGAACTTCCGCTCTCCTGGGCTCAAATTTTTGTTTTTTTAAATCTGTTTGCGGATTTGAATTTAATTTTAATTTTAATTTAAGTGGTCACTTGTAAAAATCTCAGCCTATGCGCTCATACCCCTTGGGGGGTACGTGGTGGGTACGTTTCGTACCCACCACGTACCCCCCACGCCCCCCGAATGAATTTCCGCTCTCCTGGGCTCAAATTTTTGTTTTTTTAAATCTGTTTGCGGATTTGAATTTAATTTTAATTTTAATTTAAGTGGTCACTTGTAAAAATCTCATCCTATGCGCTCATACCCAGTATGGGGTACGTATGGGGTACGATCGTACCCCATACGTACCCTATACGTACTCCACGCCCCCAAAATGAACTTCCGCTCTCCTGGGCTCAAATTTTTGTTTTTTTAAATTTGTTTGCGGATTTGAATTTAATTTTAATTTTAATTTAAGTGGTCACTTGTAAAAATCTCATCCTATGCGCTCATACCCAGTATGGGGTACGTATGGGGTACGATCGTACCCCATACGTACCCTATACGTACTCCACGCCCCCAAAATGAACTTCCGCTCTCCTGGGCTCAAATTTTTGTTTTTTTAAATCTGTTTGCGGATTTGAATTTAATTTTAATTTTAATTTAAGTGGTCACTTGTAAAAATCTCAGCCTATGCGCTCATACCCCTTGGGGGGTACGTGGTGGGTACGTTTCGTACCCACCACGTACCCCCCACGCCCCCCGAATGAATTTCCGCTCTCCTGGGCTCAAATTTTTGTTTTTTTAAATCTGTTTGCGGATTTGAATTTAATTTTAATTTTAATTTAAGTGGTCACTTGTAAAAATCTCATCCTATGCGCTCATACCCAGTATGGCGTACGTATGGGGTACGATCGTACCCCATACGTACCCTATACGTACTCCACGCCCCCAAAATGAACTTCCGCTCTCCTGGGCTCAAATTTTTGTTTTTTTAAATTTGTTTGCGGATTTGAATTTAATTTTAATTTTAATTTAAGTGGTCACTTGTAAAAATCTCATCCTATGCGCTCATACCCAGTATGGGGTACGTATGGGGTACGATCGTACCCCATACGTACCCTATACGTACTCCACGCCCCCAAAATGAACTTCCGCTCTCCTGGGCTCAAATTTTTGTTTTTTTAAATCTGTTTGCGGATTTGAATTTAATTTTAATTTTAATTTAAGTGGTCACTTGTAAAAATCTCAGCCTATGCGCTCATACCCCTTGGGGGGTACGTGGTGGGTACGTTTCGTACCCACCACGTACCCCCCACGCCCCCCGAATGAATTTCCGCTCTCCTGGGCTCAAATTTTTGTTTTTTTAAATCTGTTTGCGGATTTGAATTTAATTTTAATTTTAATTTAAGTGGTCACTTGTAAAAATCTCATCCTATGCGCTCATACCCAGTATGGGGTACGTATGGGGTACGATCGTACCCCATACGTACCCTATACGTACTCCACGCCCCCAAAATGAACTTCCGCTCTCCTGGGCTCAAATTTTTGTTTTTTTAAATTTGTTTGCGGATTTGAATTTAATTTTAATTTTAATTTAAGTGGTCACTTGTAAAAATCTCATCCTATGCGCTCATACCCAGTATGGGGTACGTATGGGGTACGATCGTACCCCATACGTACCCTATACGTACTCCACGCCCCCAAAATGAACTTCCGCTCTCCTGGGCTCAAATTTTTGTTTTTTTAAATCTGTTTGCGGATTTGAATTTAATTTTAATTTTAATTTAAGTGGTCACTTGTAAAAATCTCAGCCTAGGCGCTCATACCCCTTGGGGGGTACGTGGTGGGTACGTTTCGTACCCACCACGTACCCCCCACGCCCCCCGAATGAATTTCCGCTCTCCTGGGCTCAAATTTTTGTTTTTTTAAATCTGTTTGCGGATTTGAATTTAATTTTAATTTTAATTTAAGTGGTCACTTGTAAAAATCTCAGCCTATGCGCTCATACCCCTTGGGGGGTACGTGGTGGGTACGTTTCGTACCCACCACGTACCCCCCACGCCCCCCGAATGAATTTCCGCTCTCCTGGGCTCAAATTTTTGTTTTTTTAAATCTGTTTGCGGATTTGAATTTAATTTTAATTTTAATTTAAGTGGTCACTTGTAAAAATCTCATCCTATGCGCTCATACCCAGTATGGGGTACGTATGGGGTACGATCGTACCCCATACGTACCCTATACGTACTCCACGCCCCCAAAATGAACTTCCGCTCTCCTGGGCTCAAATTTTTGTTTTTTTAAATTTGTTTGTGGATTTGAATTTAATTTTAATTTTAATTTAAGTGGTCACTTGTAAAAATCTCATCCTATGCGCTCATACCCAGTATGGGGTACGTATGGGGTACGATCGTACCCCATACGTACCCTATACGTACTCCACGCCCCCAAAATGAACTTCCGCTCTCCTGGGCTCAAATTTTTGTTTTTTTAAATCTGTTTGCGGATTTGAATTTAATTTTAATTTTAATTTAAGTGGTCACTTGTAAAAATCTCAGCCTAGGCGCTCATACCCCTTGGGGGGTACGTGGTGGGTACGTTTCGTACCCACCACGTACCCCCCACGCCCCCCGAATGAATTTCCGCTCTCCTGGGCTCAAATTTTTGTTTTTTTAAATCTGTTTGCGGATTTGAATTTAATTTTAATTTTAATTTAAGTGGTCACTTGTAAAAATCTCAGCCTATGCGCTCATACCCCTTGGGGGGTACGTGGTGGGTACGTTTCGTACCCACCACGTACCCCCCACGCCCCCCGAATGAATTTCCGCTCTCCTGGGCTCAAATTTTTGTTTTTTTAAATCTGTTTGCGGATTTGAATTTAATTTTAATTTTAATTTAAGTGGTCACTTGTAAAAATCTCATCCTATGCGCTCATACCCAGTATGGGGTACGTATGGGGTACGATCGTACCCCATACGTACCCTATACGTACTCCACGCCCCCAAAATGAACTTCCGCTCTCCTGGGCTCAAATTTTTGTTTTTTTAAATTTGTTTGTGGATTTGAATTTAATTTTAATTTTAATTTAAGTGGTCACTTGTAAAAATCTCAGCCTAGGCGCTCATACCCCTTGGGGGGTACGTGGTGGGTACGTTTCGTACCCACCACGTACCCCCCACGCCCCCCGAATGAATTTCCGCTCTCCTGGGCTCAAATTTTTGTTTTTTTAAATCTGTTTGCGGATTTGAATTTAATTTTAATTTTAATTTAAGTGGTCACTTGTAAAAATCTCAGCCTATGCGCTCATACCCCTTGGGGGGTACGTGGTGGGTACGTTTCGTACCCACCACGTACCCCCCACGCCCCCCGAATGAATTTCCGCTCTCCTGGGCTCAAATTTTTGTTTTTTTAAATCTGTTTGCGGATTTGAATTTAATTTTAATTTTAATTTAAGTGGTCACTTGTAAAAATCTCATCCTATGCGCTCATACCCAGTATGGGGTACGTATGGGGTACGATCGTACCCCATACGTACCCTATACGTACTCCACGCCCCCAAAATGAACTTCCGCTCTCCTGGGCTCAAATTTTTGTTTTTTTAAATCTGTTTGCGGATTTGAATTTAATTTTAATTTTAATTTAAGTGGTCACTTGTAAAAATCTCAGCCTAGGCGCTCATACCCCTTGGGGGGTACGTGGTGGGTACGTTTCGTACCCACCACGTACCCCCCACGCCCCCCGAATGAATTTCCGCTCTCCTGGGCTCAAATTTTTGTTTTTTTAAATCTGTTTGCGGATTTGAATTTAATTTTAATTTTAATTTAAGTGGTCACTTGTAAAAATCTCAGCCTATGCGCTCATACCCCTTGGGGGGTACGTGGTGGGTACGTTTCGTACCCACCACGTACCCCCCACGCCCCCCGAATGAATTTCCGCTCTCCTGGGCTCAAATTTTTGTTTTTTTAAATCTGTTTGCGGATTTGAATTTAATTTTAATTTTAATTTAAGTGGTCACTTGTAAAAATCTCATCCTATGCGCTCATACCCAGTATGGGGTACGTATGGGGTACGATCGTACCCCATACGTACCCTATACGTACTCCACGCCCCCAAAATGAACTTCCGCTCTCCTGGGCTCAAATTTTTGTTTTTTTAAATCTGTTTGCGGATTTGAATTTAATTTTAATTTTAATTTAAGTGGTCACTTGTAAAAATCTCAGCCTAGGCGCTCATACCCCTTGGGGGGTACGTGGTGGGTACGTTTCGTACCCACCACGTACCCCCCACGCCCCCCGAATGAATTTCCGCTCTCCTGGGCTCAAATTTTTGTTTTTTTAAATCTGTTTGCGGATTTGAATTTAATTTTAATTTTAATTTAAGTGGTCACTTGTAAAAATCTCAGCCTATGCGCTCATACCCCTTGGGGGGTACGTGGTGGGTACGTTTCGTACCCACCACGTACCCCCCACGCCCCCCGAATGAATTTCCGCTCTCCTGGGCTCAAATTTTTGTTTTTTTAAATCTGTTTGCGGATTTGAATTTAATTTTAATTTAAGTGGTCACTTGTAAAAATCTCATCCTATGCGCTCATACCCAGTATGGGGTACGTATGGGGTACGATCGTACCCCATACGTACCCTATACGTACTCCACGCCCCCAAAATGAACTTCCGCTCTCCTGGGCTCAAATTTTTGTTTTTTTAAATTTGTTTGTGGATTTGAATTTAATTTTAATTTTAATTTAAGTGGTCACTTGTAAAAATCTCATCCTATGCGCTCATACCCAGTATGGGGTACGTATGGGGTACGATCGTACCCCATACGTACCCTATACGTACTCCACGCCCCCAAAATGAACTTCCGCTCTCCTGGGCTCAAATTTTTGTTTTTTTAAATCTGTTTGCGGATTTGAATTTAATTTTAATTTTAATTTAAGTGGTCACTTGTAAAAATCTCAGCCTAGGCGCTCATACCCCTTGGGGGGTACGTGGTGGGTACGTTTCGTACCCACCACGTACCCCCCACGCCCCCCGAATGAATTTCCGCTCTCCTGGGCTCAAATTTTTGTTTTTTTAAATCTGTTTGCGGATTTGAATTTAATTTTAATTTTAATTTAAGTGGTCACTTGTAAAAATCTCAGCCTATGCGCTCATACCCCTTGGGGGGTACGTGGTGGGTACGTTTCGTACCCACCACGTACCCCCCACGCCCCCCGAATGAATTTCCGCTCTCCTGGGCTCAAATTTTTGTTTTTTTAAATCTGTTTGCGGATTTGAATTTAATTTTAATTTTAATTTAAGTGGTCACTTGTAAAAATCTCATCCTATGCGCTCATACCCAGTATGGGGTACGTATTGGGGACGATCGTACCCCATACGTACCCTATACGTACTCCACGCCCCCAAAATGAACTTCCGCTCTCCTGGGCTCAAATTTTTGTTTTTTTAAATTTGTTTGCGGATTTGAATTTAATTTTAATTTTAATTTAAGTGGTCACTTGTAAAAATCTCATCCTATGCGCTCATACCCAGTATGGGGTACGTATGGGGTACGATCGTACCCCATACGTACCCTATACGTACTCCACGCCCCCAAAATGAACTTCCGCTCTCCTGGGCTCAAATTTTTGTTTTTTTAAATCTGTTTGCGGATTTGAATTTAATTTTAATTTTAATTTAAGTGGTCACTTGTAAAAATCTCAGCCTATGCGCTCATACCCCTTGGGGGGTACGTGGTGGGTACGTTTCGTACCCACCACGTACCCCCCACACCCCCCGAATGAATTTCCGCTCTCCTGAGCTCAAATTTTTGTTTTTTTAAATCTGTTTGCGGATTTGAATTTAATTTTAATTTTAATTTAAGTGGTCACTTGTAAAAATCTCAGCCTATGCGCTCATACCCCTTGGGGGGTACGTGGTGGGTACGTTTCGTACCCACCACGTACCCCCCACGCCCCCCGAATGAATTTCCGCTCTCCTGGGCTCAAATTTTTGTTTTTTTATATCTGTTTGCGGATTTGAATTTAATTTTAATTTTAATTTAAGTGGTCACTTGTAAAAATCTCAGCCTATGCGCTCATACCCCTTGGGGGGTACGTGGTGGGTACGTTTCGTACCCACCACGTACCCCCCACGCCCCCCGAATGAATTTCCGCTCTCCTGGGCTCAAATTTTTGTTTTTTTAAATCTGTTTGCGGATTTGAATTTAATTTTAATTTTATTTTAAGTGGTCACTTGTAAAAATCTCATCCTATGCGCTCATACCCAGTATGGGGTACGTATGGGGTACGATCGTACCCCATACGTACCCTATACGTACTCCACGCCCCCAAAATGAACTTCCGCTCTCCTGGGCTCAAATTTTTGTTTTTTTAAATCTGTTTGCGGATTTGAATTTAATTTTAATTTTAATTTAAGTGGTCACTTGTAAAAATCTCAGCCTATGCGCTCATACCCCTTGGGGGGTACGTGGTGGGTACGTTTCGTACCCACCACGTACCCCCCACACCCCCGAATGAATTTCCGCTCTCCTGGGCTCAAATTTTTGTTTTTTTAAATCTGTTTGCGGATTTGAATTTAATTTTAATTTTAATTTAAGTGGTCACTTGTAAAAATCTCAGCCTATGCGCTCATACCCCTTGGGGGGTACGTGGTGGGTACGTTTCGTACCCACCACGTACCCCCCACGCCCCCCGAATGAATTTCCGCTCTCCTGGGCTCAAATTTTTGTTTTTTTAAATCTGTTTGCGGATTTGAATTTAATTTTAATTTTAATTTAAGTGGTCACTTGTAAAAATCTCATCCTATGCGCTCATACCCAGTATGGGGTACGTATGGGGTACGATCGTACCCCATACGTACCCTATACGTACTCCACGCCCCCAAAATGAACTTCCGCTCTCCTGGGCTCAAATTTTTGTTTTTTTAAATCTGTTTGCGGATTTGAATTTAATTTTAATTTTAATTTAAGTGGTCACTTGTAAAAATCTCAGCCTATGCGCTCATACCCCTTGGAGGGTACGTGGTGGGTACGTTTCGTACCCACCACGTACCCCCCACACCCCCCGAATGAATTTCCGCTCTCCTGGGCTCAAATTTTTGTTTTTTTAAATCTGTTTGCGGATTTGAATTTAATTTTAATTTTAATTTAAGTGGTCACTTGTAAAAATCTCAGCCTATGCGCTCATACCCCTTGGGGGGTACGTGGTGGGTACGTTTCGTACCCACCACGTACCCCCCACGCCCCCCGAATGAATTTCCGCTCTCCTGGGCTCAAATTTTTGTTTTTTTATATCTGTTTGCGGATTTGAATTTAATTTTAATTTTAATTTAAGTGGTCACTTGTAAAAATCTCAGCCTATGCACTCATACCCCTTAAGGGGTACGTGGTGGGTACGTTTCGTACCCACCACGTACCCCCCACGCTCCCCGAATGAATTTCCGCTCTCCTGGGCTAAAATTTTTGTTTTTTTAAATCTGTTTGCGGATTTGAATTTAATTTTAATTTTAATTTAAGTGGTCACTTGTAAAAATCTCAGCCTATGCGCTCATACCCCTTGGGGGGTACGTGGTGGGTACGTTTCGTACCCACCACGTACCCCCCACGCCCCCCGAATGAATTTCCGCTCTCCTGGGCTCAAATTTTTGTTTTTTTAAATCTGTTTGCGGATTTGAATTTAATTTTAATTTTAATTTAAGTGGTCACTTGTAAAAATCTTAGCCTATGCGCTCATACCCCTTGGGGGGTACGTGGTGGGTACGTTTCGTACCCACCACGTACCCCCCACGCCCCCCGAATGAATTTCCGCTCTCCTGGGCTCAAATTTTTGTTTTTTTAAATCTGTTTGCGGATTTGAATTTAATTTTAATTTTAATTTAAGTGGTCACTTGTAAAAATCTCAGCCTATGCGCTCATACCCCTTGGGGGGTACGTGGTGGGTACGTTTCGTACCCACCACGTACCCCCCACGCCCCCCGAATGAATTTCCGCTCTCCTGGGCTCAAATTTTTGTTTTTTTAAATCTGTTTGCGGATTTGAATTTAATTTTAATTTTAATTTAAGTGGTCACTTGTAAAAATCTCAGCCTATGCGCTCATACCCCTTGGGGGGTACGTGGTGGGTACGTTTCGTACCCACCACGTACCCCCCACGCCCCCCGAATGAATTTCCGCTCTCCTGGGCTCAAATTTTTGTTTTTTTAAATCTGTTTGCGGATTTGAATTTAATTTTAATTTTAATTTAAGTGGTCACTTGTAAAAATCTCAGCCTATGCGCTCATACCCCTTGGGGGGTACGTGGTGGGTACGTTTCGTACCCACCACGTACCCCCCACGCCCCTCGAATGAATTTCCGCTCTCCTGGGCTCAAATTTTTGTTTTTTTAAATCTGTTTGCGGATTTGAATTTAATTTTAATTTTAATTTAAGTGGTCACTTGTAAAAATCTCAGCCTATGCGCTCATACCCCTTGGGGGGTACGTGGTGGGTACGTTTCGTACCCACCACGTACCCCCCACGCCCCCCGAATGAATTTCCGCTCTCCTGGGCTCAAATTTTTGTTTTTTTAAATCTGTTTGCGGATTTGAATTTAATTTTAATTTTAATTTAAGTGGTCACTTGTAAAAATCTCATCCTATGCGCTCATACCCAGTATGGGGTACGTATGGGGTACGATCGTACCCCATACGTACCCTATACGTACTCCACGCCCCCAAAATGAACTTCCGCTCTCCTGGGCTCAAATTTTTGTTTTTTTAAATTTGTTTGCGGATTTGAATTTAATTTTAATTTTAATTTAAGTGGTCACTTGTAAAAATCTCATCCTATGCGCTCATACCCAGTATGGGGTACGTATGGGGTACGATCGTACCCCATACGTACCCTATACGTACTCCACGCCCCCAAAATGAACTTCCGCTCTCCTGGGCTCAAATTTTTGTTTTTTTAAATCTGTTTGCGGATTTGAATTTAATTTTAATTTTAATTTAAGTGGTCACTTGTAAAAATCTCAGCCTATGCGCTCATACCCCTTGGGGGGTACGTGGTGGGTACGTTTCGTACCCACCACGTACCCCCCACACCCCCCGAATAAATTTCCGCTCTCCTGGGCTCAAATTTTTGTTTTTTTAAATCTGTTTGCGGATTTGAATTTAATTTTAATTTTAATTTAAGTGGTCACTTGTAAAAATCTCAGCCTATGCGCTCATACCCCTTGGGGGGTACGTGGTGGGTACGTTTCGTACCCACCACGTACCCCCCACGCCCCCCGAATGAATTTCCGCTCTCCTGGGCTCAAATTTTTGTTTTTTTATATCTGTTTGCGGATTTGAATTTAATTTTAATTTTAATTTAAGTGGTCACTTGTAAAAATCTCAGCCTATGCGCTCATACCCCTTGGGGGGTACGTGGTGGGTACGTTTCGTACCCACCACGTACCCCCCACGCCCCCCGAATGAATTTCCGCTCTCCTGGGCTCAAATTTTTGTTTTTTTAAATCTGTTTGCGGATTTGAATTTAATTTTAATTTTAATTTAAGTGGTCACTTGTAAAAATCTCATCCTATGCGCTCATACCCAGTATGGGGTACGTATGGGGTACGATCGTACCCCATACGTACCCTATACGTACTCCACGCCCCCAAAATGAACTTCCGCTCTCCTGGGCTCAAATTTTTGTTTTTTTAAATCTGTTTGCGGATTTGAATTTAATTTTAATTTTAATTTAAGTGGTCACTTGTAAAAATCTCAGCCTATGCGCTCATACCCCTTGGGGGGTACGTGGTGGGTACGTTTCGTACCCACCACGTACCCCCCACACCCCCCGAATGAATTTCCGCTCTCCTGGGCTCAAATTTTTGTTTTTTTAAATCTGTTTGCGGATTTGAATTTAATTTTAATTTTAATTTAAGTGGTCACTTGTAAAAATCTCAGCCTATGCGCTCATACCCCTTGGGGGGTACGTGGTGGGTACGTTTCGTACCCACCACGTACCCCCCACGCCCCCCGAATGAATTTCCGCTCTCCTGGGCTCAAATTTTTGTTTTTTTATATCTGTTTGCGGATTTGAATTTAATTTTAATTTTAATTTAAGTGGTCACTTGTAAAAATCTCAGCCTATGCGCTCATACCCCTTGGGGGGTACGTGGTGGGTACGTTTCGTACCCACCACGTACCCCCCACGCCCCCCGAATGAATTTCCGCTCTCCTGGGCTCAAATTTTTGTTTTTTTAAATCTGTTTGCGGATTTGAATTTAATTTTAATTTTAATTTAAGTGGTCACTTGTAAAAATCTCAGCCTATGCGCTCATACCCCTTGGAGGGTACGTGGTGGGTACGTTTCGTACCCACCACGTACCCCCACGCCCCCCGAATGAATTTCCGCTCTCCTGGGCTCAAATTTTTGTTTTTTTATATCTGTTTGCGGATTTGAATTTAATTTTAATTTTAATTTAAGTGGTCACTTGTAAAAATCTCAGCCTATGCACTCATACCCCTTAAGGGGTACGTGGTGGGTACGTTTCGTACCCACCACGTACCCCCCACGCCCCCCGAATGAATTTCCGCTCTCCTGGGCTAAAATTTTTGTTTTTTTAAATCTGTTTGCGGATTTGAATTTAATTTTAATTTTAATTTAAGTGGTCACTTGTAAAAATCTCAGCCTATGCGCTCATACCCCTTGGGGGGTACGTGGTGGGTACGTTTCGTACCCACCACGTACCCCCCACGCCCCCCGAATGAATTTCCGCTCTCCTGGGCTCAAATTTTTGTTTTTTTAAATCTGTTTGCGGATTTGAATTTAATTTTAATTTTAATTTAAGTGGTCACTTGTAAAAATCTCAGCCTATGCGCTCATACCCCTTGGGGGGTACGTGGTGGGTACGTTTCGTACCCACCACGTACCCCCCACGCCCCCCGAATGAATTTCCGCTCTCCTGGGCTCAAATTTTTGTTTTTTTAAATCTGTTTGCGGATTTGAATTTAATTTTAATTTTAATTTAAGTGGTCACTTGTAAAAATCTCAGCCTAGGCGCTCATACCCCTTGGGGGGTACGTGGTGGGTACGTTTCGTACCCATCACGTACCCCCCACGCCCCCCGAATGAATTTCCGCGCTCCTGGGCTCAAATTTTTGTTTTTTTAAATCTGTTTGCGGATTTGAATTTAATTTTAATTTTAATTTAAGTGGTCACTTGTAAAAATCTCAGCCTATGCGCTCATACCCCTTGGGGGGTACGTGGTGGGTACGTTTCGTACCCACCACGTACCCCCCACGCCCCCCGAATGAATTTCCGCTCTCCTGGGCTAAAATTTTTGTTTTTTTAAATCTGTTTGCGGATTTGAATTTAATTTTAATTTTAATTTAAGTGGTCACTTGTAAAAATCTCAGCCTATGCGCTCATACCCCTTGGGGGGTACGTGGTGGGTACGTTTCGTACCCACCACGTACCCCCCACGCCCCCCGAATGAATTTCCGCTCTCCTGGGCTCAAATTTTTGTTTTTTTAAATCTGTTTGCGGATTTGAATTTAATTTTAATTTTAATTTAAGTGGTCACTTGTAAAAATCTTAGCCTATGCGCTCATACCCCTTGGGGGGTACGTGGTGGGTACGTTTCGTACCCACCACGTACCCCCCACGCCCCCCGAATGAATTTCCGCTCTCCTGGGCTCAAATTTTTGTTTTTTTAAATCTGTTTGCGGATTTGAATTTAATTTTAATTTTAATTTAAGTGGTCACTTGTAAAAATCTCAGCCTATGCGCTCATACCCCTTGGGGGGTACGTGGTGGGTACGTTTCGTACCCACCACGTACCCCCCACGCCCCCCGAATGAATTTCCGCTCTCCTGGGCTCAAATTTTTGTTTTTTTAAATCTGTTTGCGGATTTGAATTTAATTTTAATTTTAATTTAAGTGGTCACTTGTAAAAATCTCAGCCTATGCGCTCATACCCCTTGGGGGGTACGTGGTGGGTACGTTTCGTACCCACCACGTACCCCCCACGCCCCCCGAATGAATTTCCGCTCTCCTGGGCTCAAATTTTTGTTTTTTTAAATCTGTTTGCGGATTTGAATTTAATTTTAATTTTAATTTAAGTGGTCACTTGTAAAAATCTCATCCTATGCGCTCATACCCAGTATGGGGTACGTATGGGGTACGATCGTACCCCATACGTACCCTATACGTACTCCACGCCCCCAAAATGAACTTCCGCTCTCCTGGGCTCAAATTTTTGTTTTTTTAAATCTGTTTGCGGATTTGAATTTAATTTTAATTTTAATTTAAGTGGTCACTTGTAAAAATCTCAGCCTAGGCGCTCATACCCCTTGGGGGGTACGTGGTGGGTACGTTTCGTACCCACCACGTACCCCCCACGCCCCCCGAATGAATTTCCGCTCTCCTGGGCTCAAATTTTTGTTTTTTTAAATCTGTTTGCGGATTTGAATTTAATTTTAATTTTAATTTAAGTGGTCACTTGTAAAAATCTCAGCCTATGCGCTCATACCCCTTGGGGGGTACGTGGTGGGTACGTTTCGTACCCACCACGTACCCCCCACGCCCCCCGAATGAATTTCCGCTCTCCTGGGCTCAAATTTTTGTTTTTTTAAATCTGTTTGCGGATTTGAATTTAATTTTAATTTTAATTTAAGTGGTCACTTGTAAAAATCTCAGCCTAGGCGCTCATACCCCTTGGGGGGTACGTGGTGGGTACGTTTCGTACCCATCACGTACCCCCCACGCCCCCCGAATGAATTTCCGCGCTCCTGGGCTCAAATTTTTGTTTTTTTAAATCTGTTTGCGGATTTGAATTTAATTTTAATTTTAATTTAAGTGGTCACTTGTAAAAATCTCAGCCTATGCGCTCATACCCCTTGGGGGGTACGTGGTGGGTACGTTTCGTACCCACCACGTACCCCCCACGCCCCCCGAATGAATTTCCGCTCTCCTGGGCTCAAATTTTTGTTTTTTTAAATCTGTTTGCGGATTTGAATTTAATTTTAATTTTAATTTAAGTGGTCACTTGTAAAAATCTCAGCCTATGCGCTCATACCCCTTGGGGGGTACGTGGTGGGTACGTTTCGTACCCACCACGTACCCCCCACGCCCCCCGAATGAATTTCCGCTCTCCTGGGCTCAAATTTTTGTTTTTTTAAATCTGTTTGCGGATTTGAATTTAATTTTAATTTTAATTTAAGTGGTCACTTGTAAAAATCTCAGCCTATGCGCTCATACCCCTTGGGGGGTACGTGGTGGGTACGTTTCGTACCCACCACGTACCCCCCACGCCCCCCGAATGAATTTCCGCTCTCCTGGGCTCAAATTTTTGTTTTTTTAAATTTGTTTGCGGATTTGAATTTAATTTTAATTTTAATTTAAGTGGTCACTTGTAAAAATCTCATCCTATGCGCTCATACCCAGTATGGGGTACGTATGGGGTACGATCGTACCCCATACGTACCCTATACGTACTCCACGCCCCCAAAATGAACTTCCGCTCTCCTGGGCTCAAATTTTTGTTTTTTTAAATCTGTTTGCGGATTTGAATTTAATTTTAATTTTAATTTAAGTGGTCACTTGTAAAAATCTCAGCCTAGGCGCTCATACCCCTTGGGGGGTACGTGGTGGGTACGTTTCGTACCCACCACGTACCCCCCACGCCCCCCGAATGAATTTCCGCTCTCCTGGGCTCAAATTTTTGTTTTTTTAAATCTGTTTGCGGATTTGAATTTAATTTTAATTTTAATTTAAGTGGTCACTTGTAAAAATCTCAGCCTATGCGCTCATACCCCTTGGGGGGTACGTGGTGGGTACGTTTCGTACCCACCACGTACCCCCCACGCCCCCCGAATGAATTTCCGCTCTCCTGGGCTCAAATTTTTGTTTTTTTAAATCTGTTTGCGGATTTGAATTTAATTTTAATTTTAATTTAAGTGGTCACTTGTAAAAATCTCATCCTATGCGCTCATACCCAGTATGGGGTACGTATGGGGTACGATCGTACCCCATACGTACCCTATACGTACTCCACGCCCCCAAAATGAACTTCCGCTCTCCTGGGCTCAAATTTTTGTTTTTTTAAATTTGTTTGCGGATTTGAATTTAATTTTAATTTTAATTTAAGTGGTCACTTGTAAAAATCTCATCCTATGCGCTCATACCCAGTATGGGGTACGTATGGGGTACGATCGTACCCCATACGTACCCTATACGTACTCCACGCCCCCAAAATGAACTTCCGCTCTCCTGGGCTCAAATTTTTGTTTTTTTAAATCTGTTTGCGGATTTGAATTTAATTTTAATTTTAATTTAAGTGGTCACTTGTAAAAATCTCAGCCTAGGCGCTCATACCCCTTGGGGGGTACGTGGTGGGTACGTTTCGTACCCACCACGTACCCCCCACGCCCCCCGAATGAATTTCCGCTCTCCTGGGCTCAAATTTTTGTTTTTTTAAATCTGTTTGCGGATTTGAATTTAATTTTAATTTTAATTTAAGTGGTCACTTGTAAAAATCTCAGCCTATGCGCTCATACCCCTTGGGGGGTACGTGGTGGGTACGTTTCGTACCCACCACGTACCCCCCACGCCCCCCGAATGAATTTCCGCTCTCCTGGGCTCAAATTTTTGTTTTTTTAAATCTGTTTGCGGATTTGAATTTAATTTTAATTTTAATTTAAGTGGTCACTTGTAAAAATCTCAGCCTAGGCGCTCATACCCCTTGGGGGGTACGTGGTGGGTACGTTTCGTACCCACCACGTACCCCCCACGCCCCCCGAATGAATTTCCGCTCTCCTGGGCTCAAATTTTTGTTTTTTTAAATCTGTTTGCGGATTTGAATTTAATTTTAATTTTAATTTAAGTGGTCACTTGTAAAAATCTCAGCCTATGCGCTCATACCCCTTGGGGGGTACGTGGTGGGTACGTTTCGTACCCACCACGTACCCCCCACGCCCCCCGAATGAATTTCCGCTCTCCTGGGCTCAAATTTTTGTTTTTTTAAATCTGTTTGCGGATTTGAATTTAATTTTAATTTTAATTTAAGTGGTCACTTGTAAAAATCTCAGCCTATGCGCTCATACCCCTTGGGGGGTACGTGGTGGGTACGTTTCGTACCCACCACGTACCCCCCACGCCCCCCGAATGAATTTCCGCTCTCCTGGGCTCAAATTTTTGTTTTTTTAAATCTGTTTGCGGATTTGAATTTAATTTTAATTTTAATTTAAGTGGTCACTTGTAAAAATCTCATCCTATGCGCTCATACCCAGTATGGGGTACGTATGGGGTACGATCGTACCCCATACGTACCCTATACGTACTCCACGCCCCCAAAATGAACTTCCGCTCTCCTGGGCTCAAATTTTTGTTTTTTTAAATTTGTTTGCGGATTTGAATTTAATTTTAATTTTAATTTAAGTGGTCACTTGTAAAAATCTCATCCTATGCGCTCATACCCAGTATGGGGTACGTATGGGGTACGATCGTACCCCATACGTACCCTATACGTACTCCACGCCCCCAAAATGAACTTCCGCTCTCCTGGGCTCAAATTTTTGTTTTTTTAAATCTGTTTGCGGATTTGAATTTAATTTTAATTTTAATTTAAGTGGTCACTTGTAAAAATCTCAGCCTAGGCGCTCATACCCCTTGGGGGGGTACGTGGTGGGTACGTTTCGTACCCACCACGTACCCCCCACACCCCCCGAATGAATTTCCGCTCTCCTGGGCTCAAATTTTTGTTTTTTTAAATCTGTTTGCGGATTTGAATTTAATTTTAATTTTAATTTAAGTGGTCACTTGTAAAAATCTCAGCCTATGCGCTCATACCCCTTGGGGGGTACGTGGTGGGTACGTTTCGTACCCACCACGTACCCCCCACGCCCCCCGAATGAATTTCCGCTCTCCTGGGCTCAAATTTTTGTTTTTTTAAATCTGTTTGCGGATTTGAATTTAATTTTAATTTTAATTTAAGTGGTCACTTGTAAAAATCTCATCCTATGCGCTCATACCCAGTATGGGGTACGTATGGGGTACGATCGTACCCCATACGTACCCTATACGTACTCCACGCCCCCAAAATGAACTTCCGCTCTCCTGGGCTCAAATTTTTGTTTTTTTAAATCTGTTTGCGGATTTGAATTTAATTTTAATTTTAATTTAAGTGGTCACTTGTAAAAATCTCAGCCTATGCGCTCATACCCCTTGGGGGGTACGTGGTGGGTACGTTTCGTACCCACCACGTACCCCCCACGCCCCCCGAATGAATTTCCGCTCTCCTGGGCTCAAATTTTTGTTTTTTTAAATCTGTTTGCGGATTTGAATTTAATTTTAATTTTAATTTAAGTGGTCACTTGTAAAAATCTCAGCCTATGCGCTCATACCCCTTGGGGGGTACGTGGTGGGTACGTTTCGTACCCACCACGTACCCCCCACGCCCCCCGAATGAATTTCCGCTCTCCTGGGCTCAAATTTTTGTTTTTTTAAATCTGTTTGCGGATTTGAATTTAATTTTAATTTTAATTTAAGTGGTCACTTGTAAAAATCTCAGCCTATGCGCTCATACCCCTTGGGGGGTACGTGGTGGGTACGTTTCGTACCCACCACGTACCCCCCACGCCCCCCGAATGAATTTCCGCTCTCCTGGGCTCAAATTTTTGTTTTTTTAAATCTGTTTGCGGATTTGAATTTAATTTTAATTTTAATTTAAGTGGTCACTTGTAAAAATCTCATCCTATGCGCTCATACCCAGTATGGGGTACGTATGGGGTACGATCGTACCCCATACGTACCCTATACGTACTCCACGCCCCCAAAATGAACTTCCGCTCTCCTGGGCTCAAATTTTTGTTTTTTTAAATTTGTTTGCGGATTTGAATTTAATTTTAATTTTAATTTAAGTGGTCACTTGTAAAAATCTCATCCTATGCGCTCATACCCAGTATGGGGTACGTATGGGGTACGATCGTACCCCATACGTACCCTATACGTACTCCACGCCCCCAAAATGAACTTCCGCTCTCCTGGGCTCAAATTTTTGTTTTTTTAAATCTGTTTGCGGATTTGAATTTAATTTTAATTTTAATTTAAGTGGTCACTTGTAAAAATCTCAGCCTAGGCGCTCATACCCCTTGGGGGGTACGTGGTGGGTACGTTTCGTACCCACCACGTACCCCCCACGCCCCCCGAATGAATTTCCGCTCTCCTGGGCTCAAATTTTTGTTTTTTTAAATCTGTTTGCGGATTTGAATTTAATTTTAATTTTAATTTAAGTGGTCACTTGTAAAAATCTCAGCCTATGCGCTCATACCCCTTGGGGGGTACGTGGTGGGTACGTTTCGTACCCACCACGTACCCCCCACGCCCCCCGAATGAATTTCCGCTCTCCTGGGCTCAAATTTTTGTTTTTTTAAATCTGTTTGCGGATTTGAATTTAATTTTAATTTTAATTTAAGTGGTCACTTGTAAAAATCTCAGCCTATGCGCTCATACCCCTTGGGGGGTACGTGGTGGGTACGTTTCGTACCCACCACGTACCCCCCACGCCCCCCGAATGAATTTCCGCTCTCCTGGGCTCAAATTTTTGTTTTTTTAAATCTGTTTGCGGATTTGAATTTAATTTTAATTTTAATTTAAGTGGTCACTTGTAAAAATCTCAGCCTATGCGCTCATACCCCTTGGGGGGTACGTGGTGGGTACGTTTCGTACCCACCACGTACCCCCCACGCCCCCCGAATGAATTTCCGCTCTCCTGGGCTCAAATTTTTGTTTTTTTAAATCTGTTTGCGGATTTGAATTTAATTTTAATTTTAATTTAAGTGGTCACTTGTAAAAATCTCAGCCTATGCGCTCATACCCCTTGGGGGGTACGTGGTGGGTACGTTTCGTACCCACCACGTACCCCCCACGCCCCCCGAATGAATTTCCGCTCTCCTGGGCTCAAATTTTTGTTTTTTTAAATCTGTTTGCGGATTTGAATTTAATTTTAATTTTAATTTAAGTGGTCACTTGTAAAAATCTCAGCCTATGCGCTCATACCCCTTGGGGGGTACGTGGTGGGTACGTTTCGTACCCACCACGTACCCCCCACGCCCCCCGAATGAATTTCCGCTCTCCTGGGCTCAAATTTTTGTTTTTTTAAATCTGTTTGCGGATTTGAATTTAATTTTAATTTTAATTTAAGTGGTCACTTGTAAAAATCTCAGCCTATGCGCTCATACCCCTTGGGGGGTACGTGGTGGGTACGTTTCGTACCCACCACGTACCCCCCACGCCCCCCGAATGAATTTCCGCTCTCCTGGGCTCAAATTTTTGTTTTTTTAAATCTGTTTGCGGATTTGAATTTAATTTTAATTTTAATTTAAGTGGTCACTTGTAAAAATCTTAGCCTATGCGCTCATATCCCTTGGGGGGTACGTGGTGGGTACGTTTCGTACCCACCACGTACCCCCCACGCCCCCCGAATGAATTTCCGCTCTCCTGGGCTCAAATTTTTGTTTTTTTAAATCTGTTTGCGGATTTGAATTTAATTTTAATTTTAATTTAAGTGGTCACTTGTAAAAATCTCAGCCTATGCGCTCATACCCCTTGGGGGGTACGTGGTGGGTACGTTTCGTACCCACCACGTACCCCCCACGCCCCCCGAATGAATTTCCGCTCTCCTGGGCTCAAATTTTTGTTTTTTTAAATCTGTTTGCGGATTTGAATTTAATTTTAATTTTAATTTAAGTGGTCACTTGTAAAAATCTCAGCCTATGCGCTCATACCCCTTGGGGGGTACGTGGTGGGTACGTTTCGTACCCACCACGTACCCCCCACGCCCCCCGAATGAATTTCCGCTCTCCTGGGCTCAAATTTTTGTTTTTTTAAATCTGTTTGCGGATTTGAATTTAATTTTAATTTTAATTTAAGTGGTCACTTGTAAAAATCTTAGCCTATGCGCTCATATCCCTTGGGGGGTACGTGGTGGGTACGTTTCGTACCCACCACGTACCTCAAATTTTTGTTTTTTTAAATCTGTTTGCGGATTTGAATTTAATTTTAATTTTAATTTAAGTGGTCACTTGTAAAAATCTCATCCTATGCGCTCATACCCAGTATGGGGTACGTATGGGGTACGATCGTACCCCATACGTACCCTATACGTACTCCACGCCCCCAAAATGAACTTCCGCTCTCCTGGGCTCAAATTTTTGTTTTTTTAAATTTGTTTGCGGATTTGAATTTAATTTTAATTTTAATTTAAGTAGTCACTTGTAAAAATCTCATCCTATGCGCTCATACCCAGTATGGGGTACGTATGGGGTACGATCGTACCCCATACGTACCCTATACGTACTCCACGCCCCCAAAATGAACTTCCGCTCTCCTGGGCTCAAATTTTTGTTTTTTTAAATCTGTTTGCGGATTTGAATTTAATTTTAATTTTAATTTAAGTGGTCACTTGTTAAAATCTCAGCCTAGGCGCTCATACCCCTTGGGGGGTACGTGGTGGGTACGTTTCGTACCCACCACGTACCCCCCACGCCCCCCGAATGAATTTCCGCTCTCCTGGGCTCAAATTTTTGTTTTTTTAAATCTGTTTGCGGATTTGAATTTAATTTTAATTTTAATTTAAGTGGTCACTTGTAAAAATCTCAGCCTATGCGCTCATACCCCTTGGGGGGTACGTGGTGGGTGCGTTTCGTACCCACCACGTACCCCCCACGCCCCCCGAATGAATTTCCGCTCTCCTGGGCTCAAATTTTTGTTTTTTTAAATCTGTTTGCGGATTTGAATTTAATTTTAATTTTAATTTAAGTGGTCACTTGTAAAAATCTCAGCCTATGCGCTCATACCCAGTATGAGGTACGTATGGGGTACGATCGTACCCCATACGTACCCTATACGTACTCCACGCCCCCAAAATGAACTTTCGCTCTCCTGGGCTCAAATTTTTGTTTTTTTAAATCTGTTTGCGGATTTGAATTTAATTTTAATTTTAATTTAAGTGGTCACTTGTAAAAATCTCAGCCTATGCGCTCATACCCCCCACGCCCCCCGAATGAATTTCCGCTCTCCTGGGCTCAAATTTTTGTTTTTTTAAATCTGTTTGCGGATTTGAATTTAATTTTAATTTTAATTTAAGTGGTCACTTGTAAAAATCTCAGCCTATGCGCTCATACCCTTTGGGGGGTACGTGGTGGGTACGTTTCGTACCCACCACGTACCCCCCACGCCCCCCGAATGAATTTCCGCTCTCCTGGGCTCAAATTTTTGTTTTTTTAAATCTGTTTGCGGATTTGAATTTAATTTTAATTTTAATTTAAGTGGTCACTTGTAAAAATCTCAGCCTATGCCCTCATACCCCTTGGGGGGTACGTGGTGTGTACGTTTCGTACCCACCACGTACCCCCCACGCCCCCCGAATGAATTTCCGCTCTCCTGGGCTCAAATTTTTGTTTTTACTTTATTATTTCAATAATACAGTATTGTTTTCGATTTTTAAAAAAAAAAAATTTGCTACCCTCAAAATTTTTTTTTTTCGTTTCATGACGAGTAGACACGAAAAAAGCAAGAAAAAATTTCAGTCCGTCTGTCCGCCGTACGCCGTACGCCGTACGCCGTACGCCGTACGCCGTACGTCTACCGGTGTACGCAAAATTGTTTGAAGGCTCGTAGCACCCAAACCCTACAAGCTAATTAGTTGAATTTTTAGGTAGGCTCCCTGAAGTGACCAAATTTGGTGGGATGGTGGTGTAAGTGGGGAGGAGGGGGAAGTGTTTTAGACGGAAAATTTTGGTTTCTAGATCTCAGCAACCGCTTATGCTAGGCGGCTGAAATTTTAAATTTATATAAAGCTTCAGTAGTGGACTCATTTGCAAAAAAATTGCCGATATAGGTGAAGGGGTTTGGGAGTGGGGGGAAAAATAATGGGTCCGAAACGCAAAACAGGTGAGATCGACACTTTCTAAAATCCATATCTCCTAAACGGTTAATGTCACAAAATTGAAACTTAATGAATATCTGTAGGTATACTAGGAAAATAGATCGGAAACAAAAATTTGAGTTGGGCAGTGACGTACGGGGGTGGGGGGTGAAAAACTTTAGAATACGATATCTCATGAACTAATTGTACTAGATAAATAGAATTTGGTTTGTGTATAAAAGTTGACAAATGAAGTTAGCTGAAAGCAAAATTTTTTAAGGGGGCGGTGGAGCATGAAAGTGGAGGGGATAAGAATTTTTCAAAAAAATCACGTCTCATATCTCAAGAACCGTGTAAGATAGATGCTTAAAATTTTTACCAAAAGTAGGCCTAATAGACCCCTAGCGGAAAACAAAATTTAGGAAGTGTGGGTGTAGAGGGTGAGGGTGGGGGAGGGTGAAAAGGAAAAAGTTCCGATTTTAATATCTCAACAACCTATAATGATATAAAGCTGAAACTTGGTATTTGGATAGAGCTATATTAGTAGCATCTTGGAAAAATATAATTTTTTATAGGGGTAGTATGGTACAGGGGTGGGGGGTGTTTTTCCTATAGAACGGCTTATGCTACAAAGTTGAAACTCAGTACGTTTATGTAAATTAACTAGAAAACTAATTTAAAAAAAAAAAAATTTCAAATTTCCATTGGCGTTCAGAGGGGGGGCAAAATAAATGATCAGTGAAAATGGAATGCATATATTTTCACGATTTTCGTCATATCTATTAGGTCTTCCCAAATATTGAATTCATTTTTATTGTACGACTTCTTCATATAAATACCTAGAAAGTGTTTTCAGGGTTTTTTTAAATTCGACCCCTAAGAGGGTGCGAAGGTGGTTGTAAACTTTTTCACGAATTCTACAGAATCCCCACGTCTTATCAGATATCGAATATATTTTCAGTTTCACGTGCTTGCGTAATAATCGCCTAAAACTTGTTTCTAGGTTTTTTCCTTTTTCAGCCCCTAAGAGGGTATAAACGGGTTGAACACGTTTTCACGAGTTCCGTCATTTCTTTTAGAAGTGATAAGAAATTGAATTGGTTCCTACTTTCTCGTGCTGTCTTCATATTTATTTATTAACTCCTTTCAGGATTTTTGGATATTCAACCCCCAAGTGAGTGTAAGGAGGTTGCATATCTGATAATATATCGAATTCATTTTTACTTCCCAAGGTTTCCTATATAAAAAAGCCAAAAAGTCAATTTCAGTATTTTAGATATTCAATCCTAATGGGTGTAAGGGGGTTGTATGCTTTTCAAAGTTTCGACATATTTCTTAAGTTCGATGAGATATTAGATCGCTTTTCATTTCCACAGACTTTTTATATAATCGCCTACAAACCCATTTCTCAATTTTTAGATATTCAACCCACAAGGGTTTGTACATGTTTTCACAATTTTTGCCATTCCTAAGTTCTGATGAGATATAAAATTGATTATTACGGCCAACCAATTCACGATTTTTCGAATTTCCAGAACCAAGGGGGTGTGAACGTTTTGCTTACGTTTTCACAAATTTTTCAAAATCCGTCATATCTCATGAGATATCAAGTTGCTTCTTATGAAATCGTCTAAAAACCTGTTTCACAATTTTTTCGAAATTCAAACCCCAAGTGGAAGTAATGGGTTTGTATACGTTTTAGCCATTCGTCATATCTCTTAAGTCTGATAAGGCAGCAAATTCGTTCGTTTTACTTCTATGGGCTTTTAGTGTACATAATATACCGAAATTCGAATAGTCTACACGGGCTTTTTCAATGTTTAATCGGCTAAAAATCTCTATTTTAAATATTTTTATATTAAGAACAAAAATAATTTTCCAAGAAATCTAATAATCTCGAAGCAACTCATGATACACTCCGACTTTGACCGCTCCCGAACTTTGACCCGAAAAATAATAAAGTTTCGCCCAGACCATTGGCAGATTTTTTTTATAATTCTAGGCTTGGTTAAAATTTAAAATTAATATGTTGATCGACAAAATCATTATTTTCACGGTTTAGGACTAATGTATATAGCAGTACTAATGGAACAAAGTACCCATGTACTTTATAATAAATATTTTAAGGTTCTTCTTCAGTGAATAGCCGAACCGACAACATCATTTCATTTACCTGCTTCCCAGTTACATTATTGGCGACGAGGATAAAAATTTGTGCTTTGGTGAAAAAAAGGTATACATACAGTTAAAATACGCGCGATAGCTTATAATACAATACAATAGTTTAAGCTGCCTAAGATGGGTAACACTGATTTAACCCTGAATTGCCATGCCAGATATCTAGGAGTAATCCTAGTCAGCAAGCTGTCATGGAAAATCAATACGCAAGAACGAGATTAGAAATAGAGATTGGTATGGTTAACCTCTGTCACTGCAGCCACAGTTGGGCCTATTGTGACGTCCCCCGGTTTGACTATGATTCCTCTTCAACCCCTGCGGTTTCAATGAAGCCTAGTATTTTGCGAAGAGGAATGGTCAGGAATTCCGATGGGTCCATGAAACCCTGACCGAAGTGACGCAGTCTTTTGTGAGCTAAACCCTCACATTCACAGAGGATATGCTCTGGTGTTTCGTCTTTGTCATTGCATATTCTGCAAGTTTTAGTCTCAGAGAGAAAGACCAATCTATCCTATTGAGATGCTTCCTCATGTGACAATGTCCAGTCAGAGCTCCCACTAGGGTTCGGGTCTGGTATCTGCTTAGTTCTAGATAATCAGACGTTCTTTTTTCCGAATGTTTTGGCATAAAAAGCTTTGAGTGCCTGTTGCCCGGTGCCAAGTCCCAGTGAATGGCACTTTGCGATTTTTAATGGTATCCCACAGAATGGATATGGTCCCATGAAGTCAGCTTCTGAACCTTTCCTAGCCATTAAGTTAGCCGTTTCATTACCTTCATATCCACTGTGTCCCGGAATCCAAATGAGATTAACTCTGTTCTTATTTCCGAGTTCAATCAAGCATTGGAGGCAATTCCAAACAAGTTTGGAGTAGATTTGAGCGGACAGAAGTGCCATTATTGCAGCCTTGCTGTCAGAGAGAATATATATTTGTTGGTTTTTGTAGCTCCGTCTGATATTTTCTCTAATGCATAGTTCAATAGCATGAGTCTCCGCCTGAAAAACAGTGGATGTTTTGTGCATGCTACAGTAGAACATTTGGGCGCACTCCATAAACACCTGCTCCTACACCTTGATCCGATTTAGATCCGTCTGTGTACCAGATTATGGATCCTGGTTTTGGAGTGGGTTTGTTTGTTTGTGGCCCAATCTTCCCTTTCAGGTAGGACAACTTTGAATGGCTTTGTGAAATTCAATTTCGGTACCATTGAATCAGAAAGAGGTATCGCTAGTATCGGGTCCTTGTTGAGTTCCGCGGAAAGAGTTGGGCAAGCTGTTTTTCGCTCTGACTCGTCCTCCGAGCTCAAAAGTTTGTACGTGGTGAATCTAGCTTCCTTCTGTATTTCTAAGGGTAGAGGTGCTAGGTTGAGAAGCACCTCTAAGGCAGCTGCGGGAGTGGTGCGCATCGCCCCAGTAATACCCAGGCATGCCAGTCTTCAGCTTTGTTTTCTTCCATCAGATGGATGCCGCGTAAGTTATAATGGGCCTAGCAATGACGGTATACATCCAGTAGGTTAGTTTTGGACTCAGTCCCCAGTTTTTGCCGAGAAGGCTCCTGCAAGTCCAGAGAGAGATTCTGGCCCTTTCAAGAACTTTGTCCAAATGAGCATTCCAGGTGAGCTTTTCATCCAGGATAATACCTAGGAATTTTACCTCACTAGAATACTCTATAGATTCTCCAAAAAGAGTAGGCTTAGATAACTTGTCCTTACACCTCCTTTTGGTGAATGCAACAATTGTGCTTTTCTTTGCTTTAGTGCACCAGGTTGCTACCTGGTTTAGGGTATTCTGAACTAGATCTATCACCGTCTCTTCAAATTTACCACTAACAAGGATGGCAAGGTCGTCAGCGTAACCCTGTACCGTGACTCCGGAATTTGTTAGGTCTTAAAGAAGGTCGTCCACTACTAAGCACCAGAGGATGGGTGATAGTACCCACCCTGCGGACAGCCTTTCACAGCTGTGATTGTGACTGTTGAGTCGGCTAGTGTCGAAGTTATTTTCCTGCGTTCTAGCATGGCCTTGATCCAACTGCAGGTTTTTGGATCAATACCACGCTTTTGCGCAGCAGAGTAGATACTTTCGTAGGCATTGTTGTCAAAAGCCCCTTCGATATCTAAGAAGCAACCCACAGCTATTTCCTTGTCCGTAATCGATTTCTAGATTTTCGTGACTTGGTTTTGTAAGGCGTGGGTTGTAGACTTCAATGGTTGATATACATTTTCCGAAGGCCGTTTGTCATGTGGGTCTTATATTGTCTGTGGCTGTAGGCAAGGAAGAAGCTGACTATTAGAATGGGTGCTTGATACCCAACCTACCAAAAAATATAACAAGATAAAATCCATACACTGTACATTGGCATTTCATATCATAGTTCAAATAACACTTATTCTATTAAAAACCATATTTTGCTAATTCATTCTTTTGAATTCTCCGCGATGTGTCTCAATAATATCAATTCCAGGCTCTTCCAACCATTCATGACGGCACAATTCATCTACAAAATTGACTTAAGGTCTCGCATTTCATGAATTGGAGGGATGAGATTTCATTAATCATCGGCAATGACTCCTCCTATTTATGGTATATATCACCTTCACCCGACGATCCTTTCGCTATGATAAATGCAAATTACATATTTGACTTCTATCGGAACGACGACGAATTTTAAGAAAGTCAGATAAGTACATCCACACTGCGAATGACAGCTTCGAGAAAAATTGTCACAGCAGGAGGAGGAAAATTCGTCCTTCAGCCTCGTTGTGTCGATATTTTATGCATACCTTCCAGATGTAGGGTGACATTGCGAAGGGGATTCGGTTGGTGATTATGGTGATGGATTCGCATTATATTTTCTATTGCGACAAAGTCTGATTGTCTTCTCGGGATTTATTGTATAATTTCGTAAAGTTCAATCATTTCGATGTATTGACTAAATTTCAAGTTTAAATTAAAAAGAAAAATCTGACAATAGTGTGGGCTTAGATTTATTATTTTTTGGGACAAAGTCCGGAAAGCGTTTAATGTCAAGGTCACACTGAAGCATTGACGCTGCATTAAAACCAAATACGATTTTATCACCTAAGAGATATGTCGGAATTCGTGAAAACGTATGTAACGTAACGCCTTTGCAATTCCTTGGGTGTCGAATATCAAAAATATTTTTTTTTCGACAACACACAAATTTCGCAGAATTAAAAACCAATATCTACCTCAAAAGACCCCGGAGATATGACGAAATGTGTATACAAACTCTGGAGATTGGATTTTTAAATAATGTGAAATTAGTTTTTAGGCGATTACATAAAAAAATTCTTAAAGTGAAAACTTATTTCCAATCTTCTCAGTTTCACGAGAGACCTACTTGTGAAAACATACTTAACTGCTTTCGAGAATTAAATATCGAAATATTAATAAAATGGTTTTTAGGCGATTACTTAAAAAAGCTGAGAAGTAAAAACAAATTTGATATCTCGTCAGACCTAAGAGATATGGCGAAATTTGTGAAACCGCATACAAACCCTTTGAATATTTAAAAATCCTGAAACAAATTTTTAAGTAAAAAAAAAACAAGAACCTAGTGAATTACTTTTCAGAGCTAAGATATCTGACAGCATTCGTGAAAACATACATAATCCTTATCCACCCTGTTTAGGGTTGAAAAACATAAAAAATTGTGGAGAAAAATTTTAGGCATTATATAAAAATCCCATGGAAGTAAAAACATATTCAGTATGTAATCAGACATATGGAGAAATTAATGAAAATGTGTAGAAAAGTGTAAACCCTCATTGGAGCTGAATTTAGAAAGAGAGAACCTGTAGAATTAAAATGAATTCAATATTTTAGAAGACCTTAGAGGATATGATGAACTTCGTGAAAATACATGAACCCGTTTTCCTTTTTGTTGTCCCACCTTCGTACGATATGGAGAATTAGATTATGTAAAGTATCAATTTTTAACTTAATAACCCTTTTAGCACATCGCAAGCTCTTCAAGTTTCTTGCATAATCCGTTTCCGATATAGGAAAACAATACCCATTGCACACCATACTTATCCTGTTAAGAATTATATTTTTAGATCACTTTAACAAAACTGTAAGTTTCAGCTAAACATCATTAGCAATTCTGCAGATATAAAACGTGATCACCCGCAATTGTTTTTCTGCTAGGGGTCGGGACTTATCTGTAAAAATTTCAAGATCCTCTCTTAAGCAGTTCTCGAGTAATGAGTGGCGATATTTTAAAAACTTCGTACATTTCCCAAGGCCCAAATGCTAATAGCTACACTGTTATTGATCTATATAAGTTCCAAGTTTCAACTTCTTATCATAAGCGGTTTCTGAGATGTAAAAACCAACTCATATAAAACGTTTCCAACATATACCGCGCTCTACACAAAGTGCCACTTAAAAAAAAGTTAATAGATAAAGGGTTTATGGGTTTAAGTTAATAGATAAAGGGCGTAAGGAGATTTTTTGGCAGTTTTGATGCTTCACTGGTCTGAAAACGTGAAAATTCAAAACATTAGACTGACAAAATTTTTTTTAAAGTCATACTCCAGGACGCGGTCACAGTCCTAGTATAATATCAGTTGTTACGCGATTAGGAGGACTTGGTTTTGGGCCATTACATAAAATCGAAAATGCATCTGTAGGCGATTATATGGAAAGTCTGTGGAAGTGAAAACCAATCTGATGTCTCATCAATCCTAAGAAATATGTCGAAAGCTTTACGTCCTATTGGAGTTGAATATCTAAAAATCCTGAAATCAACTTTTGGACGATTATGTAGGAAGCCTTAGGAAGTAAAAATTAATTCGAAATCTCATCAGACCTAAGAAATATGTAGGAATTTGTGAAAACATATGCACCCGCCTTGCACCCACCTTTGGGTTGAATATCCAGAAATTCTGAAATGAGTTTTTAGATATATATAAAGAAAGCCCGAGGAAGTGAATACCAATTCGATGTCTTATCACCCCTAAGAGATATGACGGAATTCGTGAAAACGAAATTAACCCGTTTATAACCTCTTAGGGGTTGAAAATGGAAAAAACTTGAAAACAAGTTTTAGTCGATTATAAAACAAAGTTGTTCAATATCTAATCAAACCCTAGTGATACGGCTGAATTCATCAAAATGTATAGAACTCCTTTACACTTCTTAGTGGTCGAATTTCAGAAAACACTGAAAACACTTTCTAGGCATTAATATAAGGAATCCGTGAAATGAAAATCAATTCATAATTTCAGAAGACCTAAGAGATATGACGAAATTCGGGAAAATGTATGCATTTCATTTTCACTGATCACTTTCTTAGCCCCACTTTCGTACACCAATAAATATTTAAAAAAAATTTTATCTAAATTACTTTTCTAATAGATCGACGTATAGTCACCAAGTTTCAACTTTTTTGCACATGCCGTTCTATAGATAGGAAAGACACACCACACCCCCGTAGCATACTACCGCTATAAAAAAATATATTTTTCCAACACGCCACTACAATAGCTCTATTTAAATACCAAGTCTTAGCTTTCCATGATTATAGGTTCTCGAGATGTAAAAATCGAAAAGTTTCCTCTTCACCCTCCCCCATACTCACCCCCTACACCCAGAGCCACAAACATTTTTTTCTTACAATTGGTTTATTAGGCCTACTTCTGGTAAAAATTCTAAGCATCTATCTTACACTGTTCTTGAGATATGAGACGTGAAAAATCCGTATCCCCTCCACTTTCATGCTCTACCGCCCTCTTAAAAAAATTTACTTTCAGCAAACTTTATTTGTCAACTTTTATACACAAACCGAATTCTCTTTTTCTACTGCAATTGGTTGGTGAGATATCGTAATCTAAAGTTTTCCAATCCCCACCTCCGCACGCCACTGCCCCCACTCAAAAATTTGTTTCCGATCTATTCTCCAAGTATACCCACAGATGTTTATTAAGTTTGAATTTTTTGACATTAACCGTTTAGGAGATATGGATTTTAAAATTTCTCGATCTCGGCTTTCGGACGCAACATTTTTCACCCCACTCTCACACCCCTTAACCCATATCAGCAATATTTTTGCAAATGGGTCCACTATCGAAGCTCTATATAAATTTCAAGTTTCAACCTTCTAACATAAGCGGTTACTGAGATCTAGAAACAAAAATTTTCCGTTTAAAACGCATCCCCCACCTCCTCCCTCAGTACTCAATCATAAATAATAATAATCAATAACAATACTTTATTATTAAAATAATAAAGTAAAATTAAGTAAAACCTGCATATTGGATGGGCGTTAATTAAACATGTTTTCCCCTAGCTAACCTATTTTGATTTCTTTTTGTCAGAAATTGCTTATACTAAGAAGTTAACAGTTGTTACATATATCAGACTAGTAGAGTAAATTTCAATTTGCACTCTCCTTATGAGGATCATAAAATTTGGGTGAAATTGGTGTTGAATATATTTTTACAACTTCTGTAATATCTCACATATTACTTTATTTAGATATGGAATTGATTCAACCCTCTTTAAAAACGCCTAAAAATCCTTTTCTTGCTAAATCGATATTCAACCTTCAAGTAGGTGAATATGGGTTGAATATGTTTTCACGAATTCCGTCCTATTTTTTAGTTTTGATTAATTATCGATTTGGCTTGTTCTTCTACGGGCTCATTATAAATATGTTAAAGAATCCATTTCGCTTAAAAATCAATTTGGTAAATTTTCAACCCAAATTGGGGTATATGGGGATGAGTATTTTATCACGAACTCCACCACACCCTCATTGCTCATTCACGATCAAATAAATACTAAATAATGGTTTCTCCTTTTGGGGCGATTCTCCTGTATATCCCAGGTGCACTTTCCAAATCCAGTATTATAAGAACATGTTCAGTGTTTGCATCATATATCCATAAGCTAGAAATTTTATGTGACCCATTTAACCCTTCCTGTTTTCCGTAAATCATAAAATGTACAAATAATTAAAATATTTACTTCATTTCGCCATGGCAAATACCCATTAAAAAGCCGGGCCATTACAATTATGAGCAAACTATACTTCATCTTTGCGAGTTATTTTACGCCATTAACTGAAATAGCCCAAAAGAAGAAAAACGAAGTGTCCTTGCCGAAAGCGTTTGTCGTCTTTCGCGAATGACAAAACTAAAACAAAACTTTTATAACACAACTCATTACCGGAAATGAGAGAAACAAGAAAAATATAGTGAAAGTTGTTAAGTTATTCTCGATTTTCTTTCCTCAACTGTTTTAAGTATGGAAAGGAATACGAACAAGTCCATAACTCCTTAGCTAACGATAGGCAGTATAGGGTGACACAAAATTTGTCTTTTGAAAATTGTTAAATTTTGTGTATTTTCTTATGGCATACTCTGCTCAGTTATTCCAGTAGAAAGGCCACCAAGATGTCAGATGACAAAATACGCTACAACACCTTTTTTATTTTTAATATAAGAAGCATTTTTTGTGCTTTTCAGTGCTGTTATTATAGTTCAGAAAAAACTATGCTAAGCCGTCCAAATACTTAGCTTCTTACTTCACAAATCATACGTCAAAAAAAAGTGGAAATGTAATAACGGAAATCTTCGCAATCTTCGATTTTGGGAAATTTCATCCAAATCTGCATTGAAATCACAAAACCAAATTACTTTGTCATGTTTACGTCAAAAAAACTAAAATTGTGTCATTTTGTATGTAAAGTCTACTCTCTTTTCTACTTCGTCAGCTGTTTAAAAACAAGTCAAGCAAAGCTGAGACACTAACCAAAATTTAGCTGGGACAGCAATCTCCTATACCGGATAAACTGTTATAACTAGACGTAGAAGACGCAAACTATTCGTATAATTCCCAAGAGCAATATCAACTCTAAATTGAACCACCCTGTATAGGGATTTTCATCGGTCGACCGATTACAGACGAAATGACGAGCGTAAGCCAATAGATCCCCATGATGGGAACTTTATTCAGATGACAGCAGTTTGGAAAGTGTAATTTCGGAGCAAAAGTCCTAAGAATGACCGCGAAAAAAATATATAAATAAAACCGAAGGATGACTGATTTATGTAGCGTCTCATTAAATAAAGTTCCGCTGTTCTTTCGTGGGCAATTAAGTGAATCACTAAACGTTTTCTCTGCTACATAAATTTCGAGTTTCCAGCTTTTATGCGAAATGTTTATTTTAGCCGATGGGAAATAACCAGCTGCGCTGAAGACGTTCAGTACGGACTCGTAAACTAAAAGACAATATTTATTTATTTTCGCATCCATAAGTTAGACGCTTTTCAACTAGCTGGAACGCTGCAGCTTGTTTGATTTTTCCTGAAGTTGCCACTGAAAGTTGTGGGCAATAATTAGGTTCTTCGGGCTGGAATTAATGATGCAAATTGGTTACGCTTTATTTGCATTTTCCATAATAGATGGTGAAATTGGTGGATCAGGATGAATTGGTCGCACAATTTTATCGCAATTATTTGGCTTAACCAAGTTGGAAATGTAATTCTGTTTCAATGCCTTGCGGAAACATTCACTGAAAGGCATGGAAGCATTACCATTCCATTTTCTCATGGCTTATTTTGTATTGATATACCCGGTTAGGAGAAAATGTTTGATCTAACTGCTTACCACCAGCATTAACAGTACCAGGCTTACTGAAACATTCTATGAATTGTAAAAGAATACAAGAAGAGTCTTCCAGGCCCCCGTGGGGCTACCACCGAGAGCTTGGGAAAATCAAACCTGGTCTAAGTCTCCAAAATTTTCTGACACCCGACAGGGTCTTGGCTCCCATGAGGCATGTTGCTTAAACCTTGGCCACCTTACCTGGTAATAGTGGAGAATAGGGAGCTGCTAATCCTCCTAAAGGTACAGGCACCATCGCAGTTATGGGGACCGCAAGCAACCTAACTCCGCCATTTAACGCTCTTTGAAGAAGATCTCACGAGAGTAAGGAGAAACCTACAATTTCTGGAACTGGCTTTAACGAGTACCAGAGGATCAACTCCCAAAGGATGGGAGTCATTGGGTAAGTAAGGCCGTATGTGTAGGAGACAAAGATCTCTGGATATATCTCCGGAGACCGCCAAAAGGGTCAAAATGAGTACATCTAACAGCACTGAACCCTTAAAGCCTGGTAATGAAGTCATGAAGGACCACCCCGTGATAGCTGTCATTGACAGAAGTGATATTGACGGTAGAATCATTCTCGATAAATGGAAAGTTATACAGAGTAAGTTATACAGCACCTCAACCTTATGATGAACCATCCTGTACCTGTCCCTTCATGACGGGATGGTGCTTGGCATCCGAGCCACATCAAACTCAGATCTTCCTCCTCATATGGAGGATCGCAAAGATGAAGGAGCCAAAAGACACCGTGTGAGTCGCGCCAATCGTAATCAATCCCTGGCTCTTCTTACTAACGTGAAAGGTTTATTAATTTCGGCCTTGACCAAATTACATTCAAGGTATACATGGCAGATGCGGAAGATCCCTTACCTTATGTGTCGGACACCCAGTTGAAGGAAATCGAGGCAGACACTGCTCTCCAAGTCAACCATAGTAGCGACTCTGAACTCCCTGATAGCAAACCGCTGAGAGAAATGACACCTACCTATACACCCTGAGAATTTGTAGAATATTCATGTAGTAAGCTTCTTTTAAATTTAATTTTTCAACCCTCGTGAATTCTTTGTCATAGTACCTTTCAGGATAATCGTATATGGATACTCTGGGAACGTTCCTTAGTTTTTTAACTTAATCAGTTCCTTCACAAAGTATATTTTAGCATGCGATTGTACGAAAAGTTGATATTGTTGTCTCGAATTCGATCATAGAAATGGCATTCAAGAAAAAATAACGAATTTTGGTAGTGGCAAACTAGTTCTTGTTTCAAGTTTCATCCAGGTTTTTTTTTTTGAAAGGACACATTTTTCTATGGTAAAGCGAAACAAACCACTGATTTGTATCTGTTTACGACCAGGTGATCCTTGCAAGTTAATACTTGCTGGTGTGGAATTTTGTTGGCGACTTCACAAGGGCAAAATTCCAGCTTATTTGATATTTGATCCGGCTCGACGGACCAATGTTAACGATCAGGAATATTTGATCTTGTTAGGTGATCTTGTTCAGTGATAATTTTGCTCGTTGAACAGGAGGGAATGAAAAGCTTTGAGATATGAGTTTTGATTTCGCGAACGAGAGTTGGATTCGTTGAAAACGTATTATCTTTGAAAAAGGTCCCCAGCTGAAGCAGCGTGCAGACAGGTTTCAAAGGTTTCCGCTAATTTCGCGAATGAGAAGTGTTTCGTTGAAACGTATTACCTTTGAAAAAGGTCCCCCCAGGTGAAGCAGCGTGAAAACAAGTCTCAAAGGTTTCCGTTTGCTACTGATTTAGAATAATTACCTTTCCAAATATTGTTCAAGCAGCGTTGATGCGAATCGCAACTAGATATTTCGATAAAGTACACTATCCAAAAGAGATCGTTTTAACGGCGGATGCGCCTTTTATAGGGCCATGTAGCTTTGTCTACCGTAGTTTTGATCGAGCTACACAGTCAACGCCGTCAGTCCGGCCCATAAAAGTAGACTGTGGTGAATTTTTAAAGTTTAGCTTTAAAGATGTGTTTGAAGTTCAAACAGTATCAGATGCTAAAATTTAAAAAGCACTCTTCAATTCCGATATTTACGGTATTGAATCAGTACTGGTATTCATGGAAATCTTAACGGGTCTCGGTATTATAGGACTACTTGCTCTTTATCATCGCCTATTTACATATCGAAATCGGTAGCATGAACAATATAAATGTTTTTGAAAACTGATTGCTTCAACAAACTCGTGACAACTCAAGAACATGTTGAGATATGAAGCAAATAAATTCTTGTTTAATTATTTCGTTTCCAAACTCTATTAAAAGTCACAAACTCTTTCTCACTCCTCTATTATTATCCCCAGCTATAATTTAAATTTTGGTCTACCGATTGCAGTATATTTCTATATCATCACAGCAATTAAATCATTTAAAATCCATTTAATACCCAATCCTCCACTCAATTATAAATCGCTATGAGAAAAACCATTTAATAGTGAAAATAGCAATCCGATTATTTAAACAAAACCACATTAGAATTTCGGCAACGTTCCACCATGAAATTTAGTTTAAATTAATAAACCACGTCTGCCGTACAAACTGCCTTCCACTTTATTTCTATCCACCAAAACTTCCCCAGAATTAAATGTATTAATTACATTTTCACCAATAAAACACCCCCATAGCTCAGCGAATAAATTACAATAAGTTCATTTCGTCTAATTTTAGTAGAATTGCGGTTCTTTTTGAAAATTTCGGCATTTCTGCAACAAGTTGTCTTTCATTTGGCAGGGTACACGGTACAAAAAGGGTTAACCCCTATGCTTGGTTGCACCCTCTTTAGTTGTACCCTAGTAGAGCAGAGTTCGTGTTGTTAAATATACGAGTAGTCAACAGTTTTCCAGTGAATAATTTTCTCTGCCATGAAATTACTTTCATTACCGCGAAGAAAAGGATCCATGACGGCAAGAACCTCTGTCGAGTATGTGGAATTGTGGATTCGTCCTGGAACAATTTGCTCATCTCCGTGCATACGATATTTTGTCAAATGTTTATCTCAAGGGCTTAGACGAAGAGTTCCTTGGGTCGGAAATTAATCAACAGGAGCTTTTCTACAATTTACTCCTGTACAGTGCTCGCACATCTGAAAGATAAATTACGGTTGGTTACAGAAATGGTAAATTGGAAAATTTATAACAGATTTTAGGTGCTATAGTAAACTTTAATGTCGAGAAGGAAATTATGCATTTCGTTAGGTAGTTTTATAGGTCGGATCTATCTTAAGCCGTAATTCAGTCAGATTTAATGGCGAGATGAACTTAGTTAAAATGCTGAAAATTGTAAAGCCTTTTTATAGCAGCAATATGAAGCCCATAGCATAATTTAAGGTTATTCTAGGAGAAATTTGCTAAGATTAGGTAAGACCATCTTTATTCCTAGCATAATTACAACCTGTGGCTATTTCTTTAACTCAGCGGTTACAATGAGTGAATATATTGGTAGACAGATTGATTTGTAACCGATGGCGGTCTTATACCCATGGAATATGGCTTAAAAAAGTAAGAAAACCTGGAAAATATTTATTTACTATTCAGGCTTTCATGGGTCTTCTAATGTACTGAAAAATACTTTAAATTTTAAACAAATCCGTTGCCGTCCTCATTAGGAAAAAAAATACATCAATCATAAACAGCTGGAAATTACCTTTCATCGCGCTTTCATTGACAAATTGAATATTGTTACATGTAAACCTGGCAACCGCGTAACTCGATCGGTTTCGCATAATAGAAACAGCAACAACCGAATACCTAAGCTGCAAAATAACCCAATCAAGAGCCTAGTTGAAGTATATAAGGGGGCGGAGCAAATTCGATCGTGTTCCCCTTCTCATTGAATGTTCTCGCATGCACCAGAATAGCGTGGCAGATCAAAATTCTCGAAAGCTCTCAAGCCTACTAGAAATGTCCACACGATCACCGAACGAACATTCAAGAACACTCTCGACTACAGCCAAGTAGTATAAGCAGGCGAAGCTTTCAGCGAAAAGATAGTAATTTTTACTACGCTGTGACAGGTAGCGAGTATTACGCGACCTTATTGGTGGAAAGCGATCGATAGCGTGTGATCGAGTCAAGAGATATAAAAGTGGGCGGTATTGCCATACAGAGTGAATTATTAGTGAAGAAGAATTAATAGTGCGAATAAATAAGTGATAATTTTTTTTTGATTTTTAACGAATTGCGTTTTTACTTCAAATCCGAGCGAACACCTAGCTCGCAACAATATGTATGGCAAATATTCAATTTGTCGATAGAACTTTAAATGAAGGGTACGTTTAAAAAATTATCTTTTTTCCTCTATGTTAACCGTCCTTCACAAAACGATATTAAAAATTAGCTTAAGTTACAATAGAAATTTTCAAAAAAATCTATTTTTGTTTTTTAACAAACCGTACCAGGCATGGTTTTGCAATTTTACTTCATTATTTTTTAATAAAAGAAAAGTATTGTGATGAACTTGAAATTTCCAAAAAATTTGCAACCCTGAAATTTTGTATTTTCACATTTTTAGAAAAAAAATGTCCGTCTGTCCGCCGTAGACGCCGCGTAAAAAAATTTTGGATTATAATATCTTCCGAACCAAATGTACTAGAAAGATAAAATTTGGTTTCTGTACCTATATATCTACTGAATGTAAAATTTTTGAGGGTGGTGCGCAAAAGTGGAAGGACATCCATTTTTCCAAAAAGAAAATAATTTTTATATCTCAAGAACTGTACCAGATATGATCTTGAAAATTTTACAGGAGTTCGGAGTTCTAGTGGAGAAAAATTTTGAGGGTGTGGGTGTAGGAGGAATGGTGGGAGGGGGTGGAAATTAAAAAATCCAAATTTGTATTTCTCGAAAGCCGCAAAGGATAGGAAGCTAAAAATTGACAACTGTATAGAGCTACTATAGAGACATAACAGAAAACAATTTTTGATTGGGGTAGCAAGGTACCGGGGTTATGCTAGAAAGTTGAAACTCAGTACCTGTATATAGATATACTTCCAGAATAATTAAGGCAAACAAAAGTTCAGATATTCATTTGCGTACAAGGGTGCAGCAAAAAAAATATCCGTGAAAATGGTTTTCATACATTTTCACGAATTTCGTTATGTCTTTTAGACATGTCGAGATATCAAAGCAATTTTACTTCTGCATATTCTTCAAATAAGCGTCTAGAAACGTTTTTCCAAATTTTTTGATATGCAACCTAAAGAATAATGAGGAGGCTATTTGGAATGTTGTTTTTTAGGTTGTCAGTCGCATAGTAACCTACACCGCATTTCAGGATTAAACGCGTTCCGGACTTATACCCATAAAATGATAAAGTTACGCCCATACTGTTGGCAGATTTTTACAATAGTCAGACTCAGTACACCTGTGGCGGAGAAAAAATTTTGGGGGTAGGTGAATAGGGGTGAGGGTGCTTATTCTAGAGAACCGAAAGGAGAGAAACATAAAAATGGATGGCTATATAGATCCCTCATAGGGACATCCCAGAATTATAAACTTTCCCACAGTGGAACCAAGATACGTGGATGTGGGTGGTTTTTCGTATCTCAAGAACGGCTAATGCTACTTGGTACGTACATATATATAGATGTCACGACTTTCGTTATATCTTTAAGGTCTGGGTAGATACCGAATTAATTTTACTTCTGCGTGCTTTTCATATAAGCGCCTAGAAACAGCTTTTATAATTTTTTGATATTCAACTCCTAAGAGTGTGTAAAAGGTGTAAAAGGGTTGTATATGTGTTCACGAATTCCAATCTATTTGTTAGGTCTAATGATATATCAAACTCGCTTTGACTTCGAATACGCTTTTAATTCTATAGGGCTAAATAATTTCATCAAAAATTATTTCAGAATTTTGCGATATTCAACCCTAAGGGGTTTAAGTTGTTACGAATTCCGACATATCTGTTAGATCTGTTGAAATATCGAATTGTTTCTTACTTTAACGCGCTTTCTATACAATTACCGAACAATTGAATTTAGAATTTCTTGATATTCAACCCCTAAAGTGCTATGTCGATATTTTATCACCTATGTTTTTATTGAAAAAATCTGCCAACTGTCTGGGCGCTACTTCATTATTTTTTGGGTAGAAGTCCGAATCGCGTTTAATGCTGACATGCGATATAGGTTGCTATGGGACTGACAACCTATGGAATTACCAGGTGGCTAATTGGAACGTTATTTTGTGTAATGTTTATCAGATCACCGTTCTTAAGTTTATGGTGTTGCTTATTGGCAATCAAACAGTCAATAGGTCAATAGTTCAAAGTTCTATTATGTACGTATTATCCATTTTCTGTTCTATAAATGCAAAATTTGCTTTTGTGATAAATATGAATACTGTGGTGATAAATATGAATTTTTGACGGCCGTCCCAAATATAAATAAAATAACCAAAAAATTATTTTGCAGTCATTAAATGGCCAACAAATTATTTCGGTTGGATGGAGGTTTTAGCAACAACCAAAATGGTTTCGACTTTCTATCTAAGAGGGCGTACCGACTTAAACATAATATTGATTAAAACTTAGTTAGAGTTATATAGTAAAAAGTTATATTCTTATGACTGCACGATGTCGGCATGACGTCTGAGCGACGTCAGGATGAGTCATGCTATCTTGAAAGATTTCGTATGTTCGTTGGGACAGAATAGTTTTAAGGTAAAAGGAACTATTGTCGAATCACTTTCATTTGTGAGTAAAGTCCCGATTTATTCGAGTTGAAATTTGCTCGGGAGCCCACAATAAGTTTCAGGTATAATTGGAAATGCGAGAAATTCTTAAAGCCTTACATTCTTGTCGTGGTACAAAAACTATTTTTATATTTATCTTGCGGTTACTCCAAAGAAATTGAAAAATCAAACCATGCTGCTGTATGAAATTTACTCTTACCTTTCTGCCGGTGCTCTATTTTTAAGCTTTGACAAAATCTAAACAGAAATACTTTGTTATTAAAAAATAATAAAGTAAAATATATATCTTTAAAACTGCAGAGATCCAAATAAACGGAATGGTAAAAGTCTCATTAAAACCGGCCCAGTAGTTTATGAGTTAAATGTACAGAGAAACCAAAACCTAGTTTCACCACATTTCGATTAAAGTGCTTTTTATAAGAATTTTATACTCTAGATCCAGCCTTAAAATTTAGAAGCAGGAGTATTCATAAATACGTACCCTAGAAAATTGCCAATAACTTCCGGTTGCTTCAAAATTTTATAATAGTTGCAGCTAAAGACATGAATATGAAGAAAATCCCTTGAGTCCTTCGTGTAGCTACCATACAAAAATACTCTAAAAATTTCTCCACTCAATTTACGGAATACACCATAACTCAAGATCTCGTTTAGACATGAAATTTGTTTTGTGTGAAAATGAAGTGCTACTTTATTATTTACTCAAAAATCCCAAACGATTGGATTTTAAAAGATAATTATTGGTTTTAACTTTTAAAGTTTTGCATTTCTAGAAAATGTTTTAGTAGTTAGTAAGTTAAAGTCAGGTTGTTTAAACTGAAACAATAAAAACCTGCATCCGCATAAAAATAGAATATACCAAGCTTCTTCCGCATCGAAAACAACAGGTCCTAAATGTATGAAGAATGGGAATAGTGACGATAATTAGGCTAACAAATTTATTCGACTTATCATTTTGTCAAAATAAATCGAATTTCACCTAAAACCGTTACTGTTCTTTGAAGATAATTTTCACATTATATATGTCCTATGGTGCTGAAAAGATGTCGTAAATTGTTTGGTGGCAGTTCCTTACCTTTAAATTGCCATATTTTGAACAGTACAGGAGTGAGAAGACAGACGATATATTGTGCTTTTTTGAGGTCCACTTGCGCTGAAACGTGAAAATAAAAAAGTTAGGAAAACTTGTTTTTGGTTAACTTTAAAATTAATAAAGTAAAACTAGATACGTTTGACTGCAGTTCAGATACAAGAAGTTCGCCTTGGTTTGCAGTGAGACAACTGAAGTTATCGAAGCATTCCCTTATTATGACAGTGACTTAATCAAGACTGCTTCAACGTGGGTACTCTAACTCCTATGTAAATGAAGTCAAATGAATTCCATACAAATCGAACCATGGTCCAAACTAATCAACCCTTTCGATTTGCTTATTTCCACTTTATATCAAAATATCGATAAACGCGTTCTAACTCGTAGCAGTAAATATCCTGCCAAGGAAACTTTTCCCGGAACATCTCATCCTTGGATTGCACACGTACGAGTATCTGCAAAGTAATGATGCAGTATTGCGCTCCGGTACAACCTCGGGATGATTTGATAGCTAGAGCAGAAATGTTTGCTATTTAAAATTCTGCGCACTCTTAAACATCGTCACACACTTGAAAATTCTTTCAATTACCTTCAGTTTAATTAGGAATTGCGATGAAATAAAACGTGCCATGAGAAGTTAACGTCGAATCTCTCCCGGTGTACGGTCGAGATACTTTCAGAAGTTCTGTAATCGATTTGAAGAAGTGAAAATAAGTTTCTCCGGTGAATGGAAAATAAAGTATGCAGTTTTTCATGACCATAGAAAAGTTTACTTACAAAGTATTTTTTATATGCTATTAAACATTTGTATAATAACTAGCAGCTATATTTGCTTGTCAGGTGATCTGATTTATGGCAGTAGAAATCAACATTCAGAAATTTTATTGGACCTTTGTTTTGGGAACTAAAAGAGGGTGTAGTGCGTATTTTAATACTTTATCTAGCAAACAGGCGAATCGAAAATTTCAGCTTTAAAGCTGTACGTTTCTTTAAATATATTCTTATATTTCTTTGCCAGGTTAGTTTTTTAATCGGAAAATTTGTTAAATTGGGCTATTTATAAAAAACCTAAGTTTGCGATATCAACAAAAGTATCCACTCGTCACACTTTCTGCTAAGCAATTTTTTCAAAATATTTGCTTCCTACTGAACTTAAAACCAAAAATAGGTTAGTTCAAATTTGTAGAGCGTTAAGTTTTTTTATAATCGGAGTTCTTTCTTAAACATTGCTCTTACCATAGCATTTTTGTAGGTCTAATTTTTGTTCTGATTTTTCGACAAAGTGCAATTTTATATTTTTTTTTAAATAACATTTTTTCTTACTCGTAAATGTATGTAAAGAAAGTTGTATATAGCCGATTGTCGCACAAAATCTCTTTTTATTAAAAGGTCCGGAAAAACTTTTTTTTTAACAAAATTTTAAGTGGCTATATTTTCACAAGAATGACAAATTTCATTAGAAAATAAGTCAGAAATGTCTAGTCTCTAGTCCTACATAAGAAATAATTGAAATCAATTGAGAAAAAAAAATATTTCCCTTATTATAATACTGAATCCATTCTTAAATGGCTTACTGTTCTTGAAATAACACTAATTGAGAAAGTTTCAGAGCTCACTTTTGGTTGTTTACAGTTATAACATTGTAGTGACTGTCAATACGATAATAAAAAGAAATGTACAGGCTCAATATAAAATTTTTCTTCAAATCCGACTCGACGGATTAAGAAAATTCAACGTTTTTTTTAAGGGCTACTAATTTTTCATCAAGAACTTAATTATCGCAAGGAGGGCTCAACCTCGAACAGTGAATCCTTAGTAAGTACAAAGTCAGATTCTGCCAGCGTGAGGTCTCTTTTTATGGAACAAACGATATTAGCTTTATTTTAGTAAAGGGTCATCCATTTCGAGTTTTAGGATTTTGGAACCCTGCAACTTCCATCCGGCACAACTTCATGGTTGAGCAGTTGAGAGTTGACCATTTACGAATATGGACCGATTTACGATCGCTCTACGCACTAAAGTTGTTCAATTGTACTACAGACATAGCAATTCTGTAGTAACTGTGTTTCGAAATTTACGTGTTTATTATGGCCGAAATAACCGACCGACTGAGCAAGCAATTCGCAACATTGTCAACAAATTCGAGTGGATTGGTACAGTGGCGGTCATATTGCTTTTCCAAGGGGGGGGGGGGCATTGAAGTTCAGTAGATACTGTATAGAAAATTGGTGCAGTTGCCGTTAATTCAGCGTGGATGGAAATTGTGCAAATACTATATATGGTCGCTGCGGTTGGTACTTACCGCTTAAAAATATCAACTTTTCATTTCCGCATCTAAATCGCCAGATTTTGGCAACCGAATTTCAGAAAATTAAAAAGGATTAACATAGCTCTGAAGGAATTTCTTTAAAATCGTTCAATTTATCAGCTGATTGTATAATATCGAACATTTGAACCTGTGTTGTATGATTTTAAGTCTTTTGGTAATAGGAAATTGAATAGCAGGAACTAGAAAATAAAATTAATTGCTTCCAAAGCTTGGTGAACATAAGTAGAAGTTCAGTAGAAGTCGATGTCGGTTTTGATTTCGACAAAATTTAGAAGCCCAAACAGACAGAGATCTCTCACATGTATGAGAAATCTAGTAGATTTTGAGAGTTTTGTTAGAATTTCGAGATTTCACCAAATCCAGATTGAAATCTTTGGATTTAAATTAGCTGTTTTTTGAGACCACTAGAAAAGTAGTATATTTAATTTTTATTAGTTCTACTATCATACATGAAACTGAATATTGGGCATTAAGATCCGAACCCTATATCTCATAATCTAAAGACTTCAGACCCGACGAAGAAGTGATCACCCCAGTTATTAAGTTATCCTACAATACTTAAAATCTACAAAATAATATTTTATGTCAATGTAATTTATTTGGTATATATACATATTCACATAGTCTCCTTATTGAATCGATCTATAGTTTAGATGACTGCCACCATAACCTAACCTAACCTACTCCCCTAATTTAAAAATTTAAAAAGAAAAAGTCGGAAATTCTCTAAAACTATTTTCAATTATTATAACTTCATAAGCAGTATCTTATACCTTATTTAAATCGTAAAATTTTGGCAAGCAGATTTTGAACGCTCTGAAAACATTTGTTTTACAACGACTATGGTGATAAAATTTCTAATTTATTTTGTAAAAGTTAACTTTTGGAAAGGAGGAAATTTAAATTGAATGAACAAGAGTCGAAAGCTTGCATTATCATGCAATTTTAAATTTTGTAATATTTTATACAGGTAGTTGTGGTGACAGATAATTTCAGAGATTTCTTTGTATTGAAAAATTTTTCCCAGAGATTTTTTCCGCGGTACCTCTTATTATGGTCCTAATTAGTGTAAAAAATATATGTTTTAAGTTTCACCCCGATCAGAAAAAAAACAAATTTGAGATTCCGAAAAATGGGTCCCGATGTATTGACAAAATGGCCAAATAATATTATTCTGGGGATGATTATAATTCTAAATATATAGGTTATGTACCATCGGAAATACCATCTAGTGGTCGTAATGAGAAGGTGAAGTTTTTTATATTTAATCGGCTTCGACCGTATTTTGATAATGGTTAATAATACGAAGTTCGTGTCGTCGGCAAAAATATCTGATTTCTAACGCTCAATATTATTTTATAGAAAGACAAAACGGCTCAGAAAGTCCTTCACCAAGTACGAAATAAAAACTATTACGGATTAGTGATTAAATGTCAAGAATCATCTTTTTCGACCTTGCTGAAGGACTTTATTCTTTTTCTCATAACATTGAGCATCTACCGATGGCACTAACTTCGTATTGTTTACCGTTACAAAGTTACGCTTAATAATTAATTTTTTAAGAAAAACTTCAATTGCTGAATTTAAGCACTAGATGGCATTTTCGATGGTACACCAACCACCTATATATTTAGAATTATATCACCCAAAGAATGATACTATATGGGCCCTATGTCGATATCTTGGGAGTATACGGAATCTTACACAATTTTGGTTTCTTTAAGACTCTTGAGGCACGTATTCCCCATACATTATCGAGATGAAACTTAAAATGTATTTTTTTAAACTAGTTCGAGCCATTGCGATGGTAGCTGTGAAAAAAATTAAAAATTTTTAAATTGAGTGATTAGCTTTGATTACGGTTTGAACTACCTTTTTTAGCAGAGTAGATTTAAAATTCTTCCAAATATGGGAAAATTATTAGAACACATAATGAAAATTGTCCAAGTATAATCCAAATCCAAATTTTTCAAAATTAGTTTCAAACAGTAAAAGCTACATCCTTAACATAACCCAAAGATCGATTATATACACTACCGTGCAAAAGTATAAGGACATCATCCAAAAAATCGATTTTTTGAATTTGTGATTGTTTTTTATTGTGTTCAACAGCATTTTTTGATTAAATCTTGTATATAAACTAGAAAATAGACTTTTTTGTTATGATTTACATATATTTGCATTAAATTAGCTAATTATTATGAGTCAAAATGATGGAATTATGAAGGAACCAAGAATTCTTATTTTTAAGTAACATCATTTTTGCGCTGTAATTTCAAATATAATTACTATTATTTTATTTTAAACTATTCATTCATATGGGTGCTAATGTCTTAAACAGTCATTTTGGATCATTTGAGTGCGTGTCAAAAAAATAACGGTTCTTTGCGCCCTCTGATGTGTTCTGTGTGCACTAGAACTGTTAAATTCATTCCCGTCATTGTTTACACGCACAAAACCGATTGTGATAGCTGAAACTGGCTCGAAAAAAGGAAATCTCACTTGAAACACGTTCACAGATACTTATTCTGAAAAAAGTGGGTAAAACAATTCGAGAAATCGTAAATATTGTTGGTGTTTCAAAGTGTGGAGTTGAAACCACGTTGAAGCGGTTGGCCGAAACCAACTCAAATATTAATCGAAAACGCTCTGGCCGACCAAAAAAAACAACTCAAGCTGATGATCGACACTTTTTATTGATGAGCAAGCAAAATCGGTTCAAAACAGCACCAGACATTCGTGCCGAAATCAACGAAACCCTCACGAACCCAATTTCGGATGATACTGTCAAACGTCGTTTGCGAGAGAATGGATATTTTGGACGCGTTGCTGTGAAAAAACCACTTCTACGACCACAAAATAAGTGGAAAAGATTATTGTTTGCTCGAAAACATAAAGATTGGTCATTAGATCAGTGGAAATCTGTGTTATGGACCGATGAATCAAAGTTCGAAATTTTTGGATCCAGTATGTTCGTCGAAATAAAGATGAGCGGTATAATCCCCAATGTATTGCGCCAACAGTTAAACATGGCGGAGGCTCCGTGATGGTCTGGGGGTGTTTCAGCTACGATGGTGTTGGAAAACTGGTCAAAATCAACGGAATAATGCGGAAGGAACACTATCACAATATTCTTCAACGAAGTGCCATTCCATCTGGCATTGGTTTGATCGGCAACGGATTTATCTTTCAACAAGATAATGATCCCAAGCACACCTCCCATCTGTGCATGAACTATCTACGGTCCAAGGAAGAGAAAGGTGTGCTCAAAATCATGGATTGGCCGCCGCAATCCCCTGACGTCAACCCGATCGAATTATTATGGGATGAGCTCGACCGGCAGGCGAAGAACATGAACGTGACCAGTGAAAAACATTTGTTCGACAGTCTAAAAGTGGCTTGGGACAATCTCGCAACTGAAACACTTCAAAAATTGGTCGAAAGGCTTCACAGAATTTGCGTTGCAATAATCAAAGCACGAGGTGGACACATTGATGAAAAAAATCTGATTTGACTTGTCGTGATATTTTCGGTATTTTTAAATATTTTTGTACAAAATTTGCGTGTAATATACATAAATCATAACAAAAAAGTCTATTTTCTAGTTTATATGGTATACAAGATTTAATCATAAAATGCTGTTGAACACAATAAAAAACAATCACAAACTCAAAAAAATCGGTTTTTTGGATGATGTCCTTATACTTTTGCACGGTAGTGTATATGGATTTATATTCGAAATTTTATTACTTTCCGATTGAAATATTAAAGATTAAAGAAAGACATAAGAGGAAATCATATTTAATTGCATTAAACTTTATTAAGCGCATTAGACTTTATTAAGTATATCTATTAATCTAATAGTCTGATATTATTTTTCTTTAAAGCAGACGTGATAAAGTAATCATGGGTGACGAATCTGTTAGGGGGGCCATGGCCCCCATGGCCCCCCCTATAACCGCCACTGGATTGGTAGTGTTTGTGATATTATGAGGCCTGTGCATCATCGTAACGTTCGTTCGACCGAAAACATTGTCGCTGTGCTTGAAACGGTGGCCGAGAACCCAAATCTGTCGATTTCATGGCGTGCTCAGCAATTAGGCCTATCCTATGGCTCCCTTTGGCGAATTTTGCATTTGGATTTGCATTTACATCCTTATAGGATCCAATTGACTCAAGAGCTAAAGTCACAAGACCATTGGATGCTGGAACAACAGCAATTGGATGCTGATTTTTAAAAAAAATCTTCTTCAGTGATGAAGTGCATTTTCACCTTACTGGCTATGTGAATAAACAAAATTGCCACATCTGGGTAGAGGAAAATCCACATGGGATTCAAGAAAGGCCATTGCATGCACAAAACGTGACTGTTTGGTGTGCATTGTGGGCAGCAGGAGTCATTGGTCCTTTTTTCTTCGAAGACGATCCAGAACGAACGCAAACAGTCACAAGTGAGCGCTATCAAAGCATGCTGCGTGATTCGTTCTGGGATCAAATTGAAGATTTTTATTTGGACATGTGGTTTCAACAAGATGGTGCACCTGCCGACAGAACACGTCCAACAATTGAACTGTTGCGTCAGAAATTTCCAGACCGTGTAATTTCACTTTGTGGTGATGTAAAGTGGCCCCCGAGATCGTGCGATCTAACGCCTCTTGATTTCTTTCTTTGGAGCTACGCAAAAGAACGTATTTATGCAAACAATCCTCAAACTCTGTAACAATTAAAAACCAACATTCGTGAAGTTATGGCCGAGATAGAGCCCGAAATGTGTGAAAAAGTCATCGAAAATTACCTAAAATGGATCGAGTCCTGCAAAAGATCCAGAGGAGGACATTTGAACGATATTGTTTTCCAAGTTTAATGGTATACCCCAAATATTCATTTAAAATAAAGAACAGGAATAAATTCGCAAAACTGGGTGTTTTATTTAAAAAACAAATCCTAAAGCTGAAAATGGATGACCCTATATTAGGTTGCTAGTTTTCGAAAAGAAAGTGATTGTGTTTCAAAAATTACGACTTTAGCTAATTAAACGGTCAAAGAAATATTATGCTCGACAAATTTCTTCATTTTAGAGTCATAGTGAAAACCCTCAGTTTTTGATGTTGGCACCTGTAATTTACGCTTCAAATCTGTTGTTGAAATTTTTTTTAAACAAAATCGTATGTCCGGAACCAGGTCAATTTTAATCGGGACACTCTGGACTGAAAAAAATTTGATTCGATTAACAGGTAGCTGAGGACCTTTTCGCTCGGACCTGTCCGATTTTAAATGCTCCCTTTCATAGTAGATCTGGCTCGAATTACAAAGCTGAAAAGAATATTGGTACAATTTGGGAAAATAGGAAAAAATAACATAATAATTAATTATGTCCCATCTGTACACTCGGACAAAGTTCAACACACTGTCGAATCTTTTTTGCTAATATGTAGCAGTGTGACCAGACCTTTGGTTCAATTTTCCAGGTTTGTTTTATGCGGAAATTATGTATGCAGTTAAAATTCATGGTCTAATTTGAAAGTGGTCGAAAGAAGCATAGGGCCGGGTTCAATTGACAGGTGGTTCGTTTATAGAGTGTCCCGACAAGCAGGTTTCGCTGCATAAATTGCATTGCATTGATGAGTTGTCAAACTGAATATTTCTCATAACAAACACAAGAGAGAGTTCTTTTTCGAAAAATCGTAAAACACTGAACTGTAGATCGAGCTTCAGGGAAATCTCAATTCGTTGGAAATTTTATGCTCCACTAATTTGATTAAATATAATACATTTTTGCTCTAAATTACTGTGGAAACAAAATTATAGCAAACAAAAAGATTTGCCATTTTTCAAAGCGAATAATATTCGTGGTTGTAGACTTTGGATGTTCAAAAGGACTCGAAAATTAATAAATTGGCCAACTAGGGAGCTATTCGTGACCTTTAGCAAAGCGGTGTTTGTCTTTTACATTGCTCCTACCTTAAATGTTGTTCAATCCATACATGTATTCAAAATTTTGGATTATTGTCTTTACGTGTTATGAAGTTATTGTGTAAAGATCTTTTATCATGTTTTTTATGAAATTTCCTCTTTTAGCTAACCGAAGAAAGGTGTAGAAGAAGTTTTATCTCTTCCTGTTTGGCGTAGTTTTAATGATTATACAATTTGAATGAAAGAGCGTATTTTTAGGCACTTTTGTATGGTAGCAACTCAAGCAGGAACGTTGAACATCACACCATTCATTTTCTAATTACAAAAGTGTAAGCAACTAAGTATTTTATGTACAACAACTGTAATACGCACCGCAAGGTTGTCATAAGCATTAATTAAAGTCGTGTAATGTACGAAACATTGACCATTAAGTCGTGTCTCGTAGTTGTCACGCCATTGTTTTATTAAATTAAACATAGAAATTGTCCGGCGATACTCTTCAGAAAAATGTGTAATCCTCGGATAACAACTGTTTCGACAGATTAAACTAAACCCCAAAACTCTCATTAAAAAGCTGTTGGAGCTACTTCTTATGAAATTTCTGTCAGGATGAGCAAGTGTTTGTTTCTTATTTCTAAAGAAGGCAAACGACGAAAAAAACTTTACAAAACTTTGCTTCAGTTATCGGCCTGTTTCTGACTTAAGGGCCAATAATGACAACAAACGGAAACTTTTTTAAATTAAAACGAAATTTTGTACCATTTTTTTTTTAAACTAAATCTGTCTCATTATTCGGCCCTTTTTTCTGAAAGATTCGTAGGTCGTAGTGAGGGCGGCAAATTGTAGCGTTTTCACTACGGTCAAAATGTTCCAGCCGGAGAAGTTAATTAAACTTTTAACCAAGTCAGATGAGCCTCGACAAGCGTGCCAGATGAGTAGCAGAATAGTGTCAGAGGGTTTTTGGAAAATTTAACCAATAAACGGTTTTCGGAAATTGGTCCTGCGGGAAGGTGTACGTGTACAAGGCGGTATACTCGCGAAAAAATTTAAGGAAACTTGTTAAAAGATAGGGTTATAATCGTTTTCGTGGTTATTAATTGGTGTTCCTTTTAATTTGGGTTTTAAATGACACTTAAAATCAATGGGCTAATAAAAAAATTGGATGGACCTTTTGCAAACTTGTCCTAATTAAGGCAGTTCAAAACCGATAAATTTGTTAAAGTCTTCAAAAGATCTGCTGAGTATTTTGAGTGTAATCCAGCCCAAAAGTGTGTAACGTCTAAAACGGAACCTCGGACGAAAAAAAGTTAGGTATAATTTTAGTTTATTACTTTTATAATAAGGGATTGTGATCGATTGGAAATTCCAAAAAAATTTGCTAACCTCATATTTGGTATTTTCACTTTTCAGAACTAGTAAATCCCATAAAAGAAAGCGGAAAAGTCCATCTTACCGTGCGGAAACGCGTTTGAATTCTCGTAGCTCCCAAGCCGTTTTAACTAAAGTTAAATTTTCTTAGTAGGTCGATGGATTGAACCCTTTAAGTGGATATATTTTAAGGTGATGAGTGAGCGTTTTAGGCGAAAACTGTTCAATTCCATTTGTCAAGAACAGCTTATGCTAGAAAGTTGAAACTTTGATTTTATATGGAGCTGTGATAGTGGAGCCATTTGGTTGACGTGAGTGGTGGTTGGCAAGGAGAGGGGGGACAATGCTTCAGAAATCATCGAAAGCTGGATAGGAGGTTCCCGTCAGAGAGTTGAAACTTTTTGATCGTTTGTAGGCCTATTAGAGCGTATTTTAGAAATAACTGTTTTAAGAGGTTTTCATGATTTGGTTTTGGACCATTATATGAAATCGAAAATGCATCTGTAGGCGATTATATAAAAAGTCTGTGGAAGTGAAAACCAATCTGATATCTCATCAATCCTAAAAAATATGTCGAAAGCTTTACGTCCTGTTGGAGTTGAATATCTAAAAATCCTGAAATGAGTTTTTAGATATATGTAAAGAAATCCCGAGGAAGCGAAAACCAATCCGATGTCTTATCACTCCTAAGATATATGACGGAATTCGTGAAAACGTGTTCAACCCGTTTCTTAGGGGTTCAAAAAAGAAAAAAATTTGAAAAACGGTTTTATGTGTTTATTAAACAAGCCCGTGGAAGTGAAAAATTATTCGATATCTAATCAGACCTGAGTGATACGGCGGAATTCGAGAAAATGTATGAAATCCTTTTACACCACCTTGGGGGTCGAATTTCGAAGAATCCTGAAAACACTTCATAGGTATTTATATGAAAATCCGTACAATAAAAATGAATTCAATATTTGTGAAGACCTAAAAGATATGACGAAAATCGTGAGAATATATGGATTCCGTTTTCACTGATAATTTTTTTGTCCCCCTTCCGAACTCCAGTGAATAGGGTAAACTCAGAAAAGATGCCCCACTGGGATAGATACCCCAGTTCTAAAAGATCCAACTTCCATAAACAAAATCACATCAACTTTGTAATATATTGCGACCTCTTGTTTACTCGTATGCCCATTATGTCTGACGACGTTCATGCGAAGCGATATTTCAGGATATAAGTATTCTTGCGTCTAAAAATTCATCAAATAATTATTTCGCTGTTCTGAATAAGTGCATTTAATTTTTATGTATTTAATTTTGTCACTCATAGTATAATGTTGTTATGTTATTTTATACTTTTAAAATTGAGGAGGCATCTATCCTCCACGAAAGGGATAGTTGCCTCGTTTTCCGAGAGGTAGTTGCCCTTTGAGCCGTCTTAGGTAAATTAGTTCTAAGTCGAAAAAATAATGTTGTGCTTACGGTATTACAAATTTTCCTTACTTTTAATTTTTTATTGAAGTACACATTTTTATGTTTATTTATTTAATATATGATTACCTAGGCATTTAACATGAATGTCTGATTTGATGAAAAATTGGTTCATTGTGTCATAACAATAACTCAAAAGTGATAAAAGTGTTAAAGCCATCTTGCAGCTTAATAAAGATTAAAAAATTTAGAAATGTACTGTCTTTTTTCCATTTTCCATTTATGGGATAGATGCCCATCCCATATGCTCAATTACGCATCGGGGCATCTATCCCAGGCTTCAGGCTTTAGGTCCTTCTTATGAGGGGCTTGCAAAATCTGTTATAATATTTAGAATTATTTATATTAATTACAAGAAAACGGTTATTACTCTTTATTATGAACTAAACCAGCTGCTGTATAAAGATTATGACATGGGGCTTAATAGTTTTGCGAATATTGTACTAAAACGAAAAGTGGGGCATCTCTCCGTAGTTTCCCCTATTTTCTTTTAATCAAAATTACTTTTCCATTTGATTTACATAGAGATACCGAGTTTCAACTTTCTAGCATAAGCCGTTCTACAGTTTGGAAAACACCCCCACCCCCACTCCCGTACCCTATAAAAAATTGCATTTTTTTAACATGCTACTACTACCTATAGCTCTATCTAAATGCCAAGTTTCAACTTTATATCATTATAAATTCTCGAGATATGCAAATCGGAACTTTTCTACTAGGGGTCTATTAAGCCTACTTCTGGTTAAAATTCAAAGCATCTATCTTATATGTACTGTTCTTAAGGTAGGACACGTGATTTTTTAGAAAAATTCTTATCCTCTCCACTTCCATGCTCCACCGCTCCCTTAAAAAATCTTACTTCCAGCAAATTTTATATGTTAACCTTTATACAAACCGAATTTTATATTTCTAGTCCAATTATTTCGTGAGATATCGTAATCTAAAATTTTTTATCCACACCTCCATGCGCCATTGCCTCTTCTCAAAAATTTGTTTCCGATCTATTCTTCTAGTATACCTACAGAAGATCATAAGGTTTTAATTTCGTGACGTTAATCGTTTAGTAGATATGGATTTTAGAATGTCTCGATCTCGGCTTTCGAGCGTTTCAGACGCATTATTATTCTCCCCACTCCCTCACCCCTTTACCCATATCAGCAATATTTTTGCAAATGGGTCCACTACTGAAGCTCTATATAAATTCCACGTTTCAGCCTCATAGCATAAGTGGTTTCTGAGATCTAGAAACCAAAATTTTCCGTCTAAAACACTCCCCCAATCTCCTCCCTCACATTCCCACCCCTTAAAATGTGGCCACTTAAAGGGGTATACCCAGTCTACCCACAAAATGGTTGAAAGGGTTTTGGAGCTACGAGCCTTCAAACGATTTTGCGTACGGCGGACGGCGTACAGACGGACTGAATTTTTTTTTTGCTTTTTTGGTGTCTTATTCATGAAACGTGGAAAAAACATTTATTTAATAAAGTATAATTAACGAGTATGATATTTTAAAATGTTTTCTTTAGATCGTATCAGCATTGAGTACGTGTTACAACTTCGATACTCGTTTAATTAGTGACAATGTACTAGAGATTACTTCGAGATAACCTGAATTCCCTTTACTATTTCATCTCGAAGCTATACGACATTTTGAACAAACAGTTTAAGACCTATCTCCTGCTTGTACACAATCTATTAACTAATGAACAAAAATTCGAATACAGCAGGAACTTCCCAGTGAAACAGGAATGTTGAGGTGAGGAATACAATTTTGATAAATGCTTCAAGACTGGTAAATCTGTTTGTTAACTTAGACGACATGCTTATATCAGATATTTCATCTTCATGAAATGATTTTCTTCCTTTCATTTCGGTAAATAGAAAGGATCACGTTTAAATCCCACCGGACATACTGACAGTCATGTTCATTATAATTTTATATATCTGCCTCCGTGGTTTACTAAAGGGATAAACATACGTTTACAATTTTACATCCTTACTATTAAATTTAAACATTCCTTGTTAAATCTACCATTTTACTAGAGGTAAAAAGTCACAGCGAGTTTTGCTTGAAATGACTTGCAGCATTTTTGTTCCAAGAAGAAAACTAAAAATAGTATTATACCACAATAAAGAATAAATCTGTATAAAGGGAGAGAGCTGACCACACCTCAAGGCACATTATTTTATATGTAAGTCACGGGTTTGACATTAAGCGAAAACCCACATCTAACTGGAGGTCAATTCTGGTTCCGTGAAAACTGCTGTGAAAAGACTTTTCAGTGATAAACCGATGTTTCCGATTTTAATACAATGAAAAAACGAAAAAACCAACTGTTCTCATTTGATAAAAAAGTTATCACTGGAAAAGTGGGAAATCGAAACGTGGGAAAAGAGCAAGCGAGGCTCAAAAAGCTTATTGAGTAGATTTTTTGGAGGAAAATGTAGATTAGCGAACGATAGTACTTAATACTTACAAATTCAAAATACAAATTTTTTCACAATGAGAACGAGCATCGGGTTGCAGAGGTAAATGAAATGATAAAATACAAAAGTTGCGTTCAAACGTCAATGAAAATGTTTTTTTCATTTTATCATTTCACAGAAGAATTGACCCCTTGGTCAAAACTTGTGTTTAGAGCCACCAAAAGTGTCAAATTTCGAGGTAAAGGTTTTTTATTTTATGAGTGCTGAGTTTTTGTTTGTACATATGTATATACTACAAGATGATACTGACCGGAGGTACGTTGTGTAGTTAAAGGATTCAGTCGGAAACTTACTTTCCCACTCACTCATTCCTTTAAACTTTGAAGTTACATAATAATATACTAAAGAAGGCATTGCAAACCTACTTCTTTTGCGGTATCAGAAATTTATATGAACAAAACCGTTGACGGTTCCCAATTAATTTTGTCACTGTTGGATAGAAAATATTCGAGGTTTGGTTATTTTTTCTATAACGTGAGCTTAATGGGTTTGGGTGCTACGAGCCTTCAAACAATTTTACGTACACCGGTTGACGTACGGCGGACAGACGGACTGACTTTTTTTTTTGCTTTTATCGTGTCTACTAGTCATGAAACGTGAAAAAAAATTTCGTAATAGCAAATTTAGTTTTCTTAAAAAGCGATCACAATACTGTATTATTGAAATAATAAAGTTGACATACTTTAAACAAGCAAATGTTCAGCGCTTATAAAGTAAGTAAATCACACCCAAAAGGGCAGACCATGTAGATGTTGATTTTCGATTATGGCAACACTAATGATATCGTTCAAGTTAAAAATCGTGACTCATAAAGTAATGTGCCGGGCGATTGTTGTACTTAATTCAGTTGATTGAATCAGTCAGGGTTCGACTGTATTTTTTTTAGTTAGAAATCCGGAACGTGTTTAATACCGAGACGGATTACAGGATAAAAAGTTAATGCAGAGTTCATACAGGGGATTAGATTTTCTACTGCAAAAGTGAGACAACGATATATTTTATTGGAAAGTGACGGAATGATTTTGATTGATAAAAGCGACCGTTTCAAGTTTCAACAAATATATTGAACTCATTTTATTTTTAGAAAGTGCCGCAGCAATTGCGTTTCATAATTGATAAGATTTTCTGTTAGCGGCTCTGAAGATTCACTCAGTATGTTTTGCAACACATCCCTTCGTTCTAAATTCAACTGCACCTTAAACAAATGTATGTTCCCTTTACTTCTTGTACCTGTACATATTATCTAAGATTCAAATTTATGTTTTAATTGGCAAAGGTAAATAATGTAATCAATTAATTGCATCAATTGTGAAAAAGATATCGCTACCAACCTGACTATAAACATGCACATCTGAAGATATTGCATATATTGGCGGAAACAATTGATACGACGTAACCAAATTATATAAGGCTTTTTAACAAATTTAACAGAATTCATTACTATTCAATTTGTCATTTTTATTAATAAAATAAATGTGCTCCAAATTACGTCAGATGAGTAACAATTAAACGAATTCCAAATTGTATTCACCGTAAATATTTAGTTCTGACAATTTTAACTTTGAGTGTGTTAATTAATGTCAATTAGTTATTTATTGTTAAATAAATGAAATAACATTCGAACGGAATTTGATCGAAAGCAATAATTCCAACAATTAAATAAATCAATTAACAATAATTATAATTCACTGAATTTCATTTATTGATTTATTTACGATATTTTTTCTCCCGGACTCTAATGTAGATGGACAATGGTTTCGCTTTCATGAAACATGCAGTTTTCGATTAAAAATAAATTGGATGCGTTTCAATTTACTATTTGAAAAAAAAATCAAAAATATGATTTAAAAAAAAAATAGAAAAAAAATGCAGTCCGTCTGTATACCGTCCGCACTACGCAAAATGGTTTGAAGTCTCGTAGCTCCCAAACCCTTTGAGTAAGTTTATAGATATTTTACAATTGGATAAAATAGGTTATCACCTTTAAGAAGCAACCTTTCGTGTCGTGTCGTTGAGTGGATGTAAGGGGCCTTTCAGACGAAAAATTTTGGTTTTTACATCGCAAGAACCGCTTATGTTAGAAAACTGAAACTTGAAACTTATATAGATGTATGATATTGGAGCCATATGCAAGAAACTTTCGGTATAGGTGATAGGGTTCGGAAGTGGGCGGAAACATTCTTAAATCCATATATCCTAAACAGTTAATGTTACAAAGTTGAAACTTTGCATATCCTTTTAGGTGTACTAGGAGAACAGATGGAAATAAGATTTTGAGGGGGTCAGAGCAGTGAAAAAATGTTGGGAACGTAGGGAGTGAGGAAGGAGATGGTGAAAAGGAAAAATTCAGATTATTTATCTCCAGAACCGCTAATGAAGGATAGCGTAAACTTTGCACTTCTATAAAATATAAATACTATAGAAAAGACACGTTCCAAAATTAAAAAAAAATAATAGTGGTAGTATGGTAAAGGGGTGGAACACGTTATGCTACAAAATTCAAAACTGGTAGATGTACTAAAAAGGTAATTTAGGGACAAAAAAAACTTCGTATATCCATTGGCGTATGGAGGGAGAAAAAAAAATTTCAGTGAAAATGGAGTGCACATATTTTCACGAATTTCGTCAAATCCCTGAGTTTTTTTAAAATTCTTCTTTTACTTCTATGGGTTCTTCAGATAAAAGCCTAGAAAGCATTTTCAGAATTTATTTTAATTCATCCCCTAAGGAGGTATGTTAGGCCTTTCACATAATCACCAAAAAGAGTTTACAGGATTTTCGGATATTGAACCCCCAAGAGGGTATATGGGGTTTTCGCCATATCTCCTAGGCCTAATAAGATATCAAATTGGTTTCTTCTTCCACGGACTCATATATAATATAATTACCTAAGAACCCCTTTCATGACTTTTGGATATTCAAACCCCAAGTGGGTTGCATACGTTTTCACGAATTTCGACATACCTCTTAGATCTGAATTCGAATTGGGGTTGACTATGTTTTCATGGAGTGAATATATAATAGTTCTTGCATCTGAGACATCGAATGGATGATTACTTCTTCGGGCATTCTACATAATCGCCTAAAAATCAATTTAAAGATTTATGAATATTCAGTCCCCAAGGGGAAGAAGGAGCTTGCATACATTTTCAACTTTTCCGCCTCTACGGTCTGATGAGAATTGAAACTGGTTTACACTTCTACTGGCATTTCCTTGTAATCGCCTAAAAATCTATTTCACAATTTTTCGAAATATAATACCCAACAGGGTTGCATACGTTTTCACAAATTTTGTTATATTTCCTAGGTTCGATGAGATATGAAATGGGTTTTATCTTTACTACGCTTTTGATGCAACCGCTTACAAACTTCTTTTTCGATTTTCCCCAAGTGGGTGTAATAGGGTTGTATACGTTTTCAGAAAATTCGTCATATCTTTTAGGTCTGATGTATCAAATTGAATTTTACTTCTGTGAGCTGTTTTTATGTAATCGCCTAAAACGGATCTCAGAATTTTTTGATATTCAACCTCGACAGGACTGTAAAGGGTTTACAATAGATTTTTTCGATAGTTTAACTTTTATGGGTCGTTTATTTATTTAAATGTTTATATAAAGAACTACTGATGAATGTTGAAAGTTACCAGCTATTCTCGTGATAAAATTAACTCTCCTAAAAACTTCTCTGAATCGAAACAACCGATGTTAAATTTCGACATTGACTGCGTCCTGGGCTATGACTCAAAAATGTGGATCATACTTTGTCCCGAAAAATGTTAAAGTTTCGCCCAGATTAGTCGTTTCAACCAATTTTTCGTGAAAAAATTTATTGTGCATCGCATTCAATCCTAAAATCGTTTGCCTTTTTATATGAAACCGTCTGATTTCTAGGGAAAGTTTTTCAATATTTACTATTGAAAATATAGTACAATCAGAACAAGCAGCCTCTCATATGATACTCTATGAAAAACAGAACTCTGTTTTACATGTTCCTCACCGTCATCAAAATCAATGGCGCGACAGCCTCAATTAAGCCTACGCCGACAGAATATGGATACAGTATCATTGAAATAATAAAGTAAATTACACTTGTACGTGGAGTCCGTTAATTACGCAATTCATTTTACCCACTATCAATATTTCAAAAAAATATGGATTTATCGATTATATCAATATTCATGTTCTGGTATCGATGGTAAACAGATACCAGAACATGAATATCGAATGTCCACAATCGATATTTGATACAATCGGGGTTTTTCTAGCCTTCCTATAGTCAAATACAGAAAAACGATGTAATCACTAACTCGAACGTAACTTTACAGAACGGAGCCAACACTGCTATTTGTGTGAATCGACTTTCAGGCCTAATTTCAGTAGTAGTGTGGGGTGTCGGCTACTTGTGGGCAACACAGGTAGAAAACACTCTACACAATTCACAAAATCAACTATTCGATGAGAAAAAATTATTAAAAAATATGTCATTTTTAGAAAAAATTAGTTAGTGATAATTTACGTTGATACGAGTAGGAAGCAATTTTAACCAGCGACTAAATTCATTAAATTAACGATTGTTGATAATTTACAGTTACTTTAAAAAGTTGTTAATATGGACTAAGAATTGCATGTATAAAAGTTTGTTAAATTAAAATCAAATTACATAAGAAACGTTCGTCTGTAATAATCATTAAGAACAATTTCTACGAACAATTGGTGACCCCAACAACAAAAATACGCAGCGCATATTTATAGAATTTCATCAGCATTAAGATAACGGTATTGCCGCAACGCAGAAGAAACAGCAGTTACAACAACGGAAATTACATTGCAGTAACATAACGGTATTGCCGCAACGCAGAAGAAATAGCAGATGCAACAACGAAAATGATGTGCACAACAGATCAAGATTAACAAAGATATCAAGATTATCTATAATTCCTCAACAGATCAAGATTAACGAAGATTTCAAGATTTTCTACAATTCCACATCATCATCAGCAACAAACAGCATCAATATCAACATCAACGTTAATTAATTAAGGAATAATAAGATAAAGTATACCATTAATTATTTTTGTAAAACTTTCTGAATAGTGTCGTCGAAAATTTCCTGAGATACGCGATATTGCTTTTTGGTTTAATTTCCTTTTTCGGTGATTTCTGCTTCTCTTTTAGTAATTTTTTTTCAAATACATTTAAATGTCAAACGAAGACAGAATTAATCCGTTGGCACGGGCCAATGGAGATGCGACAGTTCAACTCGATATCGGTACGTCAGCTAATTCCCTTCCGCGACTGGCTGCGGTCGCGATCCAGAAGTTGCCCTTTTGGACCTCGAACCCAGCCGCATGGTTCCGCATTATGGATGCACAGTTTGCGGCTGCGTCCATAGTCGCGGAATTAACCAAGTTCAATCACGCGTTAAGTATGTTGAGTACGGCGGAATGTGAACAAGCGATGGACATCATCGAAAACATTCCTCCACAAACTCCATACAGCTACTTTAAGGATTCGATGATTAAGAGATTTGGGGAGTCCGAGGACGCCAAATTGAAGCGTTTGGTCAGTGGCTTGGACTTGGGCGATTTACAACCGTCCCAGTTGCTCGGCCAGATGCGTTCGCTCGCTGGTAGCAATTTTTCGAACGATATTTTAAAAAAGTTCTGGCTACAACGTCTTCCCTCGCAGACTCAAGCGATTCTAACGGTGTCCACGGGCCCCCTCGATGAGTTGAGCGAGATTGCTGACAAGATTGCAGTCGCGACGGCTCACTCCCAAATATCTAGTACGTCTGCCACCACATCGACAAACATGCAGCAATTTGGTTTCGAATCACTTCAAAGGCAAATTGCTGCATTAGTGAGCACTGTCAGTGAGCTCGCTCAAAACACAAGACAGAGTCGAAACTTCGAACGACAGTCCGGCTCACAGCACAATGGTAGAAGCAAGTCACGCGGCCGATCCAAAAGCACATCACATTCGACAAATGGTTATTGCTTCTACCATGAACGTTTTGGGGACAAAGCAAAGAAATGTCGCAAGCCGTGCAAGTTTTCGCACGCAAAAAACTAAATCAGGTGTTGGAGATGGCGACTTCTAGCACTTGTCCAAACTCTAGTCGCCTAATTATTTTGGACACAACATCTGGCCTACGATTTCTTGTTGATACCGGTGCAGACATTTCGGTTGTTCCCAAACACGGTGACGACCGCCGCGCCGCGAATCCAAACTTGGTTCTGGCTGCAGCGAACTGCACCAAGATCTCGACATATGGTCTTAAGACACTTAAAGTTTCACTCAAACTTCGACGGAATTTTGAGTGGAACTTTATCGTCGCTGACGTTGATCGACCAATACTCGGAGCTGACTTCCTACGACATTTTGGTTTGGTTGTCGATCTCAGACAACGCTGTCTGATCGATCCGCTTACCAACGTCAGTTCAGCCATCGGTCAGGTTTTGAAGGGACCTTCCACAGAATTATCTGTCCTAGCGGCCAAGCACGAGAACCCTCGGGTTACAGCACTGCTTAACAATCATAAAAACATTTTACACGCCACCAAAGAAAACACGTCGAAAATGCACACGGTCCGCCATTTTATCGTCACAGAAGGGCGACCAACCTTCTCGAAACCGCGACGTCTCTCACCCACTCGCTTTGCGATTGCGAAGGCTGAGTTTGGTAAAATGGTTGATCGTGGCATTTGCAGACCATCCGACAGTCCATGGGCCTCTCCACTTCACATGGCCCGTAAAAAGGATGGAAGTTGGAGACCTTGCGGTGACTACCGAGCACTTAACGCTCAAACAGTCCCGGATAAATATCCGATACCGCACATTCAGGATTTCGCCCAGCAACTTCATGGCTGTTCAGTTTTCTCCACAGTCGATTTGGAACGTGCGTATCATCAGATACCTCTGAACGAGGATGACGTTCCAAAGACGGCGATCACGACACCTTTCGGTTTATATGAGTTCGTGCAAATGACGTTCGGTTTGCGCAATGCTGCACAAACCTTTCAAAGGTTTATTTTTTCTACTTTGAGGGATCTAGATTTTTGTTTCGTCTACATTGACGACATCTTGATCACCTCAAAGTCAGAGGAAGAGCATTTCGTTCATCTCGAAACACTTTTTCAGAGACTTGAAATGCACGGTTTGATGATAAACTTCGCGAAATGCCATTTCGTAAAAACTCAGGTAGATTTCTTGGGACACACCATTGACGCAAATGGAATTCGTCCAATTGCTTCAAAAGTCGAAGCCATAGTCTCCTATCCGCAACCAACTACCGTTCACGAGATGAGGCGTTTTCTTGGTATGATGAACTTCTATCGAAGGTTCATACCTCACGCTGCCTCGTCTCAATCTATTTTAGATAAGTTCACGGAAGGTAGTAAAAAGAAACGCGATAAGTCGGAACTTCAATGGAGCCCTGAGTCTTTGGAAGCCTTCGATTGCTGTAAAAAGCAATTAGCGCAAGCTGCGACCCTCGCTTATCCTTCTTCCTCGGCAGCACTTTCGCTTGTGGTCGATGCTTCGGACACAGCCATCGGGGCTGTGTTACAGCAGAAAGTATCGAATGCCTCGCAGCCTTTGGCATTTTTCTCGAAAAAACTTTCTGCGGCACAGCGGAAATATAGTGCGTATGATCGCGAGCTTTTGGCAGCTTACGTTGCCATAAAGCACTTCAAGTTCATGCTGGAAGGCAGAACTTTCACGCTATTCACTGATCACAAACCACTTATCTTCGCTTTCAAGCAAAACTCGGAAAAGGCGTCTCCACGCCAACTTAGGCATCTGGATCTCATCGGTCAATTCACGACGGATATACGTCACATATCTGGTGTGGATAACGTTGTCGCTGACGCATTGTCCCGTATCAACGAGCTCATAATCCCATCGACGGTGGATTATGCTCAGATAGCAGATGCGCAATTGATTGATGAGGAGTTAACTTCCGTCAAAAATTCAACGAGTCTGAAAATGTTACCAATTAACATTGAAAATTCCTCCCAGCAACTATGGTGTGACGCATCGCAAAAGACTTTGCGACCTTACATACCTGCGACGTTGCGCAAGAAGATTTTCGATGTGGTACATGGTACGGCTCATCCAGGTGCCAAAGCAACAACTAGGCTTTTGGCTGGAAAGTTCGTCTGGCCATCAATTAATAAAGATTCCCACACTTGGTGCAGACAATGCATAGCGTGTGGAAAATCCAAAATCTCGCGACATGTGAAGAGTCCTCTCGGCTTCTTCGAGCCAGTAACTGCAAAGTTCACCAACATTCACATCGACTTGGTTGGACCACTTCCAACTTCGGAAGGCTTCAGTTACTGTCTTACTGTCATCGATCGATTTAGTAGATGGCCGGAAGCATATCCAATTGCGGACATTCGTGCATCTACTGTTGCTACCTCGCTGGTCAGGGAATACATTCCGCGATACGGAACTCCACTCACAATTGTGACTGACCAAGGAGCGCAATTCGAAGCTCAACTGTTCGCAGAGTTGGGCAGGGTTTTGGGGTTCAAACGAAACAGAACGACTGCTTACAACCCCAAAGCAAATGGTATGCTAGAACGATGGCATCGGGTACTCAAAGACTCCTTGATCTGCAAAGCATCAGAAGGATGGACTCGCGAACTACCATTCATCCTTCTCGGGCTTCGCTCCATCATCAGAGGAGACGCTGATGCCACTCCAGCTGAACTGGTTTATGGCCAAAATCTTCGTTTGCCGTACGAGCTCATACATTCGGACACAAACACCACTCACACAATATCACCTAGTGACTATGTGCAAAGGCTGCGGGAGGTCATGCGTTCGGTGAAACCACAATCACCTACTTCACACACATCTACGAGCACATTTGTCTTTAACTCACTTAAAGACTGTGTTCATGTGTTTGTACGCCAGGACCAAGTGAGGAAATCTCTTCAACCGCCTTACGAAGGTCCGTTCAAGGTACTAAAACGACACGAAAAGTTCTTCACACTGGCTTTAAATGGCAAAGAGAAGAACGTTTCAATCGACCGTCTGAAACCCTCTTTCGATTCTCTTACTTATCCGTCTCAAGGCCCCGCGAAATTACCCAAACGCGTAAATTTCACGCAGAGTTCAACACCAGCACACGTAATGCGAACCAGGTCACAGTCGGGTTCACGTCGAAACGATATCGAGAAGGATCATTAACCCTTCTCTAGGAAGGGGGTGTGTGGGGTGTCGGCTACTTGTGGGCAACACAGGTAGAAAACACTCTACACAATTCACAAAATCAACTATTCGATGAGAAAAAATTATTAAAAAATATGTCATTTTTAGAAAAAATTAGTTAGTGATAATTTACGTTGATACGAGTAGGAAGCAATTTTAACCAGCGACTAAATTCATTAAATTAACGATTGTTGATAATTTACAGTTACTTTAAAAAGTTGTTAATATGGACTAAGAATTGCATGTATAAAAGTTTGTTAAATTAAAATCAAATTACATAAGAAACGTTCGTCTGTAATAATCATTAAGAACAATTTCTACGAACAGTAGCATCAGTACAAATTTCGACACGAAATAAGTAGCACATTTTACTGAAAAATAATAAACATATACCTACACCGCTCTATACATTTTTTTTACAGATATTACGTTCTTGTAAATCTGATTTAATCTTTCACACAAGCTCATCTCAAAATTTATTTCTGTTTCATTTCCAAGAAGTCAAAGTGATTGAAAGGAAATTACGCACTGAGCTTGAAATCAATTATTCCCTATCCATGGATCAAATTTCAGCTTTCTTGTTCGTATACTTAGTGATTTAATTTTTCACTTCTTGCGAAAAATTAGATCTGATTGAAGATTTTGTAACTCAAAGAAAATTAAAAATAAATCTATAATCCTACTCCGCTTTATAGCGCTATTAAAAGAGATTGAAGTTGTTACACTACGGTATTAAGTATTTTAAATGGGATATTGATCGGAAGAATCCATTAGTATAATAACTCCAGGCAGAAATGACATCCTAGAGTGCAATTTGTTACGTAATGAACAATAACGGAAAGGAATTTCCCCGGGAACTAACTTCACATGTATAAGACCATCGGTTCAATATTTGTTTAAACTATTATTATAACAAATTTGAATGAAACCTCAGGGAACTTATTTAAAAAAAACTGCCAACAATCAGTAGGTGGTAATTAAAATGGAGATGCCGAACAGTCTGATACACTAATTTTTAACAATAACCGCCATCTATACATCAGGTCGGGTACTTCTGGGACTACCGACGTATCAAGAATAGTACTGTGCTCAGCGAATCGAAAACGAACGAAAAAGATACCTTCGAAGTAGAGTGAAATAAACTATACAGTTCGCTACTAGATGTCAGTGAAATAAAAGCGCGCGAAATTTGAAAAAATAAAAATAAAATAAAAAAAATATTGGCTATAAATTACAATTCCGGCACACAACACAACAAAATATAACTCACACAAAATTTCCCGAGCACAAACGAACTGAAATCAAATATTTCGCTTCTCATTCAGGGGTACCGTACCCTTGGAAACAAAACTTTAACGAAATCGAGCGCCATCTATTAGTGACTACTGTAAATGTCCATTCGGCCGAAGAACACAGTACTGAAAAACGAACGAAATATTCCGTCGCGAAAAATGAGCGAAATATTCATTTTAATAATATGGAATTTGACAGTTCATTTCGTTTCGCTCGGAACAGAGTGCTAGGGTTTATACTAGAAAATTAAAACTAGGTAGATAAACATTACTTCGATATACTAGACAAGTAATTTTACAAAAAAAAAATTCAAATACCTAATGATCCTCAGACGGAGGTGAGGCAAAAAAAATCGGGCAATATGGTGTGCAAATATTTTTACGAATTTCTTTATATCTCTTAGGTCTCTTTGACTTGAATTAGTTTTACAAATTATATTAACGATTTAAAAATCAACTTGTTCAATATTTCTCGATATTCAACTCCAATGAATAGAAATGGAAATAAATTGTTGGTAGGGGTGTTAAAGTTGAAGAAAGGTGAAAATTTGATTTTTATATCTTCAGAGCTTCTATGTAACGACGGAATACTGAATTGATATTTTTATTTGTATTCGCTGGGTTTTGAAAATATTTTTAAAATGTTTTCTACCTCCGGAGTTGAAACTTAGCACATATAAGTAGGTTTACTAGAAAAGTGAATTGAAGAAGTGTATTATTTGTATTGCAATACGGAGGTTAGGTAAAAAAAAAAAATCCCGATGATATGCTAGTGTCTATATGTACACGAATTTTGTCATATCTCTTTAACCGTCTGTAATATCGAATAAGTGTTACTTCTTCGTGTTCTAAAAACTCCTAAAAGGTATTTTTCTTAATACTTCGATGCACAACACCTAAGAGTGTGGTAAAGAAGCTGCGAAAATTGTACACTGCTCAAGGGCGGATAAATGAATGGAGTGATCAATTTATTGAACAGCGGTAAAGAAATTAAAGATGCAAAATATATTTAAAAATGAACAAAAGTTATAACAAAAATGAAATCTGTTTAATCCGACCAAATCAATTCCGATAAATATTGGCTCGATTATTTACGGACTTTTTTTATGAGGCCGACGAAATTATAAAGTTTTCCCCTTTCAATAGGACCTCTCCGAGTATTTTCTGAGACACAAATCGCAAAAAGTGTTATTATAAGATACGCGGCATACTGAAGACCGATTATTTACTAACTAACTGAAGTTATACTGGACATAGGTAGGTAATGTCCCATTTTAGGTTGAAATTTCATAGGCAGATATGGATTGTCGCAATGTGGAGGTCGTCCAAATATTTAGTGATAAATGTGTATGAATGCGATGGAACACATCACGTACGAACCAATTGGCAGGTTGTCCGATTACAGAGTGTCCCGAAGTTATACAGTGCGGACCTGTTCGCACAATTTTCTCTTGGGGTGATATTTTTTTAAAGGTCAACTCAGTGGTTTTAAGCATTGCAGAGTCAATGATGATTCTGTTACATTGTGTATAGTATATAATAATATTTGAAAAAATATTAATGCGAGCTAAGAATTTACCAGAATATCAGGGAAATAATTATAACTTACTTGATAAAAACAAATTATTTCTTTAAAATTGCCTAATTCTCGGTTTTCCCAATAAAACTTCAGATTTTGTTATCGCTTATAAAAAAACTGACTAGAATGCGAGCTACGAGCTTATGATACACTTTTATTCTACGTGTAGCGCGTCGCGAAATTTCTTAATACATTCAATGGTTTGTGTGCAATAAGTGCGATGTTACTATTGTATATTGTTCTAATTTTATAAATATAGTAAATATTTTATTGAATTAATGCAAACATTATAGGTTCAAATTCCACCCAGGAACTGGGTTTTACTTTCACTATATGTTGAACTTCTTAAAAATCAATTAAAATGTTTGTGTATATTTTCACGAATTCCGTATTATCTCTTAGGCATGATGTGATATCGAATTGGTTTTTATTTTCTCTAGGTTCATCATCATCTATAAACGTATTTCTCAATATTGATCCCCTAGGGTGATAAAGAGGTTGTGAATATTTTTAGAAATTTCGTCATATCGGTTAGGTCTGATGAGATACCGATTTGGTTCAATCTATTTCGCGATTTTGTACATTCAACTCCCGGGCTTTGCTCATAATCTGACACTTTAGTGAAGAAGATTTTAATCGAAATCGAAATTAAGTGTAGACACTACGAGTAATTAATATTCGTTGCTGCCAGCACAGCTTCGTATCTAATTTCACTGTAAATATGTAACCTAACAACGAAAATTGCTTCGAGCTAGTTGAGTAATTGTACAGACTGGCTGTACAGACTATCGTAATGAGTGGGTGGGCACATGACGCGAGGCATATGTGTGGTCCATAAATGTACGTGTCTCATGGATCCTCTTGAACCCTTCGGCTACTGTTATGTGTACATGAGGCAAACCTAATTACTTATTTCTGGAAAAATTTTCATGAAATTTCTTTTCGTGACTGGCTTTAATAAGAGAAACTCCGACCTACATATGACTATTTTTGTCGTAAACCATAGGTTACAGCCATTTTCACATGTGCTCGTACGCTTCAGCCATTGTTGTACGTGACATAATTTTCAGTTTTTCTTTATCAGAAGCGTATTTAGCAGTGGTACGATTTTTTCGTTTATTTGCATTTTTGTTTTAAAAATGCCCAACACCCACGACAATTTGATGGACGAGTGCATGCTTCGTAAACTTTAGACTACGGACTCAAGATGATTATGAAAAGTATCGTGAGGATTAGACTGCTTGGAGGTTCAATGCTTTAAAAGATCAACAGCTTAAAGTTTTATTTAAAACACTTGCAATAGTAAATTAGCGAATTTTATACACAATTATATCTTATAGATTTTTCGGAATTAGTGATAGCGTACACAACCTTCTTAAACTTTGCCGGGGGTTTAATTATCAAAATATGCTTAAACCGTTTTCAGGACGAATATATTTAAAATTCTTCGAAGTAAAACCGAATTCGATATCTCATTAAACCTAAGAAATATATCGGAATTCGTAATAACGTTGAGAACTTCTTAACACTTCCTTATGGTTTGAATGTGGAAAAATCGGGAAAACTACGTTTAGTTTTACGGATTATTTTTTGCTACCCTTTCGCAACCCAATGCATAACTTAAATTCTTTTTTTAAATTGCTAAAATCTTTTCACTCACCCACTAACTTTAAAGCATAATCCTAATGTACGCTCCTACTATGATTACAAAAAATCGGAAAGTTTTAAGCTTCTGGCATGAGTCGCTCAGAAGATATGGATTTTAAAATGTCAATGATAGCAGCTTTCGAGAGTTCTACTATCCAATATAGACCATTTTTTTGCAAATGGTCCAGCTTCCACAGCTCTATGTGAATTCCAAGTTTCAATTTATTAGCATAAGCGGTTCCTAAGATATTCTGTGTCTCAGGTACCGTCTCGACTTAAACTTCTCTGACTAATGACTTGTTGCGTAAGACGGTGACATATTCACGTTGTTTTCAATGTGCTTTCGTATGTTTATCTAAAGACCTTGTGACCTTTGGATAGTTTCTGAATATCTCTCCCACGTATTCTTTCTACCCTTCTATGTCCAATACGTAAAAGTCAAACTCCTAGCATTGCCTTACCTGAAATAGAGTTTAGAAAAAAATATTTATTTATAAAAATTCTGCTCCTTTATCGCTTTAGATTCGCATAAGACCATTGATGCAAGTAACAAGACTTTCACATAATTTAAAACACTCATTAAAATATTTGGACGTCTTTATATTGCCCTAAGAATTCATCATAATCATTAGTTAAGAATTAAGATGCTTAGTAGCAATTGCATTAAGAATTGCCCGTATAGAGTTCAATGTGTACAATACACAATTATGATTACACGAAACCTTCTGGTGACTTGTTCCAAGATGCCGTTTCTAGCTGAACTTCTAAATGTAATTTTCAGCTAGAATAGACCTTTGTCTATGCGAATAATTATCTCAGTCCTTGTCCTCCAGGAACACTAAGAAGAGCAGGAACAACTTCAAATTTCGGGAGCATTGTCATTATTCAAATATCGCACGTAACTGAGTTACGTCTTCTGACTTGTATACGAGTATAGCTGCTGCTTGTACCATTAACAACGTACTCGTACTATACGCTAACTTTGAATCCTGTAAAACGAAGTTGTGTTACACCATACATGGCTCCTTAGTATCGTGCTGGCGGAAAGTTAGGTAAACTCGTTCACCTTAAACTTTGGATTTGCGAAAAGAAAATTTCAATACATGTTCCTTGTAGAAGTTTTAATCTTTCCCGTACGTTCGAGGGAAAAAAAACCTGCAGCTTTTCTTAAGATGTCGGAATATATAAGGATTTCTTAGTGCTGGAAAATAATCATATATACTGGTAAAAGTTAATCGTGGATAAAAGTTTCAAGTGATTTCGAATTTAATATTCCTTTTGACTGATTTGCTATAGGAAAAGACTCATGAAGCGGATCACTTTGATTCCATATCCCGATAGATCGATTTCATTCAATTTGATGAATACTCTTGTATCGATTAGAAGTACCATTCCAACAAAATCTGGAGAGAGCTCATGTCGATCAATAATTCAATTTATTAGACGGTTTTTGTATTTGGTTGCAAAAAAGGTTTTTCAACTTTACTATTTTCGCAATTGATTTTATTTTTCGATTTAAAGATTTCTCGAGAGATTGTTGTTATGGTGTACGTTAAGATCAACGCAGCGAAAGACGTTGTCATTTATTTAGTAATGAATCCTTTTTGCCAATACTTAATTCCGAAATGGGAAGTTTTAGATTATGTATAATGAGGAAGCAATGGCGCTCATACAACTATTTTTTGGGAGGAGCAAAACTATGACTTAGAAGGTGAACTCAAGTGACTAAAGACGAACGTTCATGCAACACACAAGAAAAAAGGTAGTTTTAGATCTCAAACGAAACAAATAAAGTTCAGAAATACCCTATTCTGATTTATTACTCATTGCAAACTCTAAATTGTTTGACAAGTAGGACTGGATTCGACCCCATTCGATCTTGTGGTAACACAACGGACCTTCTTACACTCCGAGAAAAGTATTCCATTAAATTGTTAATAGTAGTAGTTACTAGCTTATAAAATAGTAAATTTTTCTCATTAAAACAATGGTTTTCTAGCTTTTTATACCTGTGATTTTAATAGGAATACATTGTTGATTATCAAACTATACAAATTGTTGATACACAGAAAAAAAAGAGTAGTCCAAATGACCAAAAATGTGATTCGTTACAAACATTTTCACGTTTAAAAAGACGCCTAACGAAAAAATGTTTGATTTTAAACATTGAGCATTGTTAATTTGACGATGTTTAATATTAAACGTTTCATTAGTAGTTTTAACTATTTTTATGATCGATTTGAACGCGAAAACGTGAATTGGGACGCTATTAAAAAATGTGATATGGTATAATGAAACAATATTTGAGTTTTTTCCAACCTCATAGCTTTGATAATGTTCACTAAATTTAATCAAACTAATTTCATTGCATACAACATAAAACTCATTTTCTTCACTTACAATTAAATCAATTATTTTGAATAAACCCAATTTTTCATGTATATCAGATGTCAGATACAAATTTTTATAGTATTTTGTCGCTTGGTACAACACATTTCCTGGTATAAAAACTGAGGAATAATTTAAACTTTCTGTTAGGGGTAGATCTCTATATTCCGGTACATGTAACATATTTGTGGGTTGAATTGTATCAAAGACAAGATCGGGTGGGAACGATGTAGAACAAAGACAAACTTCAATATTGTTAATTTCCATTTTTCGGCCTTCTTCACTTCACTTACACTGGTCAAATGACTTGAACACATTTTTTGGAAATCGATTATAAACTGTTTATTTGTTCATTTCACTGTATTCGTGGTTGAATCAAACGTTTATGGGTTTGTTAAATAGCGTCGTGCTGCTATTTTGAACGCGTTCGTGGTCAAGTTAAACATAAAACTATTGATAGAAAAATTGCTGTCATCTTAAACGATGTGATCGTTAAAATGAACGAAAATATTTAACTTCTTAGCCGCTATTTCATATTTCATATCAAACGAGATTTTTAAAAAAGATCGCGTTCACGCATTTTGAAAAATCTGATTGACCTAACAATTTTTACATTCAATTGAACAATTAATTGTTGCTTAGACAATAATGTTTCATATTTTCCAAATAAACGTGAAAAATGTTCAATATGACAATTCACTTTTTTTTCTGTGTAACAATGGAAATTCCATTGACTTAAATCCCATTTCCCTATTATTTTACTTTATTATTTTTTAATAATAAAGTATTTATAAGGTTACACTATTGTTCTGATATTACGCTGCAGTCCTTTATTAATAGTACAAGATGAATTAGATTCATGGTGTTATGATTAAATACCCTATTGGTTTAATGTAGTATACTATTATTTTAATAATTTTTAGCCATTATTTTAATATAGGTATCGTACGATTAAAATATATTTTAATCGTACGATACCTATATTAAAATAATAGGGTTAGTAATAAATAAATACATGCCATGTTTATATTGTTAACTGTTTTTCTTCAGAAATATTTCGTATACATACATTAGTAACTTAATGTGAACATCCCATAGGACCAATCGGATTCATATGTAGTTGCTATTAAATGAATGTGATCATACCATTAAATCGATACGACAGACATCAATTTCCTTCTTTTCAACGCCTATGTTTTATTTAGTTGAAATATTAGTTTTCAGAGTTCAGTTGATGAGTGATTTGAAACGAGTGAAAAAGTGAATTAAATAAATAAAATATTATACAACTTAATTCCAATTACAAAACTTTTTGAAATTGAACAAGTTGTTTTATGCAAATCAGATCTTTTTTTTGGATGTAAACATTGGCATATTCATTCTTTCAGTGAGCACTATCAAGCATACATAATACAAAGAAATATGTATTTATTTTCTTTACACTTTGTCTTGAGTTTGACATTCCTCCAATTCACATATATCTTTTAAATAGTGGAAAAAAAACATTTAGACTTTAAAAACATTAAGAACTTGTACTATAGTTAAAATAATGCCTGCAATACATTTAAATAGTTAAGTTTGTTTTATTTCATTTTTAATTAGAAAACCATAAAAATAAAATAATAATTTTCATTATATATACATACATAATGAATAAACAATGTTTTAAATTAAGAAAACAATTCATTATTTAAAATTTTCAGGTAAACAGCAATAACTTGGATATTAATTAGATATTCCATACTATTTATGTTTGCTCACATTCTTTCTCAATGTGATCCGTCATATTAAATTAATATGTACAGATTTTAAGATCATAGTACATACGATTTCAGATTTACGTGGTGTACTATTAAATTAATCAGATAAGACTATAATTATAATAACATTAGTCAATTAAAAACAAGAAAGCAATCCTATTAAAACAATAGTATCATCGTAAATTTTCTAGTTGCTGTAATATGATTATCCTTTTCTTTTTATGCTCGGTCCTATTAATCGCAAACGTGGTTTATCCCATTAAATTAATATGAGCAACGTTTAAAACAATAGCATGTCCGCTTAACGATTTTCATGGTATACTATCATTTTGAAATGGTGAAACTATTAAAATAATTGCAGAATACTACCATTAATATAATACTTTATAAGTTATTATATTAATGTTGATTATCCTATTAACTAAAATTAATAGGAGAAAACTAATGAATTAATAATAAATCGGGCTACACTTATAGGATTATTCTCTGAGTATTGGTTGAAGTGTATCCGTGTTCTCACGGGCAGCTACACGTACCTACCTATCTACCAACCCTATTGTGATAACTTTTTGTAATGGAAATTGATTGTACGAAACTGTACAACTATTATTTATAACTAAATTAAATTTTCGTCTTTATAAAATAAAGCTGGTAGTACTTCACCATGACTAAAGTCTGACTTTTGGAATGGATGTACATATAAAAATTTCAAAAAAGTTAATTATTGAAAAAAATAAAGTAAAATCAGTAAAAAAATGTTTGGAAAAGATTCGAACATTAATGTTCCGTCGAACGGGATTTTAACAAACAAACTGTGAAATCAGAAGAACTGAGCAATAATTCGAAGGTAAATTGCAAAATAGCATATTTCATGAATTATATTGGAATAGATCCATTGAAACTTATATAACAGTCGAAGGGTGGTGGCCAGGGTGAAAGGCAATTTATTATAATTTTTATAACTTGAAAATTGTTATATTAGTATAAAACTCAAACTTGGTACATATATATGTCACTATAAAAATAATAGTGACACTGTGGAAAAATAGAACATTTCAGAGGAGTAGCGCAATGTGATGAAATAACCTGTTTTCTACCTAAGAAAGGGATTATACTGGAAAGTTGAAGTATAGTACAGTTCTTAGATTTATTAGAAAAGAAATTTAACCAAAAAAAAAATCAGATTTTGATTTTCATACAGAGGTAAGCAGGAAAAATGGTTGCCGAAACGGTAAGATGAAATTAATTTCACTTAAGCAAGTTCCACAGAAAGTGACATCGAAACTATTTTCAGCAGTGAAAGTAGAGTTTATATGGTTTTACAAGCTCTGAGATACCTCTTAGGAGTGATGAGATATTGAATTTATTTTTAATTCAGTTGACTTTATAATATATAATCGCCTAAAGCTTAATTCCAGGGATTTACAATGTGCCACCTCTAAAAGGATGTAAAGTTCTACACATTTAAGCTTTGTAATGCTCTTCATGGCTAATAATATTAAATTATTATATTTGTCTTATAGTTTTCCTCGTGCAGGTGTTTTTCCCGTACGAGGAATGTAATATATATATAATAAAAACAAAAATATTAAAGTAGATTATAAAAAGCAATTTTTATTCGACAGTTTGGTCGTTGCTTACTTTATTTTCGTAAGGAAATTTAATAACGATTTCGTCCACTATCTTTTCAATTTCCTCTATGTGAACTTTACGGTTATTTTGGATAATAATATCTAATATCAGATTAATTAGTACTGTTCTGTTTTCATCATTTAATTTTCCATTAGCTGAATAATAATCGCAAATTTGCTTCCCAGTTTTGCATTTTAAGACTTCTTCCACACACTAATTAGATGTAATAATAAATAAATAAATTACAATGTATATAATAAAAGAATTACCAAATTTTTTCCATCTGGCGTACTTTCTCTTGAAGAACTTGGCTGGGCATCGGAGTCTTGTAGCCAAAAGGAAATTTGCAAAAGGGACAGATAAAGTACTTCTTTCTTCATCCGCTATTGGCTCTGGTTATTCCTAAATTGTAAATTACATTCGAAAATTAACATTATTATTTTAACTATACATTACTTCGCATTTTCTCCACAATTGTAAATTTCCTTTTAATTATACATAAGATCCGAACGAATTATCCGAATCTCCTACAATTTTGCGAATATCGACTTTTTAAAAAAATAAAGAAGTGAAATTCTATATTTATAGTTCTAAAATAGATATTCACTTGCTAACCAATAAATCTGTTGTACAAATGACCGATTTCCCTGGAAGTCAATAATTCTAGACGACTAGTACTCGTAGTCAACTCAAGGTGTTCACTTTCTTGTAATATCTCGTTTCCGACATCGTAATATAGTTCAATTACTTCTTCAATTGTTACTTCACAAATACTCGTAAGGATTAATTAAAGTAATAAAAAACTGAATTTTGGTTTACGTCCACGCAAGTCTAACGAATTCACGTAAATGTAAAAACAATTGAGCTCTGGTGTTTTTACTACGAAAAAGTATGAAGTAACTTACAAATTCGTTGAAAATTACAAATGTGTAGCCAAACTTCAAAACTTAGTAGTTAAACTTAACTATAAAGTAGTGAAACATTAACTATTTTATGATTGATTTCAAGCAATTTTAGATAGATAAATGTTTATTTCGTTCCAATAAATATTTATAAAACTATTTGTACAATATTTCTGTTGATTTAGTGCTCAGATCGCATATCTTTTCAGCCATAGTAATTCAAAGTGTTTCTTTTGTGCATAAATTGAAGCTATTTGTGATTAGTGTTTAATTTGCATAAGGAAAATAAGCAATTTTATAATAAAATTTTAACTATAAAATGGTGAAACAATAGTTTCAAAACTTTATCTAGTTTTATAGTAGAAGTTAGACATTTTACGATTTTAAAATCAAATTATATTTATCTAGTTATTTAAATATTTTAAGGCATCAACTATCAAAATAGTGAAAATATTACTAAACAATTTTCTGGGTCTGGTTATTACTTATACGGGCTTTTTATGTAGCCTCCTCAAAACCGATTTCAAAATTTTTTTATATTCAATCCCTTAAGAGGTTTGCATCTGTTTTCACGAATTTCGACATATCTCTTAAGTTTAATGAGATATTGTTTAGTTTGTACTTGCGATGGCTTTTTATAAAAATTTTAGGATTTTTCGACATTCAGCTCTTAAATATTTAATTCTATCGTGAATAGTTGTAGATATCTGAAGCACTTTCCTGTGAAAGATTCGCGAAGAAGAGATTGGAACTTGCCCATAAGGAAGTTTAGCCCTACGCAATTAGTTCATTAAATTTCAACCTAGTTGCAATCTTGAGTTATAGAGTGAAAGTATAAACGCAAAGGTTCAATCAGTAAATATTTTTGGGCAAATAAAGAATATAACCTTTTGTTTGAGATTCTGTTTGATGCCAGACGAATTTAGCTTGATTACTAGTGTCCTCGGTAGCGTAGTACGTCGTGGGTTCGAGTCTAAATTATGATATGGTCCTACGCTTTTCATTTTCCCCGTTTTTCCTACTTTTCAACAATCCCATTTTCCGAAAATATCCTTATCCTTTTATCCCTGATCCAGATGGTTGGACCAGAGGCTAGCAACCTATCCTGGTAGAAAGCACTGCATTAATTAGCATCGAAGAAAAATCTTAGATCGACCACAAACATAACACAATATTATAAACAGATTTATTTACAAAAAGAAATCACTGACCACATTTTTTGAAAGCACATTTAATATATCGATTTTTTCTTAAATTCCCTAGTAATTTCAAACAGAATCTTTTCAGGGAGAGTTTTTTTTTTCATGCGGATTATAAAAAAAATTGTCAATGAAAGTCAAATATTAGCCTAAGAAAATTCACCCTAAGGCAGGGACAGTATATATTGATTCTAACGTCGACAAACTTCGGATATTTCAAGGAAAAATGTTCCTTGTTTCCATTTTGTTTGTTCAATTTTCTTGCCTCAGGGGTGAAATTATTATTTAACTGAAATAAGTGAAATTGATCCGCAACGAATTATTAAGGATCATCTTGTTAAAATTCGTATCTATAAAAATTTAGTTTTATTGCTATATGTAAGTTATTTTTAAGAAAATAAAAAATTCGTTGTTTTTACTATGGTAACCCAATTTAAAAAAAAAAGGTATAATAAAAAAATCTTGGTATATCTAATAACCATAAAATTAGTCCCAGGACGAATTGTTTTGTCATTTTGTCTACAAGAATGTAACCAGGAGAGCGCAAAAAGAAACCTGATGGAATATCAAATAGCCATGTTTTTATTATACCTACAAATTTTTTTTTTCGAGCTACAAGTAAAAAAATAGGATCAAAAGTAAGAAACTCTAAAAGAAGATTACTCTTTGAATAAATCTGTGCCATGTTTTTTTTTCTGATTCCGTAGTTTATTGAAAGATAAAATTTTTAGATGCCAATATTTTTTGAGTAAGTGCTGTCCTACCCTTAGAGTATTCGGCGAATCGAACGAAGAAAGTACACTTGCAAATCCACCCCCACGATACACCACGGAATACGACTTTTATTGAACTTTTCTCTGCATCTCGCTCGATAGGGAACTTAAATATTCATGGGCTGAGATTCGAAAAGGGAAGGAAAAGTGTTTTTCCCAGTGGGATTTTGCGGAAAGAAAAATTGAAAGAAATTGTTTTCATCCTGTCGAAGGAATTAGGTGAAGTAGTTGCGTTGAAAATGTTCAGTAAAAGTGCTTCTATAATGCAGTTTTACTGGGAATCGGGTTTAGTATGTCTCGATATAACGAATCGAAGAAATTGAAAATAAATGTTAAATTAATTCTTAACAAAATACCGCAATATTGTTAGTCTGATGATACTTTAGATGAATATTTGAGCCCAGACTGTTGGCATTTCGTTCAAGGGAACCTTTTATGTCGAATTTTATTCATATTTCGAACAAACTTCTTCAGCCAGATTGTGTTTTTCTCAAGTTCTTTGTTATATCCTCGGTGCAGACGAAAACTTTTGCAGCCATCAACGTGCTTAAGTCCTTCAACAGGTAAATCCGTGCATCAAGCCATTATCTGTTATTATTTAGGCCTTTTGTTGTGGAATCCTTGAGACAAAGCTCTTCTTAGCGCCTTTACCAGCTCTTAACAAAAAGTATTATAAAACTGTGAAGACTGATGCATTTCTTTGAAAACAAACTTCAGGTGTCTCGAGAATCGTTTATATTATCGAGTCAGGTAAGCTAAGGACCTTTTCTGCTGACGTGGTAAGTAGTGAAGCCATTCGAATACACCCTACAGATTAGGTGAAAGACAAATTGTAAAGGCTTCTCCTTCAGATTGTTCTCAAAGTAAAGTGCATTGAATAATTCTATTTTAAAGAATTAATTTAGGCTAAATTGTTACAGCGTTCCTTCATACCTACACCTGATCGAGGCATAAGTAAAAAGAGCAATCTTTGAAAGCTTAGTAGTTACCTGGGAGCCTTCATTAAACTTTATATCACCTGCACACGTTGCGGAAGGCTGCTGCTATTGTTCAAAAGATAGGCAGACACTGTGAAAAGAATAAGCACCTCACAGTTCCATTTCATTGTTCCATTCGAAAATTTCTGTTGTCTTTGGGTTCGTCCTGTAGTCAGTTGTCTTCCTTCGCCCACTCTTGTCAGCAAAATAAATTGTTCATGGCAAAAACTTTATACAATGCAGTTTCTGCGAAAGTTTGTTTCATATCGCGAGTGATCATAGCCCTGGCAGCGAGCCGAAGGATACTATTTATGAGCTAAAGGATTTCATTCCAGGGTTCCACATAAATTTCCGTTCTTATTTTGATCCTAGTTTTGCCCACTGCCAGCCAGGCACTGATAATTAATATTGAAGCTAATTGTTTCGTGCACGGAAGAGTCAGTTTTTCTTTTGGTGTTGCAGTTTACTTTTTGCTCCGTGGAGGACGGCATTTAGCCAGGACTCGCTGTCTATTTTAGCTTGTTGGAAATTTATTTTTGAACCAGTTTCGAAGACTTTTGACCGTGATAAGAAACGAAGTTATGAGAAAAGTTTGAACATCTGCGAGGGAGTAGTAGCATCGAGTGAGTTACTAAGAAATTCAATGTTCATAGCTGAAGTGGAAACGAAGTTTAAATAGGTGTTTTTTCAGATGGTGGTTAGCTTGGAACTCTATCAGGACCATTAAATGTCGGTACAACACTGCAAACAAATACAGCGGTCACGATAGAGAGCAGTTAATGATATCATACTCTTGATGAAAAATGTGCGCTTTTGACACATTAAATTGAGCCCAAATTCAATACTGTAAGGCGCTGTTTCATATAGGGTTCCTAAGCACATACTACAGGGCCATTGCTTGGGCGAAGTGCTGGCTGGCGAGCGTTGGAAGCCATCACTGGTTAACCTCTGGGCCATCGTTGAGCGTCAGCATTGGCTAGCGAACTTTTGCCGAGTCTAGCGTTCCAGCTGTATGCCACGGCTGGGCACTGGCCCAGCACTGACTCGCTGCCAAGCGTTGGGATGCATCACTGGTTAACCTCTGGGCCATCGTTGGCCGCCAGCGGTGGCTAGCGAACTGAGGAGGACATTACCCAGGTACTTATAGGTAGATAGACATAATTCGTAAGTTAGGGAGTTCGAAACGCATTGCAGGCCATTCGTCGCGTTCCTGTCGTATTGTCCTTTTTTTTCTTTTTTTTCAAATTTTTGGTAGCAGGGTAATCTAGGACGATTAATTTATATGACAAAATAATTAGGTAAAGAGGAGAGTATAGGAACTACCGGCACTGGCGCCAGTACCGGTCGCCAATCCTGGCCAGTACCGGTCGTCAACCCTGACCAGTATCGGTCGCCAACACTGGGCTAGTATACAACACCAGCACCGGGCCCAAGTTATCATTCAGCAGTGATCCAACAATGGGCCAGTGCTGGTTGCCACTGCCGCGCCATTCTTGGCATGCTGGCTGCCATTATTGGCCCTGTACTGGGCCTATTGTTCGGCCCTATATGGGGTACGCATTGCACAGTATTGTGATCGACCTGAAATTTAAAAAAAAAATTTTATTCTGAAATTTTGTATTTTCACGTTTTAGGACTTGTAAACCTCAAAAAAGCAAATCAAAAATGTCTGTCTGTCCGCTGTAGACGCCGTACGCCGTACGCCGTACGCAAAAGCGTTTGGGGGCGTATAGCTCACAAGCCCGTAGGGATATTAACAATGCGTCCGAAACGATCGGATGCTGGGATTGAATCATTCTAAAATATTTGCCTTCTGAACCATAGATGGCAGAAGGTTAAAACTTTGTATCTGATCTAAGGGATACTAGGTGATAATACAAGGGCTGAAATTTTGAAGGGTGGAGGGTGGTGCGCCGTTGGGGATAAGCATTTTGGATTACAATATCTTCCGAACCAGTTGTATGTGGAAAATAAAATTTGGTTTCTATATAAAACTTTTAGGGAGGAGGTAGAGCGCGAAACTAGGGATAGCCATTTTTAAAAAAATTTAATTTTTATATCTCAAGAACCGTACCAGAAATGTTGCTAAAAAATATTCATGACCTTGGCTCAGTGTCTACTGAGAGAAAGTAGAGGAAAAAATTTTGGGGATGCGAGTGTAGAGTTGGACGGGTAGGACGAAAAAAATTCGAAATTTTATTTTTCGAAAACTGCCAAGAATTAAAAGCTCAAAATTTACGACTATATAGACCCACTATAGAATACGAGTCTCAGAAGTACTTAGCTGGCGTATAGATGGCTGTTTTTATTTCAAAATAAATAAATACTGTGGTAGAAATCACTATTCCTATAAAGCGTAAGTTTCAAGTTTGAAGAAGCTGCGTTGTTTAGTATTTATTTGGCAGCCAACAATAGCAAACGCTCTCGGTGAAATTTTAAACTTTGGAAAAAATTGGTCATCGTTATGTAGATAATACAATACTTCCATTTGAGAGGTCTCAGTCCAACCAATATCAATGCCGAACTGGATTCTACTCTGGGGTAGTCTCCTCCTCCGTTTGCAACAATAAAATATTTTGTGGCAGAGTTTAAACGAGTCCGTACGAGCTGGCAAGACGAAGAACGCAGTGGTCGACCGAAGAAGGTGACCCTGATATAAATGGTGAAGAAAATCTACAAAATAGTATTGGATGATTGTCGACTGAAAGTGCGCCAACTAGCAGACATAGTAGGCATTTCAAAAAGTCCTGTACATCGCATATTGAGTGAAAATTTGGACATGAAAAGGCTGTGCGCAAGATGGCTGCCGCTCACAATGGAAAAAACAGCGTCGTGACGATGTTTCAATCGAGTGTTTGGCGATGTTTCACAGCAATAATGCCGATTCATAACTAACCATGGACGAAACATGGTCCAAAACAATTAACGGCGAGTTTCATGTGAACTTATTGCAACTTTTAAGTGATCAAATGAAGGAAAAACGGCCGCAATTGGCGAAAAAGAAAGTGTTGTCTCATCAAGACAATGAACCGGTTCACACATCCGTTATCGCGGTGGCCAAAATCAACGAGTTAAAGTTCGAATTTTTTCCTCACGCACCCTATTCACCTGATTTAGTTCTCTCAGATTTTTTGCTCTTTTCAAACTTAAAAAAATGGGTCGGTGGTAAAAGATTTGCCAACTGAGAAGAGGTTGAGTCTGCGGTTGACGGTTATTTTGAGGAGCTATCCAATACCGCTGGGAAAAGTGTATCTTCCTAAAAGGAGACTATGTTGAGAAAAACCGATTTTTTTTAAACATTTTTTGTGTTTTCTTGATTAGGCTAAGTACTTGCGGGACCACCCTCGTTTTAGTGATAGCAGGGTACAGGGGTGGAGTGGTTTTTATATCTCAGAAACGGTTTGTGCTAGAAACTTCTAACTTGGTACGTATATGTATAGATGTACTACTGGAATAATTTAATAAAAAAAAAATTTAAATTTTTATTGACGTACAGGGGTGGAGTAATAAAAGTATCAGTAAGAAGGTTTTTTTGCACACTTTACCGAATTTCTTTATATCTTTTAGACACGTCGAGTTATCTAAATAGTTTTACTTCTGCGGGCTCTTAATATATAAGCGTCTAAAAACCTTTTTCCAAATTTTTAGATATCCAAACCATAGTTTTAGTTTTAGGAAGGGGAGTCTCGCAGAGCCGCAGTGCACACTAGGCACCCATTGCGATCCCTTCAGAAATATCGTGGACCTAACTAGTTTATCACCCCCAAAACATCCTAAATCACTAATAAATTTGGCCAACTTATCATGCCCTATTAACCTCAGATCTTCCAAATATTCGAAGAGAAGACTGCCAACCACTTTAAGCGCCTCTTTGCAACCACCTGACATTCACACAAAATATGGGTAATGTCCTCCTCAGAATATAGGTCAAGGCAGTTCCTACACACGCCAGAGTTATCCCCATCCGTATAGCATGCTTCCCTAGCAAGCAGTGCCCCGTCAGTATTCCGATGAGTAACCGCAATCTTTCCCTATTCCATGCATTGGCGGATACAGCCCAAGAGCAATTCCGAATTTTCTAAACATACATACCTACTTCAACCGCTCTCCGATTTTTTTACTCCACTGCAATGTGGACTGTAATTAGCATTTACTGTAGTTCTGCGGAGCAATGCAAAGCACAGAACAGAACCATGATGGTGGATTTACCATACACTCAACGTTTGAGTCGCGCCTCTATCCCCACCATAAAATCAACCAATCAGATGACTCGTGCAGTCGCAAGAGTTTAACATTCTTCAACTTTTACTCCGACGCACGTTTCCATATGTGTACACACATACAATGAACTGTGGTACCACACAATTCGCAGCTCATCGTATTTCTGTCATTTCGCACTTATAGGCAAGTTGCTCCGCAGAGTCATGTTTCAAGGATAATGATTTTGTCCTTTATCCCTGAATATAGGCTATACTGTTTTTCAAAACATACCAAAAAATTAACTTGGGATCTCAATGGGATCGGGGTCAAAAAAATCGAAGAACATTATAGTGGCTCTCAGTTATTTTATAGAAAAAGGGTCATTTAATCAAGAATCGCCAAAAGTGTGACCTTATCATCGCCGATTCTTTTGAAAATTTGTGTACTCGAAGAATTAGTGAAAAAAAAATATGATTTCAAGTTTATCTTATTTTTTTTTGTTAGTTATGGTATGTTAAAGATTTCCCAAAAAAGATGTCCGAGTCCTCTTTGAAAATTCATATCTCTGGTAATTTTTATCCTTGAATAATAAAGTAGGGCTTATTTTAAAGATTATTGCTGTTTTTGTTAGTTAAAAAATGAAAACAAAAACTTGAATTTCAATTATTTTTTTCACTAGTTCTTCAAGTACAAACATTTTCAAAAGAATCGGAGATGGTAAGGTCACAACTTTGGCGATTCTTGATGGAATGACCCATAATAAGATGAAAACAATATGATCCCGTTTTTGCTAAGTGCAGTCTATGTAGCTAAATTCACACAGAACTTGATCAAACAAAATAGCCAAGTCAAAAAAATTTCCGCCATGTCAATATTTCCCTAGACTTTAGTATGTCCAGCCTTGGCCAGAATGCCCTAGAGATCCTACAGCTCGTCAGCTGCTCCCACCTTGAGTTCGCTGTGTTCGTGGCCCACTCTCTGATAAGTGCTTTGATGCCGCTTAGCGGTGGACTAACCTCCTCCTCCACAATTTCGGATGACGCCGATCTCACTCTCGCCAGCTCATCGGCCAGTTCGTTCCCTGGTGTGCCGCTATGCCCTGGTATCTAGCATAGTTGTACTCTATTCTGACAGCAAAGTACCTTGAGCACTTCTCGACAGCGCTTTACTAGTTGGGATTTAATGGTCTCCGATTTCAGTGCATTCAAAGCCGCCTGGCTGTCAATGTAGAGTGATATATGCTAACCGCATATCTCCCATCAACATATCCAAACCATAAGGGGTTTAAAGTGGTTGTGTACTTTGTTCACGAATTTCGATATATTTCTTAGATTTAATGAGATATCGAATTCACTTTCACTTCTTAAAGCTTTAAATATAATCGGGAAAGCCCCGATTTAAGCATTTTTCGATATTAGACGCCCTGGGTTGTAAGGTATTTTTCAAGTTTCCACGAATTCCGAATTTGCTTTTACTTCTAAGGGCTTTATAGTATACAATGATCTAAAAATTAATTTCATGATTTTGCGATATTCAACCCTTAAGATATCACTCAGGTCCGATGAATAGTAGCTATGTCTATAGTCGCATAAAAAGTTTGCGGTGTAGGATACTATACCTGACTGACAGCCTAAAGAATAACCAGGAGGCTATTAGGAACGTTATTTTCTAGGGTGTCAGTCTCATAGTAACGTGGACCGCATCTCAGCATTAAACGCGTTTCGGACTTCTACTTGACAAATAATAAAGTTGCGCCCAAACTGTTGGCACATTTTACATTTTATTTTCATTTTACTTTTTTAATAATAAAGTATTGTGATCGACCTGAAATTTCAAAAAAATTTGCTACCCTGAAATTTTGTATTTTCACGTTTTAGGACTAGTAAACCCCAAAAAAGCAACAAAAAAAATGTCCGTCTGTCCACCGTAGACGCCGAACGCCGTACGCCGTACGCAAAATCGTTTGAAGGCGCGTAGCTCCCAAGCCCATTGAGATATCGACATGAAATTTTTATGGTGGGTAGATTGGGTAGATCCCTACAACTGGTATATTTTGAAGGGGTGGTGGTGTAAGGGGGGAGGAGTGGGGAGCGTTTTAGACGAAAAATTTTGGTTGATAGATCTCAGGAACCACTTATGCTACGAGGCTGAATCTTGGAACTTATGCAGTACTATGATAGTGGACTCATTTGCAAAAAAATGGTCGATAATGGTTGAAGGGTGTGGAAGTGCGGGTGAAAACAATGAGTCTGAAACGCATGAAAGACGGAATTGAAACATTCTAAAATCGATATCTCCTGAACAATTGATGACAGAAGATTGAAACTTTGTTGTTGCCCTTAGGGATACTTCAAGATTAGACAAGGGGATGGGTGGTAGGGTGTGAGGGTGGGGGGTGAAAAACTTTGGATTACGATATCTTCCGAACCAATTACCCCAGGAATATAAAATTTAGTTTCTGTATATGGGATCACAAGAGGAGTCTACTGAAAGTAAATTTTTTGAGGGGGGAGGTGGAGCACGAAAGTGGGGAGACAGCAAATTCTGAAATTTTACAGGAGTTGGGGTGGGTAGACCTCTAGTAGGGAAAACAATTTTTGGGGGTGTGCGTGTTGGGGGTGATGGTGAAAGGGGGTAGAAAGGAAAACATTCTGATTTTTATTTCTCGAAAACCGTAATGAATAGAACGCTAAAAATTTAGGATTATAAAGAGCCACTCTAGAGACATCCTAGAAAAATATTTGATAGTGGTAGCATGGTACGGGGTGAGGGGTGGTTTCTCATATCTCGGAAACGGCTTACGCTAGAAAGTTGAAACTTAGTACGTATATGTAGATGAGTTATTAGAGTAATTAAAGCAAAAAAAAAGTTCAGACATTTATTGGCGTTCAGAGGCTGTCCGTGAATCCTAATTTTCACGAATTTCATTAAAACTTTTAGACATGTCGAGCTATCAAAGCAAATTTACCTTTGCTGGCTATTTATATAAGCGCCTAGAAACGTTCTTTTAAATTTTTCGATATCCAACCCCTAAGGGGGTGTAAAGTGGTTGTGTACATATTCACGAATTCTGATATAGTTCTTAGGTATATTGAAATTTGGAGTTCACTTTCACTTCTATAAGCTTTAAACATAGTCGGGGAAGAAACCGATTTAAGTATTTTTCCCTATTAAACCTCCGGGGGAAAGTTTAAAATAGCCTCCTAGTTATTCCTTAGGTTGTCAGTCTCATAGTAACCTACACCGCATCTCACCATTAAACACGTTTCGGACTTCTACCCATAAAATAATAAAGTTACGACCAGACTGTTGGCACACTGTTGGTTCTTATTACTATCAATTAAAACTTTAAATCCCTAGAGATTTTCTTTTATAATATTCTTGAAAATTAATAATTAATGATTGTTTTCGTACAGCGTATACGGCGGTCAAACAGACTTTTTTTTTTGCTATTTGAAAATGTTAAATTTGAGTATAACAAGGAAGGAGAACGGCCCTATACGGATAGAAATTTAGCGAAGATTCATTGATTGACATGCTCATCTAAGAACTTTTTTTTAGCGGCGACACGAACCAGTAGAGCAATTTCTACTAATTATGAACTACACCTTTATTTTCAATTTGCACTTGATTTCATCCAAAATCTTCATTCTCGTATCAGTTTAAAAATAATATAATAGCGCTTAATTTATTCACATTTTGGAATCAAATTTTATCCAATTAGTGTAATGTAGTATTTGCACTATTGGCCAATGGTTGGCCAACGTTTTAATCAAATACTTTATTATTAAAAAATAATAAAGTAAAAGGAATCGGCCAGCTCTTGGAGTATGCACATTTCCACACGGCTGCATGTTAGTTAAAAGATACATGGACTTGCTCCAAGAGTATAGAAATTTATGGTTACTATGGTAGATTCTTCTAATAAAGCCATGGACATGTTCGTAGCTATACATGCAAACTACCCCGTGGCTCGCTAAATGAATGAAAATGCTTCAAAATCGATTATCAAAATACTGCACCGACCATGTTTGCTTCATTCCATTACACTAAAAATGCTTTCATCACATTCAAAGGCAATAGCAAATTGAAAACTGGTACGTTCTATACGAAACTATCGGTGCTAGTCTATTTCCTACACCCCAAATTAAATTCGCGGAAAATTTTCCACCGAATTCTACACCTATTTACATGTGAAATTGATTTACAATCGTCTGGTTTGTGCTCTCGTGTATGCGAAAACGGGCCAAATACATTCATGCCATGCACCATTGCAAACGGAAAAATATTTCAAATCTAATAATCGCGATGGGGTTCCGAAACGGCACTCCATTAGAGGAGCAACCCATGCTCCGAACCACTTGTCAAATCCTCGACGTCCAATTAATCAAAATATTCAAGTGCACGATTCGCAGACAAGTAAAACGAGGGGGTTGTACTCGTACTTGGTATGGATAAAGTGCTTTTAGATTTTTCGTTATTGAAAGTTAAGTTCAATACAGGAATGACTGCCGTTCACGCTGGGTGATACTCACTTTGTCCTTGTACGTGACATCCTGGCAACGAAGCAAATGCTGAGTACTTTGAAGCATCCTGCGAACCTGTTAAGTCCCAAAGGACCGTCCTCTGCAAGTATGGATCCTGTCAGTCGGATTATTTGGATTTTGGTTTTTTTTTTATGAACGTAGTCGATTTGTCGTCTTTTTTTAGCTTTTACAGCCAATGGTTCCTCGATGGAAAATTTAATAATCGAAGGTTTAGCGCGTACCATATTTTAGCAATGGACACCGGTAAGGTGGGTGCAGTTGCCACCCTGTTCCTATTGAGCACCAGTTACATACTTCTAGCTTTTCATAGAATACGCTACAATCAGGTGAGCAGATGGGAAGATCTATTTAATTAATTAAATGGGAGCCAATCAGTAGGTGGAGTAAAACATGTAGAAACGTAGGGTAGGTAGGGTTTGCTCCACTCCGGTCATAGGATGGTGGCACCTATATTTTAAGTGAGACATTTTGAAATGTGTACCACGTCCATATGACATCATCAATGGCGCGACAGCCCAAGTCGGGCCCTGGCCTCCTGAAGTCGTCGTCTCCAATCGTCTTGATCCAAAGACCGCGTCCTCCAGCTGCTAATTTTTAATATGGCCTTGCTGTCTTCATCGACCGAGTCTTCCCATTGCTTGCGTGGTTTGCCTACTGGCCTGTTACCACTCGCTTTACCTTTAAGAGCACGCTTGGGGATTCTTCTGTCCTCCATCTGTTCTACATGGCCAGCCCACTGCAGTTTACGTAGTTTGATGAACGTTGAGGCTTCTAGCTCCTTGAAGACTTGATACAACTCATGGTTGTATCTTATTCGCCAGTCCGTTCCTTCCTTTACGGGTCCAAAAAGTTTTCGGAGAACTTTTCTTTCGAATGTGTTAACTGCTTTTTCGGAAGTTCGCGTTAATGTCCACGTTTCGCTGCCCATATGTACAAGGTCTAATTTCCTGCTTTTCTTTCTTCTTCGGGACTTCATGAAGAGTATGGCAAAAGTACATTTAAAGAAAAGTAGTGAAATTGACTGTTAAAAAAATAAATCACCGCTTTCATCGCAGTTTAAGGCTTTGAAGTGCATTTAAGAAATTGGTTGCCATTACGAAACCGATTTGAACTAAACTTAGCGCAAATTAAGAATTCAAAGGAATTTTCTTATTGTTAGACGATCCAATCCAATTATGTTCCAATGAATGAAATTTATCAAAATTCTTGTTACATGTAAGCCTGGCAACCGCGCAACTCTATTGGTTTCGCATAATGGAAATAGCAACAACTGAATACCTAGCTGCAAAGTAACCCAATCAGAGACCTAGTTGAAGTATATAAGCGGGCGGAAAAACTCGATTGTACCTCCCTTCTAATCAAATGTTCTCGCAAGTACCAGAACAGCGTAGAAGATCAAAATAGAATGCTCTAAAGCTTTCGAGAACCGTCCACATACATCACCGAGCGAACATTCATGTACAGTCTCGACTACAGCCAAGTAGTATAAAAGCAGACGAAGCTTTCAGCGAGGGACATAGTAATTTTTATTACGTGGACTGTGACAGCCAGCGTGTATTACGCGACCGTGTTGGTGGAAAGCGAAAGTGATAGAGTCAAACGACCATATAATAGGCGGTATTGCCATACAGTGCGAATAATTGTGCGAATAGAATTAAAGTGCAAATAATAAATTAACACTTACTTTGATTTTAAACGAATTGTGTTTTACTTGAAATCCCGGCGAACCCCTAGCTCGCAACAATATATTTATTGTTTTACAACTTGTTTTTCTTACATTACACGAAATCAGAAAGAAAAAATCTGCCAATAGTCTGGGCTCAACTTTATAACTTATTAAAAAATAATAAAGTAATAAAGGTGAGATCACCAGCTACTCAAAAAATTAAACAGAATGAAAATCTGATCAAAAATGCTGCCGTAAGTGTGTAAGCCGAAAGTGTGGAACGCTAGAACAAGAAATTCGATTTGATTTTGGTTTTTGCATTTTCCTCGCTTAATTCAAAGAATTGTGGTTTTTTAGAAATTTTTGAAAAACGGTTGGCAATAGCACCCTCTTTTTCGGCTAAATCATTTTTTAAGTAGTCACGTATCACATATCAAAATAAAGGTGAGATCCCCAACTAGTCAAAAATGAAACAGAATGAAAGTCGGGTCAAAAATCAGGCAATGCTGGCCGAAAGTGTGAAACGCTAGAACCATAAATTTTGATATGATTTTATTTTTTGCGTTTTTCTCGCTTAATTCCAGTAATTTCGAGTTTTTAGCTTTTTTAGAGGAAAATTCTTTCTTCCACTTTTTTCACATTTTTTGTGAAAAAATAAATTTTTAGAAAAATTTATTTTTTGTCTCGTCACGTATAACATATCAAAATAAAGGCGAAATTAAAAATATGCCAACAGTTTGGGCGCAACCTTATTATTTTTCATTTAATTTTTGGGTTCGACAGAAGTGCTTACATCATTGTCATCCGTACAACATCAAAAAGAATACGAAATTTGACGCTTTTAGTTTAGCGTTTTCGAAGTTATCGGTCTATAGGTACTTATGAGCTTCCTTGGAACCAAATCGTACCATTTACTCAAAAACAATTTCGGTAGAATTTTGTATTCCTGGCTTTCTGGTTTCGTGGGTTTTAAGAATTTTTGTATAATTGCTACATGAAGCACTTATCCGTTTTTTTTTTCATATATACGTAAGACATTAGGCTGAAAGAAAAAATTAGGCTGAAATTCCTAGTTTGAATCTATCAACCAATATTCGGGTTTGAAGGACTTTCGTATTGCTACTTGACTTTTACTGACTAAAGCTGGTATTACACTGTACTGTCAAATATTTGACTATATACCCTGGAAAATGCTGTCAGATAGTGTAATCGCAAAATTTTTGCTTGTCACATTAATTTATTTGCTCTAAACAAAGTCTATTTTGACAGAAAAAAATTGATAGAAATTTTGTCAAATTTTTGTTAGTCAAATATTTGACAGCATGGTATGTAGTGTAATACTAGCTTGAGAACCGGAATTTCCTAAAAACTGTAAGGTGACGGTATTAAAAGCACTTCTAAATTTATTTTCAATTAGGTGACCCACCTTTTGTAACGTTACAAGGCACGTGCAATTAAGTTGCCTTAAATCACAGAACATGGTCACTTCCAACAATCCTTTTCTCAGGTCTTAAATAGTCTTGTAATTCTAATTATTTGATAATAAAATCCATTTCCAAAATTTAATTCTAATCTCACTTTTAGAGCTGCAAATATAATTTGCTTTTTAAATAAGATTTCGATAAGGTGTGGTTGGAAGAGAAAAGGATTTGCATATAAAAAATGTTCTACTTATTATTTCCGCAAGAAAACGCGACAGTAGGTCAAAATGTTTTCAGCGGTTATTTTTTGCCATTTTTGAAATGTCCTTGTGTTACGGGTTGGAAATTACAACTTACTTCAGGTCAAAAACAATCAATCAGTAGCACTAGTTGTGAACGAAGGAGTCGTTATCTCGTATTCACAAAATCAAAATTATCAATGCATGGTTTGAGTATCGAGAAATAGTTGGACAATTTCGTCTATGTTGGGATTAATGGGTAAAATGAAAACAGGAGCGACATGTTTGCTGGCTTCCGGGCTAGCAGTGTAACATTCTAGACTATAAAGCCTTCGCCTGTACAACAAAAACTTCACGACGCCTTACCCGGGTAGAACAATTAGGATACTATGTTTAGGCAGTCATGAAAGGGGTTCACCCAATCTAAAAAAAAATTATATTAATACCTCAAAGGGTTTGTGAGTTGTGAGCACTGAGGGGTAGAAGCGCGCCTCAAAGGTTCGGTGTAAATCCACCATGATGCGTACGACATATACGACGTTGAAGATTTTTTCCTTCTTTTTGGGACCTGAAAAGTAGCAATACAAATTTGAAACTGAACAATCGAAACATGAAATATCGAGCTGGAGACTTTAGGAGAAGGATCGCACAAGAATTGATTTAATTTTAAATAATGCGAATGAAAAAAATATTTTTTAAACCAACATCCATAATAAAATAAAATATGTAACAAGTGTCTAGACATAAGAATTATTGAAGGAAATAGAATCTCTTCAAATTCGTCGCCCCTTGAAATCTGTTCCTTTATATTCACAAAGAAAGCTGTAGATTACATCGTATATCAAATTCCTATCACATCCTTTCCATGAGTAATGATGAACGCTCCTTATCACGTGTCTATCCATATCTTAACTTTTTCCTATCATCACTCATTCCCAAAAGTTCTGAAAGAAATTTATCACTAGCCCAATGGCTTGTTGTCGGGGAAGCTGTTGCATTGTATTGTTTGAAAATAATGCCTAAAGTTAAATTTAACGATTCTAATTGTAAGGAGTTTTCCAGAAATGGCCAAATAAAAATGTGATAAACGGATTAGGAGTTCATGTCTTGAAGAAAGTACAGACCGAATAAGACATCCTTTTTCGAGGGAAAACGCCAAACCTCTTTCATATTAACTGGGCAAAATAAGTCCGCAGTAAAAACAAAGAATAAGTGTCACAAAAACGATTTCTTTGTCCTACTGCAGCAATATGTCTGTCCTCTGTTCACTGTAAGTTTATTATCAGAACAGTAAAATTTTTACCGAAAACTGCTAAGGCGAGATTATTATTTGGAACCTTATTGCGATTTATAAGGCGATTAAATTTAATTGACGCGATTTGGCTCAACTCGGTAAGCGGTATATTGTAAAATCTTGAATGCTAGACGCTATGACAAAGAAAACAACTGTAATTCGTGTCAATTGATCGTAAAGGTTTTATTGTACAAATATATGGATATGACCTCTTCCGTGCCCATCGAAGAAACTCGTATTTTGATAACGTACATAAAATCAACGGCCCAGTCATTTCGTTCAGTCAAAACCCGAGCAAATAATAATGGTAAATGTTTTAGTGATGTACTTAAGTCATTTGCGCAATAATTCTTGTTGGTCTTCCCGGTAATTTCGTAAAACGTTTTGATATCAACGATACCATGGAGTGTAATAACAATGGAATCTTCTTCCCTTAGGTTTTCGAATTTAACTTTGACATCGTCCTGGGAAAAGGAAAACAACGATTCCAAACGACCATTATAAAGTCCTTATCGTTTTTGATATAGTTCTATTGTTTCATACCACTGAACAATAAAATAATGCTTGTATTTGAAATGAAATTTCTTTTGTACATTTTTTATCTAATAAACAGCACTGATAGAAATAAAAGGAAACAGTTTTTATTCATAAATAACTATAAAGGAAGTATGGCATCTACCACATTCCACTTAACAATATTGTCATGTAATGCAGGTACATACCATCGTAGAATAAAGTCGAGGTTTCTTAGAAAATCCACGAGTATCCAATATTTCTGAATGGATCGTCAATTAAAGCCATATTTGCAACGATAGTACATAAAAATCGCAAAATTTCAATATCCCAGGAACTATTTATCCCATAACTGAAAAATAATGGTTACAGTACTCGACTACTGATATGGCGAGTTAGAGTAACTAAGATTCACACCCAGTGTCAATTCACCGATTTGTTGGGACAGGTGAGATGGCAGTTATCAACTTTGTGAGTTTGTTGATACTGATGCTAGTGCCAGTTTTACAAAGAATGGTTAATTCTCCTCATTACCGAAAAAAAATGTATCGAATGTAGAAAATAGGACCACACTCGATAATCTTGAGTAAAATAATTTACTCAAGATTTAAATTCGATTATAAATTCGTGTAATAAAACCAACGTTGAGTTCAACAAAAATAAACCCTTTTTTTCCCTCGTACGTGAGATTTTACTTAAAACAATTTTACTTTTTACAAAAAGGTGGAAATTCTCTTTAAGTGGTCAAAATCCTTTTGTAACGCGCTAGTACGTAATGGGCCTCGAAGTGTTAAGTGCAAACTATGAAGTTACAATAATATATCTGCCAGAAGTATGGGCGTAACTTAATTGTTATTCGGGTTAAAGTGGGGTGCAACAGAATGATTACGCCACCGCCATATGAGCATTTAATATTGGTCATTTCAACATGAGGAGGTTTTTTGGAAAGTTAATTTTTTAATAAAGAACATATTGATTTTTTGCCACATAAACGTATATAAAAAGCCATTGTAGACGTAAAACGTATGTAACTCCTTTACTTATGAAAAAATCCTGAAATCAGTTTTTAGGCGATAAAACTAAAAGTCCATAGCAGTTGGAACCAATTTACTATCTCATCATACCTAAGAGATATGATGAAATTTGTGAAAACGTATACAAACCCATTACATAACATTGGGGGTTGAATTTGGAAAAAACGTGAAATTGGTTTTTAAGCGATTACATGAACTGCTCGTAGAAGTAATAACCAGTTTTATGTCGCATCAAACCAAAAAATATGTCGAAAATGTATGTAACCCCCTTAAACCCACTTGGGGGTTGAAAAACCAAAAATCCTGAAATCTAATTTTAGCTGATAACAATAAAGCCCAAAGAAGTAAAACCAATTCGATGTCTGATCACTTCTAAGTGATATGACGGAATTCGTGAAAACTTGTATACAACCCTTTCAAACCCTGAGATGGAGAAAAGCCTGAACAAATTTTTTGAACAGAGTATATAAAAAGCCCGTGGAAGTAGAAACTTATTCAATATCTAATCAGACCTGGGGGATATGGCTGAATTCATGAAAATGTCTGCAACCTCTTGGTCCCCCTTAGGGATTGAATTTCTATAAATCGTGAGAACTGTTTCGAGGCATTTATCTGAAAACCTGTACAAAAATAAATTAATTCAGTATATCAGAAGACCTACTGATCATTTTACTTTATTATTTTCTAATAATACAATATTGTGATAGATTTTTAAAAAAATAAAATTTGCAACCCTGAAAGTTTTTTTTCATGTTTCATGACTAGTAGAAACGAAAAAAAAATATTTCAGTCCGTCTGTCCGCCATACGTCGTACGCCGCACGTCGACCGGAGTACGCAAAATTGTTTGAAGGCCCGTTGCTCCCAAACGCTTTGAGATATTGAATGGAATTTTTTTTATGAATAGACTGGGTAGGTCCTTTGAAGTGACAAAATATTGTTGGATGGGGGTGTGAGGGGAGAGCTGGTAGGAGCGTTTTAGATGGCAAATTTTGGTTTTTAGATCTCAGCAACCGCTTATGCTAGGAGGCTGAAACTTGGAATTTACATAGTGCTTTGATAGTGGACCAATTTGCAAAAAAATTGTCGATATCGGTGAAGGGGTGTGGGAGTGGTTGGGAAAATAATGCGTCCGAAACGCGAGAAAGCCGAGACCGACACATTCTAAAATCCATATCTCGGTAAACGGTTAATATCACGAAATTAAAACTTAATGAATATCTGTAGGTATACTTGGAGAATAGATTGGAAACAAATTTTTGAGCGAGGCAGTTGTGTACGGGGTACAGGGTGAAAAAATTTAGATTACCATATCTCCCGAACCAATTGCACTAGAAAAATAAAATTCCGTTTCTGTATAAAGGTTAACAAATGCAATTTGCTGAAAGTAAAATTTTTTTAAGGGGGCGGCAGAGCATAGAAGTAAGTGGAGGGGATAAGAAATTTTCAAAAATATTACATCTCATATGTCAAGAACAGTATAAGACAGATGCTTAAATTTTTACCAGAAGTAGGCCTAATAGACCCCTAGCAGACAAATTTTGGGTGTGGGATGTAGATGGTGAAGGTGGGAAAGAGTGAAAAGGAAAAGGTTCCGATTTTTATATCATATCCATTGGCGTTCGGAACTGGGGCTAAAGAAATTATCAATGAAAATGGAATGCACATATTTTCATGATTTTCATCATATCTCCATCCAAAATATTGAATTCATTTTTATTCTACGACTTCTTCATATAAATACCTAGAAACCGTTTCCAGAATTTTATGAAATTCGACCCCTAAGGTGGTTAAAGAGGTTGTATACTTTTTCACGAGTTTTGCAATATCCCCCAGATCTGATCAGATGTCAAATATCTTTTCACTTTCACGGGCTTGCGTAATAATCGCCTAACACTTGATTTTAAGATTTTTCCTTTTTCAGCCCCTGAGAGGAATAAAAAATTGTTCAACACGTTTTCACGAATTCCGTCATATCTTTTAGAATTGATAAGAAATTGCATTGGTTTTTACTTTCTCGTGGTGTCTTCATATTTATTTATTAACTCCTTTCAGGACTTTTGGATATTCAATCCCCAAGTGGGTGTAAGAAGGTTGCATATGTTTTCACAGATTCCTACATATTGCTTAAATCTGATGATATATCGAATTCATTTTTACTTCCTAAAGTTTCCTATATAAGCGCCAAAAAGTCAATTTCAGTATTTTTAGATATTCAATCATCCCTTAGTAAGGATGTTGTATGCTTTTCAAAGCTTCGACATATTTCTTAGGTTTGATGAAATATTAGGTCGCTATTCACTTCCACAGACTTTTTGTAAAATCGCATACAAATCAATTTATCAATTTTTGGATATTCAACCCCAAGGGTTTACATATGTTTTCACAATTTTGGCCATCCCTTAGTTCTGATGAGATATAAAATTTGTTATTACGGCATTTGATGTAATTTTGTTTGCTTACGATTTCACAAATTTTTAAAAATCTTTCGTGTCTTATGAGATATCAAGTTGCTTCTTATGAAATCGTTTAAAAACGTGTTTCACAATTTTTTCGAAACTCAAACCCCAAGTAGAACTAATGGGTTTGTATGCGTTTTAACAATTCGTCAAATCTCTTAAGTCTGATTAGGCAGAAAATTCGTTTTTCCGTCTATTGTCTTTTAGTGTACATAATATACTGAAATTCGAATAGTCTACACGGACTTTTTCAATGTTTAATCGGCTAAAAATCTCTATTTTAAATATTTTTATTTTAAGAACAAAACTAATTTTCCAAGAAATCTAATAATCTCGAAGCAACTCGTGATACACTCCGACTTAGACCGCTCCCGAACTTTGACCTGAAAAATAATAAAGTTTCGCCCAGACCACTGGCATATTTTTTTTTATAATCTAGATGAAATCATAATAGTATTATAAGTTTAATCCAGCCCGAAAAGTTTGTAACGCATAGAACCGAGCGTCGGACGAAAAAAATTAATATTATTATTTTGTATTCAGTTGTGCCCAAAAACCCCAAATCCGTTTGCTGTCCGTTCATCCGTCCTTCCGTCTGTCCGTTTGCACGATAACTCAAGAACGCGTTGGCCTAGGAAGTTGAAATTTTGTGACCACCTGTAAAATGGAAAAAGTAAGGCTAAATTCGTTAATGGGCGATATTATTCCAATCCTTCGGGTATCTCCAATACAAGAGTCTTTAAATCACGTATTCACAATTATTGCTCGAATGCTTCCAGTTGGGAACTTAAAATTTTGGATACTTATAGTTTACCATGTTTGAAGCGAAAGTTCCGAATATGACGCAAATCGAATGAGTCCTTCGTGTAGCAGCCTACAAAAGTCATTCAAAAATGCATGCAAGTCTCAGAATCCACTTCACTCCCCGTATCAAACTGCCCCTTTTGGAAATTTAAAATTTTTAGTATGTATAGCTCTACTTAAGTTCCAAGTTTCAACATTTTAGCAGTTTCGGTTGTCAAGAAGTAAAAATTCTTAGCATACCATCTTTAATGCCTTACAATACTAAGAAAAAATGTGGAATATTGTTCCTATAGTGTTGCTTTATTCTTATCATGTGAAAATTTCGAGTAAGTCAAAGCTTTTCCGTTCAATCCATCATGGAACCCCAGTAGTTTTATTACATTTCTTGTATAAGGCCCTTACCTTGTACTCGTACATATGGATGTCGCGACAGAGATTTAACTACATTATAATAATATAATTTTATTACAGTAGTATACTTCCGTGCCACATCCCAGTGAGTAATTTGAGTCATGCGACCGCCATATAACCTTTCTATCTTTCGGTTAAATATCGTAACGAAAGCACCGGCTCCCACTACTTATCGCAGCCACGAAACATATTTACAAATTGTTAGCTTTAATACAAGTTATTTTTTATAGTCGACGCGTAAAACCACCCTACAAGCCGAAATATTAGACCAGCATAGCAAAGAGTTTTGCATTACAGGAAGTACCCTTGTTATAAAGTAAGGGAATGTGGGGTATCCTATGAATGGTACAATGGCTTTTATGTCGATAGTTGAGATATCAGGAGGACTCCCCGGGGAAAAATTTGGATAAAATTCATCAGAGACATGTAACTCGTATGATGAAAGGAAACTACATACGAGTAGTAGGTACCGTACGGAATATCATAAGTACCTACAAAACAGAGGAAAAGATGGATGGAATTTTGGGGATTTGTTGCGGATTTGTTAGGTTTTAGACATGTTGTTAGGAATGTGTATGAGTAGTTACAAAGGGTCGTTATAATTTTTAGATTACAGATGCAATCGAGAAATACGCGACAGTTGCAGGGTACCCTTCAGGCTTTTGGCCAATATTAAAATATAGAGAAGCGGTATATCGAAATTAATAAATATTGGAAAGTCCGCGTGAGATACAATAACGAGAAAGTATTGGGCTACGAAGTAACCTTAATAGCTGCTCAGCTTATCCTTCTATGACAGAAAGGAATGGTCTCACATGACGGGTCCAGGATCTTCAGAAAGATTTTAAAAAGGCGCAAATACTCAGACTGATTTTGACTGGACGCATACAGAATCAGCCAAAGGGAATGAAACGCCAAAAACGAAGAATCCTCGCAAAGATTGCCGCTCGAAAAGGCCACTTAAAAAGGTTGTTGTGGGTTAGACAACATAAAGTTTAAGTACAAGAGCAGACTTTTCAGTCGGACAATTTTTTAATTGCAGCGAAGACCCATTTCAATTAAAGTATTTAACTGATGTCACTCCTTTCGAATTTTGAAACTGAAAAAAAATCGCTTATAATAAATAAATCGCAAACGACTGATACTTTTTTATGGATTTCAAAGAAAAAGTGCGTGCGAAGGAATTAGGCAGAATCGATATTAGTCGGTCTGTGGCTTTGTACATAGCAGGCGTAATTGTTGGTTGCCTTACAAGTGGAAGCCAAGTTTAAGATCGGCGGTATAAATCTACTCGAAATCGATTGAACAATGAAAAATTTTTGGAAATCAAATTAGCCTGAGACTCAAACCTTTTTCTCTATCTGTACACAATGTGCATTTATTTACGAACCTTCAACATGATTTAGAAACGACTCGCTTAATCATCATAGACGGTATTTCAATAATAAAATATTGAAAAAAATTATATTTTCCCTTCTACTCAAAGCAATCTTTTCATACAACTACTTTAAATGTGTTCGCAATTTTTCCTACTATAAACCAAATACAATTCAGTAAACCTTTCGCAAGATCACGACATATCATCAATTTTCATCTTTGAAACCTATGTCTCGGTGTAAATGACATCCTGGTGCTAATCCGGAGAAAGGATTTCCCAAGGAAACACACTCAAGCACATTTCACCATCTTGAGCTTGTCACCTGATTATGTTTAATGACATCCCTAAGACGTTTTGACTACAACACTGTCCAATGAAACCCTTGAAGATAATCGCACAATATTCCCGATATGTAGAAAACTGTACACCTCAAAAAAACCAAACATATAAAAATAAATGTCCGGTACAAGTCAAGTATCGTCGGCAGGTATGTGTTCGGAATCCCATCTCGATGTAGTTAATGGGAAGGAAAAGGATCCGTAACGTATAAAAAGCCTTTTGCTTCCCACCTTTTATGGGCAAAATCGTAAAAATCTTTTATGTGACATCGCTTTTCGTTTGTAGAATACGCATTGCTCCCCTGCTTGTTGTCTTCTGACTACCTTTCTATAAGACGGCAATATCAAATCAGATAAGGCCCCAATGATGGTGATTTCTAGAAAAGATAAACAGAATTGCATCTTTGGTTAATGTTGAGAAGAAATTCTGAGTTGTTTACAGATCTCAGCTATTTTTCTGGATTTATTCCCAAAAATTTAATTTTATTACAATTACATGAGAAGAAATAATATCTAGATTCTTGATTGAGACTTTCGCTATAGTCGCAGAGTAATAGTTGCATCGAATTTTGTAAGGACTCTTGTATGGCAGCTTCCAGAAGTAATGGAGAGACTAGAGTAATTTGTAAATTATCTGTGAAAAATCACATGAAGTAAATGTATTCATAATTTCAAATGTATCAGAGTGTTCTCGAGTTCAAAATAATTTCTGTACATGACCACGCACAAATTTTTAAATGGCATTTATGTGGCAGCTACTCGAAGGAATGGAAGATTTTTGAGATCTATGTCTTCATAATTAATACCAATGAAAAATTGCAGTAGATAGCATTTTAAATTTTCAGCTTTGTTACCAATTTTGCAGAGAAGTTAGTGTAACGTTTTAATACTTATATTCAAAATTTCCAGTAGATGCGCAAATGTATTCTCAAGTTACCGACCGACTGCTTGCAAAATTTTTCAAGGACATACCATAAGAGCTACTCTAAGGATCGGATTTTGAAGATTTACATCCTTCCACTTGGAAGTAGTGAAAAATTAAAATTTTAGATTTTACGACTGCCATATTCAAAAGTTATAAAGTAATACGTGCACTTTTTTAAAAAAATTGAATTTCAATCCAATTTTTATTTGAAATTTCCAGTATATTTCATTTTTTCAAGTAAAAGTACTCATTTCAAGCACTTTTACATGAAATTACTGGTATTAGTGAATTATTCATGTACGTTTCAACTGAACCGTACAATTTACATGAAAAGGCTCACAAAATTACGCAACATTTCGTGTAAAATTAATATGAATTGAAAATTACGTTCTTTTTCGTGTAATTCTACTTATCTATTTGAATTTTACGATGAAAAACATGTAATTTTGAAACCACGATGTTGGACGATTCGTTCGATTTTGTTATCTACTGAAATTAAAATGAAACGCCTTCGGTGGCAGTGGATACGCTCGCCAAACCTACGCAGCAAAACCAGAATTAATCGCTGGTTCGATTCTTACCTACAGCCAAGTGTTTTATTAAGAGTAAGTAAGTAAGAAATAATATTAGAAGTAGAAATAAGTGTATCTTAAAGAGTGCTAATTAAACACTTTTTTTAGAGTGTAAATTCAAGAGAATATCCAGTGAATTTGCTGCTTTCGAAGTTGATTGAAAATTTAAATTTGCTGACCGAAAGTTGGAAATTGACTACTACATCCCAATGTAAATTTACTTGAAAAGGTGATGCATATTTGCCTACTATCCAAAAGATGTAAAATTCAAAGGATTTCTTTTGCTGTGTAGGTGGAACCAGTTTCTGACATGGCTTTTCTATGACAGGTACCTAAAGTAGTAATACTGTTTTGTCCAGTAAACTTAAACTGACAAATTGAACAAACCTGGGGTCTGTCCAATGTTCAGCTACGAGGGCGGATTGATAATGACGTGGAAAAATCAAGAAGGAGTGGGCAGGTAAGGAATTCGTTATTTTTTTTACCTGGACCATCCTTAAATAGATTACCTGCAAAGTTTAAGCCTGATACCTCGTTTAGTTTTCGAGAAGCAGCCGTCTAAGCAAGTCGACGTACAAAAATTTTTGAAAATGGATTAAAGTGAATTTCGTGTGTTGATTAAACACAATTTTTTAAAAGGGAAAACAGCTAAAGTAACCAAAGAAAAATTAGATAAGCATTATGGGAACTCTGCACCATCGATCCAAATGATTTACAAATGGTTTTCTGAATTCAAGTGGGTCGTACGAGCACACAAACCATACCAAGTCCAGGTCATCCAAATGAGGTCACCACGCCAGAAATGATCGATAAAATCCATGATATCCTCGAGTTAAAGTGCGTGAGATAGTTAACGTAGTAAACATCTCATTTCAACGTGTTTGGAATATTTTGAAAAACCATTTGGACATGAGGAAGCTATCCGCAAGATGGCTGCCGCGTTTGCTCACAAACGACTAAAAACGGAATCGTGTGACAGCTTCGCAGCACGGTTTGCAACTGTTTTAACCTAATACAAATGAATTTTTTTGTTGATTCGTAACTGTTGATGAAGCATGGATTCACCACTATACTCCAGAAACCAAACAACAGTCAAAACAATGGAAGGATGTCGGTTCAAGCGCACCAAAGAAGGCAAAACCGGTCTATCGGCTGGAAAGGTTATGGCGACGGTTTTTTGGGATTCCAATGGAATGATATTCACCGACTACTTGGAGAAAGGAAAAACAATGACGGGAGCATATTATTCTGAGTTATTGGTTCCATTGGATGTTGAAATCAAGGCAACACGGCTTTATTTGGCGAAGAAAAAAGTGTTGTTTCATCACAACGCTCCGGCTCACACGTCCGTTGTTGCAACGGCAAAACTGTTTGAATTACGGTACGAATTACTCCCTCACGCACCGTATTCTCCAGATTTGGCAACCTGCGACTTTTTATTATTTCCAGACTTGAAAAAATGGCTTGCTGGAAAGAGATTTACCACGAATACTGACGTCATAAGTGAAACCAACGCCTATTTTGAAGGGTTGGACAAATCGTATTATTTGGAAGGGATCAAAAATTGGAAAAACGTTGGACTAAGTGTATCGAGCTTTTTTACGTTGAAAAATAAAATAAATGCTTCCGGATAAAATTATGCTTTCTCAATTTTTCCACGTCATTATCAATCCGCCTAGTTGCTTCGATAGCAGCTTTCGTATGCCTTTGTCTGTCCAATGCAACCAAAAGCTGCTTTCTCATGCTTGCTATTTGACAGTTGTTCTGTTCAGTATTTTCAAATAGCTGATATCATAGCTGCTTTTCCATGCTAAGAGTACGGACTGTAAGCAAGAAAGCATAGCAATGGGAAGACGCATGGATGTGTAAATTTCATTATTATTTCCTTCAAATGATAGAAACGTCATTCGTGTTTATTGCGCTATACAACTTTGTGATTTTTTGTTTTTTGGCGTATTTCATCAAGATTACGGCATCCAGCTCCAGCTGTGGACTTCCGATGATGGTATTGGTAAGATTTGGGCTTTTTGTCAATATAAATTAAACATACTGAAAAAATGGTTTCCAACAGAATGAATGTTCCGCTTTGGAGTCAAATCAAAAGATTTTCCTTCAAGCGAGGTTTCAGTATGGTGATATTTATTGGATATACCAGAAAACTAAGGAATTGAATCTAAGAAGGGCGTTTCGTTTGTTCGGATCGCTCCTAACAAACCTCATGACCATTTTAATGGTAATAAGTGTCGCTAACTATGTTTCGTTGCTGATGAAATGGTATAAATGCTAATTATTCGATTGTGTTAATAATTACAGAACTTGAAATGTTGTATGAATAGAATGCACCTTTAGTACTTCACATGGTTCATGTATTGACTAAATACAATTTAACCAACTTCTCTGATATTACTTTGTAAATCTAAAAATACTGTTCTCTGTTCGAATAAACTACTTGAAAAGGTTACTGCGTTCAAACATATTGTTACAGTCCTAATCGTTCTTTAACAATTTCAGGGTGGTTCACGAACATCGACCATATCAGTGAGTCCGCGGAACCGATGTTTACAGCATTATTGAACGGCCTGAGGTTCATCAGCATCCTTTAAGCTGTGAGAACTCCATTTGCAAAGACGATGGCTTTTATTTAAAATACCTAAATATGAAAATGATGAACTGAGATAGCTTCCACATTGGATAGACCCCTGATATCGAATTTTAGCTTCCTTGTTAGTTGTCCTATTTTCTGTTAGATAGACTGAAGGACGGCATTGGATTAAGGGGGAACATCCGAGTAGAACATTTTTTTTATCAAAAATTGTTTTTTGCTTATCTTAAAGTTTGTAGTCTTGAGAACATTGTGTGTAAATTTCATATTGAAATTCGAATAAATGTGAAAGTTATATGCAAGTAACCGGAATGGACCCTTCATGAATTCTCTATATAGAGCGTCATTCAAACGCGATTATCTCGAAACATAGTTTCCAAAGACGGTCCCCAAAATCTTCGGAAAACGGCTTGACCGGTTGCTTTCAAAATTTCACACAATATTTTTGGATAGGTTTTCTACTTCGCTACGTAGGATTTTTTTTTTTCACTTACTTACTTTTTTTTATCAATCCAGAAAGGTCGATAATTGAGGTTAAAAACCGAAAATTAATTTCAATCGCACGCCATTTCGTGAAAAAAAATTTTTTTCAAAAAACCCTACGTAGCGAAGGGCATCATACTTTACATTTTCAGAATCTTTTTGAAATTTTTGTTTTGGATCAACCGTATGCATGTCATCTTGGGAACCGCAGACGGTACCAGCGGCAGACATTCTTTACGCCGACCATGACAGCAGCGCCCCCGGTTGATATATATTTATAAAAAAAATTATTACCGTACCTCAATTTATATACTTTCGAATAAAATCAATCTGGATTAAATCGAGCAAATAGTTTTTGAGATAATAATTTTTAAAATTCACATATTTTTTCTGCTTTCTACTCGGATGTTCCCCTTAAGGATTCATGGCTGTCACAGAACGAAAAAAAATACAGAACGATTTTTACCCCAAGTTCCGTACTATGCGATATAAATTTTAGTTTGGATATTGAAAAATTAAAAAAAAAATAACATTTACTTCGTTTTTATTGTTTTAAGTACATTTCTGAATAATATTCGGATGAATAATATCAGGCATCCATGACACTATGCCTTAAAGTGATTCAAGGGCGATGTGTACTATGTTTAAAGTTTAAAAGGTATGGCTCTCTTTGTGCAGGTACAATTCATACAATCCGGAATTGTTAAAGATTATCATGGGCTTTGCACTGATTATTTTCTCATATTCATTATTGATCCGGTATTAAGTCAGTGATTTTATATTTTTATGGTTAAAATATACCGAGCCTAATGCTACTACTAATCTTTACACATTAAACTCCATTTCATTTCCAAAATGCACCCTACGTCCTGATCCAATGGAATTTTTCGGGATATATGCGTAACGAACTTGAATAATTGTTTAAGCTGCTTATATCCTATTGTTTCCAACTGCCGTGTATTTTTACATATTTGCAACAATGCCGACGGGAAATAATAATTTAATTAACAAATCTATAAACAAAATTTTTTTGTTTTTCTTTTATAACAATTTACCACTTTTGGGTAGAACCTATTCGACCAATAAATTTAAAAAGGCCATAACTTAATGCAGTCGAAATAGCTGAAATACTCATAAAACCGATTGAATGTGCATGGAACTGAATGATTTTAATCGGAAACTGTGGCTCCACACAATTCCACTCGCAACACACATTTATAACACGGGTGTATCCTACATCCAGAAGGTATTACTTGTATTCTCCTATCCACCCACAATCGAGTTCCAAAAACCACTTTGCAACGAGAAATTAGTGGTCCTTCGTGCATTGCAAATTTTCCCTGATAATGTCGTAGCCATGTTTAACGCTAATTACGAGATATCCTTTTGTTACCAAGTTTCTGGGTGGTTTATCGAGTAAATTACATTATTTGATCGGATAGTGTACAATATGTAGGCTTCGATGCGATGGGACGCATTTGTTTCGTATAGCAGATGGATAGCGGTTTTCATATTGATCCTATTTGGGTCTTGGGTAGTGGATTTTCTTGATAATACTAATGAGGGCTCGATTGACCACAACCGATGTGGGACCTTCCAACCTTCAGAGTAAAAAGACTTTATTGGACAGAAAAGTTTTTATGGAATGGATGGATTGGGCATTTATGTTGCTTTGTATAGTTTAGATAAATCTTCTGGGTACTATACGTTTTATTCAGCCCAAATGTGTGTAGCTCATAGAATGGCGCCTCGGAAAAAAATGTATGTTTAATTATTATTTTCTATTCTGTTGTAGTTAAAAAACCCAACTATCTCGTCTTGATCTGTAAGAAACCGAAGTTTGTTTCTCAGACAAATAAGATGTGTAAGACCAAATTTGTTAACACGGGAAACCATCCTGCTCCTTTGTGTCCATAAAAAATCCATATAACACATGCTCGCGAAGATTGGCCAATAACTTCAAATTATTTGAAACTTCGAATTTGTAATTTGGTATAAGTTACATTCCATATAACTTCAGATTTTAAATTTCGAGTAAGTCCATCGCCTAGCTGACTTACAAAAATCCTGAAAATTTTTAATAGTTCAGTTCAATAGTGAGCAAAATTCGTTCACTTCCTGAAGTACCTAGTGCCGATACAAACGTCCTTAAAAGACGTGTTCATGGATTTAATAATGGAGCACAAACTGAAAATTATATTTTCGAAATCACTGATACTAGAGACATCACGACTCCATTTTCACTGAAATAGTGTTAAAAAATAACATAGATCGGTGGAGTTAAGGTTGCCAGATTGGGCTATTTCCCGCGATTTGGGCTATTTAAATTTCAATTCGTGGGTACAAATTTCAAAATGCTACTTATAGCTTTTTGGACAATTCGGCAAACGCGAATTGTGTTATTTTGCTAGCTTACAACAGACCCGATTTACGAGGAAAAAATAAAAAAATTATTAAACTGAATTCTAGTCGTCTCTTAGGTTAAATCTGCTGGTGTTTCCGGCTCAAATACAACGTTTGCAAACTATGTCATATCACAGATTCTCTTGCCACTAAATTTTCGATTCTCCAGTCATAATAATGAAATATAATAGTTCACACGAACTATTCGGTATTTTCAAACTAAAATTAATTTAGAATCAGTTCAATATTTGTGAACTTTTCACAAATGAACCACTTTCTTTCAAGTTATTTCAACTCCTAGAAATATAACATACTATACAAGAGATAATAGATTAATCAATATTGATGGCTGTCATAGAGTTCCTTTATTTTTTGCATAATTTGTTAATTCTAATTTTTGCTGGATTGGTAGGTTACAGGCACGTGTTGTAAAAATTACAGTCCCTCCAAAGTTATTGTTACATGTGTACTCTGGCAATTCGAACAACTCACTTATTATTGATATTAAAGTTTCCAAAGAAAAACAACAACCTTCCAATATTGTAGAGAGCTCTATATACTTCTCGCATGTTCTAGACACTTCTCGCATGTAATAGGTACTTCTAAAGCGTTCCACACAAACAACCGAATATGCAGGAAATGTCTCGACTCAACATGCAGAGTGAGGTATAAGTTTTTCTATTGCGAGAGTAAGACGACGATCTACGCGAAAATGTATTTTTAAAGATATTTTCATCGATAACAGCGGTCAAGTAGTAAGTGAAATCGAATTGTGTTTTACTTGAAAACCAGGCGAAATTATTTTCAAAGTATAATTTTACCTTTAATTTGCACCTATTGTGTTTTTCAAAGATGATTTTTAAAATGGTGATAAATACGAATTTATGTATTAGCACAATATTTATTATACATTTTTTAAGAATTCTGGATCGCAGCTCGTCGTTGAAATCGCAACTGTGATCAACACGTTTAAGTAGGTCTTTAAAATTTAAAAGTTGAGCGCGGTATTTGGGCTACAATTCTTTGTACGGGTTTTGTCACTCGGCGGATTCTGTAGCTAACTATCTGGCAACCCAATCTTATTTAAAACTTTAAGCAATATTTTGCGCCATCCCAGAATGGTTGCAATTAGTAAAAAAATGTATCTACAGTTTGGACAAAACTTTATTATTTTTGGATTAATGTTTTGAAAGCAGTTAAAGTAGGGGTTCGATAGAAATTCTTTGCCACCCTTAACACTTGAACTATGTAATTTGCTCAAACTTCAAAACATGGTCGACCTTACAAACCTTGCAGAATTTGCGAAAAGATACGCAACAGCTTTCAACCCCGTTTGGGGTTGAATATCGAAAAATCACGAAATTGGTTTTTAAGCGATTACAAGTATGAAGCTATCGCCAGATAGCGATATAATAACGGAAAGGAATATGTACATCACAGCAGAAATCAAAACTCACTTGTGGAGGAAAAGAGCATTCATTTTGAGTTCATCGTTACAAAACGGATGGCGAAAATTGTGAAATCATATGCAACTTCCTTGCATGAATACCGTAAAATCCTGCAATTGATTTTTAGGATATTACATGCAAACCGTATGAAGTAAAAACCATTTAGATATTTCATCAGATCTAACAGAATTCATGAAAACATATGCAACTTCCTTACACCCCTTGGGGGTTGAATATCCAAACATTCTGAATTCAATTTTGTTATTTTTATATAGATTATATAGAAAGCCCGTGGAATCAAAAACCATTTCAATATCTTATCAGTCCTAAGAGTTATGGTAGTCAGAATAGAGTACGACTATGCTGGGTACCAGGGCATAGTGACGTACCAGGCAACGAACAGGCCGATGAGCTAGCGAGACTAGGATCGGCGTCGGAAGGGATGGTAGAGGAGGTGGTTAATCCGCCATTAAACGGAATTAAAGCACGTATCAGGGATTGTGCAGCGGACGCAGTGAACTCTAGGTGGGAGGCGCTAACGAGCTGCAGGACTTCTAGGGCACTCTGGCCAAGGTTGGACAGGCGAAAGACTAGGGAGATATTGACATGGAGTAGGGGAAGTCTGCGGCTACTTGTCGGAATACTGACGGGGCACTGCCTTCTAGGGAAGCATGCTATGCGTATGGGGATCGCTGACTCTGACGTGTGCAGGTACTGCCTTGACCTATATGCTGAGGAGGACATCACCCACATTTTGTGTGAGTGTCAGGCGGTTGCAAGGAGGCGACTGAGGTGGCTGGGCAGTCTTTTCTTTGAGAATTTGGAAGACCTGAGGTCAATAGGGCATGATAAGCTAGTCAAGTTCGTTAGGGATCTGGGTTGTTTAGGGGATGTTTAGTGACCTACGAGGTTCTGAAGGGATCGCTATGGGCCCATTTGGTGCCTAGTGTGCGCGGTGGCGGAGCGCTTCGCCCCTTCTTAAAACTAAACTAAAACTAAGAGTTATGGCAGAATTCGTGAAAAAGTGTACAACCCTTTTAAATCCTCTTAAATCTTGAAAAACATATCCAAAAATTCTGAATTCAGCTTTATTAATTTGATATATAAATTATATAGAAAGCCCGTGGAAACAAACACTATTTCAATATCGTATAAGTCCTAAGAGTTATGACGGAATTCGTGAACACGTATACAACCCTTTTAAATCCTCTTGGAGCTTGAAAAACAAAAAAATTCTGAAAATGTTTCTATGTGATTACATAGAAAGCCCGTCGAAGTAAAAACTTACTTGATATCTAATTCGACCTAAGAGATATGTCGGAATTCGTGAAAATACGTGCAACCATTTACACCCCTTGGCTAATATAAAAATCAGAAAATACTGCGCACGGTTTTTAGACATTTATCTGAAAACTAGCAAAAATTAACTTAATTCAATATTTTATAAGACCTAAGAGATTTAACAAAATTCGTGAAAATATCTGCACCTCATTTTCACTAACCAAATTTTTTGCCCAATGACATCTGCAAATTTTATTTAAGCGATTACTGTACCCAATCCGTTTAAAGTTCCAAACATACGTCGTTCCAGAGATAGGAAAAACACCCATTCCTCCCATCCCCGGACCACACTATTATAATACAATTTATATTTTTGGAATGTGTCACTATTTAATTCCCAAGTTTCAGCAATCTATCATTAGCGGTTCTATAGATATACAAATCAGAGCATTTTCCTTTCAGCCTCCATACTCCTCACCCGTTGTACACCCTCTTACCCAAAATTTTTCTCTGTTAGGGGTCTATTAGGTTTACCTTCTGTATACATTCTAAGATCACATCTGAAAACAGTTCTTGAGATATGAGACGTGATTTTTCATAAAAAATCTTATTATTTTACTTCTCTGCTCCAAAGCCTTCCAAAAACGGTTTACATTTGGCAAACTTCGTTTGTTCAATTTTTTTAAGCGCTTTGAAGCTATTAGTCGTTGTTCATGGATACGTGTTTTAAAGACTTTTGTAGAACACCTACCCGAAAGAGTGAAGAAAATCCGCTCAAACTCCAACTTTCTTTTAATTCAAGTCTAAGTTATGCAAAATTTCGACTTTCTGACTCAGTTCTTGAGTTATAATGAGCTCCGGAAAAAATTAGATTCATTTTTTTTAGAAACAACGAATGACTCTTGCATTGGTCCAATTTGGACCAATAACATATCAATTTTGAAAAAATTCATCCATGCCAACTTTAAATGTTCCGGAGTTAAAGGCAAATATTTCTGAAAAGGTGTTTGAAAATACCTTGCGAGATATCCGAAGCAGTAACAGAAGTTTATTAACTCTACTTTATGTCAAAATTAACTGCAATGAAATTTCGACTGGAAGACAGACCGAACTATTGAATTATAGTGCATTCCGTAAATTTGGAGAAAATAGGAAATCTTTCATTCGATTTATTTTATAAGGGGAATTAAATTCCACCAAAATTTTCAAATTCCTATCTTGCAGCGTTATTGACCAATATTCGTGAAAATTTGTCCTTAGCGGAAACATAAAGTGAGTCCATTTGAAAACAATTTAATCAAGTTTTAATTATGAATGTATTACTACTGCATCCGAACCACATCTTCAAATACTACGCACAACAACCGTTTTATATCAATTATTTCGGAATTCATCCTAATTTGAATTAATTGTACTTCCCGTGGACATTGGCTACTGCGAATCCTGACAGAATCTCATTTCGTGTATACAGGACACAGGACACTGGGGTACGAACGGCAGGTAATGCTAGGCACTTACTGGACGTTAGTGAAACAGTTTTAACAAGGTTACAAATATATCGTATGTTGCAATCAACCTATTCCAGTAGTCGAGCACGTACCACATTACAATACAAAAGCCATTTGGAATTATTGAAAATTTTCATTTTGTACATATACAGAGCAATCAGAACGTATAGAGAAATTCGATAAAATAATGGGATGAGGGCCTCAGGACTACTTCAATACGAATTTCAGTTTGTAGCATCTGAGGAAAAAGTCAAATAGTCACGTATTTCATAGGTATATCCTTGAATATATGGCCAGCATGTATGCACTTGTACACAGTGGAAATTCGCATGCAGAATTAATTTATTATGCAAAGATACCGAAGCGTACATGGAGAAGGCAATACAAATATGTCTGCGAATAATAACAACTCTCTTCTGAACACTCCTGCAAGAAAAACTTTTTAATATGGGATCATTAATGCAGAAAACTTCGCATCATCCCAATAATCAATAAAAGTTTAAATATGCTAAGTTCTGCATAAATAATTAAAATTTTGAAATTCAAATATGCCGTAGTTACTTCGTTCTTGCATTTTACAACCCATACATTTTTCAGCAAAATAAGCCATTTATACAAATTCCACCTCTTTCCTTATGACTTATTTAGTACAAGTTATTTCGAATTTCAATAGAGCGGAATTAATGATTGATTAAACTTTTCTAAAGATATTTTTAAAAATGAAAAAAATTTTGCTTTCTAGTAAAATTTTAGGTTTTCAGTCGCACCGCATTTCCGCATTACGCGCTTTCCGGACACCTACTCAAAAAATAATAATATTACTCACAGACTTATACCAATTTTTTTTCAATTTTTATAAAAACAAAAATACGCATAGACGGACTGAAATTTTTTTTTGCTTTTTTGGTGTCTACTAGTCATGAAACGTGGAAAAAAAATATTCAAGATAGCAAATTTTTTTTTAAATTGGTAACAATACTTTATTATTTAAATAATAAAGTAAAACTTAACACATTTAATACACATATTATTAAAAAAAATCTGCCAATGGTCTGGGCGAAACTTTATTATTTTTCGGGTCAAAGTTCGGGAGCGGTCAAAGTCGGAGTAAAATTATGTTTGTTCTTAAAATAAAAATATTTAAAATAGAGATTTTTAGCTGATTAAACATTGCAAAAGTCCGTGTAGACTATTCCAATTTCGGTATATTATGTACACTAAAAGCCCATAGAAGTAAAATCTAATTTGGTGCCATATCAGACTTAAGAGATATGAGGAATTGTTAAAACGTATACAAACCCATTATCTACTTGGTGTTTGAATTTCGAAAAAATTGTAAAACAGGTTTTTAGTCGATTTCATAAGAAGCAACTTGATATCTCATGAGACACTAGGGATTTTGAAAAATTTGTGAAAACGTAAGCAAACCCTTCACACCTCCTTGGTTCTGGAAATTCAAAAAATCGTGAATTGGATGGCCGTAATAATCAATTTTATATCTCATCAGAACTTAGGGATGGCAAAAATTGTGAAAACATATACAAACAGTTGGGGGTTGAATATCGAAAAATTGAGAAATGGGTTTGTAGGCGATTATATAAAAAGTCTGTGGAAATGGAAAGCGATCTACTATCTCATCGAACCTAAGAAATATGTCGAAGCTTTCAAAAGCATACAACCCCCTTACACCCATTAGGATTGAATATCTAAAATACTGAAATTGACTTTATGGCTTTTTTATACAGGAAACCTTAGGAACTAAAAATGAATTCGATACATCATCAGATATGCAACCTCCTTACACCCACTTGGGGGTTGAATATCCAAAAATCCTGAAAGGAGTTAATAAATAAATATAAAGACAGCACGAGAAAGTAGGAACCAATTCAATTTCTTATCACTTCTAAAAGAAATGACGGAATTAGTGAAAACGTGTTCAATCCGTTTATACCCTCTTAGGGGCTGAAAAGGAAAAAACTTAAAAACAAGATTTAGGCGATTATTACGCAAGCACGTGAAAGTAAAAAGATATTCAATATCTGATAAGACCTGGGGATATAGAAGAATTCGTGAAAAAGTTTACAACCCCATTTGCACCCCCTTAGGGGTCGAATTTTAAAAAATCCTAAAAACACTTTTTAGGTATTTATATGAAGAAGCCGTAGAATAAAAATGAATTGAATATTTGGGAAGACCTAATAGATATGACAAAAACCGTGAAAATATATGCATTCACTGATCATTTTTTTTGCCCCCCTCCGAACGCCAATGGATATTTGAAATTTTTTTTTATCTAAATTAGTTTTCTTGTTGTAGCATATGCCGTTCTATAGATAGGAAAAATACCCCGCACCCCCGTACCATACTGCCCCTATAAAAAAATAATTTTTTCCAACATGCTACTAATATAGCTCTATCTAAATACCAAGTATCAGCTTTATATCATTATAGGTTGTTGAGATATAAAAATCTGAACTTTTTCCTTTTCACCCTCCCCACCCTCACCCTTTACACCCTCATTTCCAAAATGTTTTCTGCTAGGGGTCTACAAGGTCTACTTCTGGTAAAAATTTGAAGCATCTATCTTACACCGTTCTTGAGATAGGAGACGTGATTTTTCAGAAAAATTCTTATCCCCTCCACTTTCATGCTCCACCGCCCTCTTGAAAAATTTTGCTTTCATCAAACTTCATTTGTCAACTTTTATACACAAATCAAATTTTATTTATCTAGTGCAATTGGTTCGTGAGATATCGTAACCTAAAGTTTTTCACCCCCCCACCCCCGTACGCTACTGCCCCACTCAAAAATTTTGTTTCCAATCTATTCTCCTAGTATACCTACAGATATTCATTAAGTTTCAATTTTGTGACATTGACCGTTTAGGAGATATGGAATTTAGAATGTATCCATCTCGCCTTTTTTGCGTTTCAGACGCATTTTTATAAATTCTAAATATTTTTTTAATTCTTAAAAGTATAAAAAAATAAAAATCTGTAAAAAAAAAAACAATTTTTTGAAAATTTCAGGGGTATATGAGCCCTTAAGACAAATTGATTTTTATATATCTAACCCGTGGAAGAAAAATTGAATCAGATATCTCATTAGACCTAAGAGATATAACGAAATTCGTGAAAACCTATGTGATCTCCCCTTATACCTCTATAGAAGTTGCATATCGGAAAATAATTAAATCGGCTTTTAGGTGATTGTACAGAAAGCGTACGGAAGTTAAACTCAATTCCATATCTTATAATACGAACATGAGTAATTTGTCAGAATTCGTGAAATGTATAATTAAACCATTTAGAAATTTTAAGTAAAATTACATAGAATTTTTATGGACGATTATATAAAAGGCCCATGAAAGGTTATCTCATCAGATAAGACATATAGTGAAATTTGCGGAAACATAAACAGCTCCCTAACCGTTCTTCTTGCTCTCCTCCGTACACTCATGCAAATTTAAAAAATATTGAAATATCTAAATACTTTCCCGACAAATCTGCATACCTGTCGTTTCTCTAAATAACCCCCCCTCCCCCTCCACTACATATCAATAACTATATTCTGGGAACGTGTCAATACGAAGCCCGATAGAAATATTACGTTTCAACTTTCTATCTTAAGCAGCTCCCGCAGTATAAAATTCCGAATATTTGGCTCTTCATAATAATCAACCCATCGTCCCACTCCTACTTCATATTTTCATTTTCGCTCTGATGTACATAGTGCCTACCTATTGCATAAATTACAAGACAATTGTTCCTGGATATAAGACTCGATGTTCTTGACAATTTATTAAGTCCCCTACTTCCACCCTTTGAGAATTTTATATTCAGCAAACCCCCTTTCCAAAACCAATATGCAAAAACCAAATTTCCTTTTTCATGCGAAATAAGATGAAGTGATATCGAAATAGAAAGTTGTTCACCCCTACCTCCTTCTTCCTTCCTATTATTGCAGTATTATATAAGTTCCAAGTTTCAACTTTCTAGCATAGGCGGTTTCTAAGATATGGAAACCATATTTTTTTGTCCTCCCAACAAAACTGGTCCCTTAAAGAGGTTCAGCCAGTTTTACTTAATAGCTTGAAGGATATGTGAGGTACGCGCCTTCAAACGCGCCAGAAGGCCAATAATTTATTTTATTTTTGTATAAAATTTTTGGCAATTTTTGTCAAAAAAAGGACTCTCGTCTGCTTGCTTGAATTGAAATGAAATAAAATTTAAAAAAAATATCAAATGAAACGAGCCACTTGAAAACAAAGTAGCCTATTTCTTCCTCTTGGAATTTATTTTAAGAAGAATTTTCTCCAGAAGTTGGCGAAATATAAAACCGAAATTTCACAAACCTATACTATTGATGAAATTTACGTTTTCGAGTTGACGACTTTCTTCTTTTTGGAGTGTAGGTTTCGGTATGTTCTTTTCCGATATTCAGGATTTAAGGATTTTATTTCCATAACTTCCTCTAATGAGATTTTCTTCAAATCACATCCCGGCCACTGACAGAATTGATTGGATCTCCTCATTGACTAAAATTACCATACTCAAATGCAGAAATACAAAATGACTGTAAAAAAGTAAAGTAAATCGAATTAAATAGTTCAACATGTCCGGCTTGAAACGCAATCTAACTGCATCCCAACGACGTTACATTCAAAAAATTCCGTACAGAAATGAAATAACGCCATTTTTTTCTCTGAAGACGGAACTAAATGCATTACTTTACAAGACTCACTTAAAAGATTTTACCCAAACTGTCCTCCTTTCTATCTCGTGTGTAGTTGAGAAAAATAAAATCCATTTTCACATCGTAGACCCTTCCTTTTATTTCGCGAACGAAACTCAATTTTATTCTGAACAGACGAGATCAGGCAGATGGTAAAGTGAATTATCTTTATCAGTCCAGGTTTGTTATTCAATCTTCGTGTTTCCTTAACATTCAACATGCAAGTTGTACAATTCTATGACTGCTATATATCGGAAAATATCGTACGCTAAGGTACGATGGAAAGTCTTGACTACGTTAGGAACGAGATAGAACGTAAAAGGTGGACTTGTGTTAAATTCGTAGCCTATCTAACTTCCATTGAGAGGCACTTCCTTCAATTCTATGGGTTCATGCCCAACATTTTCTTAGCAAACATTATAAAGGTATGTATGTGAATTGATGTTATTTCATTTGCATATTGTGTCCTTAGGATTAAACATCCACGAGGCATACGTGTACCGAGCCCTTTATACAATATCTATTCAACGTCGTCTTACAAACGGCATAAAAGCCCACTTCCAACTAAATTTCGATGTTATCTTGATTAGTTTGTGTTAGTGATCGGTTAGTGTACTAATTCCTAACTTTTTAAAACATTTGTGAAAATGCAATTTTCCCTTTAGGGCACATGCAACATGAACTAACCGCATACAACATTTTGTAGGGAGGAGTCAAACTATTATTATGAGCGAGATTGAGGTCTTGGAAGTGACGTTTTATCTTCATCATAAATGGCGCCCAAATCGGGCTCTGGCCTCCTGAAGTCGTCGCCTGCAATCGCCTCGATCCAAAGAACGCGTCCCGCAGCTGCAAATTTTTAAGATGGCTTTGCTATCTTCATCAACCAAGGTGGTTTGACTACTGGCCTGTTATCACTCGTTTTGCCTTTAGGAGCACGTTTGGGGATTCTTATATCTTCCATTCGCTCTACATGGTCAGCCCACTGCAGTTTGAAGCTTCTGGCTCTTGGTAGAGTTGATAGAACTCATGGTTGTATCTTATTCACCAATCCGTTCCTTCCTTCACAGGTCCCAAAATTCTTCGGAAGACTTTTCTTTCGATTCGTTTTCAAGTTTTATCCAACTTTATATATACAAAATGAAGCATAAAATTTCTTCGACGTCCTACGAAAAATAACGTATCTGTACTAAATTTGAAAGCCTTAACTTGTGTAACCTTTGTGATTTTACAGATACAACCTACAAGAAGGTAACAAATAATTTTCGGTGAATGTGAATAACAACAAATTTGCAACTTGACTGGGTGCAACTTTGTTATTTTTTTGTTAAAAGTCTGAAACACGTTTAATGATAAATAGCGTTGCAGGTTACCACGTGACTGCCACCTTAAAAAAAACCGTTCCAAATGTCTTCCTGGTTAATCGTGAGTAAACCATTTTTTCACTCCCTTGGCGGTTGAACATCGAAAAATTCTGAAATTTCTTATTAGGCGATTGTAAAAAAACTGAGGAAGTAAACACCAAAAATTAATAAAATCGGGAAAAACACATTTTTTCCCTTGAGGAATTTTGTATGACAGCTACCCGAAGGAGTAAGCCGACTTTGCTCGCTAACGAACATAGCTTTAAAAATTCTACTAAATATTCAGGTTCAAAATTTCAACACTCTAGGTTAAGGCGTTCTTGATTTATCATGTGTACCGACAGGCAGACGAACAGACAGACAGACAACCGGACAGATGGACAGACGAAAAACCGCAAAGGCGGACAGATGGACAGAAGGACAGATGGAGAAACGGACAGACGGACAGATAGAGGAAATGTACTAGGTCTTGGAAACATTGCTTCGGCGATGTCGTGGGTGCAATTCCCACTCAACGCATAAGTTATTTATAAGAATTTTTGCTATTGGCTTTGAAATATTAAAATAAATAGTAAACAGTGCGGAATATTTAATAGGGTCATTACTAAAGGATTTAACACTGAGATGAGCAGTTCTATATACATTCTTATCAGATTCACAAACACCATCAGAGCTACCAGACAGTAGTTGATTTGTTATAGGAAACATTGCTCTTCTGGTAGATAACATCACAGCGAAACTGCACTAAAAAAATTATTAACATTAGTAGGTGTTAATAATTTACACTGTACACTGCCATACCCGGCCCGTTTTCTGACCTCCCATCCCTAAGCTGACTGGACTCTGGACTGTACACTATAGTGTATTAAAGGCTAACCTACTAAGTCCAGTTCGTTACCCTTAAAAACAAAAATAGGGAGACGGACAGACGGACAGACGGACAGACGGACAGACGGACAGACGGACAGACGGACAGACGGACAGACGGACAGACGAACAGACGGGCAGACGGACAGATGGACAGACGGACAGACGGGCAGAAGGACAGACGGACAGACGGACAGATGGACAGACAGACAGATGGACAGACAGACGAACAGCCGGGCAGACTGAAAGGCGGAAAGACGGAGAGATGGAAAGGCGGACAGGCGGACAGGCGGACGGACGGACGGGCGGACGGACGGACGGACGGCTACCAAGCGGATTTGGAGTTCTTTATACAGTCATAAGGGGCAATTGATCTACATCTTCACATAAATTGTACAATAAGACTACTCTACTGATGCACTTTTATAGAGACCCATTTTTTGTGTAATTTGCTCGCTACAAGTACTCGCCTTAAAAGTTTGTTTACGCAAGGTTTTTGTACATAACATTTTTCCTTGAATATGTTACTTCAACAGATTAACGTAAGTTTTTGCAAGTGGAATGCCTCAGTAGAAAAAAACAGGCCTCTAGAAGCAATGCTCAAAGTACTTCTAAGGCAGTAGAAAGCCTTACCGTCTCCATTGTTTCGTTGCTTCTTTTTAACCCAAAACGGGAGAGGAGGCAATGTCCCTTCTCTTCTCGCTTCCTTTGGAAGGAGTGTTAGAAGTACTTATTGAACAAGTCTGAGAAGCAGTGATAGGAGTGATTTTTTAATAGTTCTAACAAGTAGTAATAGAATCACATCTGAAGCAAGGTGAACCTCTTCCCGTTTTCATTCCATCTTTCCTTCTTTTTAATATTAAACGGGATTTATCTAGCAGAGAAATTTTTTTTTAGGATTCAAGTGTAGTGATGGTGGGACGGGGTGTTAAGGACAAAATTCTGATTTTTATATTTCTAAATCTGCAAAGCTAGGTATGGCAGTGGGGGTGGTTTCATGAAATCAAATTCGCGTTTAGTTCTATTGAATCTTTTATTGAAAAAAATACGTAAATAAATAAAAAAACAATCTGCCAAAAGTCTGGGCTTGTTTTTGAGTGGAAGTCCAAAACGCGTATAATGCTGAGATGTAAGTCGCGTAGTAACTTACACCCCATCTCAGCATTAAACGCGTTCCGGACTTGTACTCAAAAAATAATGAAGTTGCGTCCAGACTGTTGGCAGATTTTTTACTTACATTTGATATTTGAAACAAAATAAAAATAAAATCGTTTGTTACACAGTTTTAATTTTCCACTTTTCCACCATTTTCCACGTTCACGTTGGAAAAACAAAAACTGAATGACTATTATTGCAAGAACGTACACGCATGGGATGATCACCATATATTCGCTTCAACGTACGGTGTCTTGCTTTTTTCGGCTCTAAAAAAATAATGAACTCGTTCTTCTCTCGCTTCCCGTGAAGTAGTTATGGAAGGGCTCTCTTATCAAGCCTTCTCATGAGAAGTACTTCATACATTTTCTGCTGCAGCAGATTTATTAATTGCACCTGTACATATGAAGACCTAATTCTACCTTTGGGGTGTTTTGGACTCATTATCGGCTACCCCTCCACCCTCTCGGACGCCTTCACCGAAATCTTCCGTTTTTTGCAAATTGCTCCACTATTATAGATCTATATAGCAACAATTTTCGTCTCACTACCCCGAACTCTGACTTACCACCAAAAAGTTAACACGTAAAGCGGTTTACTCAATCTGCCCACCAAATAGCCCAACAGGTGAGCTACGAGCGTTCAAATGCATTTGTGTACGGTATATGGTAAATACGGTGGACAGACGGACTTTTTTTTGATTTTTCGGTTTTCCACTAGCAATGAAACGTGAGAACTTCAAAGTTGAGGGTAGCAAATTTCTTTGAACTTTCGAACAAAATAAAAAATAATAAAGTAAATGAGTAAGGCCACATTTTAGGTGCTTTTCTCATTTCATTATACAATTTTTCATATTATTGGAAGCAGGTGAGGCCATTTTTCCCTTCTTTATACGAGGTAGAGGGATCCAAAGAAGGTTTTTAAAAAAAATGGAATTTCATTTTGTCTCTGTTCTACTATCAAAAAAAAATTCATTACGACTATTTGAAGTAATAAATTTAATTTCGAACCCCCAAACCATCTGTTTTGTATAGTGGCAATTTACTATGGTTCGTCCGTACGTAAAAAGCGTCTTTCAATCCTCTTAAAAATTGGCTTAGAGAAATTCAGAGAACGGCCATAACAAAAATGTAAACAAATTTGTTTGTGGAATGAAAATCCTTTTATTTGATTTAACCCCAAAGTTTTGCATTTTCTCTCCTCTTTTTTTTTGTTTGTTGCTGGTACGGGGGTTACTTTTTATTTATTTACTTTTCATGTATACTGTAATGGTATTCCCGTCAAGAAAACGACGACCCACTTCACAGTTAAAATAAAGGAAAAATGGTATGCCTAAGTCAGAGCTTTACTGCGCTAGGAACCCTTTTTTCAGAAAGATAGGCCTTTTCCACACCTGTCATAAAGGAAATGATTTTTTTTTTACAGAAAGGTTATTTTTCCTTTTGAGATTTGGTTCTTTCCAACTGACGGTTAGAAAGGTATCTGATTATTATATTGATTCAAGTGTAGGAAACCTTAATAATTATTAATAAATTATAAAATTGATGTACTCCTTTCTTGGCAGATTTTTTGAAACAATTTTGATAAAGGCGAATGAGAGTGCTTGGAAGTACATAGTGTTCCTTTCTTGTGAACTCATGTAAATTTCTTATCGTTTTCTTTCGATGTAAGGATACAATGGCACTCCTACTGAGCTGATGATTTTGGACCCAGAAATTCTCCTTTGTTGGAAAAAAATATTCGAAAACCCTTAGCACAAAAGTGTGATTATAATCTCAGAATCTTCGTATATCTTTTTGATAATGACACAGCCACGAAATCAACTTGTGTGTCCTTTCCAGAACCAATTAGATCCAAAAATCATCTTCAAACAGTTCGACATCTAAGAATTTCAAACTCGAGAGGAACTTGTCCGTGTATGGCAATGACATATTTCAAAATCAGACCGCACCGCACCCCATCGATGTAAGTTTTGTATTATCACCGTACAAACCGACAGTGTCATTTGCAATTCGTCCTGTCACTGGTCCACAAAACTGCAGAGAATGTCACAAAACTGGAAAGCATTTCATCGTCCTTATGTGAAACGGTTTGAAAATTTTTTGCAACGACTGTGACAAGATCACAGGGTTTCTTTGTGTCCGAGGACGACTCGTTAGATGTGTCACATATCTTCGAACTAGTCGTCCAGTAGAATCACGTACTGTCAGGGCGTCTAGGATTCTTGGGTATGACTAAAAGAAATGTTTACCGACTGAAATATTTTCACTATATCGCCGTATATCACATCTCTTACCTATTGAAGAAGCCGACGAAGCTTATGTTTGATGTGCGACGTATGAGTGGAAAATGGCTGAAAATATAAACGTGAACAAGGACAAGCCAAAGGGAAACAATTTTCTTTCCATTTCGTTTCACATAAATAGAAATCACAGAACAGGAAGCAGTTATTTCACTTCCGTCCTATTAATTTTCATTTTCCTCTTCCTAATGATAACAAGGAGAAGAGGAATTTTCTCTGTTGAAAGGACAGTACACATATGCATACATCGTTCATTATACGGTAAAGTTATCTGGTATTTCGCTCCTTTTTCCCTGACAATATCGTATGAATTTTCACAGATCGAGTCAATGGAATTAATGATTTTTCCATTCTTTTCAAAGGAATATGCTTTTTAAACGAAATTCTTGGAATAGCATTCACTTATTGATTGTACTCGAATAACGCATCATTAGAAGATGAGAATACGAACGAGTATAGCGTAAAGTTTGAAAGAATCTTCCACCAGTCTGGACGAAACTTTATTATTTCTCGTATCAAATTTCGGGAAGACATTAAAATGGGGACGCGCTAGAATGCTTACGCCTCTGCCACATTTAACACATGAATTACCACGATCAAAGTCGGAGTATAACATCAGTTGTTTCGAGACTAGGAGGTTTTCTGAATAGTTAATCTCGTCCTTAGACTAAAAATAAAAATATTTAAAATATTGATTTTTAGCCGATTAATCCGACATATAAAAATCCCGTGTATAGACGTCTCGAATTTCGATATATTATTTACGCTTAAAACCCATTGAAGTAAGGGCGAATTTGCTGCCTCATCGGACTGAACAGATATGGATATTGTAACGACTCGAATTTCCGGGGTAGGCTCATCGGGTGCCGGGATGTGTTACAAAACATTTATTTTTGTCGGACTTCACTTTATTCTATAAATATAACATTTGTTCTACTCCAATTCACATTCCAATGATTCTTGTTCGTTGCGTCATTCAGCTCCGCTCCTGGTTTCCTTCTTGTTCATCTCCGCGCGTCTGCTCTACTCGCCTTGACCTGCTACTGATCGCCGCCTCTGCTCAACGTGATTCGATGGTGATCCTGCGGGTACGATTCCACTCGCCTTGCCTCGACTCTCTCTGCTCTGCTCTCTTCGTCTCTCTGTGTGGCCTTTGCTCTCCATGTCTTCGTCTCTCTGTGTGGCTTCTGCTTCGTTCGTATCGGCTGCACTGTGGTTCTGGTGAAGTTCGTCGTAGCTTGTCGTAGCTGGTTTTAGCCCGACTCTGCTTGCCTTAACTTGACCCTGTTTCTGATCGTCACCTCGTCTCTGTTCGCCTGATCTGCTCTGTCGACGGTTGCTATGCTCTGTTCCTCTTTTCTGCTCACCGTAGCGTGTTCTCTGCTTGTCGTGGTCCTCTGCTGCACGTTTCTCTGCGCGTCGTCGCTGCTTTGCTCTGCGCGTCGTGGCTCGCTATGCACGTCGTGGTTTGCAGTGGTCGCTGCATTGCGCTGCGCGTCGTTACTGCTTTGCTCTGCGCGTCGTTGCTGCTTGGGTCTGCGCGTCGTGGCTCGCTACGTCTCGCTGCGTTGGCTTGCGTTAGCTATATTTCTTCGGCGTCGTCTTCTTGCGGTAGCTACGTCTCGCTGCGTTGGCCTGCGCTGACTGCGTTGATTCGGCGTCGTCGTCACTCGGCTTCCGGCAGCTACTACGTCTTGCTGCGTTGGCTTGCGCTGACTGCGTTGCTTCGGCGTCATCGTCTCTTGGCTTCCTGCAGCTACTACGTCTTGCTGCGTTGGCTTGCGCTGACTGCGTTGCTTCGGCGTCGTCGTCTCTTGGCTTCCTGCAGACGTGGGTTGAGACGATCTTTTCAGACTTTCTTAACTCGTCTGGGAATCGACTGGGTGGTTTCTGGTTAGCTGCATCCACTCGACAAATTGCATTTAACCGTTTTCCAATTTCATTTTAAAATCAGTAGATTCTTATCTTAATGTCTGGCTTCTCCACGCAGTCATTTACTTTTTGGTGGTTATTTATGCCATTTCCTTTTTTAATTAATCCATTACCCAGTTGGGAAATTTAGATGAAGGAGTCAGCGCCTCGGGCGCGACTCTTCTCTCTGTCGACGGAGCCCTTCGGGCTCCCTTGTCGGCGCCAGTATTACGCTGTACTTGTCGGCGGGTTTATCTGCCACGCTGCGTCGCCTGGGACGCCGTTGTGGTCCTGCCGACTTTTACCAGGTATATTCTAATTTCTAGTGCTGTGTTTCAGCTTTGTTGTGTCGTTTTTCAGGCTACCTTACGTGTGTTTTATGTCTTTTACTGCTTTTCAGGTTCTATGTTCCCTGTTACATGTTTTGTTTTATAATTTAAAGCTAGGTTTTAATTCATGATGTTTCGTAATCCTAAGTTTTTAGTTCATGTACTTAATCCTATGTTGTTTGGTACTCCTTGTACTTGTTCCTTAGGCGATTGGTGTGGATGGAAACTATCCCAAAGTTTCCGTCCTTACAATATGACGAATTGTGAAAACGTATGCAAAACCCATTACATCCACTTGGGGGTTGAATTTCGTTAAATTGGAAAATTGAATTTTTAGCCCACTACATGAAATGCCCGTATAAATAATACCCATCTCATCAAAACTAAGAGATGGTAAACAATGCGAAAACATATGCAACCCCTTTACGCTCCTTAATAGTTGAATATAAAAAATCGTGAAATGGGTTTGTAGGCGATTATATAAAAAGTCTGAGAATGTAAAGAACAATCCGATATCTCAGCAAACCTAAGAAATTTGTCGAAAACTTTGAAGATCTAAGAAATACGAGTATGTACGAATTTGTGAAAATTAATGCAACCCCTTTACATCAATTTGGAATTGAATGTACAAAAATCGTTTTAGGCGATTATAAAACAAGCCAATAGAGGTGAAAAGGTATTCAATATCTCGAGCTTCGAGCTGAAGGATATAACTGAACATGTATGCAACTCCTTTACACCCACCTTCCACCGCCTTAGGGATTTCAAAAACTTGGGAAAAGAATTTCTGGTCATTTATGTGAAGAATCAGTAGAATAAAAAATTAATTCAATATTTCAATATATTGTTCCCATTTTCACCGATCATTTTCTTTTTGCTCCCTCCTTCTGTACACCCATTGATTTTTGAAATTTTTTTCTTTTAAATTACTTTCCTAGTAGATTTTCACGTGATTTTTTAAGGAGAGCTTGTAGGGTAAAAAAAGAAAAAGAATCAATTTTTGGTTTTCGACTGATTATTAAAACTTATATTTTTCCTGATAAAACAAGACCAAAATCGCGACATTTGGGGGGCGAAAAGTGTCTAAAAATAAATTTTTAGATTAAAATTGAAAAATTAAAAAAAAATTGTCATGTTAATCAAATCTATAATACTCGTATCATCTGATGATTTTATAATCAAATGATAAAAATCAGTACTGCAACAGTTCTTTTACAAGATATAAAAAAGACTAGAAATTTATTAATATAAGATTCTCAAAGAAATGACGCACATGATATACTGTAGTCGTAAATAAAATGGTTTCGTATAAAATTATGTTTTTTGATGCGTTTGCCCCGTTTTCTCGCCAACCGCTAATCACAATGCATTCCTTTTTTTTTTGTTTTCTTTGTTTTGGATAAAAGAATTAGTTGATCGAAGATTATCAAATTTATATAACGCAGTACTGTATAAAATAATGATGGATTTTGGAGTTCCACCGAAACTGGTTCGGCTTACAAGAATGACAATGGCCGATTCTCTGCCACAAGTCAGAGTGGAAAATGATCTGACTTCCAGCTTTAGAACTGACAACGGGCTTAAACAAGGTGATGGCCTGGCACCAATGCTTTTTAGTTTGAAACTCGAATATGTTGTTCGGAAACTTCCCGTTGACACCAAGGGAACACTATGCTTCAAATCCAGACAACTAGTAGCATATGCCGACGACATAAATATACTTCCAAGATCCCTGAAGAGTGCCAAAGAAATATTTGTAAACCTTGACTCGGTATGCAAGGGAAGTTGGACTACATATTAACGAAAACAAAACCAAAATCATGACACAAGCAAGGAAAAACACGCCAATCAGACAAAATATTACAGTAGGAGACTTTAACCTAGAAAACTTTGTATATATTGAGACAAATATATCGAAGGATGGAAGCGAACCCATCGAAATTAAAAGAATAATAATGATGGCAAATAAGACGTATTATTCGGTACTCCCAATAATTAAAAACAAAAATGTGCATAGGAAAACAAAGCTTAAACTATACAAAACAATTATAAGACCTGTGCTAGGCTATGGCAGCGAAACGTGGACATTGACTCAGGCGTCCGAAAAATTAGTTAACGCCTTTGATAGAAAAGTCCTCAGAAGAATCCTCGGACCTGTGAGGGAAGAGTCGATCTGGAGAATACGATACAATAGAGAATTGTATGCCATCTTTGATAATCCAGAAGTATCGATCCTCATAAGATTCAAGAAGCTACAATGCTGGTCGTGTGGAGCGGATGGATGACAGAAGAATCCCCAAACCCACGCTAAAGGGAAAGGTTAATGGATAAAGACCAGTTGAAAAACCACGAAAGCGCTGGGAGGACTCTATTGACGCAGACAGCAAATCACTGCTAAGATTCACAAACTAGAGGACGCGGTCACTGAACCGAGCAGGCTGTATGCGGCACATCCAGGAGGCCAAGGTCCGATTTGGACTGTAGCGCCATCGTAAGTAAGTAAGTAAGTATCGACCTGTAGGCCATAAAGGAATGTTCAAAAAGTAACAATCTTTAAACAGCTGTTATAAAAAAAGGGAAGCGATTTTTACTTTATTATTTCAATAATAAGGTATTGTGATCGATTTTTAAAAAAAAAAGTTTTAACGGTGAGGGTGTAGAGGGTGAGAGTGGAAGAGGGTGAAAAGGAAAAAATTTCGATTTTTTTATCTCTATCTATAAAGGTAGAAATCTGAAACTTGGTATTTCGATAGAGCTATAGTACTGGCATATCGGAAAAATATAATTTTTTACAGGGGTAGTATGGTACGGGGGTGGGGAGTATTTTTTCTATCTATGGAACGGCTCATGCCACAAAGTTGAAACTTGGTATGTATATGCAAATCAACTAGAGAAGTAATTTAGATAAAAAAAATTCTAAAATATCCATTGGCGTTTGGAAGGGAGGTGAAAATAATGATCAGTAAAAATGGAATGCATATATTTTCACGATTTTCGTCATATCTATTAGATCTTTCCAAATATTGAATTCATTTTTATTCTACGGCTTCTTCATATACATAAATACCTAGAAAGTGTTTTCAGGATTTTTTGAAATTCTACCCCTAAGGGGGTATAAAGTGGTTGTATACTTTTTCACGAATTCTGTCATATCCCCCAGATCTAATTAGATATCGAATAACTTTTCACTTTCACGGGATTGCGTAATATTCGCCTAAAACTTGTTTTCCAGTTTTTTCTTTTTCAGCAATAAGAGGGTATAAATGGGTTGAACACGTTTTTACATCATTTCTTTTGATAATAAATTAAATTTGTTTTTACTTTTTCGTTCTGTCTTCATATTTATCTATTAACTCCTTTCAGGATTTTTGGGTATTCAACCCCCCAAGTGTGTGTAAGAAGGTTGCATATGTTTTCTCAGATTCCTACATATTGCTTAGATCTGATAATATATCGAATTTCTTTTTACTTCCTAAGGTTTCCTATATAAGAGCCAAAAAGTCAATTTCAGTATTTTTAGATATGCAATCCTAAGGGGTGTAAGGGATTGTATGCTTTTCAAAGCTTCGACATATTTTTTAGGTTTGATGAGATATTAGATCGCTTTTCACTTCCACCGACTTTTTATATAATCGCCTACAAACCGATTTCTCAATTTTTGGATATTCAACCCCCAAGGGTTTGCATATGTTTTCACAATTTTTGCCATCCCTTAGTTCTGATGAGATATAAAATTGGTTATTACGGCATTTGATGTAATGACCTAAAACAAATTTTACGATATTCCGAATTTCAAAAACCAAGGGGGTGTGAAGGGTTTGCTTACGTTTTCTCAAATTTTTCAAAATCCATCGTGTCTCATGAGATATCAAGTTCGTTTTTATGAAATCGTCTTAAAACCTGTTTCCCAAGTGGAATTAATGGCTTTGTATACGTTTTAACAATTCGTCATATCTCTTAATTCTGATAAGGCAGCAAATTCGTTTTTACTCCTATGGGCTTTTAGTGTACATAATATATCGAAATTCGAATAGTGTGCACGGACTTTTTCAATGTTTAATCGGCTAAAAATCTCTATTTTAAATATTTTTTTTAAGAACAAAAGTAACTTTCCAAGAAACCTCATTATTTCGAAACAACTGATGATATACTCCGACTTTGACCGCTCCCGAACTTTGACCCAAAAAATAATAAAGTTTCGCCCATACCATTGTCAGATTTTTTAGATTTAATACGCGCTTGGAGGCCGCTGTATATCTTAATCTTAATCTTAAATTTTATTTATTTTTTAATTCTAATTCTAATACACCCGACATTTTAGAGGCATTATCATAAGATTGTACTCTACAATCTTCCAAATTAATATCTAAATCAGATAATAGCTTTAAAATACAATCTTCCATTTCTGCGCTCTTGTGGCCAGTATTTTCTAAAATTTTTAAAACATGTCAACAACAAAAATTGGCGCTCCCAAAAGGCTTGCTCCCCAGGGCTATATCTCGTTTAGCTCTGTGGTTAGGGTGACCATGGCCTTTCACCTCTTTCGCAGTTGAATATTTAAAAGTCCTGAAATCCGGTTTTATGTGATTGTATAAAATACCCGCGGAAATAAATAATAATTCGATATCTCGGAATTTTCTATATAGCGGAATTATTGATATCTCGAAATTTGTGAAAACGTGTGCAACTTCTTTTCACAGATAATTTTTTTTTACGCCAACAACGTACAACAATAGAAACTTCAAATTTCTTTCCGCCTAAATTTATTTTGTGATATATCCACAAACATACCGAATTTCAACTTTCTTGTATGCACCTTTTATGAATTAGTAAAAACACATTGCTTCTCCTTTAAACAATTGCATTTTATGAACATGCCCGTACTGTGGTCGTATACACACACTAACTTTCAGCTTTCTATCCATTGCGGTTCTTGAGATATAAAAATCGAAATGTTTTTCTTTTCACCCTACTGTATCCTCACCCCCAAACTCGGCTATTAGCTCTATTGATTTTAGCTGAATAAGTTCCAAGATTTTATCTGAAATAATTCTTGATATGTAAAACTGTGCACTACCGCGCGCCTTAAAAAATTTACATTCACCGTATTAGAAAAAAAGTTGAACATCCTCAATATATGTATCCGCAAATAACCACCAAGTTTCCACCTTGTGACATACATCTTTTGGGTGATTTTGATTTTGGAATATCGTGATTCAAGCCTCAATCTTGCCACGTAAAAATATTTAGCCCGAATGGTCAACGGGTTAGTAAGATATGTATGTGTATGGTATATACGGAGGACAAACGGACATTTTTTGCGCTTTGTTAGATTCTATTAGTTCCAAAATATAAAATCTTAGAAATTTAGGGTAGTAAATTTTTTTAAATTTTAGATTCTAAATTATAAAGTAAAATTAGAATTAAGGTTGATGATAAGATTGAGTTTTGAAGGAAGTTGGAAGGTCTGGAGCTGAGGAAACGACGCCTAGATCTTGGAAGGTACGTTTTGAAAATAAGATTTAGAACATTGAGTCTATGACAAATGCAAGTATTCTACTATATTATAATATTTTTTTGGAACAAATCGTGGTTAAAATCGAGATGTCAAAAAAGTGCTAAAAATACTGCCACCCAATAGTCTTCTAAATTTTGAATAATAGTACTGGATGCTGAAATCAAAATATCAGGACCAACCAATAAAAAAATAACTTTCAAAATAGAACATTTAAAATACAAAATTTGAGAGTACCAAATTTTTTGAGAGTACCAAATTTTTTGAGAAATTTTTAAACCTCAAATTACAAATTAAATAAAGGACCGAAGCAAAATTTTTTGTGAGATCAAAGACTGGCGTGGTTACTGCCAGAAAGTGGAAGTGTGTAGAACAAAATAAAGTTTTTGCTAACTGCTTTCACGAACGATCAAAAGGATTCCATTACATGGTCGTATTTGGCAATGACCTGAAATCAGAAAATGAACACTTTTCCATTTAAAGTTAATCAATTAATTTTCTTATCTACCGGAAAATCGATCAAAGTACAATTTTCTACAGATAAATAAAAAAGAGGAAAAAAGAAAAATTCTATCTTAGTGCCAAAGTACATTTTCTTTTCCAGAAGGTTTCCTTTTCCTTTTCCTTGCAGAGACTACTCTGTACGTCTGTATTGCGAACAGTTGGAAAATTAATTTTCAAACGGGCGCGAAACTTTATTTTTCCCAAGGATGAGATAAGTAAACTTGGTAAATGGAATTCATGTTTCTGCTAGAGTCTTCTTTCCTCTTGCACCGAACTTAAGAATCTAGCAACTTGAAATTTCTGTGATTTAGTAATCGGGCAGAAAACTTTTATTTTCTGTTGTTATTTACAAGTTAAAATCATGCAGATGTAAAATCGAAAAGCGAAGTTTTTCAAGTGTTAGTTTTTCAGCTTAATTCGTTGTTATTACGTTAAAGAAAGCATGGCAAAGTTTTGAAATTGCACAGTGCAAAGGTAGCTCCACAAGTTTTGACCGACTTCACACATTTTATGAAATCTTTGGAGTGTTAATAAATTTGATTCAGTCCGAAAGTTAGGAACGTATACAGAAACAATACTCAGATGGTAATAATTTATACTATAATATTTTAGTTAATAATTTTAATATCACTGTGTGTACCAACGCAAAAAAATGTTACCCACACGCTACACGTCATTCAAAAGTTTGAGTTCGCTAATGGGCGAAGTCGTTTTAATCTTAGTAACTGCCTTCCATACATTGATTGCCAAAACATTTGCAAATAAAAATTTAAAATTAATTCAAAACATATTACAGTTATGAGAGGCAGCAGTCAATCGCATTGCATAATTTTTACCAAGAGATAATAGAGAGGAGAAGAAAAATTGCTCCTACTTTAAATAGTGGGTCTTAGTACAAAATTTTCAAGTACTTCTATATGGCAGGTACAAGAAAGACTTACACGATTTCCCTCGTATTCATTCTTTCATCATGAAATACTAGTTATTGATACAGCAATACTTTTTAGAATAAAGCATTCTTAATTGTTTGAAAGACATTTGTATCTACTAGATGGGGTCGGAAAGTCTCCTCACTACGAAACTCGACGTTACACTTTACGCAAAATTAATTGTTGATAAATTTTAGCTTTTTCGCTTAAAGATCTTTTGATTTACAGTGCGTTCCGGAAGATGAGTAATGAAAAGGTTCAAAGACTTCTGTAAGTAAGGTTCACGAAGACCTCACGTCCGTAAAATGCCCCGAAGTTCAAATACAGAGTTTGAACCGTTCTGACATTATAGGCCAGTAGCCGCGAATATGTGCCTTAAGGACTTTTGAATGGTAGCAACGGAAAGGAGTAGTAAGTTTTTACTCTGTTATGAACTCAATCTTACTTTTTACTTCAATCGAATTGTTGTATAATTCCACCTTAACGGGTGAACAATAACGTCATTTGTAGTGCATACCGGAAGATGAATACATATTTTTGAAGAACTTGTCTATGGAGGCTACATGAATTACTATCTGCATTGTATTCTTTTTTCCTATTTATCAGTGATTATTGCAAAATCAACGCCTTTCAGATGTCAGATTCATAGCTTCGACAGTTCCAAAACTATTGGTCACTATTCGAAGGCACGTATTTTACGAACCTTTGCACATGGAACGATGAATTTAATTTAACAAAATTTTTCTTAATGATCGATTTATGAATTACTGCATCCCACGAGGTCGTGATTTATCGTGGTTTCGGACACTTTGACAGAAAGACAGAGTCATGGACATCAACCAGAATTTATATATTTATTAGACGGAGCGCAGATTATTTATATACATGATATTGGTTAAGATGGTTCCACTTTTCTACAAAATAGTTTAGACGAAAAAGGACTGACAAGTTAATATTTTCTGACTCGGCTCCAATACAATAGTATTTCAATTTCAAACACGTGTTGAACCCACCTGCATAGCACATCGGAACTCATACGTATCTCCAGCAGAATTCATCCTTCGATGAATTTCGAAAATATGCTATCTCAATATTTGGGCTATTCATAAGTTCATTAAATGGTAATTAATTCAGGAATCCGTGAGTCTGTAAGATTTGAATTCATGTAATTGATATGGCTTATGAGTTCAGTGCTTTAGTCTGAATGAATTTCCTTTAAGTGCTCGATTACAGTACTGTAACAGCACTGAAAATTAAAACTAAGATCAGAAAATGGAAAGCAATTTTATTCCTACGTAGGTAGAATACTATTTTTCACATTGACATTATCAATAAATTATAATTACTGCATTTTATAACTCATTATTTAACACATTTTGATGTTAAAAGTTTATTTGTGTCAAAAATCTGACACTAATAGGTTCTGATACATTACTGATACAGAACCGGTACGATACTGGTAAGGAACAAATTTGAAGTATGTTATTATGTTAAGGTTTTTACTTCTATCTATCTGCGAATGCCAAGACAAATTGAATTCATTATCTGAAAAGTTCGAAAGATACCGCACCGATTTCTACATATAAGGAATCATATTTAATAACTTTTAAACAGATCTTGAAGTTGAACTGGGCAGTCTTTTCTTTGACAATTTGGAGGAGGGAAAGCTAAGCAAGTTCTTTAGGGATCTGGGTTGTTTAGGGGATGTTTGGTGACCTACGAGGCTCTGAAGGGATCGCTATGGGCCATTTTGGTGCCTAGGGTGCGCGGTGGCTCAGCGCTTCGCCCCTTCTTAAAACTAAAACTAACTGAAATGCTGAAACGATATGATTTTTGTCAAATTACTACGGACAGATGCACTTTAGATTTGTATAGAAAATAATCGTTCCCAAAAATTCAGTCATGGGTGTATTTTTCTCGTAAATAACGCATGCAGACTTACCTAAATTGATGCAGCTTTTAGGTAGTCGAGTTCCGAAAAAATTAACCTAATAGGAACTGAAGTGTACGAATTGAGATGGGAAATTGAAATGGCAATTAAGAAAAGCAGAATTGTACAGAACTGAAACGCCTGCTTCTAAAAATGTAATACTCCCAATACTCCAGTACTGGTACAGAACTGAAATTTATAATTCCGAGTTGAACTCAATTCAAGACATTTCAAGATTCGGAATCAATGTTAGGTTCTTCTTTTAGTACTGATTTCTTAAACTCTATCTGACAGCTGTATGAGCTTTTAGTTTTGCCAAAGTTTCGGTTTTCAGTACTGCATTTTAGTACCTATTAAATCGTATGAGCAATGTATGACGGCAGACTATAGAGAATGTGGTAAGCTACCTTACATAAAGTAACTTTGCGACACTGCTATCAAGTTTGCAATTCAGCCATTAGTTCGAGTAACTCCCAAATTGGTGTCATTGAAAAATTGACCCTCATTCATTTCGTTATATTTGCCTAAGAAATCGAATATTCATCTATAAATGTTATTAAAGTTTTAACACATTTTCCTGAAGCCATAGTTGCCTTCTTAGAAACTTTTATATTAACGAATTAAACTAAGATTTCAAGTAGATGATAAAATAAATATTTTAATAGAAGATAAATGCATTATACTTAAAAGATGGTATATGTTTGAAAGAACGTGTTTTTCTATCCAATAGAGCCGACTACACTTCAATGAAGCCGACCGAAGGAAATTGTCAGAGTTTACGTTTCTCCACTACGTCTCAGAAAATTGTAGATACGTACATGTACTCGTATGTAGCTATAGTTAGTGAAAACCTTTGTAAAAAGAACAGAGAAAGGAAAATCTTACCATAAATCGACTCGGTACATGAGTGCGGAGATACGTTCAACATGTCTGCCATTAAGGACTTTGCTCGCTGTGAAGCTGGACCCTAATAACCGGAGCTGTTCAACATGTCAGGAAGAAACTGTCAGAAGCATATTGTGACAAAAAAAAATTTTTTTTCTACACTTATAAAATACAAACCGAACCAAGAAGGATGTGTCCAGACCACAGCTCCTAGTTAAGGATCACTTTGTAGGTGGTTACCGCAGTTAGGGTATGGGAAAGGCAATGCTGACCAGTGATACAGCCACAAGTGGTACTTTCGTAATTGTTTTGGCCTTTAAAGACCACTTGTTAAACGTGAGTGCAACCTGTAGACGAAACTCACTTATATCAAGTTAAGAAAGAGTTAAAGATTAGTTAAGAGTTCAAAGTTACGAATGCACTTCAGTTTTCAGTTTTGATGGTATTTGGAGGCATGATGGATTTTCCTGGCAAAGTTTTCAATTAAAAAAAACATTTAAATTGGAGAAATGGTATAATATTAAGTCGATGAGTTGAATACAACTTACCTATTTTTTAAAAAGACATATACGAAGCCAATCGTGTCGAAAATACTGAATTCATTACTGAATACTAAATCAATTTATTCAATCAAATATTGTGGTTTTAGAAAGCCACAATGATTCGTTAGAGACAACAGCCTCCGTGGTATAATGAAATAACAATTGATGTAGAGACGAAAGTCTGAGCACAGAATAAATATAAGTTAGCTTAAGAACAAAATGTTAATACTATGGAAAATATATATACATATATCTATCTATATTGTGGTTTTTATTGTATAAAAACTTTGAACTTTCCTGTATAGATTTCATAACCAGATATTACAAAACAATTAAAGCTACAAATTAGAATACATAACCCTAGAATTTTGAATTACAAAGTACAAAAACAGGGAAGAACCCTATAACTATAAAATCTCGGATTGCAAAATTTCAGGTCGTATCCCAATTTTTGCAGCATTTCTAGGAATCCATGCCTAACTTCATTAGGCCGACATTTAGGTGTTTAACTTAAAGTTAGAATTTAATTGAAATTAGACTTTGCTTGGATTACTGATCCAATATCCGGCGTATACGCTATCCACCGTACACCTTACACAGTACGTTTCAAGGCTCATAGCTCACAAATTCTTGGAACTATTAAGTGCAAATATGTTTAGTGGGTAGATTGCGTGGATCCCTTTAAGTGGCCTCTTTTTTGGGAGGTGGAGGCAGTGTGATAGATGAATAATTTTGGATAAAAAACTGTCCACAGCTTTAATCGAAGGATTATAAAAATCATATCTCCTAAATGGTTCAAGACCAAAATTTAAATTTATCAATTCTTTGTGGGCATACGAGCATCGTATATTGGAAACAACATTTTTAAATGGTGCTGGGGGTGAACAATTTTGGTCTTCAATATCTTTTCAAGCAATTCTACCGCAAAATTTGTTTTTGATAAGCCTATAACTGGAGTATGTTAAGTGTAATATTTTTGAGGAGCACGCTGAAGCACAGAAGTGGGTATAAAATTTTTTTTCTACAGGAATTAAAGCCTAAAAACTGTATTTCAGTGTACGCCCAAAAGGTGTCTTGAGGTCGTGCCCTTGACCACGTTCAGCACTGTGAGTATCGCGAGTAAATTAATTTTAATTTAATTTAATTTGTCGAATTCTTCCGAACGACTGTTATGAAAATATCTATAAAATGACCGAATTAATAATAGCGCTTTTTTAGTACTCGATACAAATAAATATCAAAGTGTAGGGCTTCGGGCCAGATATGATAATTTGTATCTTATAAATGTTAACTAGTTTCTTTACAATGTCAATGATGTTCAATTGCATATGCATATAATCAATTTCTCTGTATTTTCATCTCATCGATTTCATCCCGATTCGAAATAAGGTAAAATTAGTACACATTTTCGAATTATGAAGATACTTGAGGTTCGTCAAACGTATAGCGCTCAAAAAAAAAGTTTAATTTTCATTTCGAGAAATATGCTTGCGAAATAGTACCTAAATTCTCAAAAAAAACATTTTTATTCGTAAAAATCTTTATATCTTCATAGGGCTAAAAATTAAAGTGTTTAACTCATATACTGGGAGATAATTCTCTCATAAACAGAATTAAGGTTTCATAATAAAATTTTATCAATCGTCCATTTTTCCATCAAAATGCCAATTTCACTCACAATCAATTTTGTAAAATAAATTTCCATTTGCCTTATAAATTAAAAAAAAAATTAAATAAGCAATAAATTTAAGCTGAGTTATTTTAGGACAAAATAAAAATTGCTTTCTGCTAGTAAAATTGCAATGCCACAAAAAAATTAGTTCATACAATGTCAATAAGTCAATTTTATGCATATTCGATATGATTTTATTTCTTTGCTGTTCAAAGACAAAATTGACCGATTCGCAAATAAATTAGAAAAATTACCTTCATTCTCCAAAAAAAAGTTCTGCGAAATACATTTATATGCTGTATTTATTATTTTTGTTGTACTCTTTCTGGCAACGCTACTATGTACTCTAAAAACAGTTGGTAAAAATACTCTGTCTTTAAAGCAAAAATAAGTGGAAAAATACACAATCTATGTAATTATACGGAATATTGACGTACAGTGCGACAAATAAGTTTCGAGACTGGCCATGGAAAACATCATTAAAAGAAAAAATCTGGATATTTTTCATTTTTTTTAATCAAAATATTCTCCTCCGGTTTCAATACACTTGTTACAGCGATTCAACAGTGATTCAAATGCGTGTTCTAGCCCATTTTGTGGAATTGCCTCTAGTGCTCGTGTTGTAGCTGTTATGATGGTCGAAATGTCATTAAAAAACAATAAAACGAAAATTTCAATTTTGGGAATAGAGAGAAATTGCATGGGCCAAATCAGGTGAATACAGCGGATGATTCAACACACAGACTTGATTCCGAGCCAAAAATGTACGAACAAGGAGTAGGGTGTGACTCGGTGCATTATCGTGCAAAAACAACAGTTCTCTGGATCCCGATATTCGGGTCGAAAACCAGGGATTCTGGCCATCACACGCTTCAAAACTTCGAGATAAAATGCGCCAGTAATTGTTTGACCAGTTGGAATGAATTCCCTGTGGACAATTCCTTTGCTATCGAAGAATGTAATGAGCATAGTTTTGATTTTTGATAGAACTTTTCAACATCGACAAAAAAGTTGTTTTGGGAGAACTGTCATAACTGTCATAACCGATTTAAATAAAATTGGTATTAGCAGGAAGAGGAGTGTCACAGCTTTCAAACACCGGTCTGTACACATAGATGGTCCTACCAGTTACTCAGATATGGTTCGAGTCTCGGAACTTATTTCCTGCACTACACATAATCGTGTTTTAGCGCACAAATGGGTAATATTACACAATAAGGGGGACAATTACAACCATTTTGTTCTATAAAAAGAATAAATTTAGGCGTCATGATTATATTACACCATTAATAAAGTAAATTCAGGCATGGTGTAATTTTACTATAAATACTGTGTAATATTACGCCAGAATAAGCAAGTTTACGAAAATTCATTTCATCATTTCATTCTACTTCACGTCGTCAGGTTTGTTTAATTAGACAAATGTTTTTGTGCAATATTTGTAAATTAGTTTTCGAATCAGTAACCGTAATATCATTGTCAACTCAATTCAATTTAATACAGTGCATGTATTGTGAAATTGAGTTTTTAATTTATGATTTTACCGTTGAATTATTGTTCTGAATTAAATGGAGGATTGTCCGCTACAGTAAAACGGGAGTTTTACACAAAAGTGTGTAATAATTGCATTCTCTGTGTAATAATTACGCCACTTATGTCTATTGATTACGCAGCTATTGTGAAATGATTACATCACTGATGTGTATTGATTACGCATATGTTGTGTAATTATTACAACTTATTTGTGTAATTTTCCCTCTAATTACACCAGCATGTAATTTTACCATCGTTATCGATGGAAAACAGTTGCTAACTATAATAATGGTAAATTTTCTCCAATATTTCTTAGAGTGTGAACAGTAACGGTCTAATTGTAGTAGGTAGTTATTGTGATACCCTTATGAGAGTACAATAAATCAAATTGTTGCTAGCTAGTGGTGTGCCGCCATTTCAAGTAAAACACAATGCATTTGAATTGAATTTGTTCTCAATAATTAATTGTACTAATAAGCGCACTAATAATCGTACTACCATCAACGCTGCTCGATTGTATTTACAATTCGGTCACGCTCGATAGTTGCTTCCAATCAAAATCGCTTTTACAAACCCTTCGCATAGACACTGACGCATAGACACTGATCGTCGACTCTGTCTTTCTTATATACTGCATTTGTGTTGTCGAGAGCTTTCCCGTATATTCGTTGGTGTGTATGGAACTTGCCAGAATTTCTCGTGGATACCAGAATGGTCGAGTGATTTTTAAGGTGTATGTAAGAACCACCGATTAAAGGGAAAGTGATTGTTCTCGAACATTATCGAACTTTGCCGAAGATTTTTCTACCCCTTTCTCATTAGATATTAGGTCTAATGGTCATTCGGATATTTGCTCCGCTTTCCAACTAGGTATTTGAAGGTTCTAGTTTTTCTCACTAGAAACCGATCGAGCAGCACGGGTTGCAAGGGTAGCATGTAATAATATAGTTGGTCTAAACAGCCACAATTCTTATGAAAAGAGTTAAACTATTTTTATTTTTAAGATAAATAATTTATACCGCTCCATTTAATTTTACTCTTATAGTATTCTATCAGAGTCAAATGATGAGAGCATTGTTCTCATACACTTCATACTTATGCTCTCGAAAGACTCTGGTAGGGTCTTATGAAAACATTATTGTTAGTTGGAAAATTCGGTCTCTATTATGGCCGTTCAATAACCAGTTTCAGACGCAGCCATGATTCACATAGAGCATTTGCTGAACACGGTCAAATTTTGTTTAGGGTTTTTTTTGGGAAGAAATCGGACATTTAACTGTGTGGCGGACCAACGGTCATTTTTTTATATTTCAGGTCGATTGCAATATTTTCTTAAGCACATTTCATACAGTGATTTTCATCGAAAAATAATTATCACTAATTTATAAGTCCTAAAAACACCCCTTATTCATCAATTCGTAAGGAGTGTCTTAGGATCTGATAATGACTTGAATTTTTTAAGCTTTCCGAAAAATTGTACAATAATTACTTTTCATTTTATGTTAATTTGAGTACATACACACAACATTATTACATCGCAGGCAGGATTATATAATTGACTTCTATATAGCCCCCGAGAATATTCTATCAAAGGATCCTGTCCGAAATCATCTACTTAATTACTCATAGATCAAATGAATTTATGAAAGCAACCGTAAACCAAACGCGCCAACAAAGGCTTCAAGCGAAGTACTGATGCTCCTTGGGCGTTGGCCACTGAAGTTGTTATCTTTAACGAACATCAAGTACCTATCACACAATATATAAATTAACCTTTTGGGAAATGAAAATAATTGATGTTGATGGTTGGAAGACAAGACAACAGACAAAGACCATTCCCGTCGTAAGAAAGGACTTTGCTTGGCGAGAAACCGACCGTTGATGAAGAAACGCTTGTTTTGCTTGACCCAATTATCGATTAAGACATTAAAGATTCAACAAAGGTCAGAGTACCCTAGTGGATATAGAAGAGTGTCACTACGAAACCTCACCCCCACAAGGATATCTTGAGAAAATAGACGCTTCGCTACGTTGCCAACAATTTTCGCTTTTCTTTACACTTTTTTTTCTGTAGTAAGACCGAGCATTTGGCTTCTTCCTTCACACCGGCATTTAACGAGAATCAAACTTAATGAGATTTTCAAGTCTTCCGGGAGCAGACGCGAAGGCTATTTGCTTTGAAGCTTTAGTCCCTTTCAGGCATAGCCTGCAGGGAATAAAAACAATGGAGAAGTTTTGAATTGCAATCAACAAAACTATGCGAACCATGAAAACGATGATGATTTAATATATTTTTAATTAGTCTTCGATTTTTCCAGCAGTTAGAACAATTTGACAGCATGAGCTTTCCTTGCCAACTCCTTGCAGGCTTAAAATTTAAAGTCGTAACTTAAATCAGTTTCAAAAAAAAATCGTTATTAGTAATAATCCCTTGGAAACATACCATGATTGTACTGTTTCAAAAAAATTTCATTTTCAATCCAATTTTTACTTGAAATGTCCATTATATTTCATTTTGTCAAGTAAAAGTACACATTTCAATCACTTTTATACGAAATTACTAGTTTTAGTAAATCATTCATGTACATTTCAACTGAACCGTACATGAAAAGGCTCCCAAAATTACGCAACATTTCGTGTACAAATAACTATATTTATATATGAATTGAAAATTACGTTCTTTTTCGTGTAATTTTACTTATCTATTTGAATTTTGTGACGAAAAACATGTAATATTTGAAACCACGAACTTGGACGCTTCGTTTGATTTTGTCTTCCACTGAAATGAAATAAAACGCCTTCGGTGGAGCAGTGGCTACGCGCGCCAAACCTACGCGGCAAACACCAGAATTGATCACGGGTTCGATTCCTACCTAGAGCCAAGGGTTTTACTAAGAGTAAGTAAGTAAGTAATAAATAATACTAGAAGTAGAAATAAGTATATCTTAAAGGGTGCCATAATTATATACTGCAAATATATAAAAAAAAGTCTAAGTTTTTCTTGCAGAGTAGGATTTAACACAAAAGTTGACTTAAATCCCCACCCCCAAATAATTCGGAAAAGTGTCACTTTACACCGAAAAGTTATGGATGGTATAGAACTCCGTTTCAGAGCCCAAATAACTTCATTTTTCTTAGAGTGTAAATTCAAGAGAATATCCAGTAAATTTGAAGCTTTCGAAGTTGAAATTTACTGATTGCAAATTGAAATTTACTGACCGAAAATTGAAAATTACATTCAAATTGACCAATGTAAATTTACTTGAAAAGGTATGGCATATTTACCTACTATCCAAAAGATGAAAAATTCAATAGATTTTTTTTACTGTGTAGGTTACCTTCATATTGTGCTGCTTAGATGGCAGAAATATTATTGAAGGATCATAGCATGGGTTGAGCTATCTCGCAAACCCTGTATGCAACAGTGTCCATAAGACGCAGTTGCGATCCTTTACTTTCGATCCTTCACCGTTCGACTTACCAGTTTAGTCGCAATCTTATTACTTTTCCAGTAAAAGTCTGTGACGCGGATCAAATCGATAAAAAAAACATTATCAAAATATTATTAATTTTAAGAGGATCGAGAAAGTGATGGTAAACTTTTTGACCAAACAAAGGATTATGTCTAGAATAGTTTTTATACTCTAGATGAAATCATATAGAGTATTATAAGTTTAATCCAGCCCAAAAGTTTGTAACGCATAGAACCAAGCCTCGGACGAAAAAAAGTTATATGTTATTTTTTGTTTATTTGTGGCCAAAAAACCTCAAATCCACTTGACGTCCGTCCGTCCGTCCGTCCGTCCGTCCGTCCGTCCGTCCGTCCGTCTGTCCGTGAACACGATAACTCAAGAACGCCTTCACCTAGGATCTTGAAATTTTGAATCTGGATGTTTGGTTGAATTTGTAAGACTAAGTTCGTTAACGGGCAAAATCGTCCTACTCCTTCGGGTAGCTGCCATACAAAATGTCCTTAAAACACGTGTTCAAGAATATTGGTCGATAACTTCAGAAGGGTTTAAGCTACGACAATGAAATTTTGTATTTGTTATTTTTACAATAGTTGGAGCTAAATGTATGATTATGAAGAAAATCCTGTTAGTCCTTCGTGTAGCTTCCATACAAATATCCTGTCAAAATGTATTCACTTAATTTACGGAACTCACTATAACTCAAGTAATCTTTTAGCTACAAATTCGGAATTTTGTACAAATTAGTTTTCAGTGAAAAGGAAGTTCGAGTTTACTAGTCAGCGAAATCCTTTTACTCTTTCTGGTAGCTGCCATACAAAATGTCCTTAAAACACGTGTTCAAGAATATTGGCCGATAACTTCAGAAGGGTTTAAGCTACGTCTTTGAAATTTTGTATGTGTTATTTTTCCAATAGTTGGAGCTAAATGTATGAATATGAAGAAAATCCTGTTAGTCGTGTAGCTGCCATACATTTACGGAATTCACTATAACTCAAGTAATCTTTTAGCTACGAATTCGAAATTTTGTACAAATTAGTAGCTGCCATACGAAATATCCTTATGACACGTGTTCCGATAACTTTTGAACGCTTCAAGCTACGAATTTGAAATTTTGTACACATTAATTTTTGAATGGTTCCAAGGAAAAGGATTAGTATTTAAGAAATCGAGTGAGTCCTTCCTGCACCTCCCATGTGAAAGTCCTTCAAAAAGGACATTTTTTTTTCGATGACTTACCCAGTTCAAGATATGAAATTAAAAACTGAATACTGTCTTTTAATTTTGGGTAGCAATCTAATGGCAGTCCTTAATAAAGGACATACAACATGCACAGACGTAATTCTACTTTATCCCCAACTACAATATAAATTGGAGTTCAGTATTCATCTAGAGTATTATACGATTGGCTTGCAGCCGATCGTGACTGCAGTATGTTTTTTAACTACAATGAACCATTTCCAATCACTAAAATTTTCTAGCAGAGAGTTTTTGAACCATCCTGTAAAAGGGGTTAATGTAGTTCCAGTTTTCTTATATGTTTAGATTTTTTTTCAGCATCACTGGAAGCTTATTTAGAGAGTACCGAATGAAATTACCGACTGGGTAGATCGCTGCCCTAGCTAACTATAAGCCATTTAAAAGACATGGCATTTGAAAAAGTTTCAATTCATTCATTCTCCAATGTGAGGTTAACTAGGTATGTAACAACTATTCTCTATTAGAAACTTTACCTTGTTTTAATTCGCAGAAATGAATTTTAGTTCAAGAACGAACATTTGGAAGAATCTTCGGTGATACCACTAGCTATAAGGGAATTTATCACAACTGCATACTACACCTGATGCTTCAAATGCAACTAGATGATGAAAAACCTCCTTCGAACATAATCCAACACAGTTTTCAAACTGTCCTCTCCAGTGAAAATTTTCAAATGTCTTATTCTTTCAATGACAATAGCTAAGGTATCGATCTACCCAGTCTTGAACTAAATATGGCGGTCTTCAAATTAGACTTCTTTGACGCCGAAAAATAGCCTAAAACTTCTTAATAAATGTATAAAGAGTTTCTAAGATCTTGTAATTATGTAGATTGTAAATGTAAAATCAATGAAAAGTACTATCTTTAGCCGAGACCCGAGTATTGCATAGACTGAAAAAAATAGTCCTCAAGGACAGCGATTAATCAACAGTCGGGAATTTCGTGTTGGGGTCTCACTCCACTGACGCCGGAAAATAACTAAAATTTCTTCAAATTTGCTTCTATGGTAGGTTTAGGTTTAGGTTTAAGAAGGGGCGCAGCGCTAAAACCACCACGCTCACTAGGCGCCAAACGGGCCCATTGCGATCCCTTCAGGTCCTCGTGGGCTATTCTATCACCTCAGAAACACTCCAATTCCCTGCAGAACCTGACTAATTTGTCATACCCTAACGACCTCAAATCCTCGATGCTCTCAAAGAAAAGGCTACCCAAACATTTCAGACGCCTCCTAGCGATCCCCGGGCATTCACACATAATGTGAGTGATATCCTCCACAGCATACAGATCATGGCAGAACCTACACATGTCCGATTCCGCTATCCCTAACCGCATAGCGTGTTTCCTCAGCATACAGTGCCCCGTTAGTGCTCCGACGAGCAGTCGCAGTTTTCCTCTATCCCAAGTCAATATATAAAGGGTTTTCCAATAAGGACTTGACAACTTTTTTTCAAAATAAAATGCAAACCATTTGAGATATTTCAAAAACTTTATTATCGGGTTGAAGTACAATCAAAACATTTATGAATGGAACTCGACTTCGTTCATATGGCCACCGCGGGCACGTTTGCAGCGGTCGATTCGTTGGACCCAATTTTCGATGACTCGGCCACACATTTCGGCCGAAATGGCTGCTATTTCGTGTTCAATGTTGGCTCTGAGCTCTTCCAACGTCGTCGGCTTGTTGGCATAGACCAACGACTTGACGTGGCCCCAAAGAAAAAAGTCCAGAGGCGTTAAATCGCACGAACGAGGCGGCCAATCGACTGGTCCATTTCTTGAGATAACACGCTCATCAAACTTACTCTCCAATAAATTGATTGTAACGTGTGCTGTGTGGCTTGTGGCACCGTCCTGTTGAAACCACATGTTGTCCAAGTCCATATCTTCCAATTCGGGCCAAAAATAATCGGTAATCATGGCGCGATAACGATTACCATTCACAGTAACGTGACGATCATTATCGTCGACGAAAAAATATGGCCCTATGACGCCGCCAGCATGCAAACCGCACCAAACAGTTATTTTTTGTGGATGAAGTGGTCTTTCATGAAGCACATGTGGATTTTCACCGGACCAATAACGCATATTTTGCTTATTGACGAACCCACTGAGCCAAAAATGAGCTTCGTCACTGAAGATGATTTTGCGATGAAATTGATCATCTTGGCGCATCTTTTCCAGAGCCCAATCGGAGAACGTACGTCGCTTCAAATGGTCCATCGGCTTCAATTCTTGAGTCAGCTTGATCTTGTATGGGTGTAAACCAAGATCCTTACGCAAAATTCGCCATAACGTGGTCTGGGCGATGCCCAACACTTGAGAACGCCGTGGAATTGACTGATTTGGATCATTTGCTACGGACGTTTCAACGGCAGCGATATTTTCGACACTTCGACCAACCCGTTGTCTCACTGGCACGGCAACATCACACAACGAATATGTAGACTCAAATTTTTGCACTAAACTTGTTACTGCCTGTCTACTAGGGCGAGAATTACGACCGAAAATCGGAGTTAACGCTCTTAAAGTAGCGGTCACCGACTCCGAATTTCTGTAGTAAATTTTTATAATTTGCAGACGTTGTTCCTTCGTGTACTTTACCATGATAAAAATGTTAAGTTTACTGAATAAATTGACAGTGACAGTTCGATGATTAGTGAAAGGGTGCGTTCACAAATTGAATTCAAAGTTGTCAAGTCCCTATTGGAAAACCCTTTACTTAGTCTTTTGCCTATCCAGCTCAGGCCACAGGGATCTAGAAATCCTGCAGCTTGCCAGTCCTGCCCACCTAGAGTTGGCTGTCTTTTTAGATCGCTCACCAATTTGCGCTTTGATGCCGCATATCGGTGGACAAACATACTCCTCAACCCTACCATTCGATGCCGATCCCGATCTCGCAAGCTCGTCCGCTCTTTCGTTCCCTAATATGCTTCTATGGTAGCTTACCATGAAAATATTTCATTATTAAAAATTGGAGACAAAAAATAAAATTGCTGTTGGCAGGAATCGATGCCGCGCACTTAGCCTTGAGCTTTATATATCCTAGCGAACAACCAAAAATTCCACCAAATTGGTTGAAATATTAGGTGATCTTCAGTGCCACCTACCTGAAGTATTAGGATGCGAAGGCAAGAAGGTTACTTAGTATACTATAATTCGTGATACTAAAAATTGGTTTCAAGATCACCTATATAGAACAATCCTCAGCAATACCACCAGCTGTAAGGGTGTTTCGGATAGTAGGCATGATACACCCTCTGACGAGTCTATGCCATCCGATGACGAAACAGCTCCTTTGGACCTAGTCCAACACAATCTTATAAAAAAACTGGCCTATCTTTTTATTGTTTAGTACCGGAAAATATACCCAAATATATGATCGTCTGTTGAATGATCGATAAATTAAGATCGCTACTAAATGTGATATCCACTCCTTTCAGAATGTTTTAGTTAAGGTCGTTAATGGATGAAATAGGATCCTTCCTTTGGATAGCTCGCATTCAAAAGCTTAGTTCACAGCAACTGCCTTATAATTATAGAGCGCTGGGATTTACAAAATTTTCCCACGTATCCAAGGCTCCCAGTGTACAAGCAAACTGAGTGACTCCTTCATATAGCCGCCATACTGAAGTCCTTGAAAATGTTGTACTGTATAATATAACTTCAAAAATCTTTCACTTCAGATGTTGAAATGTCATAGACATTAATTGCATTACTTTTTCCTTAGTTCTGAGCTGTCATGCTAAAGGCTTGAAATACTTAATTTTACGTATTGCACGTTTACTAGAAGACGAGTAAATGTAATTACTTCCCATTTAGATTTTTTAACATATTCAAGAGTTTGAATCGAAAAACATATTGCAGTCTCGATAGATAGCATACTCCAGATGAAATACATAACTCCAATTTATGCACGAAATTGAAACTAATTCTTTAAGCTGCAAACGTTCGAAAATTTGTGTGTGTCAGACTTCAAGTTCCTAGCTTGAACCGTTCTGAAGTTTTCGTTACAAATATTAGTAATCCAGTTTTTTAAAAGACCATTGTATGAAAACAACTCCAAATAGTAGAGCTGAATCACTTAATAACGAAGTCCTTACTTTCCACTTAGAACTAATGTCAAATCCCGTCTTCCTGGTTCAATCGACTATCGAGTTTCACTTGGTACTAGAAGATGGTAACAAATGAATTTGTTTGCCTTTGTTCGCCGACTATAATTCTCAACTTTTTCACATTAAGTCCTGTATCGCACAATATTGAAAAATTAATGAGTAGAAAATTTGCAATTATTCGACTGAAGCATTCTGAAGCTACCAGTCAATGTTCGGAAACTCATATTTTAATGACTTCTGTATGGAAGTATTTTTAGCCTTATAAATTCCATGTAACGAATACTCTCGAATTTTAGCTCTCTATGTCAACGCATTCTTAAGTTATCGGGTGTTCGAATAAACAAGGAGCCACAGGATTTGAGGGTCTTTTCGCCGAGTTTCGGCTTTTTAATGACAACTACTTGGGTTGATTTAAACTTTAATAATTTATTAGTAAGATTAGTAACTCGGAAACAAATTGAGCAATGATTTTCATTACATAATAAGTTACGTTGAGCAAATTAATGAGTAAAATCCATTCGCTTCGTAGGCTGTGTGTCATACAAAAGATCTTGAAACACACCAGCAACCTGCTTTGCATGATAACTTCAATACGCATTATGTCTGGAACCTCAAACACCAGGTAGGTGTTGTAAATAATTTTACATGTGTTGTAAATAAATTTGGCTGAGGTACCGATTAATTCGTTTTATCTTAACTTTTAAGGACATTGATATGAGATCCCTTTGAATCATTAAATCGATTTTAATCATACCATAACTTAACTAGGACGAGAATGTAGTAAAGATTTTAAAATCCTTCCCTTTACTTGGCTTCCTGTTTCCGTACAATTCACTGTTCAAAAAATTTGAGGACTTTTGAATTGCAGACACTTAAAAATATTTCGAACAATCATCAACTAGTGTAAATTGAAGCTTGGAAGTATCTGATACTTTGAGCGTTTCGGTTTATCCCTAATAGTCGGATTGTGACTTGGTCGCTTGACTCCAAATTAATCAACCGAGTCGTATTATATTGCATAAGAACTTTATTCTCGTTCTGGTTTGCTCGTTTCACTGCCAGAAATCCCTTGTAAAGACTATGGTTTCTCTAGTTATTTGTAGATTACGACAATTTTGGCTAGTATACAGGAACCTTAAATTAAAAGTCCTTTCATATTCGATGTACGGCTCGCTTACTTTATAAATGCACACAGTGAGAATTTACTGCTTAGAAAATTAATAACTAGGAGCTGTTTTGACCTCTTATTGAACATTTTCAACAGGAAATTAAATTCGGCTCCAACAAAATTACTCGTGTAGATATCTTATAGCAGCTTCAGATTGGTAGAAATCCAAGAAAATTCATTATAAATCACATCCCGTGAAGTTATACAAAATGAGCGTTGTAATTTAATGCGATAAAATTACATCACATTTCTGTTACCGAGTTACTTCAGCTTAGAACCAGTACTAGAAGAACGAATTTGTTAAAAGACCTTTGTGTGGCAGGCACTCGATTCGACCTGTTCCTATTACAGTACAGTATTTCCAAAAGGAGAAAAAATCGGACAAGAGCTTGTCCTACCAACAGTTTAGATTCAATTCAATTTTTTTGAGGTAGAAGTCCGGAACGCATTTAATGCTGAAATACGGACCAAGTTACTATCCGCCTGACAACCTAAAAAAAATAACATTTAGTTATTATCGAGAACGATTTCTTAATATATAGTCACCGCTAGTTGGATGCGTAAATTTTTTAATGACTTTTATATGGAGGCTAAACAGAGTGGTCACTCGGTAAATTTTTGTCACTGGATGATATCTCTCTTGATATCTATGTGGGTCGGTGTTTTGTTATTTGTGTGATGTATGTACACTCGCACGTTCAGTTCAAAAAGTACCTACGTACTGTAATTTTTTTAGACTCACATGAAAATACCCTTTCTACAAAATGTCAACGAGTCACGCTTTTAGATTCAAATTCAGAATGGGGAGAATTCTGATGGACAATTATTTTAATTCTCGTTCTAGGCCATATTTGATGTGCAGCAAACGATTGGATTAGATTACGCAACTAACTAAACACAACGACGTCGGCCCGACGTCATGCAGTCATAAAAATATAACTTTTTGGTCGATAATTCTAATTTTTCGAACTGTAAGTCGCTAAAAGAACGTCATGACTAAGTTATATTATAACTCAATTTTAATTTTATTTTATTAAGAAAACTTCTTACCGATTGAAAATTACTGTTGGCCCGACGTCGGCCAGACGTCATGCAGTCATAAAAATATAACTTTTTGGTCAATAATTCTAATTTTCCGAATTGTAAGTCGCTAAAAGAACGTCATGACTAAGTTATATTATAACTCAATTTTAATTTTATTTTATTAAGAAAACTTCCTACCGATTGCAAATAACTATTGGCCGTTTAATAACTAAAAAATTACTTCTTAGTTATTTCGTGCACATCCCTTAAATTTTTGGTTATGAAAATACCTTCGTGGTGACTTACGATATTTATCTTTGGAAGCTAACTCTCAAAAAATGCCTGTCCATTTCTCAGCTACCAGTGTTTTACAGATATTGGAAAGGGAATGAGTAATACTTATAATTGTACAATACGCACTAGTAATGCGATAAATCGGTCATTTCATTTACTCAATATGACCGAGTCATTTCGTTGAAATGACCGATTTAAAAGATTCGGCCATTTGAGTCATTTCGGTCACTTCAGTCACTTCCATGATTCGGTCGAAATGACAGTAATCAGCACTGTGACCGAAATGACTCACGACATTCGAAAAAGAACAAGTCGGTCGATCGCTCAGCGGTCACTAGAAAAAGCTTCTATTAACTCGACTTTTCGTCTTCGGTGGTTACTGGTCGGTATTCGAAATTCGAAGGCAGCGGTATGATTAGACTTTAGACACTTTTGGGGGATAATGCGCCAGAAGAAAATCAAACTCGATGGTCAGTTTTATGAATTCGAAGAAAAAAAACCAATTCTTTTCCCCTGAAGTGTCCACCGAGTACCGACGGACACGAAAAGTCGAATAGAAACTTTTGGCGATGTACGGCTATCAACATCGGGTACGACACAAGACGAGTTAATAGAATATTTTTTTCTAGTGACCGATTGACCAATTGAACGGCTTGTTCCATTTCATATGACTCGAGTTTATTCGGTCATAGTACTGACCCGGTCATTTCGACCGAATCGTTCGCGACCGACCCGTCACTAATACGTACTGCTCAGTTGACTATTTTCTTGCTCGGAAAAATACAACAAAAGAACCCGGAATAATAAGGTGAAGGTGGTTTCGATATAAGGAGACGTAAAAGTTATTTGTACAATTTTTTGGTTGTTAATATTACAAAAAATTTATTTTGACAACTTCGTGGTTAGAAAGGCAGTTTTGAAGTTATTCCGTAACTTTTGATTGCGTAATTTCAGTAGCTTCCTGGTAATATTCTTGACTTAGAAGCTATTTGGTCGACTATATGATCATATTGTTACGTGTAAGCCTGGCAACCGCGCAACCGTACAACTCGATCGTTACACATAATGAAAACAACAACAACCGAATACCTAGTTGCAAAATAAGCCAATTAGAAATAAGGCGAAACGGCACGGTTGTATCTCTCTTCTTATCGAATGCTCTCCAATATACTAGAATCCTCTGCACACACCACTGAACGAAGATCGAAATCGAAGGCTCTGAAGCTTTCGAGAAGATTCCACAACTGAACGAACGTTCAAGTACACCGGTGAACATTCAAGACTGCAACCGCCTAGTATATAAGCAGGTGAAGCGTTCAGCGAAGAGACAGTAATTTTGATTACGTCGACTGCGACAGCCAGCGCGTATACGCGACCGTATTGAGAGAGAACGAAAGTGAACGAGTCAAGCGATATAGAAGCGGGCGGTACTGCCATACAGTGCGAATTCTTGTGCGAGTATAATTCTGTGAGTTAAAAGTGCGATTGAATAAATAATTACTTATTTTTCATTTTAACCGAATTGTGTTTTACTTGAAATCCCGGCGAACCCCTAGCTCGCAACAATATTTATGCGACTCTTACATCTAAAATTGGTCATAAGATAACTTCAGTGTTCGATAAATAAAGCGGGAGCATTGCAGAGTTATGCCAACGTCGAAACGACTATAACATCGTTTCGCAAATTGGTCGGAGAAACGTCGATGCGTCGTAAGGACGATATATCCGTATTACTTGAGTAAACCTACAACATAATCTACAAGTTTCGTTTAGAAAATAAATATTTTAAAATTTGCGACTATCAATTATCATAAACTTAATTTCCGTATGATTACATTGTTCATTTATTACAAAATATCCGAGTCAATCAAAGAAAATTACACAAGTCACGAAAAAACCTAATACAGAAAATCGCATTTCAAAGTTTGTTCCAAACAACTTTTAACCTGTACCGTGACATCCGATTAAAAAATTTCCCTTTTTCCTTGGTTTAACTGCTGATAAACTTTGATATTTTCTGCATAATAAGATCTCTTGTAGTTAGCCTAGAATTGACCTTTACCTTCACGCTGTGTACCTTTATACGAGTACAAGCGCTCACGAATGCATAATATGCTTCGCTGTACTCAATACAGAAAGTTCTGATTACGCTATCAAAAGTTTTTAACTTTTCCTGGACTCGAATGGAGAATTAAAGTTTGTGGTTTTGATTTTTTTTTCGTTTCAAATCCAAGCGAGAGGAACGTACAAAGCGTCGAGTAGCACAGTGTTAAATTTTCGTGACACTTCTTGAAGTTGGACTATTTTAACTAGGTGAAATGAAGTTAGTAACCGTAGTTAAATGGAAAGTGGATGGACAATGATGCAATTATTCTGCTATTGTACTTCATACAATTTATGTGAAGTTAGTGGCAAATTATAATTTGTTAATAATTTTACCAAAAGGTTCTGTCAATTGGACATATATTTCGAAATTCTGTTTGTTTAACTACACCGAAGAACACAGATGTTAATGCTCCATTCCAAAGTAAAGACTATGTGTTGATTTGCTCACGCACCACATGACTAAACTCCAAACGCCAATATGTTACCATGGATTTGACAGTATAGCAAACATTACGCGGTATTGAAACGGGACACCACGATAACAATGCTATTATTATAGATAGCTTATAGTCGTAGTGTCCCATACTGATTTATATTGGAACAGCTATAAACGTTTAATCTTAAGCACTTATTAAAACTTTTGAATTTGGAGTCCAGTCCCTATACAAGGTTTTAACCCTTACAAGTATCAATACTTTAGTGTTATTTGAATAATGGTATACCGGGTATTTGAGATATGATACAAAATTTTCACAATAATTTATTTTCTGTCAAAAATTTTATTCATTTACCAGTAGGAGTGTTATAGTCGGTCTATAACAGGTTCCTTCAAATTGGCCTGCCATGTGGTTAGTAGATGAGAGCGCTTAGGGTCACTTCGACACTCAATTAGAGTGGGCTTCCGGCTACCATTTAGCACTAGAATTTGGAGTAAAACAGATCTTTCCACATTGCCTTGTCAGGGGGTTGCGGCAGCCTTTCTGACAATACTCATTAGCCACAATTTTATAACAGTATTAAATTTCTTGAACTCGTTGATGCAAATATACTCGGACATTTTCCGTACCAGGCGAGAATTATAGGAAAATGGATTGGTGACAATACCGGCTCTGGACATTTTGCGCTCTTTGCAACTGATAAAGTTGCGCCATTTATTACTTTATTATTTTAATAATAAAGATTTATTGTTCAACGGCGCCCTTAGGAGGAGGAGCAAGAAGGGGCACTTGCACCCATTTCCATCAAGACAACTGACGACTGATAACCTAAAAAACAACGTTCCAAATAGCATCCTGGTTATTCCTTAGGTTGTCAGTAGTCGCATGGTAACCTACACCGCATCTAAGCATTAAACACGTTTCGGACTTCTACCCATAAAATAATAAAGTTGCGCCCAGACTGTTGGCAGATTTTTTTATTTATTAACGTATGTTTTTTATCAATAGAATATTCCATAGAAGTCAAAGTGAATTTGATGTCATTAAAACTAAAAAAATCGGAATTCGTCAAAACTTGAACAATGTCTTACTCCCCATGGGGTTTTAATATAAAAAAATACTTAAATCGGTTTATTCCCCGACTATATTCAAAGCATTTAGAAGTGAAAGTGAATTCTATGTCATTAGACCTAAGAAATATATCGGAATTCACCCCCTTAGGGGTTAGATATCGAAAAATTTGGAAAAATGTTTCTAGGCGCATATATTAAGAGGCCGCAGTAGTAAAATTGATTTGATAGCCCGAGAAGTCTAAAAGATTTACCGAAATTCGTGAAAATGTGAGAAAAAACGATTTTTACGGACATTTTTTTTACTCATCTTTGTACACCAATGAAAATCTAATTTTTTTTTTAGTTTTACTTACTCTACTAGAACATCTACATATACGTATTAAGTTTGAACTTTCTAGCATGAGCCGTTTCTGAGATATTAAAAACCACCCCTGTACCGTGCTACCCTTGTCAAAAATTTTATATTTCTAGGGTGTCTCTATAGTAGTTCTATTTAGTCGTAAATTTTTAGTATTCTATTCATTGCAGTTTTCGAGAAATAAAATCAAAATTTTTTCCTTTCAACCCCCTTTCACCATCACCCCCAACACCCAAAACCTCAACATTTTTTTCTTTACTAGAAGTCTACTGACTCCAACTTCTGTAAAATGTTTAAGTTCATATCTGATACAGCTCTCGAGATATAAAAATTGAATTTTTTGAAAAATTGCTACCCTCCCACTTTCGTGTTCCACCTCCCCCCTCAAAAAGTTTACATTCAGTAGGCTCAACTTGTGATTCCATATACAGAAACCAAATTTTATCCTCCTGGTGTAATTGGTTCGGAAGATATTGTAATCCAAAGTTGTTCAACCGCCACCCCCACACCCCACCACCCCCCTTAAAAATTTTAGCCATGGTCTAATCTTGAAGTATCCCTAAAGACAACCACGAAGTTTCAACCTTCTGACATCAATCGTTCAGGAGATATGGATTTTACAATGTTCCAATACCGGCTTCCAAGCGTTTTCATTGTTTTTACCCCCACTCCCACACCCCTCCACCACTATCTATCATTTTCTTTCAATTGGGTCCACTATCATAGTTTTACATAAGTTCCAAGTTTCAGCCTGCTAGCATAAGTAGTTCCTGAGATCTAGAAACCAATATTTTTCGTCTAAAATGCTCCTCCCTCATACCCCTCACACCCCCACCCCCTTAAAAGGTACCATCCGTAGGGGTTCACCCAATCTACCCACCAAATTTAACTTAATATCTCAACGGGTTTGGAAGCTACGCGCCTTCAAACGATTTTGAGTACCGCGGACAGCGGACGGCGGACGGTGGACGGCGGACGGCGGACGGTGGACGGCGGACGGCGGACGGCGGACAGACGAAAATTTTTTTTTTTTGCTTTTTTGGTGTTTACTAGTCCTAAAACGTGTAAATACAAAATTTCAGGGTAGCAAATTTTTTTGAAATTTCAGGTCGATCACAATACTTTATTATTAAAAATAATAAAGTAATACGAATAAAAATTATTCTTGAGATTTTTTTCTAGGATAATTATTTTGTCCTTTATCCTTGAATATCTCTAAATGCGCATTTTTAATTTTTTTTATTTTTTTGCACTACTAATAAGTAAGTAGACTCCAAAAAAACAAAAACATGTCCGTCTGTCCGCCGTAAATGCTGTAAGCGAACGCGTTTGATGACTTGTAGCTTACATATCCGCTACAAAATTAAGATTAATTTTTTTGTAGGTAAATTTTGTGAAACCCTTTAAGTAGTATTTTTCTTTTGTTTTGGGTGTGAGGGGAACATGGTAGACCGTTTTATATTAAGAATTAAGCAATAGGTACATTTGAGCTTTTGGTATTAAATGAGCAATAAATTAGGGCTGACCCTTAATGCAAGTCAACTTGCGATTAAGTAATTTTTTAAAAAAAATTCAGCTAACTTCATCTTATTTCAGCTGAAAACCTCGTAAAAAACACAATCCTGGAGCAATAAATTTGAGCTTTTCGCAAATGATGATGAAGAATTCAACCGATTCCGCCAAAAAGTGTCCGCTAACTTCAGGGACGTAATAAAAATTGAAACGAACCAATGCCCTTCAATCTTCTTTCGAAACAACTAAGACAAAACAGTTTATTATTTTAGTTTGTAAAGCTTAAGAGTGCATTTCCATCAAAACGGGTGTCCCGTCACATTATTGGCGTCGTCGTTTCTTTCTGCAATGAAATTGTCAACACGACGCTGGAACGTATAATTTTGCCGCTATAATTTCCATTTACAAGGACGAAAAGCACTCTAAAACTGAATCATTCAAAATTTTGTTATTTATTCCAAAGTTTAAAGTATTAAATACAAAATTAACTAATGGATATACGAAAGTATTTAAAAACATACTGCAGTCACGATCGGCTGCAAGCCAATCGTATAATACTCTAGATGAATACTGAACTCCGATTTATATTGTAGTTGGGGTTAAAGTAGAATTACGTGTGTGCATGTTGTATGTCCTTTATAAAGGACTGCCATTAGATAACTACTCAAAAATAAAAGACAATATTCAGTGTTTAATTTCATATCTTGAACTGGGTAAGTCATCGAAAAAAAATGTCATTTTTGAAGAACTTTCACATGGGAGGTGCAGGAAGGACTCACTCGATTTCTTACATATTTATCCTCTTTCTTGGAACCATTTAAAATTAACGTGTACAAAATTTGAAATTCGTAGCTTGAAGCGTTCAAAAGTTATCGAAAAATATTGTTGAACACGTGTCTTAAGGACATTTTGTATGGCAGCTACCAGAAGGAGTAAAAGGATTTCGCTGATTAGTAAACTCCAACTTCGTTTTTACGCAAAACTAATTTGTACAAAATTTCCAATTCATAGCTAAAAGATTACTTGAGTTATAGTAAGTTCCGTAAATTAAGTAAAGACGTTTTGACAGGATATTTGTATGGCAGCTACACGAAGGACTAACAGGATTTTCTTCATAATCATACATTTAGCTCCAACTATTGGAAAAATAATACATACAAAATTTCAAAGACATAGCTTAAACCCTTCTGAAGTTATCGGCCAATATTCTTAAACACGTGTTTTAAGGACATTTTGTATGGCAGCTACCAGAAGGAGTAAAAGGATTTCGCTTACTAGTACAGTCGAACTTTCTTTTTACTTCAAACTAATTTGTAAAAAATTTCAGATTCGTAGCTAAAAGATTACTTGAGTTATAGTGAGTTTCGTAAATTAAGTGAATACATTTTGACAGGATATTTATATGGCAGCTACACGAAGGACTAACAGGATTTTCTTCATAATCATACATTTAGCTCCAACTATTGAAAAAATGACACATACAAAATTTCAATGTCGTAGTTTAAACCCTTCTGAAGTTATTGACGAATATTCTTGAACACGTGTTTTAAGGACATTTTGTATGGCAGCTACCCGAAGGAGTAAGACGATTTTGCCCGTTAACGAACTTAGCCTTACAAATTCAACCAAACATCCAAATTCAAAATTTCAAGATCCTAGGTGAAGGCGTTCTTGAGTTATCGTGTTCACGGACAGACGGACGGACGGACGGACGGACGGACGGACGGACGTCAGGCGGATTTGAGGTTTTTGGCCACAAATAAACAAAAAATAATATATAACTTTTTTTCGTCCGAGGCTTGGTTCTATGCGTTACAAACTTTTGGGCTGGATTAAACTTATAATACTCTATATGATTTCATCTAGAGTATACAAATCGGCAGATCCAATGACAAAAGATATTCCTTTATCAAAAAAGGTTTTCTGCAATTATTAGAAAATTAACGTTTACAAAATCCTTACGATTGGGATTTGAGCGATTTAAGCATTCTGAAGTTATCGGCTCGTATTCTTGAACGCATGTTTTAAGGACTTTGTATGGACCTGAAGGACTAGAACGATTGTGCCCGTTAACGAACTTAGCGTTAAAAATTCAACTATACATTCAGTAAGTAAGTAAGAAATAATATTAGAAGTAGAAATAAGTGTGCTTATTATACACTTTCTTTAGAGTGTAAATTCAAGAGAATATCCAGTGAATTTGTTGCTTTCGATGTTTAAATTTACTGAATGCAAATTGAAATTTACTGACCGAAAATTGAAAATTACATTTGAATTGACTATTGCATCCCAATGTAAATTTATTTGAAAGTTGTTGCATATTTGCCTACTATCCAAAAGATGTAAAATTCAATAGATTTTTTTTTACTGTGTGTATATGTATTTATATCAAATTTAAAAGTATACACATAACAAGGTTCACTTATGATGACGCCTTCATGGAAGTGCTTGGCTATCAGTCGACTCTCTGAAAAAACATATTCAAACAAAACAAACAACATATTCTTATATCTCAAAACTTTTCAATGTTTTCTTTTATTTCATATTTACATTTAATCACGAGGAAGTCAATGATTTCGTTTGATAGTTTGTTTGCTCCTTTTTAACGGAAGGTACGTAACTGCATTCCACTTCATACGCTTAGTATCTAAGCAGTTTCACTATATACAAAATTGCCAAAAGCATTGCTAAGCTATTGGCCAGCACCTTCGTCAAATTCTTCTAGTACCTAATAATAATTTGATTAACATTATTCCAATCGTTTAAAGTCATCATATTCTGATTAAAAGAAGCTGATTAAACAAACTTAAAACTAAAGTCACTGAAGCCAGATTTTCCTTAAGTAAATTGCCAGTACCGGACGTAATTGCTGATGCGGAATATTCGCCTGAAAAATGGAAAAGTTAAACGAGAAGAGATGGTATTAGTCCCGATCCGTCCACTTTATCTCTCGAAATTCGACATAGTCGCCATGAATTTACCATTAAGGACGTGAAGGACGAATGTAATTGGTTCACTATTCGATGGACTGCATGTGTAATTTCCTGAATCCTTTTTTGTGACTGACGGTATAATTAATGAGGCAACCTGCAGCGAAAAGCGTACAAAGATACAAAAAAGTGGGTCAGTACGTACCAGTTCTCTTCGACCGAAATTTGATACAAGGTTTCGCTTACCGTATTTTGCTTATCGCTATTATTTCCTACGCTTTGCCTATCTATTTCAGTCCGCCAACTGTTCTGATTATAGAGAAAAATTTGTCTTTTGTCGAAGAACCAGTTGAAGAAAAGCGGAGGCTCTAGTGCTCCGCTAACGATACATCGCAGTGTAACTGGGCTTCCAGCTTTTACATGCCGATTCGCTTCGCCGAATGGCTCCGTTTTGGGCACTGGGGATATTTTATTGGAGCTCTTACGTAAACGAATCTAGGACGTCCTTGTAAAGAAGATTTACATACCTATTACATGTAAGCGCACTCTGGCACTCATTTTCGGTTCGGTGGATACTTGGCATTCGTATGATCCGGAGTCGTGTATTCGTACGTATTTTATTTGCAACGACCATCGCTCGGGATTCGTAGAGAAAATTGATTGAAAGCGTTGATCAGCTATAAAGGTCGTTTGATCCACTGTCAGTATGTGGCCGTCTCTTACACGTACCCATGATACTGGTTTGTTGACTAATTGCTTGACCTGAAAAAGAGAGATTTGGTAATTAAATAGATGCCACCTAACCAGGCGCGAACGCATGGTGGTTTTGAGGGGGTTGAATCCCCCCCCCCCCACCTCCTCCTGAAATGATGTAATTAAAAAAAAACAGCTAAATGTAATTAATAAGCGAAGCGTAAATTCTTTTACATGCTAATTACGCTGAGTTAAGTTCCAGTTTTCATACGAATTTCAACTCAACTCGTAATCCCATGAAAACGAACTGGAAACGTAGTGATGTGATAGTTACCCTGGTGGAAGATCGAGGTGAACTTAATGAGGGAGCAAATAAGGAGGTATCTAATATTACTATCAATGGAGCGAAAAAGGAGATTTTTAACAAAATTATGGAGAAAACCGCCACTTCTCTTTTTTCGCTCCAAATGGATGGAAACTGTATTTCTCGGTTTGAGAATTTCCATCGAACGCGTTGATTCTATCACGCAGTCGCAATTTAAAAATATCTGATTTGAACTAATAATAGTGTGTTTAGTTTTAGTTTTTTGAAAAGTGGTAGGTATAAGGAGATTGTGTGTGGTGTAAGATCTTATCATTATCGTTGTGGTTGTTAATATATAGTTATATTAAGTCAAAAACGCGATTAGGGCTTTTTCTAATTGAATGTAGGAAATTGTGTCAAATTTCACATTTAGGAAGTCTATAGCGAAACATCCTGTGCTACAGAGTACTTCCTGAAAGTTAAAATAAAATGTATTTTAATGAATATTTCACTATACATAGTTAGCTCCGGAAATATTCCGAAAGTGGTTAGCAAAATTTTTTCAGTTTAGTGAGAACTGAACGCCACGAAAATAAAAACTTTGTTTGGTCGAATTCGTTAACGGGCAAAATCGTCCTACTCCTTAAGGTAGTTGCCATACAAAAAGACCTTAAGATACGTGTTCAAGAATATTGACCAATAACTTCAGAACAGCTTAAGCTACGACTATAAAATTTTGTATGCGTTGGTTTTTCAAACGTTGCAGTTAAATGAATGAATATCAAAGTTCCCACGAGTCCTTTGAGTAGCTGTTATACGAAATTCCTGTAAAAATGTCTTTACTCAAATTACAGAACTCACTTTCACTATATCTCAAGAAATCGTTCAGCCACATATTCGGAATTTTGTGCAAATTAATTGTCCTTTGGTTAGCTTCCATACAAAAAGTCATTAAGACATGTGTTCAAGATTATTTTCCAATAGCTTTTAAAGCTTCAAACTATGAATTTGAAATTTTGTACAATTAATTTTACTTTATTATTTCAATAATACAGTATTGTTATCGATTTTTAAAAAAAAAAAATTTGCAACCCTCAAAATTTTTTTTTTACGTTTCATAACGAGTAGACACGAAAAAAGAAAAAAAAAATTTCAGTCCGTCTGTCCGCCATACGCCGTACCCCGTACGCCGTACGCCGTACCCCGTACGGCATACGCCGTACGCCGTACGTCTACCGGTGTACGCAAAATTGTTTGAAGGCTCGTAGCACCCAAACCCTACAAGCTATTTAGTTGAATTTTTTTTCGTGGATAGAGTGGGTAGGCTCCCTCTAGTGACCAAATTTGGAGGGTTGGGGGTGTTAAGGGGGAGGAGGGGGAAGTGTTTTAGACGGAAAATTTTGGTTTCTATATCTCAGCAACCGCTTATGCTAGGAAGCTGAAATTTGAAAATTATATAGAGCTTCAGTAGTGGACCCATTTGCAAATTGCCGATATAGGTGAAGGGGTTTGGGAGTGGGGGGAAAAATAATGCGTAGTACGCAAAAAAGGTGAGATTGACACATTCTAAATTCTATATCTCCTAAACGGTTAATGTCACAAAATTGAAACTTAATGACTATCTGTAGGTATACTAGGAGAATATATGGGAAAGAAATTTTTGAGTGTGGGCAGTGGCGTACGGGGGTGGGGGGGTGAAAAACTTTAGGTTACGATATCTCTCGAACCAATTGCACTAGACAAATAAAATTTGGTTTTTGAATAAAGGTTGACAAAGGAAGTTTGCTGAAACTCAAATTTTTTAAGAGAACGGTGGATCATGAAAGTGGAGGAGATAAGAATTTTTTTAAAAAATCACGTCTCATATCTCAAGAACGGTGTAAGATATATGCTTAAAATTTTTAACTAAAGTGGGCCTAATAGACCCCTAGCTGAAAACAAAATTTTGGAAGTTTGGGTGTAGAGGGTGAGGGTGGGGGAGGGTGAAAAGGAAAAAATTCCGATTTTTATATCTCGAGAACCTATAATGATATAAAGCTGAAACTTGGTATTTAGATAGATCTATATTAGTAGCATATTGGAAAAATATAATTTTTTATAGGGGCAGTATGGTACGGGGGTGGGGGGTGTTTTTCCTATCTATAGAACGGCTTATGCTACAAAGTTGAAACTCGGTATGTTGATGTAGATCAACTAGAAAACTAATTTAGATAAAAAAAAATTTCAAATATCTATTGGCGTTCGGAGGGGGGGCAAAAAAAATTATCAGTGAAAATGGAATGCATATATTTTCACGGTTTTCGTCATATCTATTAGGTTTTCCCAAATATTAAATTCATTTTTATTGTACATCTTCTTCATATAAATACCTAGAAAGCGTTTTCAGGATTTTTTAAAATTCGACCCCTAAGGGGGTGCAAAGGGGGTTGTAAACTTTTTCACGAATTCTACTATATCCCCAGGTCTTATCAGATATCAAATATCTTTTCACTTTCACGTGCTTGCGTAATAATCGCCTAAAACTTGTTTTTAAGTTTTTTCCTTTTTCAGCTCCTAAGAGAGTATAAATGATAAGAAGAAAGAAATTTTCCAATGTTTAATCGGCTAAAAATCGCTATTTTAAATATTTTTATTTTAAGAACAAAATTAATTTTCCAAGAAATCTAATAATCTCGAAGCAACTCATGATACACTCCGACTTTGACCGCTCCCGAGCTTTGACCCGAAAAATAATAAAGTTTCGCCCAGACCATTGGCAGATTTTTTAAGTGGTTGCAGGTAAAGGAAGTATGCTAGAAATCGACGAACTTACCTTGTTATAGTTATGAAATTGAACACTGATGATATTGTCTTTTAGTTTCGAGCTGCAACCAAATGAGATTCCTTAATAAAGGACGATGCACTCCTGATTCTACTTTATACCTAACTGCAATATAAATCGGAGTTCAGTATTTCATCTAGAGTATCTTACAATTGGCTTGTAACCGATCGTGACTGCAGTATGTTTTTTTAGATAATTCGATGATGAAATAATACGACTGATTACACCTAAGGACATTAAGGAACAACTTCGCCTTCTGAAACCTAAACTGTCTACTGGTCACGACAACATATCCAACGTATGCTTGAAAAATAAAAAGGTCTTATTCTTTTATATCATATCTTGAACGGTTGCTTAAAGCTGAGATATTTTGCTTCAGTATGGAAATGTGCAAAAATTGTTCCTATTCTAAAACATAAAAAACCGGAAAATTCTGGATCCAGTTACAGACCCATTAGCCTCCTAAGTATTCTAGGGAAATTATTTGAAAGAATATTAAAAGAAACAATCGTAGAGTTCATAGATTATTCAAAGATTATACCAGATGAGCAGTTTGGTTTCAGGAAAAACCACTCAACTATACATCAACTTATGAGAATTAAGCAAGCAATTCATAGATGTTTAAATTCAAAAAAATCAATGGCGCTAGTATCGTTGGACATCGAAAAAGCGTTCGATCGTGTTTGGCACAAAGCACTTATTTACAAGCTGATCGAATTATAAAATTAGTAGTTTTCTGGCCAACCGATCTTTTGAAGTATCAATACTTAACCATCTTTCAAGCAGAAAGGAAATACTTGCAGGAGTACCTCAAGGTACAGTATTAGGACCAATTTTGTATTTGATCTACACTGCTGATTTTCCACACCTAGTCAACTGTGATACTGCTTTTTTCGCTGACCATACTGCTATCTACTGCTCTGGTACGTTAGCTTCATACATTTGCCACTCATTAGAACTGGCGCTTGAGACAGTTATGAAGTATATGAGCAAATGGAAAATCAAAATGAATTCTGCCAAAACTCAAACAACCTTTTTCACTAGACGCAGAGTTATTCCTTACATACCCGTAATCAACTATATAAGAGTTAACGGAGCTGAAACTACTTGGAGTAATAATATTAAATATTTAGGATTTATTTTCGATAAGAAACTGACTTTTAAGGATCATATCACTGATACCGTCAGAACAAACTCGTTAAAGTAATGTATCCATTTATTAATAGGAAATCAGATTTAAGTTTAGAAAACAAGCTCCTCCTATACTCAATGATATGTCAACCTATTCTTTTATATGGTGCCGTCATTTGGAAGGATTGTGCTCAAACCCACATTAATAAGTTACGAATCAAAATAAAATTCTTAAAATGATACACAACTGGCCTCTATATTTTTCGACCGATCAATTACATTCTTTAGCTAAGGTAGAACATATTAAAGTCAAAGTACAATCTTTATTTCAAAAATGTATCAATAAAATTGAATTTTCTAAAAACAATCTAATAAATGAATTAATTAATGATAATTAAACATATTTAATATTATAAGTTTTACTTGTTAATAATGACTAGGTTAAGTTTTAAATATAAGAAAAAATTGTAATTCATAGAGGTTTTTTTCGCCATTTTTCCTTTACCTAATTTTTCGATTTATTACTTAAGTTTTCTCGTTCTGAAATTATTATCAAAAGCTGTATAGTCAATTGAAAAGACTGATCTCTTAAATATAATATATTAGCGTTAAGTCAAAAAATCTGCCAGCAGTCTGGGCGCAACTATATTATTTTCTGGGTTGAAGTCCGAAACGTGTTTAATGATGAGATGTGGTGTTGTTTACTATGCGACTGACAACCTAAAAAATAACGTTCCAAATAGCCTGCTGGTTATTTCGATATATGTTCAATATTTTTAATAATGAAATAATGGTCGACCTGAAATTTAAAAAAAACATGCTATCCAGAAAATTTTGTATTTTCACGCTTCAGGACTAATAAACCCCCAAAATCCATCTGTCTGCCGTAGACTTCGTACGCCGCATGCACACGCGTTTGAAGGCGAGTACCTCACAAACCCGTCGAGAATTAAATTCTTTTGATGCAGTGTACATTTTCACGAATTCCGATGTATTTCTTAGGCCTAATTAGATATCGCTTTCACTTCTAAAGGCTTTAAATATAATCTTACTTCAATGGGCTTTCTGTATAATGATCCAAATATTAACTTCAGAATTTTGCAATATTCAACCTCTTAGAGGGTGTAAAATGATTGTGTACGCTTTTACGAATACCGACATAACTCTTAGGTCTGATAAAATATCGAATTGTTTTTTACTTTAACTGGCTTTCCTATAAGAGCCTAAAAATCAGTTTCAGAATTTTTTAATGCTGAACCTCTAAAGGGCTATATTGATATTTTATACCCCTATGTTTTAATTGTAATTGAAAAAATACGTAAATCAATAAAAAAAATATGCCAACAGTCTGGGGGTAACTTTATTATTTTTGTGGTAGGCTTCCGGTACGCATTACTATGCCAGGAGGCTATTTGGAAGATTAATTTTTTGGTTGTCAATCGCACAGTAGCCTAAACCGCATCTTAGCATAAAACGCGTTCTGGACTTTCACCCATAACACAAAATAAGGTTGCGCCCAGACTGTTTGCAAATTTTTTTTCTAGGCCAGAGTAAACATCTCGAAACAGCATAAAATTAGAATCCAAATGGAAAGCTTGGGTGACTCGTCCAAGAAACATACGAAGACGCATTTAATCGAGAAAGAAAGTCGAAAAGTTGAAAAAATCGAGATAAAGGCTATCACCCAGAATCATGTCGTCACGTAAATCCTGAAAATTAAGATGATGTAAAGTATACAAGATTTAAGGCTCGATATCGGTTTCGAATTAAAGTAGTTATTCTCATAACTTAAGTGCAAATTGTGCAAATATCGTTCGCCCATTTCAGCGTTATTGCCACCTAAAACCAATTAAGGTGTAATAACAACTACGTTATTGGCATTTTCGCACGCTAGCAAAATATTTTCCAATGCTCCATATTGCTTTAGTGGACATGTGCGAAACTAATGTAATTACTAGCGGTGACTAAACATAATATGACTTCACGGTAATTGTGAATTCCCTCGAATGCTTCAGGCCAGAAACATGTTGGCCAACTGCACACTCATTTCAATTAATTTTGGTAACATTTGCTTTAAATTTGAAAATTCGGTTTTGTTGTTAGCAATTAAGGGTTAATAGTAAATAAACTATATTGACTGGTATTGGAAATTGTATTTGTATAAACTCACTGAAGGACATTTACAATACACTGGATCACTAAGCCCAGACAGTCTGAACGAATAAAATTTAACTGGAGTTCAATGATGGCTTGTTGCCGCACACCGCGAAATTGTCCCACTGCCAATTTAAACGTAATTTAGCAAAACTCCATAAATCAGAAGCGTCATCAGCCTTCCTACTTTTATGCATGTTTAAATGGAACATACCTTAGTTTGATTCAGGATTCGGTATCATACTATAATATTGGGGCTAATGTGCATCGTAATCGATATCAAGAACAGGGGTAAAGTCACTATCAATATTTCACAGATTGCGTATACCTCCAAACTAATCCAGTATATGAGTATGCACTGATCCAGTTAATCTGCAGTAATTACAGGAAAATTGCTGGCCAACGGAGGTACATGACATTGACGGTCCGGTTACCAATCTTCCCACAACGAGGTAATGTTAATCTCTTAACCCTTAACCTACAGAAGACGGTAGTTTTTTGGGGAGATTTTTCGCGGCCAAACAACTCAGGCCGAAAACACTCCTCACAAATTGGACACATATCTAAGGACTTTTATTCTTACTTTGATTCCGATACAAGGACGAGAAATCGAAGTGGCAACCAGTCGTTCGCTGACTTGCATCAAGGATGCAAGGCGTCGCTTAACAGTTTAAGCCATTTGTTCCGTTGTATTACCACAGGATCCTAGTCGCTAAACCATCTTCATCTTTCTATGAAGCCTGCCATTCTCGTAACCTCCGTTTCGTCTAGGTCACAGAAACTGTTGAAGAAGTAGGTTCCTAGATTAGCTTTCCTCCTAGTTGATTCAGTTGGACAGATACTGAGATAATGGAGGATGGTTTCCTGCTTCTTATCCAGTTCTTAGAGTCCTTGTAGAAGTCTTAACGGGGCATTGTCCTTTTGGGAGACATATAGAAAGACTGGGCATACCCATGGCTGATCTGTGTTGCTGTGGTGACAAGAATGTAGAACTGGAATATCTAGTGTGTGAATGTGAAAGCCTGGCTCATACCAGATATCGGTACTTGGGGAAAGTCTTCTTGACGGATCTATCAGAACTTGCGATGATACCTTTATGGAACTACTCTCTTCAGAGCAATCTTTGGAATCAATAGTTAGAGTACGGTTTTTTAAACAAGAGGAACACAATGGATCCCATCTCTCGTGATGGGCTATGGCACAATGCTACAGTTCACCCTTCTTAGGCTAACCTACACTTTCACAGAAGTCGTTTGAAAAGAGTCCGAGTCTTTTAGCATACTGGACTATAAGACAGTGTCCTATCAAGACACCGACTGTGTTGGTCATATTTCCACTTTTTGAGCGAGATCAGTCTATAAGATCATTTTAGATATGGCTTGGACCACCATTTGGTGTTCACCAAGGTTCCATCTTGGGTCCCTTGCTTTTCGTTTTGTTTATCTATGACCTTCTTACGGGGTTTCGATGATCGCAAATTATTCTAAACGACATTAATAAATAAAACTACTGGTACAAGATGAGGAACTTTCGCTTGAACACTCAAAAATCTTTAAAAATTTTAAATTAAAATATAGATTTTTGTTTTAGCTTTGACTACCACATTGATAAAGCACTCCTCGTTGAAGATTCATGCATCAAAGACTTAGTGGTTATTTTTGACAATAATGTTGGAGTCGAAGGTTGCCATTGTTGGGTTTGAAGGTCGTTATACTGTTGGGGTCGCCAGTATTGGGGTCACCAGTATTAGGGTCGCCAGTATTGGTGTCGCCACTGCAGAATCGCTGTAAAGTATTTCCTTACCAGTCGCGAATAAGACGTTATTATTTCTTTTGATTTTTAAACGAATTGTGTTTTACTTGAAATCCCGGCGAACACCCAGCTCGCAACAATAATATCCACAGTACATCTCATTGGTCATTTATATATTTCGCTCTTAAGGAAGATTATCTTCTCTCCAATTTTCTTTCAGGTTGTCTAAGAAGGGGCTTTCTAGTACTCGTTCTAGATACTACCGAACATTTGCAAACAAAATAAAAGAGTGACTCTAGCTCGCTCGCAATCCTGCCAAGGTGATACCGCTGAAAATTTCCCCACTCATTGAAAAAACCACAGAACGAGAATGTTTCAAGTCTTTAGATTGTAAGGAACCGTAAAATTAAGGCGTAAGTAAGCCATATTATAAATAATCGAAGAAACCGAAAACAAACTTTCATTGATGGTCCTTCAGAAGCATCAGAAAAATAAGTATCTTTTCAATTGGGTTTTAATGCAAAATCTTCGCAGAACGAACAAACAGTTCCTTTGAGACGGGCTTAATTTTACGGTTGTCTGCGTTCTCCTCATTTTCATTCTCCTTTTTTTGCCGTCAAATAAACAGCACATCCTTGACGCCCGATTACGAACGTTCCGAGGAAAATAGAATGATTGCGTCGAGGGAATACGAGACAGGACAAAAACTAGTATTGTCGTTATTAGAGCAACTTTAAGCGCCATCCACATTCCGGAGCTTTAATACCATTAGATGGAAAGCGGACATCAGGAAAAGTGGAAATAGTGAGAAAAGTACCACCAAGGACAAAACGCAAAATAAAAATTACGAGAGAAAAAAAGCAGAATGTTGTAACTGAGCCAGCAGCGTTTTCAAATCGTCCTTTTTGCTCGTCTGAGAATTCTATTACGTTGTGTCGTGTTGATCCTTCAGAAAAACTCTAATGGATTTTATATTATAGAAAAGAACGGGCCTCAACATGTGCCTGGTGAGTAATGTCTGTGTTGTTGGCCCCTATTAACTTTTTAGTTAAGTCCTGTTTTATAAAATTGGAGTTATTAGAGAGAGATTAGTTTTTCGTACAATGCTGGTTGACTTGAACGAGGGGAGTTCGTATAATGGAAGTATTGTTAAATGTTTGCACAATAATTCACTTTCAGAATAAGCTGGTCTCAACTCGACCAGCGAATTAAATCTTAAACCAGAAAGCAATCACAACTCGAAGGTCTCGAGTGTGTTTCTATTTTTGTTACCGAAACACTAGTATTGAGTATAAAATAGAAATTAAAAAATAGCATCAAATCAATATTTTAATTTTTTAATAAAATATTACATTATTATATCAATAATACTTGCTAATTTGCTAACCTGAAATTTTTTTTTCACATTTCATGACTAGTAGACACGAAAAAAGTAAAAATAATGTTCAGTCCGTCTGTCCGCCGTACGTCGACCGGTTTACGCAAAATTGTTTGAAGGCTCGTAGCACCCAAATCCTTTGAGCTATTTAGTTGAATTTTTTTCGTGGATAGAGTGGGTAGGCCTCTTACAGTGACCAAATTCTGAAGGGTGGGGGTGTGAGGGTGGAGGTGGGGGAAGCGTTTTAGACGAAAAATATTGGTTTCTAGATCTCAGAGCCGCTTATGCTATGAGGCTTACTTGACATAATGTACATATGTAGGTAATAGGAGAATAAATCGGAAACAAATTAGGGTGAAAAAGAAAAAGTTCAGATTTTTATATGCTGGAAAAATATAATTTTTTATAGGGGTAGTATGGTACGGGGGTGGGGGTGTTTTTTCCTATCTATAGTACGGCTTATGCTACAAAGTTGAAACTTGGTACGTATATGTAAATCAACTAGAAAAGTAATTTAGATAAAACAAAATTTCAAATATTCATTGGTGTTCGGAAGGGGGGCGAAAAAATATATCTGTAAAAATGGAATGCATATATTTTTACGATTTTCGTCATATCTATTAGGTCTTCCCAAATATTTAATTCATTTTTATTCTGCGGCTTCTTCATATAATTATCTAGAAAGTGTTTTAAAGATTTTTTTAAATTCGACCCTTAAGGGGGTTTAAACGGGTTGCATACTTTTTCACGAATTCTGCCATATCACCCAGGTCTGATCGAATATTGAATATCTTTTCACTTTCAAGGGCTTGCGTAATAATCGCCTAAAACTAGTTTTTAAGTTTTTTTATTTTTTCAACCCCTAAGAGGGTATAAAAGGCTTCAACAAGTTTTCAAGAATTTCGTTATATCCTTTAGAAATGATAAGTAATTGAATTGGTTTTTACTTGCTCGTGCTGTCTTCATATTTATTTATTAACTCATTTCAGGATTTTTGGATATTCAACCCCCAATTGGGTGCAAGGAGGTTGCATATGTTTTCACAGATTCCTACATATTGCTTGGATCTGATGATACATCGAATTAATTTTTACTTCCTAAGGTTTCCCATATAAGAGCCCAAATTTCTGTATTATTAGATATTCAATCCTAAGTGGTGTAAAGGGGTTGTATGCTTTCCAAAACTTCGACATATTTCTTAGGATTGATGAGATATTAGATCGCTTTTCACTTCCACAGACTTTTTATATAATCGTCTACAAACCTTCTCCATTTTTGGATGTTCAACCCCAAAGGGTTTGCATATGTTTTCACAATTTTTACATCCCTTAGTTCTGATGAGATATAAAATTGGTTATTACGGCATTTGATGTAATGACCTAAAAACCTATTTCACGATTTTTCGAATTTCAAGAACCAAGGGGTGTGATGGGTTTGCTTACGTTTTCACAAATTTTTCAAAATCACTCGTGTCTCATGAGATATCAAGTTGCTTCTTATGAAATCGTCTAAAAACCTGTTTCACAATTTTTTCGAAATTCAACCCCCAAGTGGATGTAATCGGTTTGTATACATTTTAACGATTCGTCATATCTCTTAAGTCTGATAAGGCAGCAAATTTGTTTTTACTTCTATGGGCTTTCAGTGTACATAATATACCGAAATTCGAATTGTCTACACGGGCTTTTTCAATGTTCAATCGGCTAAAAATCTATATTTTAAATATTTATACTCTAGTTGAAATCATATAGAGTATTATAAGTTTAATCCAGCCCAAAGTTAAGTCAATAACTTTAGTAGGGTTTAAGCTACGTCTTTGAAATTTTGAATTTGTTATTTTTTTAATAGTTGAAGCTATATGCATGATTATGAAGAAAATCCTGTTAGTCCTTCGTGTAGCTGCCATACAAATATCCTGTCTAAATGTCTTTACTTAATTTACGGAACTCACTATAACTCAAGTAATCGTTCAGCTATGAATTGGAAATTTTGTACAAATTAGTTCTGAATGAAAACAAAGTTCGAGTTTATTAGTCAGGGTAATCCTTTTACTCCTTCTGGTAGCTGCCATACAAAATGTCCTTAAGACACGTGTTCAACAATATTTTTCGATAACTTTTGAACGCTTCAAGCTACGAGTTTGAAATTTTGTACACGTTCATTTTTAAATGGTTCCAAAGAAAAGGATAAATATGTAAGAAATCAAATGAGTTCTTCCTGCACCTCCCAAGCGAAAGTCCTTCAAAAAGGAAAATTTTTTTCGGTGACTCACCCAGTTCAAGATATAAAATTAAACACTGAATATTGTCTTTTAGTTTTGAGTAGCAATCTAATGGCAGTCCTTAATAAAGGACATACAACATGCACACACGTAATTCTACTTTATTCCCAACTACAATATAAATCGGAGTTCAGTATTTCATCTAGAGTATCATACGATTGGCTTGCAGCCGATCGTGACTGCTGTATGTTTTTAAATTTAAAGCTTATCACCGATTATTAAAAAAAAACAATACATAAAATGTGTTAAGTATTCATATCATTATTATTATTATGCAAGTGGCCAAATTGTAATAAACCATTTTTAAAGTTTATTAATTATATAATTGTTCAATTTATTTATTAACACATTCATATGAAATTCATGCAAGCCACTTCAATATCAATAGATTGAATTGGCAAATTCAGAATCATCTGTTTCCAACAAATACTGACTTTGACAAGCCGCACCCAGCAATATAGTTTACTAATACATATATGCATTAAAAATATGTTACTGACAACCTAAAAAATAACGTTCCAAATAGCCTCCTAGTTATTCTTTAGGTTGTCAGTCGTAAAATAACCTACACCTATTGAATAAATTCCAATATTCTATATCAAATAGCTTCATACAATTTCCATGCTCCAATCTGCACCCATCAACCAATATATATTTCGGGGATTACCCCTCGTACAGATATATCTATATATCTAAATTTCATATTTTCTTCATAATTTTTTCGCAAGATATCGTACCACAAAGTTTTTCACCCCCACCCCGTATATTAATGTCTCGATTTCAGCTTTCGAGCGTTTTGGACGCATTCTTTTCTCGCGCACAAAGGGGTTGCATATATTTTCACGAATTCTGTCATATCTCCTAGGTGTAATTGGATATCGATTTGACTTTATCTTCACGAACTTTTTATATAATCGCCCAAGAATTGATTTCAGGTTTTATGAACGTATTCACGAATTCCGTTATATCTCTTAATTCTAATGAGATATCAAATTTTATTAATTTTTTTAATTATATATTTCTTTGATATTAGTTGCTCTCATAAGTTCCTATAGAAGAGTATTTACGATTAGTACAACTATCGATAGTCGCAAATTCTCTTTCGATGCAACACTAAAAATTTATATAAAGCATGTCCTGTAATCGCAATCAACTTTAAAATTTTTGACTCGATATTCGCAACGCTTCTCGATTTCATTAGAACAGAAGGGTTTGTTATATAATGGCCATACATCAATCTCAGTATTTTCCGATATTCACACGAACGATATGATGTGCGCAATGACCCAATCGAATAGCGCCCGTCATATCGAAATAGCATTTAAAACATTGTGTACGCAGCCTGCAAACACATCGCCGAACTCACTATAATTGCAGCCTAAGGGAGAGTGAGGAGGTTATGTTTTCACGAATTCTGACCTATCTTTTAGGTATGATTAAATATCGAATTGATTTTTACTGCTACTGCATTTTGTTTTCAAGCTCGCAATGACTTATTTTAGAAAATAATAACGTGGAAAAAAAATTAGTTGCGTCTGATGCTGTATACTTTTGGATCTGTTTGGAGCTAATAATCAGATTTAATCTAGGGTACAGAAGAAAACTGGAATGATATTTTAACCCCATCTACACAATGTTGAAACGGGCACGAAGGAATAAAGATCTGTAAGTATATCTGTTCTTTTTGCTTATAAAGTTAATGCAATCATTCACTTTCACGTCCTTCAAACACACAAGGAGTTCACTTAAATAACGACTTACGTTACACGGCAAATAGGCATGTGTTCCCGACTGGCTGGTCACATTCAGATATCCGATGCCTCCATCACCAGAATTCGGCGTTGTCCTGTAGTCGTACCTTCTCGTAGGCAAAACTTTGGACGCTATTATCCTGGAGGTTGTTGATGGTATCGAGCTGGTTGTAGAAAGTGGTGATGATGATATTGATGAAGCGCTGATTAAACTTGTTGTTGGCGTTGTTGATGTCCTCGTAGTAAACGTAGCCGTAGATCTCTCGGAAATCACAGTAGACGGTGATATCACTACATCGAACGCAGCCAGGGTTGTTGTTCCGACGCCGGAACTAGTGATGAATGTCCTTTCGGTGCCGTGAATTATTGATGGCAATGAAATCTCAATTTCGTTTATGGCTGAACCTGAAAAGATACATCGGTTAACATAAAAAATCCGATGTCATTCAAAGTTATGTGAAGTATGCCGGGATGTTATGTGCTGGTTATTGGGACGTGGACATTAAGCCGATTGATTTGTGGTGCAGCTCTGCTTTAAATTATATGTGAAGTGGTTTTATTTTTTATGAGCCTTTAAGTTTTATGTGTTTTTATTTTCGTCCTCTACATGAGGGCGAAGAGGCGGTAATTTGGTTTAATGTCATCAGCAATAACTTCTTTTTAATGTTTGTTAATCGAAGAGAACAGCAAAATAAATCAATTACTCCCAAATTGACATTTGTCCTAGTCACCAATAGATGGTGCTTGGTTTCATTTTAAAGGCAGCGTACAATTTTATAACAGACGAAATAGTATACAATTCGAAATTATGAACCGATCGCTATTAGTTCATTTCGTTTGTGCTCGGGAAGTTTCGTGTTTGTAGTATTTTATTGTTTTGTGTGTCAGAATTGTAATTTCTTGCCAAGTTTTTAATTTTTTGCCAATGTCGCACGTTTTTATATCACTGACATCTAGTATCGAATAGTAAAACTTATTTCACTCTACTTCGAAGGTACCTTTTCGTTCGATTTCGTTTCGCCAGAACACGGTGATATACTTAAGGTGGGAAGTTTAGAACTTTGTATAAAGTTTTAATTAAGATCGCAATATTTTGTATTTTGGCATAACAAATAAGTGCTTAAAACTTTTTTTCAAAAACATTTCGCCAAAAATATACCGCCAAAAACATACCGCCAAAACATAGGTCACAACGACATTCTGATTTGAACTGTTTTTTGCCGAATGAAGTACAATTTAATGGATCTTGTTCAAGAATAACTACTTCTTTTTTGACACATATATAATTTTAAAGCAATCTTTCAATTAAACACAAAAAATGGAAAATACTCTTCGAATTCGTTAGTCAGTGAAATTAACCGCCATACAAAAGTACTTAAAACACGTTGTTAAACTTATTTAATTATAAAATTGACAGAGAACTCGTTGTCAGGAATTTAAAGGTAAACGAACAAACAGATAAAATTTAAATAAATAAATATTTAATATTAAAACAGAAAAAATTTCGAAAGTTCTGGATAAAAGGTGGTACTCTTTTCTGTGATTAATTTTAGACGAAACACCTGGTTGAGGGGATTAGGTTGTCGGTGTTTTAATTAGCCTAGTTTTTATTTACCTTGTGGGGGCTCCCATACATAAATCCTTAAAACCTTAAATCATTGAAGAAAGGTTAATGCAGATACTCTTTCCTGTAGCTAGAATGTTCATATGCTGAAAAAATGGGTTGCCTACGTGAATTTAAAGTCTCAGAAATATTAGTAACCGCAAATAGGTTAAACACTTTGGTAGAGGAAGAACATTTGAGAGCAGTGCAAAAATTGCTAAAATATCGTCATACATATTCCATTTTTGCAAAATTTCGTACAATTGAAAATCAATATTTTTTCGGAAACAAAAGGTGTAAATTCATAAATAAATTTACACTTTCTAAGGTATTATGTATCTGTACTAAAACAATAAACAAATATTCGGTTGTTGTAATAGGAGTGATACTTTCACTGATACATAATCCCGTATTACTATACACTGATGTCACTATGCCAAATATTTGACTATAGCAAAATACAGTCAGACAGTGTTATCGTAAAATTTTTCTTTGTCACATTATGTTATTTGCTGTACAACACTAACAAGGTCTATTCTATGGGAAAAAAATTAACTGAACTTTTCGTCAAATTTTTTTAGTCAAATATTTGACAGCATTGTATACAAGCAATACAAAATCCCCAGAAGCTAGAATAACTAAGCAAATATTTGACACTGCATATGAATGCAATAAATAAATACACAGTTGAGTAATTAACATTTAGCTGGAAAATGGTGTTTTTCTCTATTATAAAACCATTTTTCGAATTGGTAGAATACAGGTAGGGGCAAGTGCCCCTCTTCCTTCCCACTATGAGCGAACTTGTTAATGGCACTAGGGCTAAAAAATCCTTTACTGTAAAGGACAGTTTTTTGAAAATTTCTTTTAGACTAGGTCCGAACATATTGTTTCGTCGTCGGAAATGATTTTGTATCATTGGAGAGTGTATTTTGGAACCTCACATATTCTGAACTGCAATTATTAGTTAAAAACATTTGTATGGAAAATACCCAGTAATTTTGATCACCAACTTATATGTGTGTCGTAAGCCGAATTTTATAGTTAAGCTTCATGGGACAGACAGACTTTGTTCGAGATATTTGCACTATCAGCCATAGTTTGCAGAATTGGACTGTAAGCAATTGAGAACAGCAATTTTGGTGTTCATCGTAGAATAAGGGTAACTGTTTGATTTAAGGACTTCTGTATGAGAGCTGCCCGAAGAAGGTACGAAATATCGTTCACAGACGAACTCTACCATGCTTTTAAATCAAAACGGATTTATGTAAGATTTTCATTTCCTGGTTCAAACACTTTTTGCGGTTTAGTAGATTCCGGAAAGAAAATCGAAAATTTTTCAGAAGATTGCATATAGGGCGACAAGATGGACTTCCAGTTTCTCTATATTAATGCCTTAACCTGTAACCATTGAAAAACTACTGAGTGAAAAATATCATATTTCTACACGAATTTTTAAGTTATCGGCCACAGTTTTAAAAGAGTTTTCTTTGTGCGTTACCCGAAGGAAAAAAAATGGATCGCTCAATAGAAAACTCGATTTTACTTTTATCTCAAAACTAATTCCAGTATAATTTTGACTCTTTAGACTTTCTTAAGTTCTAGTGAGTTTTAGAAAATTACTAAACAAATCATTCAGGGAAATTCGTCTAGCAGCGACTCGAAATATTTTAAAATATTTATTTAGGCAAAATTTATACCTAGAAGCATTCTGAAGTTATCGTCCGATATTCGTGAAAACGTGTTTTAAGTATTGGAGGTACCCGAAAAAATGATGGCAATTCGCTCACTAACAAACTTGACATTCATTTTAACTCGAAACTAGATCGTAGAAAATTTTGTGTTCGTATCTAAAAGACTTTGTGAACTATAGACAATTCCGAAGACTATTGATGACATTTTTACAGAATCTTTTTAAATCAGTTACAGGAAGGGCTATTTATTTTTTCACTGCTGAGAAACCAATGTGAGCAAAAATTTCAAATTCCAAATAATATATACATACATATACATGCAGCAACCCGGAGTAGGACAACTTTGCCCGTTAGCAAACTTAGCCTTACGAATTCGAACAAGTGTCTGGTTTCCAGACAACGGCGGCCATACTACATTTTGCAGGAAGTGGCAAGAGTATGGCTTAGAAGTTGAAGTCTTGTGACGAGAAACTAATTTCAGACGAAAAATTCAGACTACCTAGACTCAGAAAGATAGACTAGTAGTAGCAGTGTATTATTAATCTATATATATCTCTATATATAAAAATGAATGTTTGTCTGTCTGTTTGTCTGTTTGTCTGTTTGTCTGTTTGTCTGTTTGTCTGTTTGTCTGTTTGTCTGTTTGTCTGTTTGTCTGTTTGTCCTGTATAGGCTCCTAAACCACTCATCCAATTGCGATGAAATTTTGGTGATTTGTTGAGGGTACGTCCTCGATGGTTTCTGCGTTAACAAAATTATTTAACAGTTGGTGGTTCGCGAGTTATTTCAACATTTGAGTATTTTTCATATGATTTAGCGGCTGTTCGTTTTCGGTGTATTAGTTATGCCTATTCCTATTACTAAATGGTATAAGAGGATAGTGGATGGAAGATGGAATATGGAGGATGGAAGATGGTGGATGGTGGATAGAGAATGGAGGATGGATGATGGAGTTTGGGGGATGGTAGATGGAGGATGGTGGATAGAGGATGGTGGATGGAGGATGGGAGATGGTGGGTGAAGGATGGTGGATAGAGAATGGAGGATAGAAGATGGAGGATGGTGGATATAGGATGTTGGATGGAGGATGGAGGATGTCTATCCCGTATACCGAAACCACTCATCCGATTGCGATAAAACTTTGGTGATTTGTTGAGGGCACGCCCGCGATGGTTTCTGCGTCAACAAAATCATTTAACAGTTGGTGGTACGCGAGTTATTTCAACATTTGAGTGTATTTCATATAGTTTAGCGGCAGTTCGTTCGATTTCGGTGTATTAGTTATGCGTTCCTATTACTAAATGGTAAAGTTGGACGTGGATAGTGGATGGAGGATGGTGGATGGTGGATGGAGGATGGTGGATGGGGGATGGAAGATGGTGGATAGAGGATGGAGCAACGGAGCGACGGGAGAAATGGGGGATGGCGGATGGTGGATAGGGTATGGTGGATGGAAGATGGTGGATGGAGGATGATGGGTGGAGGATGGTGGTTATAGGATGGAGGATGGTGGATGGGGGATGGTGGATAGAGGATGGAAGATGGATGATGGTAGATGGAGGATGGTGGATAGAGGATGGTGGATAGAGGATGGAGGATGGTGAATGGAGGATGGGGGATGGTGGATGGAGTAACGAGAGCAACGGGAGAAATGGGAGTATCGATAGTAACAGGAGTATCGGGAGCAACGGGAGTAATAGGAGCGATGGAACAACGTGAGCGAAGCGAGCGTAGCCGCGGTACGCGGCTAGTAATATATAAAAGAGGATGTATGTCTGTATGTATGTTTCCTATAGACTCCTAAACCGCTCAACCGATTTTGATCAAGTTTTCAGGGAACATGTAGAATAGTCCCGGGATGGTTCCTGTGAAGTTTGATACTGATCGAATCAAAAACAATTATTTTTTTCGACATTTTTCCCAATTTTTTCGCTATTTTAGTACCGTGGTGCTGTAATTGTTTGTTTGTTTGTCCCGTATGCCTTCCTATACCATTCATCCTATTGCGATGAAACTTTGTTGATATGTTGAGCGCACGCCCGCGAAACATTCTGTATTAGTAAAACTATTCTACAATACTTTGGTGGCGAGCGACACAAACAAATGAGTGTGTTTCATATAGTTTAGCGACAGTTCGTGTGTTTTCGGTGTGCATGTCTGACAAAATCGAACAACGGGAGCAACAGAAACAACGGGAGGAACAGGAGCAACGGAAGCAACGGAAGAAACGTAGCAACGGGAGTAACGGGTGCAACGGAGCAACGGGAGTAACGGGAAAGAAACGGGAAAAACGGAAGCAACGGGAGTAACGAGAGAAACGTGAGTAACGGGAGCAACGGAAGCAACGGGAGCAACGGAACCTCCGAGAGTAACGGGAGCATCGGAAGCAACAGAGCAACGAGAGTAACGGGAGCAGCGGAAGCAACGTAAACAACGAGAATAATGGAGCAACGGAAGCAATGAGAATAACGGGGGCAGCGGGAGAAACGGGAGCAACGGGAACAACGAGAGAAACAAACGAAGATTGGAAACCGCTGGCTTTGCAGTCTCGATAGTATAGCACCATACAAACGTAGGCGTAGCAGCGGAACGCGGCTAGCATCTAAATATTATCGACAAAATAGTAACCTTATTATGATATCACATGTAAACCGAGGTTTTAATTTTATAGTGTTTTTCTTTAAAAACTATTGTTCATTTTAAGAGTAGACATCAGTTTTGAGATCATGAAAAATCAAAAAGCACAAAATGAGTGCTGTAATTTCATGCAATTTCTTCCATTTCCCACGAAAAACTTCGTTGTTGTAATTAAAGTGAAACCTATATATTTCATTGAAATTCATTGTACTGATATTCATTATAATGTAAATCTTCCTGCACTGCTTTACGCACCTACTAAAGCTTTACTTGTGGAACAAAAATTTCACTTGCGCTTGCAATAGTTAAATTCACGAAGAAAATATAATAAAGGTTTTTTTTGGAAAAGAATCAAAAATTTTATGATCCGTCGAGTCGGATTCCAACCAGCGACCTATTAAAACCAGAAGAAGTGAGCAATAATTTTACAGCGAAATTGAATTGGAAAATAGTTGAGTCACATTTGATTGGAAAACTATACTTTTTCTTATATATTATTATTTTCCAGGTTTCTGAATTACAGGCGGGCAAGTACCCCATTCTGCCCCCTCTAAAGGCGCACTCGTTTCTAGATTGCAGAATCATTTCTTAGTAATACTGCGTTCAGACATACAGATAGACAGTTTTTGTCGGTGAACAAATTATAATTTATATGACTTATTTTGTAAGATGGTTGGTTCTAACTTTCGGCTGGAATCAGCTTAAAAACTATGAGTTCAACTAAAGTACTAAGAACAACTAATTTTCGGCCTGTGACGCAACATAAGGCAAATATAAATAAATAACTCATCATATCCTCCTCATACATCATATATGTTCAAGTACGTTCATAGTGTGTACCTTTTGCAGTAATGCGAGTTCTGTATGATAATATTAGATAGGAATAGACGCTAGGGATTCAACAAAAAGGTTTTGACTTTGATATCTCATGGACGGTAATTCTAGAAAGTTCCAGCTTTGGACTTACATGCATAGACTTAATCTAGTGCAACACTTTACGAAATTTGGTGGGTATAATATGAAGGAAAGGAGAATCTCATGTTATCACATACAGTATACGATCCCAACACAAGGCAGTTTACAATTGTGCTAACTAAATCTGGTCTAAAGGGAATACAACTCCCTTTTCATGCATCCAAACAAGAGATGTTGCTAGTATGAATTTCGTATTAGGCATTGAAACATCTATGCCAAATTTTATTCCTGGTTTTCAATTCCTGAACGCTTCTTCATCTATTTTTCGGCATTTTTTTTTTGGTATAAACTGTTTTGATGAATGAATGGTGAAAAACAAAAATATGGAAGTAGACGGAAAAAACTGTGAACTGATTTGAATTTGACCTATTCAGACCTATTCAGTACCTATTCAGAGCTATTCAGTACCTATTCAGAGCTATTCAGTACCTATTCAGTACCTCTTCAGTACCTATTCAGTACCTAAATATAACGTCTCTTCGAAATTCTGTAACTAAACTCGCATTGGTTGGAACTAGTGCGATTTCTTTATGCATATATCACAAAGAAATTCTTTCATATGCTAATGTCGTGCTCGAAAAGTTCAATTGCTTTTAAAAGACTTAATGTCCCAATATGATTTGTTGCGTCCTTGTATTTGCTGTGCTGCGGTTCTGATTACGCAAAATGTTTTATCATTAATTGTTTAAAAAAACATATTGCATATTGCATATTGCGCATGCATTTTTTATGGGCTCCGTGCCACAGAACACCAAATTTGTGAGTTGTAAATTTTATCCCTATTATTAGGGTATACAACTAAAGCAGCCCAAAAACCAACCATAGCCATTAAGCCATTAAAATCACTTATCAAATAAAGATATGTTATAAAGTTTTCCACACAATAAAAAAATTTCATATAAAGGATAAACTATTCTTAAAACGTTGGCAGCCATTGTCCCAATGCTGAAGTCATAAATTCTTAGATACATCTTTCTTCGGAGGATTCTCTAAGAAAGCGGGCAAATCATGCAAGCAAACCTAGCTACCAATGGGAGTGAGGAAGCGCATCAGTAAACAACACGAGGAAGGAAAGTACTACGTAAGGGAAGTAAGGGTTGCAATATATTGCGCTCATATGCTGTATGTACTTACCCGAAACATAGACCAAAAGAATAAATACCGGCAGATATACAAAGGATAGCATATCTCTTAGATAACTTAATGCATCGGCTTCCGGTTCCTGAAGATGGTTGAAGAAAAATGGAAGAAGAAATCATGAGAAGGATGCAGCCAACAAAACAACAGAAGCGGAAATTCAAACAAAAGTAACAGGGTAATAAATTATATTAAAAACGAGGTCAGGATTAGAAGAGCAGAGCACTGTAACGAGGTGCATTTTATTGGAAATTTCACACCCCATGCGACATGTAGTGAGTACGTGGTTCTGATAGATCCGAGCTAAGGAGTAGTCAAACTGGCTGGTAAAATACCAATAAAATACATCCCGTAGGCCATTCAGGAAGTAACTGACATCTTTAAATCATCAGTTCTGAAGCTCTGGAAGATCTTTGAGCTCCCAGTTGAATAGTGGAAACTACATTTAGAACACTGAACTAAGAACTTGTGTATTGCCATTAATCATCACTCATGTGTAAATTTCCAATGGAACTATCTTTAGAGCACCTCAACTGCACATTGCACATTTGCACCTGACACCGGATGCCGTCCGCACTATCTTCAACACTATCGCTACGTAGCCGTGGTTGTTCTACGTCGTAAATCTGAACGAAATCTAAAGGAGGTGAGCGATTATTAAGCCCGTTGTAAATCCAACCGTTTGGTACACCGGCGAAATTCAAACTAAGGCATGGATTTCAATGTACGTTCCCCACCTCCCGTCGGTATGGTGTTAAGAGTCTTCCACTACGGTGTGACTACCACACTGCTACCGTATTCCAATACACGCACGCACGAACCAGTATTTCAGTAAGCACTGTATACTATTGAAGTTCCGTCGGAATAAACGTCACCCCCAAAACTCATCCCTAAATCCCTTACAGCATCACTAGCCTGCTAGTCAACTGCGCCCCTACCCCTTCCACCGAAAAACACCAACTTTGCTACATTGTACAGCACTGGATTCTGCTATTCCATCCCCATGTTAATAGTCCTATCATGGGTACTTGATGAGACCCGGAAGACTGCGCAGGACCATTGACATCCTATTGATATCGTCAATCGTATATAGGTACCTCAAGAAGAAATAAAATATATCACCGACGAAATGAGGAGGATATCACAGAATCACGGAATTTCGTCTACTAGGAATCCAGCAGAGAATCATCTTTCCAAGTACAGCGTCGTCCTGGCACGTACTTCACTACCCATCCCTCCCTGTATTATCGCAAATCCTGGGAGCAAATTAGGACACATAAGGAACTAATATGAAATCAGTAAGGCAACTATACATGTGTAATTACGGACAATCTCGTATCCACAATGCTGTATTGATACAATTGATCCAAATCCTTAAGACATAAAGCAGCTCAGCGAAAATTTATTGTCCTGTATAATTGAATTTGCTGGCTCGAGAGGAATTTTCACTTTGAAGCAAAGTTTCGAATTGCTGAAATTCGTGATCTCTGGAACCGATTTTGGGTTAAAGGGTATCAATTTGCATCGGCCACTGTTGCTACTGCTGTTGCTGAAAGATAGCACTCAAGTTGGGATCTGTTTTTTACTAGATAGCCTTTCTGTTGCTCCCAGAGCGATACAAACTTTAGGGTGTGGAATGCTCCTTAAATCGTTTGGAATTCAATCAGTTTAAATGGAATCGTTGAGAAGGATTCGAAAAAGCAGTGGATATTCCCTTTTTTTCAGTTTGAGGTTTATTATGGCGTTTTCATGTATTGCATTCCAATCCCATCCCTTAGCGCTACGAAATGGTTCATTACGGGCATTTATACAACATAAGATTCACTAGATTAGATTTGTATGAATAAATCCATGAAAGGTTGGTTTAAATTGCCGGCTTGTCAACTAGTAGGCAGCACCATCATATTTTCATCCATTACAAGCCCATCCTGCTTTTCCAACGAATCGGGAATTGACTCGGTTATACCGCACCCTCCGTTTTTGCTGCAAATCGAATTTTTGTAATAAAAAATACTTTTTCGACGCGTAGCGTAAATCTTCGTAGGGATAGCGCTACAATCATCATCATCAATAGCGCGACAGTCGAAATCGGGCCCTGGCCTCCTGAAGTCGTCGCCTCCAATCGTCTCGATCTGAAGACCTCCAGTCGCTAATTTTACTTTATTATTTTTTAACAATAAAGTATTGTGATCGACCTGAAATTTCAAAAAAATTTGCTACCCTGAAATTTTGTATTTTCACGTTTTAGGACTAGTAAACCCCAAAAAAGTGTCCGTCTGTCCGCCGTAGACACCGTACGCCGTACGCAAAATCGTTTGAAGGCTCGTAGCTTCCAAACCCGTTGAGCTATTAATTTGAAATTTTTACAGTGATAAAATAATAAAGTTGCGCCCAGACTGTTGGCAGATTTTTTAAGATGGCCTTGCAATCTTCATCAACTGAGTCTTTCCATCGCTTCCGTGGTTTGCCTACTGGCCTGTTACCACTCGCATTGCCTTTAAGAGCACGTTTGGGGATTCTTCTATCTTCCATTCGCTCTACATGGCCAGTCCACTGAGGTTTACGTAGCTTGATGAACGTTGAAGCTTCTTCTGGCTCTTCGTAGAGTTGATACAACTCATGGTTGTATCTTATTCGCCAGTCCATTCCTTCCTTCACAGGTCCCAAAAACGCAACAATACGGTAATGAAATTCAACAAATTCAACGTATTCCAGTAGCGCGTACAGTATACGCTCAAAGTAAGTGCTTTCCAATGATGCTTACTGGAAGCTCGATAGATGACTCTTGGTTTTTTATTCAAAGAAAAACTATGCCAACAGTCTGGACGCAACTTTATTATTTTTGGGTTAAAAGTCCGAAACACGTTTGACAATCTAAGAAATAACGTTCCAAACAGGCCCCTGGTTATTCTTCAGGTTGTCAGTAGCACATTAACCTACAACGCATATCAGCATTAAACGCGTTCAAGACTTCTATTCAAAAAATAACAAAGTTGCGCCCTGTTGGCATATTTTTTATTTCTCTGTTTTTTTTTCAATTTCCAAAATAAACATGGATGATAAAATATCGATATAACCTAATAGGGGTTGAGTACAAAAAATTCTGAAACCGATTTTTAAAGTAAAAAACAATTCGATATTTTATCAAACCTAACTGTTATGTCGAAATTCATAAAATCGTACACAATTCATGTACACTAGGGGGTTGAATATCAAAAAATGCTTAAATTGGTTTTTCTCGATTATAGTGCAAGCCTTTAGAAATTAAAGCAAATTCGATATCTCATTACAACTAAGAAATATGTCGGAATTTGTAAGAATGTTTTACACCACCTTAGGGGTTGTTTATTGAAAAAATTGGAAAACTATGATATTTCTAGCCGCTTATATCAAGAGACCGCAGAAGGCAAATAAATTTGATACCTCGACATAATTCCAGTGGAAATCGGACCTTTTCTTTTGCTTGAATTACTTCATCTACATATTCGTACTAAGTTTTAACTTTCTAGCATATACTGTGATCCAAAAAGCACGGCGAACGCCGTTTACGGCGGCAGACCGTCATTTTTCTTCTTTTTTTGGGTTTGCTTTACACAGTAAAAAAAATCCATTGAATTTTACATCTTTTGGATAGTAGGCAAATATGCCACATCTTTTCAAGTAAATTTACATTGGGATGTAATAGTCAATTTGAATGTCAGTAAATTTCAATTTGCAATCAGTAAATTTCAACTTTGAAAGCAGCAAATTTACTGGATATTCTCTTAAATTTACACTCTAAAAAAGTACAAGGTACACTTATTTCTACTTCTAATATTATTTATTATTTACTTACTATTAATAAAACCCTTGGCTGTACCGGAATCGAACCCGTGATCAATCCTATTTTTGCTGCGTAAGTTTAACGTGCGTAGCCACTGCGCCATTCATTTTAATTTCAGTAGAAAACAAAATCGAACCAAGCGTCCAACTTCGTGGTTTCATATATTACATGTTTTTCGTCGTAAAATTCAAATATGCAGATAACGAAAAAGAACGTAATTTTCAATTCATATATAAATATAGTTAATTTTACACGAAATGTTGCGTAATTTTGTAAGCCTTTTCATGTAAATTATACGGTTCAGTTGAAAAGTACATGAATAATTTACTAACAGTAATTTCCTGTAAAAGTGATTAAAATGTTTGCTTGTACTTGAATAAATTAAATATACTGGAAATTTCAAGTAGAAATTGGATTGAAAATTAAATTTTTTTAAAACCGTGTAGCTATAACGTGAAAATACAAAATTTTAAGGTAACAATTTTTTTTAGATTTCAGGTCGGTCACAATAAAAAATTAAAAATTATTAAAATACTTTATTATTAAAAAATAATAAAGTAAAATTAATAAAGTAAAATTTTGGGGCGGTGATATCGTTCGGAGTTAAGGGAAGAAAAACTTTGGATTGCGATATCTCGAAAACAAATTATGGCGGGCGGATGAAATTTGAATTTTATGTGTAAGTGTTTAAAAGCAGTATTATGAATATAAAATTTTTAAGGCGGACGCTGGCAAGAATAAGAACTTTTCAAAAATTAAATCTCATATTTCAAGAGCCGTTTAAGATAGGCTTTTCGAATTTACACGGAAGGTAGGCCCGATAGACTGAAGAAATTTCGGAAGTGAGAGGTGAGGGTGTGGTTGAGTGAAAAGACTGTAAAGACTGAAAAGCGGAAACTTGGAACTCAAGTACAGCTATAGTTGCACGTTCCAAAAATGTAACTTTCAATGTAGATACCATGGAATAAGGGTAGGTGGAATTTTTTCCTATCTCTGGAACAACTTTGCTAGAAACGTTAAACTCAGTGAATATATTTACGAGGAGGTACAAAAAAATTGTCCGTAGAAATTGGGTGCACATATTTTCACAAGTTTCGAAAATACTCTAAGGTCTTCTGGAATATTTAATTATTCTTAATGCCAGGGGTTCTTCAGATAAGTTCCTATAAACAGTTTCAGTATATTTTAAAAATTCACTCCTTCGATGGTGTAAATAAGTGTTGTACATTTTCCGGAAATCCGGCTTATCCCTTACGTCTAAATAGTTATCAAATAATTTGCTACGTCCTCGATCTTTCTGAATAATCATGTAAAAGGATTTTTTAGGATCTTTTGCAATTCAACCTCTAAGAGGATTTGAAAGGATTGTGTACGTTTTCACGAATTCCATCATATTTCTTAGGTCTGATAAAAATATTTTAACTTCCACGAACTTTTTATATAGTAGCCTAAAAACCAATTTCAGATTTTTTTTTATTTTCAATCCCATGTTCAGTGGAGGAATTGCATACGTTTTCGTAAATTTGGATATACCACTTAGATCTGATGAGACATAAAATTGGTTTTAACGTCCTCGGACTTTTATATAGACGTTGAAAATTTAGTATGAGAATTTTTTGCTATTCAACCCCTTGGCGATGTAAAAGGACTGCAAACGTTTTCACAAATTTGTCATATTTTGTATGTTTAATGAGATATTAAATTAGTTTGTACTTAAACAGGATTTTTATATAATCGCCAAAAAACAAATGTCAGATTTTTGGATATTTAACCCCCAAGGGAGACATTGAATAGAATATTGCTTCGGGCCTTTTGTTAAAATTTAATTTTACATTAGTTTTTATAAATGAAATTAAGGCAATTTTTTTATGAAGAACCAGTAGTTATTTTAGTGGCAAAATCAACTTTTTCTTGTGTCGGGAAAACCGCGGTTACCTTTTGACCACGTTTCTCGTCTGTGACCCAAAGCCGTAGTTCATGTCTTAAGGGTAGCAGTGGCGTAAGCACTTCTGTCGCACCCTCACTTTAACTTGTCCCGTAAAATAATATGGTTCTGTAACTCCAAAATTTGATTTATTTCTCATGAGATGAAAAAAATATAATCTTAAACCTATGAACCGAATGTAAACAGTTCGTTTCACTTAATTCTAAAGAAAATAAGAATTTTCAATTTCTGAGAAAAATTCAGTTTTAAATAGCTACTTATATCCATCTGCCGGTAGTTAATTTCTTTAAAATTTCTCTCATGTACCCTTAATTTGCTCTAATTAAATGACGAAAAAAGGAAAATTTCTAATAAAAATGTCTCCCTAATGCGTGTGTCCTATTTCAAAAACAAATGACTTTTGTCCAAACGTAAGTAGTACGTGTATTTATTAGCAAAGTAGGAGACATTTTGCGTTGGCGCAATCATTTCCAATTCTAGAATCTGCAATATTTTCGGATAAACGAGTGGGTTCCGAAGAAAGCATTAACATAATGAGCCCTAATTTACATGATATTGTCATAAATTCTAATCAGAAAAGTTTTTGCTTTTCGTTTGGATTTTATTTCGACTCCAGTCCATTATTTGAAATTTTATTTCTATGCCGAAGGAAAAGATTTTTCATCCATAGATCAACAAATAGAAATGATGGCAGCCTGGCTGCGGCCTAAATAAGAATATGGAAAAGTTGTCTGCTCCGTAATATCAGATCACTCTGCCAAGACTTTACTTGTACAGCCCTAGGCAAGAGTGTGCTCCCTTTTCAGATATCTGCTTTAATGAACCTTTTCAAATTCGAATCCTTGGCACGAAATGTATTTTGCTTCATAAATAACAATAAATTAGGTATGTGGCAGGAAAACTCAAAGTATTTTTTTTCCGCTGGCATATTTTGCTGTGATTGGTAGCAAATTTTAAGAGTAAGAAATCTATGCTGGTAGTAATAATCGTTAGATACGCGTACATGTCTTATTTCTACAAAACAATACTCCAAATTTAAATTCTGAGATAAAATTGATGTATATAAATATGTAACTAATATGAGAGTATGACAGTGCAGTGAGAGTGTTATAAGAATACGGTAGTGATATGAGACTCATATGAGAGTGCGGACATAAAAGGACAATAAAGTATTTTAGGAATTGGACTGTAAAAGAACATTTTCTAATGCGCTATTAAAGTTTCTATCATTATTCCAATTCTCGGCATTGCAGTTTCGGATAATATCATACCAAGATTCAACTTTTAAATACGATTCGAAGTAGTGTTCACACCTCGCAAGGACTGGAAAACACATAGGCCTGAATTTGGAAAGGGCGCACTTATCTGGTATGCAGATAGCTCGAAGACAAATGAGGGAGTTGGAGCAGAAGTATATGGACATAGACCTAGGGTCGATATATATGCCAGCCTCGAAAAGTCAAATGCGATCTTCCATCAGGGAAAACATTAGAAGAGGATACAAGAATCACAAGATCTACATTCTCTCTGACAGCAGAGCAGCACTACTTGCTATTCAAGCATTTATATCGCACTTATCGTGGGATTGTTTGCAAGAACTCAAAAAGGCAATGAGTCTGCAGACCAGTTAGCAAAAACAGTAGCTGACTTACAACTCACAGGACCAGTGCCTTTCTGTGGAAAACCTATGGCTGCGGCAAAAAAAAATGGTTGTTGGATTGGATTAACATCTAAGCTGATCACCACTGGACAGGGTCGGTGTGGTGCAGATAGTCCAAACTGTTCTTGGAAGGTCACTATAGCAAACGAACCTCCGACTTGTTCAAAATGGGTCGTTATTAGGTTCGGCACCAGTATAAGGTTCGGCGCCGGTGAAGAACTTGCACGAAAAGACTCAGACTTCTTGGACATTACTTCCTAACACTATTGGAACTCATGTCTAACTCGCTAAAGAGCATATTAAAATTGAGTGAGTTATAACAAGGGAGGACAAACACAATAGGCTCACGGAGCCCGGAGTGTATCGAGATTTTAGACCGTATTCTACTATCCAGGTTAGGTTAGGTTAGGTAAGGTGGGTGGCCGCAGAAGCAACCAAATACAGACACCGCCAATGGGCCGTTGTAATCTCACATGTACGGGAAGAAGTACCCGTGTGCCCAAGACTTCATCTTAGGTAAACCACTCCGCCAGCCTGACAAACTGCAAAAGCTTGTCTAGCTTAATGTTTGCTAACTCACCCAAGTCCACGACGAAGCGCGTACCTAAAGTACGTTCCCGCCTCAAAACCAGACCAGAGAATTCGCAAAGCATGTGGAAAGTACTTTCCTCGGCATCGGGTTCACTACAGCGGCGGCACAGATCAGCAACGTCCGCAAGACCCAGTCATCTATCGTGCCGGCCGATCTGGCAATGGCCCATCAGTACACCAATGATGATACGAAGAGTATTTCTATCTCCGAGTAGGACAAACTTTGTCCTGCTCGCAGTCAGGGTCGAGCAGAGCAGCCTGGTGGATTGCACCATGCATTATACCTGAAAAACGGCTTATGCTAAAAGTTGAAACTTAGTATGTATATGTAGATGTACCAAAAAAACAACTTACGCGGTATGAAAATCAGATTTACATTGACGGACGAATATGACGTACAAAATTATCAGTGAATAGAGGCTGTATTCATTTTCACGAATTTTCTCATTTATCTTAGGTAAGTCTGCAGTGGATTGGTAGCCATGTGAAGAGGAGCCGACTGATCTAACAAATTCCTGTTGGACACGGTGGTTTGTAACTGATGGATTCACATCCGGCTTCAATCAATAGAGCTTTTATATGATTGGTGCAATAAAAGGGGGCGAGTGCTTTAATCTTGTATTATGTGAATTGTTGTAGATATTGCATTAATAAAAAAAAAATATATCTACCTAGTGCTACTCTGAAGATTCTATTGACAGCTTAAGAACTTAATGCGTTTTGCCTTTGCAGCTATAGAGTAGACAATAACCCTACGTAACCCCTTATGAGGGTAAATGTAACATTGGGTATTGCTGATGTAGTTCCACCCTGGATTTTTGATGAAGCATAAAAATTGGTTTGTGAATTTTTCGGTATTTACCCCTAATGTTTTATACTGATATTTCATACCCTATCTTTTTATTGAAATTGGAAAAATAAATTTTTATAAATTAATAAAAAATCAACAAACCGACTGAGCGCACTTTATTTATTTTTGGGTTGAAAAGTCCGGAATATGTTTAATGCTGAGACGCGATGCAGGTTATTATGCGATTGACAATTTAATGAATAACCAAGAAGTTACTTGGAACGTTATATTTTTAAGTTGTTGTTATTTGAAAAAAAGTTCATCTTTTAGACATGTCTAGTTATCAAATTGATTTTACTTCTGCTGGTGTTTTTTAAGCGCCTAAAAGCATTTTTTAAAATTTTTGGAGATCCAACTCCAAAGTGGTTGTGTACATTTTACGAATTCCGATATATTTCTTCAGGAGGCCAGGGCCCGATTTGGGCTGTCGTGCCATTCATGATAGTATATTTCTTATGTCTAATGAGATATTGAATTCGCTTTCACTTCGAAAGGCTTTAAATATAATAGGAGAAACATTTTTAGATATTCAACCCCCTAGTAGGTGTAAAGTATTGTGGGTTTAAATAATAAGCGCTATGAACGTTTTAATTTGTATAATTAGAAAAAATAATAGTAAATATAAATTTGTAAATTAATTAAAGAAATATACGTCCGTTCTCGTGGGGGGTTGAATTCAAAAGAGAAAGAAGAAAGAGCGGGGTATTGGGTCCAAGCCGGAAAAGGTCAGAACTTCTTCTTCTTGCTGGATCAGCTTTTCGTATTCACCTCAATTGGGTATTGGGGCACTGCTTTCTTCCCTACAGTATTGTTCAAGTTTTCACGAATTCCGATAAATCTTTTTCGTTTAATTAGATCGAATTCGCTTTCACTTCTTTGTTCTTTATACCTAGGTAGGTAAATCCGCGTGGCTGCCTGAGAGAACACGGACACACTTAGACCTAAAAGGCCCGTTGTGCTACCACAGGATCACCGAATCCGGTCGAACCATTTAGAGCTTGCTATGAAGCGTTGGATTCTCGCGACCTCCATTGCGGCAAGATCACCAAGACAGTTGAAGAAGTAAGCTCCAAGATGAGCTTTCCTGGATAGGTACAGAGAAGGTGACGGACTGTCTCCTCCTCCTCCTCATCCAGGCAGCTTCTACAGACGTCGTTTGAGAAGAGGCCGAGTCTTTTAGCATGTCGACCTATAAAACAGTGTCCGGTCAGGATACCGACTGTGGTGCTGATATTCGCCCTTTTGAGCAAAGTCAACCTTTCAGAGCGTTTCAGATCAAGCTTCGGCCAGATCTGTCTCGCAGTGTGGCATGTAATACCGTCTGTCCATCTTGAGTTGGTTTTCTCAATTGAGTCCAATCCCAGTAGCAGTTTACATATAGAGAGAGGCACACCCAGATTCCGATGTTCCAGCATTATCTGAAGAGTGGTACCGCGCCGAGCGAGTTTGTCAGCCATGCAGTTCCCGGGAATATCCCTGTGTTCTGGCACCCAGGACAGAAGAATATTGAACTGTTCAGCCATCTCCTTAAGAGATGATCGACATTCTGCGGCGACCTTTGAATCCTTGCCGACCTTTCCAAGGATTTCATTGCCGCTTGGCTGTATGTGAAAATACTAATATCCCTAGTAGATATTACATTACACCTCAGCCAGGACAAGGCCTCCTTGATCGCCATTAGCTCCGCCTGATAGACACTACAGTAATCCGGAAGGCGGAAGGAGCTGCTAATGTTAAGCATGTCAGAGAAAACACCTCCACCTACCCCGCCTTCAGTTTTGGAGCCGTCCGTATATATGTGGGCGGAATCTTCTGTCCGTACAGAATCCCTTTCCCATTCTAGACGGGTTGGGATGGTTGTTAGGAATTTTTTGTCAAAATCATAACTGGGAGGGGTGTAGTCGGTGTTTTCAGGAATGTTATATTATACCTATATAATGATCTAAAAATTAATTTCAGAATTTTCCGATATTGAACCCCTCAGAGGGTGTAAACTTATTTTGTACATTTTACGAATTCCGACAAGTCACTTAGGTCTGATGAGATATCGAATTGTTTTTTTACCTTGAAGGACTTTTTTTTCGCCTAAAAGTCAGTTTCAGAATTTTTTGATATTCAACCCCTAAAGGGCTATGTCGATATTTTATCCCCTATGTTTTTATAAAATTTAAAAAAAAAGGAAATAAATAAAAAATTTGTCAACAGTCTGGGCGCAATGCTATTATTTTTTGGGTAGAAATTCGTCACGCGTTTAATGCTGAGATGCGGTTTAAGTTACTGTACGATCGACTAAAGAAGGCCTGTTGGGAACTTTATTCCTTAGGTTGTAAATCGCGTAGTAACCATAACACCGCTGTTTACCCAAAAAACCGTCTATCCAAAATATAATAAAGTTGTGGCCAAACTGTTGGCAGATTGTTATGTTAAACCAAACGTCTTCAAAAGGATTAAAGATTCGAATTAATGACTCCAACATGAAGACCTATTCAGCGTTGTTCAGAATTCGGATGTTGCTTCATTTTGACTTAAATGGCACTTCCCAAAAAAAAAATTGTTTTACTGTGGTTTCTTCTTTGTCAGAATCAATGAATTGCAGTCAAAGTCATGAATTTGCGAAGTAATTATTCCAATTATTCGAAATTTGAGAACAAAACAATTTATTGAGGACAGTTTTCTCCGGATCAAATTTGCACAAATAAAGTTCCGAATTCTCATATCAATTGCGCTACATTAATCTGCCACTTTTGACCAACGCAAGCCTACAAACTCTCATCGAATACAGAAGGCTAAATATTAAATTGATCTGTCCGGCCAGTAGACTATAAATCAGAGAACTTCAATGAAATCAGGACCATAGAGTAGATATCAAAGAAAAAACTTGAAAAGAACTAGCATCGCACTGTGTAGTGTCAGTGCTTCTAGCTACCGGTTACATACTCGAAGCCTTCACTACTAAATAGTAGCTATGTCTACCGTATATACATATGCCAGAAAAAAAAAAAAACTTTTATACTTGGACAAAACTTTCAAGAGCCATAAATTTTCGGAACACATTCAATGAGATAAAAATTTATGACTCTTCGATTCTTCATTTCAATTGGGCACCCCCAACCCTCATTTGTTCCATAGAAAACTTGCAACGACCGAAGGAAATATTTGATTCCATTTACAACGACTAGTTGAGATAAATGCTATGCCAAAAAGATTCGATATCTTATACTTACGAGGATGTTTGCAAAGGACGTTGTAAAAAGAATTTGGAAATATTGTTCGAAAGTTTTCCGGTTGTTATTTGATTTTGAGATGAGCTTAAAAGGGTTGAGGACAATACCGGCAAAAAATTTCACAAAAACGGGTTTGAAGTTGAAGTGTATTATTATGACTTATTATTTAATGGCCTGGACTCTATTCCCATTCTCAAATAAGGAAGTCAGTCGAGGGATTTGAGGACCGTTTTGATAAGCTTCTCACGTGCGTTACAGAATACTTCCCTAATCTTGAATCGAAACAATACACTAATATAAATTCCTAAAGCAATTATCTACCCAAACAGCACAAGATAACAAAGTTGATCCGTTTCATTTCATTCTCTTATTATTTTTGCTGATTTGAAATTATTGTTGTCATAAATTTTATTGTCGCTCCTGTTCAAAGAATTCGACCGTATCCGTTCGCGTTCATCTTTCTTGAGCCGGATCCTTAATCAAACTGTCCTAAAACAAAACAGTAAAAAAAGGCAAAAATATCCTTTTGAGAGCATCTTATTCAAATCATGTTTCGCAATTTTTACGACCCGCGTTGCAGTCCCTCTTAAGCGCCCCTCGTATAGATGGCGGACTGTTCATCTTCTGCCATTTAGACGAAACAAAAAGGACCTGTCAGGAGTGTCACAAATTTTTTTATAGTTAATAAATCATAAAAGGCTTCAACCATCATCACCATACCCAGTAGCAGCTTTGCTCTACTTTTAACCCATTTTACATCCCTTTAGCTTTATTTTCATTAAAAAATTATTACAGCGCTCGTCAAGTCGAGTCCTTAAAATTTATTTCCAGCATTTCCGTGGATCCTGAACGGTAGAGCGCGCCGTGGTAGTCATAGGGCTGGGGTGGAACAACTCCAACTGGACTGCAATGAGGGTTGATGAAAAATGCTCGAAAGTATTTTCATACAACACTTGAATGATTTTCCGGATTTTGGACCCGATTATTTTTTTTTGATTTCCTTTCCTATGCAAACTGTCGTTCTCGTCCCTTTTCCGTGAGAGGATTGAAATGTTTTGCCTATTTTCATTTCGAAAGGGTCACGTAAGCTTCTTACTAGACATTAATTAATGAATTTGTGGTTACATCGTTCTGTTCGTTGTTAGGCGGGAGTGACTAGCTGAATTTTAAATTAGGGAATTCGGTTACAAGCGATTTGGGCAATCAAAATGAATAATTTGTGGTGCTCGACAGTGTAGTGAAACGTTCCCAGGCAAGATTTTTGTTATCACGATCTGAGTTGTTAAGTTCGTGATAAAGACAAATTATCCGTTTGAGTTCATTTTTTTTTAAACAAAATTTCGTCAGAAGTCTGTATTTCTCGTGGTAGCTTGTCCGCAGCTCAATGAATATACGTAAAAACCCGCCAGCGTAACACATCGGTACTTCAGCGGATTTCGAGCTACAATCTCTTCCTCTTCCAATACTGAAACATACAGAGTTCTTCAAAAATATTTTGAGTACTGACTTCATTTTGTTTTCCAGATTCAACTTTACATCGAGTTTCAGTACTCCACCGAGATTGAAATTCAATACTGTATGAAAGAAATTACTGCGACTGTACTGAATTTGAATTTTTACAATATCGAATTAGGAAAACATTTTTTTATTCAAATTGTTTATTTATTGTTATATCTGAATAAATATAATAACTAATTGCTGTTTTTACGAGGGTTGTCTGAAAAGTTTCCGACTTCAACATGAAGATGGCAGCACTCGTCAACAAAAGCTAAGGAATGTATTTGGGCTCCAAAATTGCAGCCAATTTGGATGCACAGTTGTTGTTTGACAATCGTTTGAGTGAGTCGATATAAGTGTTTTAGTGAAAATGGATAAAATCGAGAATGGAGCTATCATTAAGTATTTATTTTTAAAAGGCAATACGCCTACGCAAATCAAAGACGAGTTGGACGCTGTGTATGGGGACTCTGCGCCATCATTTACCACCGTGAAATTTTGGGCAGCTGAATTTAAGCGTGGCCGTACCAGCTTGGGAGATGAGGAACGTTCGGGACGTCCAAAAACTCTAACCACTGGCGATTACATCGGTCAAGTTCACCAAATGGTGCTAGAAAACCGAATTAAGGTGAGAGAGATAGCAGAGGCTATGAATATGTCAAGAGAACGTGTTTGTCACATATTGAGTGCTGAATACAGATTTAGACATGAGAAAGCTGTCCGCGCGTTGCGTGACGCGTTTGCTCACGTTGGACCAAAAACGTGTTCGAATGAACATTTCCAACGCAGTTTAGGTGCAATAAATCAGAGTTTTTTCGCCGATGAATTACTGTAGATAAAACTTGGATAAACCATTATACCCCAAAAACAAAAATACAGTCAAAACAGTGGATTGCGAAGGGAGAATCGGCTCCAAAAAAAGCACAAACTGTTTTTACGGCTGGAAAAGCGATGGCGACTGTTTTTTGGGATAGTCATGGAGTTATCTTGATCGATTATCTTCAAAAAGAAAAAACCACTACAGGAGCATAGGCATCATTACTTGGCAAGCTGAAGTCAGAAATTGCGAAAAAACGGGCACATTTGCGAAAAATTTTTTTTTTTGTTTCACCAAGACAATGCGCCGTCTCACACCTCAGCGGTTGCCATATCGAAAATCCATGAATTACGGTTTGAACTACTTGATCACCAGATCTAGCCCCAAGCGACTTTTTTTGTTCCCTAAGCTAAAAGTGTCGCTCGGAGGACAGAGATTGTCGTCAAATGTGGAGGCCATTTCCTTCGTAAACAATTATTTTGCAGAGTAAAACGCCGAATACTATTAGGTCTGGGAAAAAAGTTCGTGACGTTTTGCCCAATAGTTGGCGTCAATTGCAAATAACTCAAAAAACACAGGTCGCAGCGACACCGTATCGCTTCGTATGGAAAGGTGATAGTTCGAGTGTTACTGTGTGTGTATAAACATCGAAATTGGTGCAGTGGTTGGAAAGTTGTTTGCGTTTGAAAATGGAGAAAAGTAATGAAAAATTGTGCTATATTTTGCAATATCATTACGACAAAGGGAAGAACGCTGCGCAGGCTTGTGCTGTGTACGATGAAGGTACTTTATCAAAATATGCTGCGCGGAAATGGTTCGCTTACTTTCGTTCTGGTAATTTTGATGTGAAAGATAAGTCACGCTCTTGTCGTCCAATCACTGAAAAAGCTGATGAAATTCTTGAAAAAGTCCAGCAAGATAAGCATATCAGCAGTATCGATATTACTATGGAGATAGGCATTGACCACAAAACTGTTTTGAACCATTTACACAAAGCTGGCTACAAAAAGAAGCTCGATGTACGGGTTCCGAATGCGTTGAGAACGATTCGCTGCTGAAACGCCATGAAATCGAACCATATCGGAAACGTGTCATAACCGCTGATGAAAAATGGATCACGTACGACAATCGCAAGCGTCAAAGATCGTGGATAAGGGATGGTGAGCCGTTACAAGCGTTCACGAAGCCAGGATTGACACACACACTTCTTTGATGATCCGTCAAAAATTTCGAGAGCATAAATGGGAAGTTTTAATGAATCCACAGTATAGTCCAGACATAGCACTCTCTGATTATTACTTCTTCCGGTTTCTGCAGAATTCTCTGAATGGAATGAAGCTGCTTTCAAAAGAAGTCTGTAAAAAGCACATGATTCAGTTTTTCAACTAGAAACCACAAAAATTCTTCTTCGGTGGTATCATGGCTCTACCCGAAAAATGGCGAAACATTGTCGATAATAATGGAGCATATTTGGTTTAAATAAATTCATTTTCACACTATAAGAAAACCAGTTGAATTTTACTAAAAAAAAACGCCACGAACTTTTTTCCCGGACCCAATATTTGGACGGGTTAAAGAGATGGGAGCATCGCTGGGAGAAGTGTGTAGACTTACAAGGAGACTATGTAGATAAATAAAAATAAATTTGAAGAAAAAATGTCTTGTATCTTTTTTAGGTCGGAAACTTTTCAGCCCACCCTCGTGCATTATTTTCTGTCTGCTACTCAACTCAAGATCGTATACATCTAATGATAACAACATCTTGTACCATACGCTGTAACAAGGATCATACTAAAAATCATTCGACTTATAACGTGAATAGTTTCAATTCTTCCCAGTACTAGCACAGTACTGACTTTAAGAATACAGAAACAGCATTGAAGTAAAAAAAGAGCACACCGTCCTCGATATATGAACCCTTCACTGTTCTCCTTTTCTCAAAGAGAAGTTATATAAGAATCCAGTATTTCATATAAAGTATGGGACGATTTATAATAGCATTGTATATTTGCAGTCTAGTTTCGCCCTTAACATTTTCGGACAATAATAAAAATTTCATTCAACTGTAATTCAGCTACATTACGAGTACTGAAAAAACTCCTTTTAATGGCAAAGCACAATTATTTATGAAATGTTGAAAAGCTAAATATCTCCGATATCCTCGTCGTTGTTAGATAAAGGTATGAGAACTTCGAAAATCTAATATCGTATTCAAGGAGTATCTTATTGAATCAATGGAGAATTTACCATCATAAAATATTTTCAAGGATATCATATTGACCGCTTTATCATAAATATGTACCGGTAGTATAGCATTGATAAATGGTCAGTATCTGATCTGCCCAACATGTAGTGCCTGGCTATAGGTCTGCAATATGAATGATAACTTTAAGATGAAGATGGCGAAGCTCAAGGTTTCTGTTTTATCAATCTTTGTATCGATGTTTTATATTACAAAAAGTTGTATTCACGTTGCATTGACTTGCTTTCCATCGGTCCTACTTTACATCCTGTACGTGAATTGGATAAGATGTCTTATTATATTCTCATTGTGTATATTGGTAACTATTTCAAAGAAAATGTATTGTGACTCACAATGAAAATTTATGAAATATGGTCTACCAATTATTTTTAATTTTTGAATGGAAATCCGAAACGCGCTTCAAGTTTCAAATAGGCTGCAGGTAGTTTATTACTTTATTTCTTCTTAATAATAAAATATTGCAATCAACTTAGTTTTAGCTTTAGGAAGGGGCGCCACGCTGAGACGCAGCGCACACTAGGCACCAAAAGAGGACCCATAGCGATCCTTTCGAAAATATCGTGGAATAAACTAATCACCTCCAAAACATCCTAGATCCCTAATAAATTTGACCAACTTGTCATGCCCTATCAACCTGAGATCTTCCAAATTGTCGAAGAAAAGACTACCCAACCACTTCAAGCGCCTTCTTGCAACCGACTGACATTCACACGAAATGTGGGTAATGTCCTCCTCAGCATATAGGTCAAGGCAGTACCTACACACGTCAGAGTCAGTTATCCCTATCCGCATAGCATGCTTCACTAGCAAGCAGTGCCCCGTCTATTTCATGTCAATATTTAGTATGTCCAGCATTGGCCAGAATGCCCTAGAGATCCTACAGCTCGTCAGCTGCTCCCACCTTGAGCTCGCTGCGTCCGTAGCACACTCCCTGATAAGTGCTTTGATGCCGCTTAGCGGTGGACTAACCCCCTCCTCTACTATTTCGGCTGACGCTGATCCCAATCTCGCCAGCTCATCGGCCAGTTCGTTCCCTGGTATGCCGCTATGCTCTGGTACCCAGCATAGTTGTACTCTATTTAGTCGACTTATAAATGTCAAAAAAAAAAAAAATGGCTGCTATAAAATTTTGTAATTTCACGTAGGCCGCAAATAAGCAAAATAAAAGTAAAGTCCGTCTGTCCACCATTCAAAGGACAGTAGCTATCAATCCGTTGAGATATTCAAATTTTGTTGGCGGGAAAATTGGTGGCATATACAGGGTGACGCGCGGCAGACGCATGGATTTGAAACATCAAGCAAACTGTTCGAAAATGACCATTTTTTTTATTTTTTCCTAGTTTATTTACATGGGAGATTTAAGTTCATACAGTTTTAAACAATGTATCTGCCGAATAGCGTCCCTCACGCTTCAAACATTGTGTAATCCTTTTTCTGAAGTTTTCGTTCACTCTTTCAAGCATTGCCACAGGAATTTGGAGGATGCGGGCGCGAATGTTGTCTTTTGGGGCTGTTAGGGTAGTGGGACGATCGTTGTAAACAAGAGATTTTAGGTATCCCCACAGGAAATAATCGCAGGGCGCCAAATCAAGAGACCGCGCTGGCCAGTTCAAATTGCCTCTTAGGGAGATGAGGCGCCCGAGGAATCTGTCACGCAAAAAGTCCACGCAAACTCTTGCTGTGTGAGCTGTGAAGATGTTCTTTAACGATTCGTTGAATGGAACGTCTCGAAATGCCAAGGGCACCTACCTGTTTACGAATTGAACGCGTGGGAGATTGTTCAATTGCAGGTCGAACCCTCTCGATGTTTTCCGGGGTAGAGACAGTTATCTGAGGCCCCTTTCTTATCGTGGACACATTTCTGCTATCCAGGAAGGCATTAACACACGCAAGAATTCGATTTCGGTCGGGAAGTCGACCGCGGGGGGTGATATTGAACTGTAAACGAAAGGCACGCTGCACACAGACGATCGAGAGGTTGTTTGAAATACTTTATTATTAAAAAATAACATGCACATAAAAAACACGATGCTGAACAGGCCACTCCATCTTGGCGACTGAAACCAAGAGCTAACAAACCTTCCTTCCCCCTCTTTAGAACCACCCCACTACGATCGCTAGGAAGAGAGATATGACCTTTTCAAAACCATGCGTCCGCCGCGCGCCACCCTGTATTTCATCAAAAATTTCACATTTTGTTTTTTAGGAAAGGAATTAAATTATGCACAGCCTAAGAAAACTACAAGCATCCAAAATGGTTTTCCGGTTAATTCCACATGATTTCTTCGTAACAATTAAAGTTTTGAGCTTAAGCTGAAATTTAGAAAATCAAGTATACCCTAAAAAAATTTAAAAGGTGACCGTCTGTCTGTCAGCCATTTGCACACAACGCAACACAGCGCTCATAGATCTTTGACCTCACACGCACACCACTCAGCGATCGTGCCTATAAGAGCAGATCTGTCACAAGTAAAAGCAGCATTTACTTTTTGACATCGGAGCCTCAAACATCTGCAACTCAGGAGCAATTAGCGAATATCCTGATTGATAAGTATAACCTGAAATATAAATACAAACTGCATATAATGAAAAGGGATAGATTCGAATGTGTACGGGTAAGTGTAGAGGGTGAGGATGGGGGAGAGTGAAAATTAAAAGTTCCGATTTTTATATCTTGAGAGCCTATAATGATATAAAGCTGAAACTTTATATTTAGATTGAGCTATGGAAATTATTGGAAAATATAATTTTTGATAAAGGTAATATAGTAAGTGGATGGGTGGTATTTTTCCTAACTATAAAACGGCTAATGCTAGAAAGTTGAAACTCTGTATCTATATGTAAATCAACTAGAAAAGTAATATTGAATAAAAAAAAATTCAAAATTCATTAACTTTCGGAAGGAGGGCAAACAAAATTATCAGTGAAAATGGAATGCATATATTTTCACGATTTTCGTCATATCTATTAGGTCTTTTCAAATATTGAATTTATTTTTATTCCACGTATTCTTCATATAAATACCTAGAAAGTGTTTTCAGAATTTTTTGAGGTTCGACCCCCAAGGTGGTGTAAAAGGGTTGTATACATTTTCATGAATTCAGCCGTATCCCTCCGGTCTCAATAGATATCGAATAACTTTTCACTTCCACTGGCTTGTTTAACAATCACCTAAAACCCGTTTTGAAGTTTTTTCCTTTTTCAAACCCTAACAGGGTATAAATGGGTTGAGCACGTTTTCACGAATTCCGTCATATCTCTTAGGAGTGATAAGACATGGGATTGGTTTTTACTTCCTCGGGTTTTCTTTATATATATCTAAAAACCAATTCCAGGATTTTTAGATATTCAACCCCAAAGTGTGTGCAAGGGGGTTGCATATGTTTACACAAATTCCTACATATTTCTTAGTTCTAATGAGATATCAAATTCATTTTTACTTCCTAAGGCTTTCTACATAATCGACAAAAACTTGATTTCAGGATTTTTAGATATTCAACTCCAATGGAACTTAAGGCTTTCGACATATTTCTTGGGATTGATGAGATATTAGATTGGTTTTCACTTCCACAGCTTTTTATATAATCGCCTCCTAATCACGTAACTACTGATATTATACAACAACTTAGACAGCGTCCCGGACTATGACCCAATTATGTAATTCATATGTTATATGTGGCAGCGGCGTAAGTATTCTAGCACGACTCCATTCTAACCGCTTTCCGAACTCTTTTTTTAGGTTTTCAGTCACATAGTAAACTACACCGCATCTCAGAATTAAACGCGTTCCGGACTTCTACCCAAAAAATAATAAAGCCCAGACTGTTTTTGTTATTTTGGGTTCTATACGAACGGAAAAATTTAACATAGGTTTCAAATTCAAATTTAAGCTGCAACAATGGAACCTTATGCGATATAAGGACTTTTGCATGGGAGTTGCCCTAATTAGTCGAAGGATTCGACCATGCTGCTGGCAGTCTCGTCGTGCACAACCAACCTTAAGCATAATTTAGAGCGATAAATGCACGGTGAATAGGCTGAGACTCGCGCACCTAAACCAATATGGTGGTGGATTGGGCAGACACTAAACCCAATCAAGCGGATACTACATATGGATTTCATTTCGGGATGAACCACAAATGAATTTTGGTAGTTTAGGTGTATCGGACCAAAAACAAAAATACTTTCTTTGTCTCAAAATAACATTATATGTTACAAATTTTTGGACTGGTTTAAACTTATAACACTCTAAAAATTCTATATCGTCCTTCCTCTACGTAAGTGCTTACAAGTGTATCGAGTATGTTCAAAACCAACATGCTCTTATTTCAAAGCCATAAAGTGCATCTAACTACAAAAAGTGTCAAATGCAATTTGAATAGCTTTCCGCGCCATTACAAAACTTACCACGGAAACATGTCGGTCTGTAATTTTCATTTCCATAGTGTCATAAAGTCAATCCTGTCCATAGCCCGTCTGCTTCCCTATACTCGTACGTATGTGTAAATAGAGAAGTCGACTTTTTTGCGAATGCATACGAGGATAGAACCCATGCTACCACACATCCTTTTCATCGTCGAAAAAGGACCGATTCGGTATCCTTCGGGGACTTCGCATCGCTCCTGATTCGCCGTCGGACAGTGAGATATTCACCGCCATTTGAATATTTTCCAAAAGACAATTGGGGGTAAAGTGGTAAAAAATTGTTTGGGATTCTCTAAAGTATTTTTATGGACCATCCATTTTTTTTTCGACGAGTAGAACAACCATTCCGCTTCACCATCTCGAGTTCACTTTCGGAAGTGCTTTTCGGCCATAATGGGATTGGTAATGTTATTTCGGAGTGTTTTAGCATAATCGCCTCAAGGTAGTCGTACAGAAAATGGGTCTTTGCGAATTTCTGATTCGGCGTTTCTCGGTATTCTGCCGGAATCATTTTCGAAAATTTATTCGAAGAAGTTTAGAGTTATAATAACGGTCAGTTATTACCAGTAGCTAGATATGGAGATTTCCTCGTTTTTCGTGTAAAAATACAGCCGTTGTGAAGGTTGGGGTTTCTAAGCCGGTAATGGCTTTGTGGGAGCACAGGCAAATGTCTAGTGTTTGAGGATGAAGAGTCCTTGCTTCCTGGTATCTCAATGATAAGGGCAACTATATTTAGCATTGGGCTAAACTCAAGAGAATCGCAAATTCAGTCGACATTTAATTGAATCATTTACCTAATTAGTCTTATAATGAGTCGGAAAGGTTTGAACGATATGATCAAAGTAAGTATTTGAGAATTAATGTCAATCGGTAGAATCATGAATAATTTGATTATTGCAATAGTACTGGCACTTAATGGAATTAAATCGTAATTTGTGGGAATTAAAATTTGATTATTATATTTTGATGTTGAAATTATAATTACTAGATTACATGGAATTTCGACGTATCCTAAAAGCATTCATTAATAAAGTTTATGACACAACGCTGGATGGCATATCAGTACAAAATATTTTCCCAAATGCTATATTTCACCTATAACTCCGCAGATGCCACACTCTAAGAAATATTGGAGTAAATTTACCATTATTATAGTTGGCAACTGTTTTCCATCGATAGTAATGGCAAAATTACATGCATGTGTAATTAGAGGGAAAATTACACAAACAAGCTGTAATAATTACACAACATATGCGTAGTCAATGCACATCAGTGATGTAATAATTTCACAATAGCTGCGTAATCAATAGACATAAGTGGCGTAATTATTACACAGAGAATGCAATTATTACACACTTTTTGTATAAAATTCCCGTTTTATTATAGGCGAAAATCCTCCATTTAATTCATATTTATAATTATAAGGTAAAATCATAAATTAAAAATGCAATTTCACAATACATGTACTGTATTAAATTGAATTGAATTGACAATGATATTACGGTTACCGATTTGAAAACTAATTTACAAATGGTTTATTATAAAAATAATAAAGTAATATTGAACAAAAACATTTGTGTGATTTAACAAACCTGACGATGTGAAGTAGAATGAAATGATGAAATTAATTTTCGCGAACTTGCTTATTCTGGCGTAATATTACACAGTATTTAAAGTAAAATTACACTAAGCTTGAATTTACTTTAGTAATGGTGTAACATAATCATGACGTCTAAATTTACTTTTTTCATAGAACAAAATAGATGCTATTGTCCACCTTACTGTGTAATATTACCTATTATACGTAGTTAATACATACAATGACATACATAGATTGTGCATTTTTCCACTTCTTTTTGCTTTAAAGACAGAGTATTTTTACAAACTGTTTTTAGAGTGCAATAACGTGAATTGCGCAAAGTTTAACTTTAGTAGGAAAATTTTTTTTAGTAAAACCGTGTAAATAGAAAACAAAATTCTTCAGCTACTTTCAAAAGTTCTTGATTCACGTAAAGGTGTAACGTTTATCGAACATTTTAGAGAGCAATTCTGTACCGTAGTATCAAGCCCCACTATCAAACCGTAGTATTAAGCCCCACTAAAATTTGGCAATTCTTTTCATTACCTCCTATTAGGGTTGCAAGCTTAAGAGTTTTTCTAGGAATATGTTGTAAAATCATGTAGTCTGTACTCACAATCGGAACTATTGAAACCTATTGAATAATCCTAGGGTTATTCAATAGGGAGATAAAAATTTTGTATTTAAATGAAACACAGAATAATTGAGATAATTTCCAAACGTTGCTCGTTTGTCCACTTCACAAGGATAAAAATGTAAACCTTGACTGACGGTTTGACATTGACAGAATAGCAAAAAAGTTTAAGTTTGCGTTTGAATTAAAATACAAAATTGTTGTGTACTTATTGAATAAGCCTTTATTTGAATACTTGAAATAAAATGGTAAGCCATTATAAGTTTAATCCAACTCGGAAGGCAAAGCATGTAATGGATCCTCGCATGAAAAAAAGGTAAATGATATTATTTCAGTACAGTTCTGTATAACGAGAACCCAAGAACAGGTTGATATGGGAAATTCAAAGTTGGTCTCTGTACCAGCGCTGCCGAACTTGCTACTATTGTAGTATTACTTCATTATTTTTTAATAATAAAGTATTGTGATCGACCTGAAATTTCAAAAAAATTTGCTACCCTGAAATTTTGTATTTTCACGTTTTAGGACTAGTAAACCCCAAAAAAGCAAAAAAAAAAATGTCTCGTCTGTCCGCCGTACGCAAAATCATTTGAAGACGCGTAGCTCCCAAACCCGTTGAGATAATAAATTGAAATTTTTATGGTGGCTAGATGGGGTGAACCCCTACGACAGGTATATTTTCGAGGGGTGGGGGTACAAGGAGAGAGGAGAGGGGAGCGTTTTAGACGAAAAATTTTGGTTTTCAGATCTCAGGAACTCCCTATGCTAGGAGGCTGAAACTTGGAACTTATGTAGTACTATGAAAGTGGACTCAATTGCAAAAAAATGGTCAATAAAGGTTAAGGGGTGTGGAAGTGAGAAGGAAAACAATGAGTCTGAATCGCATGAAAGCCGGGATTGAAACATTCTAAAATCGATATCTCCTGAACAATCGATGTCAGAAGATTGAAACTTTGTTGTTGTCCTTTGGGATACTTCATGATTAGACTAGGGCTAACATTTTTAAGAGGGGTGGTGGGGTGTGGTGGTGGTGGGTAAAAAAATTTGGATTAAAATATCTTCCGAACCAATTATTAAATATTATATATTATATTATTAAATTTGAATTAAAATATCTTCCGAACCAATTACACCAAGTTTACTGAAACTAATTTTTTGCAATTTTTAAAAAAATTAATTTTTATATCTCAGAAACCGTATCAGATATGATCTTGAAAATTTTACAGAAGTTGGGGTCGGTAAACTTCTAGTAGGGAAAAAAATGTTGGTGGTGTGGGGGGTGTTGGGGGTGATGGTGAAAGGGAGTAGAAAGAAAAACATTCTGATTTTTATTTCTCGAAAACCATATTGAATAGAAAGTTAACAATTTAGGATTATAGAGAGCCACTATGGAGCCATCCTAGAAAAATAAAATTTTTGATAGGTGTATCAAGGTACGGGAGAGAGGGGTGGTTTTTTATATCTCAGAAACGGCTTATGCTAGAAAGTTGAAACTTAGTACGTATATGTAGATGTACTATTAGAGTAATTGAAGCAAAAAAAAAGTTCAGATTTTTATTGGCAGTCAGAGGTTGAGTAAAAAAAATGTCCGTGAATCCACATTTTCACAAATTTCGTTAAAACTTTTAGACATGTCGAGCTATCAAAGCAATTTTACTTCTACGGGCTATTTATATAAGCGCCTAGTAACGATCTTCAAAATTTTTTGATATCCAACCCCTAAGGGGGTCTAAAGTGGTTGTGTACATATTCACGAATTCTGATATATTTCTAAGGTATATTGAGATTTGGAATTCACTTTTACTTCTATAAGCTTTAAACGCAGTCGGGGAAAACCCGATTTAAGTATTTTTCTCTATTAAAACCGCTGGGGGTATTGTTCAAGTTTTCACTGATTCCGAAAATTTCTTAGGTTTAATGTGATTGAATTCGCTTTTACTACTATGAATTATTCTATAGATAAAAAAAAAATCTGCCAACAGTCTGGGCGCAACTTTATTATTTTTTCGGTAGAAGTTCGGAACGAGTTTAATTCTGAGATGCGGTGTAGGTTACTATGTGACTGAAAACCCAAAAAAAAATTCGGAAAGCGGTTAAAATGGGGTCGCGCTAGAATACTTACGCCGCTGCCTCATATAACATATTAATTACATAATTGGGTCATACACCGGGACGAGATCTAGTCCTAGTATAATATCAGTTGTTACGCCATTAGAAGGTTTTTCGTGATTTGGTTTCGGGCCATTACATGAAATCGGAAATGCGTTTGAAGACGATTATATAAAAAGTCGGTGGAAGTGCAAACCAATCTAATATCTCATCAATCCTGAGAAATATGTCGAAAGCATTACGTCCTATTGGAGTTGAATAACAAACATCCTGAAATCAACTTTTTGACGATTATGTAGCCTTAGGAAGTAAAAATGAATTCGATATGTCATTAGAACTAGAAAAATGTAAGAATTTGTGAAAACATATACAACCCCCTTGCACCCACTTTGAGGTTGAATATCCAAAAATCCTGAAATGAGTTTTTAGATATAGATAAAGAAAGCCCGAGGAAGTGAAAACCAATCCGATGTCTTATCACCCCTAAGAGATATGACGGAATTCGTGAAAACGAGTTCAACCCGTTTTTACCCTCTTAGGGGTTGAAAAAGGAAAAACCTTGAAAACAGGTTTTAGGTGATTATTAAATAAGCCCATGGAAATGAAAAGTTATTCGATATCTAATCAGACCTGAGGGATACGGCTGAATTCGTGAAAATGTATAATCCCCTTTACACCACCTTGGGGGTCCAATTTTAAAAAATCCTGAAAACACTTTCTAGGTATTTATATGAAGAATCCGTAGAAAAAAAATTAATTCAATATTTGGAAAGACCTAATAGATATGACGAAAATCGTGAAAATATATGCATTCCATTTTCACTGATAATTTTTTTTGCCCCACTTCCGAACGCCAATAGATATTTGAATTTTTTTTAATCAAAATTACTTTTCTAGTTGATTTACATATACGTACCGAATTTCAACCTTCTACCATAAGCCGTTCTATAGTTAGGAAAAACACCCCTCACCCCCGTACCATACCACCCCTATAAAAAATTATATTTTTCCAACATGCTACTAATATAGTTCTATCTAAATACTAAGTTTCAGCTTTATATTGTTATAGGTTCTCGAGATATAAAAATCGGAACTTTTTCCTTTTCACCCTCCCCCAGCCTCACCCTCTACACCATCACCTTCAAAATTTTTTTTTCTGCCGGGGGTCTACTAGGCCTACTTCTGGTAAAAATTTTAAGCATCTATCTTACATTGTGCTTGAGATATAAGACGTGATTTTTTTTAAAAATGCTTACCCCCTCCACTTCCATGCTCCACCGCCCCCTTAAAAAATTTTACTTTCAGCAAACTTGATTTGTCAACATTTATACAGAAACAAAATTTTATTTCTCTAGTGTAATTGGTTCGTGAGATATCGTAATCTAAAGTTTTTCAACCCCCACCCCCGTACGTCACTGCCCCCTCTCAAAAATTTGTTTCGAATCTATTCTCCTAGTATTACCACAGATGTTCATTAAGTTTTAATTTCGTGACATTAACGGATTAGGAGATCTGGATTTTAGAATGTCTCGATCTCGGCTTTCGAGCGTTTCGGACGCATTATTATTCCCCCCACTACCACACCCCTTTACCCATATTATCTTTTATTTTTGCGAATGGGTCCACTATCGATGTTCTATATAAATTCTAAGTTTCAGCCTCCTAGCCTGTGCGGTTGCTGAGATCTAGAAACCAAAATTTTTCGTCTAAAACGCTTCCCCCACCTCCCCCCTCATACTCCCAGCACCCAAAAAGTGGTCACTCCAAGGAACCTACCCAGTCTATTAATAAAAAAAAATTTCAATTTAATATCTCATAGGGTTTAGGAGTTATAAGCCTTCAAACGTTTTGCGTACGGCGGACGGCGGACGGCGCACAGACGGACTTGCTTTTTTGGTGCTTATTAGTCATAAAACTGGGCGCAACTTTATTATTTTTTAGGTAGAAGTCCGAAACGTGTTTAATGATGAGATGCGGTGTAGGTTACTATGCGACTGACAACCTAAGAAATAACCAGGAGGCTATTTGGAACGTTATTTTTTAGGTTCTCTGTGTCATCGCGTCACCTACACCGCATCTCATCATTAAACACGTTTCGGACTTCTCATAAAATAATAAAGTTGCGCCCAGACTGTTGAAAAACTCCGGATGAAAAAAATTATTTATAATTAAAAAACTTATCATATAGCTTACTTCCTTTGATGTCATTACTCCCCAATTTAGTAGATGAAGCTAACGTAGAAATATTAGATGATGAATGGCGATCATTTCTTAATGAAAGAGTGATATCCACAGATTTGCCTTTTGAAGACTTCTACCAAAATATTTTTAATCAGAAAAACGCATTAAACCAAACCATGTTTTCAATATAAGACATTTTATCGGAACTATAATCGCTTTCCCCATAGCAGTGCAATTGCCGAAAGAATGTTTTCTGAATTTAATTTAATTAAGGACAAGAAAAGAAATTCGCTTCTCACTGGTACAGTGAATGCTGTTTTAATTGCCGAAGAACTTGCTAATAACAACTTAACCGAAAAGTGGGAACCGTCGAAAACTTTGATTTTTAAGTACAAGAAGTAATAAGCATAACCGCTGTCTCATTTCAAAACCCAGTAAGTTCTTCTTAGAAATTTTTAAAGTATCTTAAAACTTATATTTACTCAGCCTTCAAAAATAAATATTAATAATTCCATACATAGGGGTACTATCAGATAAACTGGAAGAACTCCTAAACTATTGGAATACCAACATTTATTTCTGAGGGCTGACAAAGTTTTTGGGTATTTTCTTACGCCTTAACTTGATGGAATATGAACAGTTTTTTTTTTTTTAATTTTATGTTTAGCAAGTAACAATAGAACTGAGGCTGTTTTGAATACAACTGGAATTTTTTTTTGATATTAATTTTTTTTTAATGAACGATTTAGTAGGTATTTTTATAAGTATAAAGATGAATACTGTTTTTTCTGATTTAATCATAATTTGTATGAATAATTTAATTTTATTTTGTTTAGTTATAACGAAACTGAATCTGTTTTTATAATAATTTAATCACAAAAAATAAAAAAATAAATAGTACAAACAAACAACAAACACATATAACATGTGTTTATGTATTTCAAAAGTTTTGACCGCTGCTTCCCTTCGCATCCAAATACTACTCAAAACATGTAAATTTTGCTACACTAAAAAGCTACAAAGCGACAGCACTGCTCCGTACACCTTATGGAATTGTACTAATTAGGGCTAATTTCGTTAATATGTTAAGCCAACCATAAAAAAATCTTAACAACATATCGCTGTCACGATAGCCTGCAAGCCATTCTAGCCACTCTAGATGAGACACTGAAACACCGACTTATATTGTATTTGAGATAAAGCAGAATATGAAGTGCGCCTTTTTCAATGACTCTCGTTTGGTTGCTTCTCGAAAGTGAAAATTAATATTTCAATTTCCCATCTGGAACTTTAGGTAAATGACCAAATGAAAAATTTTTCTTTTTCAAGGACTTTTACATGGAAACTCCGGGAAGAACTCGCTCGATTTACTGCATATTAAGGACGTCGTCCTATTTGACGGCCAGTTTTTTCAGCTTTTTTCGGGAATTTTTTTTTGCAGATTATGAATTACCCATTCTTGAAAGTTTTACTGTATATTTGTTCATATTTCAACAAACATTAGAAATTTTTTTAAGGAGAAATATTGTTTTTTTTCGCTTGCAGAGGTCTTAAAAGTGACCTCTGTAGAAAAAAGTTGTCCAATGGCTGCCATGATTTCGGGTCCGGCTTTCCTTCTCATCTGAAATCAAAAAACTTAATTGATACTTCTTTTATAGGCCTGTGCCTATAACTAGTACTAGTAGTAAATTTTCGCGTTTTTTTCGATGAGTTTAGCTTCAGCTACAAAAAGCTATGACAGATATCGCTAAGATTCTGCTACCAGCTGTAACTAGGGATCCGCTGAATACTTTATTCAAATTTCAGCGCAATCGGTTCAGTAAATTTTTCTGAATCGTGGCAGCCAATTTGAAAAATTCAGTTTTGAGAAAAACGCAATTAAAGATCGGTGGTGGCCCGGGCGAGCTCTGAACAAGTGCTCCATTATACGGATATTACTTTATAATGACTTCGAATTCGGAGAAATCCTTTTTCATACATATTCTAGGGATGATTTGGAAGTAATTTAGTCAGAAAGAAAAAAGGTTTTTCTGACCCGGCCCATAGTACGACCCCCATAACTCCTTTGCCTGGATCAATTTAAAAATTATTTTATACACAATTTCAAAATCTTAGCTCGAAAAGTTCTGAAGTTATCAGTCAACATTCGTGAATACGTGTTTTAAGAATGAGAGCTACTAGAAGAAATATACTATAGAATACTACTAATTTCTATAAAATTTCCACTTCCTTGCACAACTATTTTTCGAGTTAGATTAGATTGCGCTGTTTTGAAGCTACACGAAGGACTAACACAATTTTCTCAATACAAATTCCTCTGTATGCTACCTTTGCACATTAAATTAAGTAAAATTTCAAAATTTAATTAAATAGTTTTTTCTTAACAGGGGTCACTTTATTGCACTTTAAATTTTTAACCGTTACTGGTATTCGCTTATTAGCTGCACACTGGTAGAACGTAGGTCAGACATATGTTTGCAGCTTTTCTAGGTAATAATATGGCAGATAAAAAATGGCAGTCTAAGTAAGAATGTTTTTTGCAGTTAATATCTTAAGATCAGGTACACCTATAATTGTAGTTGTTACATCCAGTGAAAGGTAATTCGATTCCCAAAACAAGCTACAAAATGTTGAGCTGTGGTTATTCATTTTGAAAATATAATATTTTTCGTGAGAGAGGGTATTCAAACGAGTTTTCTTTACTACCCTTTTCTCAAAACATAACATGGATTATCCCCTAAAAAAGTTGGCAACGAAGTTCCACATACCCCGTATAAAAGTATAAAAAATAGTTTCGAATAAAAAAAATATTGCTGAGCAGTAGCGTACGAGTGCAAGGGATGAGGTTTCAAAACTATACTCAAGAACTCTTTGAGCTAGTATCATTAAATTTGCTCAATAAGTAGGTACCCTAATTTTTTTGGGAGTATGAATATGAGATGTAGACTACCTAGATTTTTATATATCATGAACCGTTAATAATAAATAGTTGAAACTTCGTAATTAACAACGTACTGCTATTTCAGTACCACATTTAAAAACTGTTTCATACGAGTATATTTTCTTGTAGGGCTAACCGAGTACGGAAAAGTATAATAATTTTCGGAAAAGAGTTTTAGTTTCGATCACGGGAACGGCCTACGCTAGAAAGTTGAAATTTTATTTAAGTATATAGCGATGCTGTAAGTAAGAAAGTGATTTTGACGAAAGAATTTTTCGATTTCCAAATAGGTTATCTAACTAATAAAAATACAAAATTTCACAATGTTGAAAATAAAGTAAGGAGTAAAAAACCTTTCACGTTACAAACTGATTCGATCTTCTTCGTTGGATTTTTCGTAATCAGAAACTTCTTACATCGACCTAATTAACTTTCCTAACTCGGATATAATCGATTTAATTTTCTCGTATCCTCGTGGAGCGAGCGCAGCCTTTTACAATATAAATGACACTCTGTGCCGGTAGTATACTAGTGCGTCACTTGCACACTGGTACCATCCCAAACATTTGCATTTTTGAATGTTAATCATCCTTAAAATGCAAATTCTTTCTCAATTTTCTTTCTTTCTTTGGCGTCCTTGTCGTCGTTGCGTTCTGCTACATATTAAGTTGCACCAGGTTGCTAATTACTTTCTATCTTACGATTACGCCCCCAGTGGAATAGATATATAAAAGTAGCAACTTCAACTTCATGTCGTCTTCCGTTTAATAGCTTTTGCTATAAACTCGGTAAGAATAAGTTTTTCAACGGGACGTAGTAACAAAAATGATACGTCGGAACAGATGGAATGTTATTTTCAAGATATCCCCAGCAAGGATTCGCTATTCTGGCGCTGGAACGCAATGGGTAAGTTTTTGGAGAAATGCTCGACGATACTTCGAAACAATTTTCCGGCATCAAAAATGAATTAATTAAAAAAGTTGCACATGAATTTTCGAAGAAAAAGAAATTTGTACGACACTGCGATGTCCGGAAAAGCAGTGATTCTTTTTCTTGATTCTGTTGTATTATTAATTTTAATTAAGAACTCTGCAGCACTTCTTTTTTTTGGGAAAGAAAATGTAAAGTTTGATGGGATATTAATTGAAAATTTCCATTTAATGGAGCATTTTTTGTAAATGACATTTTACAGACCAGTTGGTTTGTAGTAATTTCTTTGAAGCCTTAGCAAGTTTAAACAGAGGTCCTGTGAAACTACTTAACTGATAGTTTTACTTTTTAACCATGCAGAACAATTTTAAACTTCTTAGCTTTTCGCAATCACTTTGTGTCCTGTAAGTCACTATCCCGAAGTTTAAAGAACAATTGTTCGGGAACTCCCTGATGGAGTAGGCGAATCGAATTCTCCACAGCTCATATCTATCTAGAGATAGTTCGCGTTTGGGCGCAGGAGATCAACGAAAACGCTGGGACTTTTGAATGGTGGTAATTCCGGAGGTTGTAAGGTTTCGAGGCTTATCCATTTCGTAGCTATTATGATATCTTGTAAAATTTTGGTTCCTTACTTATTATAAATTACACATTTAATGAAATTTCGGGTAGGAGCGATATGGAGGACAGAAAGTTTTTCAGAACAACGGGCCTAAGATATCGCCAGGTAGCGTATACACCAAACAAACGAACTTTTTTATGCCATTTTCGATTCCGCTAGCCCTTAAATTGCTTTCAACTTTAAGGTCCATTTAATACTTTCTTATTTCGAAAATAATTAAGTAAAATTAAACTAAATATCTGGTAATTTAATTCGTAACTAAACGCGTTCTCGAGTAATCGCATTTTCGACTAGACAACAGACACAGCATTTCAATATGTTCCTTTGGCCATCACTGAACAAAAAAAAATCGTCCAACAGTCTGGGCGCAACTTTATTATTTTATGGGTAGAAGTCCGAAACGTGTATAATGCTGAGAAGCGGTGTAGGTTACTATGTGACTGAAAGCCTAAACAATAACGTTCCAAATAGCCTAATGGTTATTCCATAGTTTGTCAGTCGCATAGTAACCTACACCGCATCTCAGCATTAAACGCGTTTCAGTCTTCAACCCGTAAAATAATAAAGTTGCGCCCAAACTGTTGGCCGATTTTTTCTAATTTTAATTACTCTAGTAGCACATCTACATATATATACCAAGTTTCAACTTTCCAGCATAAGCCGTTTCTGCGATATGAAAAACAATCCCTCACCCCTACCCTATCAAAAATTTATTTTTCTGGGATGTCTCTATTAGCTCTATACAGTTTTCAATTTTTAGCTTTCTATCCTTTTTGGCTTTCGGGAAATTAAAATCAGAATTTTTTCATTTCCACCCCCTCCCCCATCACTTCCTACACCCACACCCTCAAATATTTTTTTTCCGCTAGAGGTCTACTGGTTCTAACTCCTGTAAAATTTTCAAAATCATATCTGATACGGTTCGTGAGCTATAAAAATTAAATTTTTTTAAAAATGACTTTTCACCCACTTCCACCTCACTCAAAATTTTTACATTCAGTAGACTCCATTTGTGATCTTATATACAGAAACCAAATTTTATCTTCTGGCACAACTGAGTCGGAAGATATTGTAATTCAAAGTTTTTTACCCCCCACCACCATACCTCACCACCTCCCTTAAAATTTTTAACCCTTTTCTAATCTCTTAGTATCTCTTAAGACAACTACAAAGTTTTACCCATCTGACATCAATCTTTCAGGAGATAAGGATTTTAGAATGTTTCAATCTCAGCTTTCAAGCGTTTTGGATGCATTGTTTTCCCCCCCACTAGCACCCTTGACCACTATCGACAATTTTTTTTCAAATGGGTCCACTATCATAGTACTACATAAATTCCAACTTTCAGCTTCCTAGCATAAGCGGTTCCAGAGATCTAGAAACTAAAATTGTTCACCTAAAACGCTCTCCCCCTAACCCCCTCCCTCTCACCTCACACCTCTACCCTCTAAAAGATACCACTCGTAGGGGTTCACCCATTCTACATACCATAAAAATTTCAACTTAATATCTCAAAGGGTTTGAGAGCTACGTACCTTCAAACGGTTTTGCGTACGGCAGACGGCATATGGCGGATGGCGAATGGCGGACGGCGTCTACGGCCGACAGACGGACATTTTTTGCCCTTTTGGGGTTTACTAGTCCTAAAACGTGAAAATACAATATTTCAGGGTAGCAAATTTTTTTGAAATTTCCGGTCGATCACAACACTTTATTATTAAAAAATAATAAAGTAATAAAGAACTTTTTGACAATTTGTTCTTTGAGTAGCTGCTCTTTTGATTGCTCGCATGACATTTTTATGTACTAGCCTTACAGAACTGAGGCAAATTGGTACGCAATACCATCAGAAAGAGACCGTACCTTTAGCAATACGAGATTACAATTGCATCATCCCTTTCCGGCTTTAAACTAATTCTGTTTTTCAGTACCGACGCAGAATTGAGAACAGTGATACTAAAATCCTCAGACAGGACTGAATGAGTTTTAGAATTTGTGAGGTTTTAAAGTTCATCACAACTACCTTATCACGCCTTTTTAATGTTTCTGAATTCTCAAAATTAGTACTATAGCAGTACTGTAATATAACTTAGGTGGCCGGAGGTTTAGTCACTAAGCACGCTAGTCTACGGACACTTTGGTCCTGGGTTCGAATCCCACGCTTGTCACGCGTAGTCTAAGTTTAAAAACAATATATATGAAGCAATAACCGATAAGCAGTGTTATTGGCATTTGTTCCAAATTTGGTCAGACATGAACTGAAATCAATACTTACTGCAGACAAATGTTGAAACCTCATATATTCTATTTTGTTTTGTCTTCGGTTTAAGTCCTGATATGTGTAAGTTTATTCACGAAGAGAAAAGCTAATAAATAGAAAAGAAAAATAACTAATTTAAAAAACTGCTTTAGAAAATCGCATTAAGAAATATAACAAATTGTTAAAGTTTCATCAATTATACGGTATCCTCTACCATGCAGTACATAAATCACAATACTGGAGAAATATCTTTGTTCAGTGCTGAACGAATTAAGTTTAGCAGAATTTGATCAGTACTAGAAATGTTTCGCTGGAGATGTGCTAGTTTAAATGCTAGGGAAAATAGTTTCGCTGGAATATCGTTGGAGTTCCTCTGTACTATCCGGGTTTAATTTTAATGAAAAATAATTAAAAGCAAAAACCAGTACTTTGCATTACCTTTTTAAATTAGTGCTTAGTGTCTTCCTGGGAAAAATGATTATTATAATTGATTTGTGTCTCGAAATTTATTTGACAGGATCTGACATTAACAGATGATAATTTCAATGACGGTGAGTAGTTCAAATTTAATTTGATTCAGAAGCGTCAGATTTCGAAATTTTACTGGCAACCAGATAACCTCAGCAGTTCACATGATCGGGTTAAAAAAAACGACAAATATTTCTTAACCGATATTATATCGTGTAATGAACGCATTCGTGTGACCTACTTGCCACAAGTCTTCGTATGATTTCTGCAGGTAAAAATTTATTCATACGAATACAAAAATACAAGCGGCATAAATTCAGGTCCTTTTCTCAATTTGCTCAATTTTCAAAAGTTCGATACGTCAAGATACGAAAGAAAAAAGAACAATGGAAGGCCTTGCAAGTTGAATTGAAGTTTTTGAATAATGTAATCATTCGGTCATCTTGGTAAGGTTTCTTTTATGTCGCATAGACCTTTAACCCGCAAAATCTTAACTTTTATCCCTTTAATTTTGATGCTGTACAACCGTAGAAATATAAGTCCTTCCATAGTATAATTTATCCAAAATAAACGGGTTTGCCGTAAACATATTTGCGGTTACAATCAAGATATGAATGAAGTTAAAATAATTAGCATAGTTTCCTCGTCAGTATTTTCCAGTATCAAATTCGTAAAGACACAAACTACACATTGCGTATTTTCGAAAACCTCAAACATTTTAATTTAAATTTTATACCATCCAACTATTAAAACCACACATTTCTATGGTAAAGTCTTCTTGGGGTACATAACTTTAGATTTATCAAAAGGCAAACTTTTCTGGCATTTACTTTCCCAGGCCACCTATTCCACTCGTTCCCTAAGACTTACTACTAACAAGCGCACTAATTAAAGTTCCCTTTCTTTTACATCACAAACAGAACTGGGGAATTTCTCGAAACGAAAATGTTTCATGTTTTCCATCTCCTGGGCTCGTCTTTAACAAACTCGAAAATTTCACAGTAAAATTATTAGAGCACAAAACAAGGATATTTCGCCGAAAACTACCATAGCTCGACTTTTCTCTGTGTCGCTTAAATAAAGCGCTCAAACTTCGCATACAATTGCATTTTCGGAAAAAGGAATTTCCCAGAAACCCAGAACCACACACAACTATTAAATTTTCCGGCTTCTCAAATAAGAGCGGATCCTTTCAGGACAATCTGTACACATTCGCACCAACAGATTTTCCTTGTAAGTTTAGTAGAAGAAGAAATTAAATATTTTACCAGGCATATAATGAAATTCTTGTAAAACGTTTCTTGACGGCAACTGAAATATCCCCCACCCCCACACGATGTTTTACCATACCACCAATGTTTATTACATCCCGCAAAAGTTAAAAGGACCTTTTCATACCGAGAAAACGTTTGATACTCAACCGCACATTTTAACTTTCTGCAGATCTGGCCCCGAATTTTTTCGCCATTTGTCTTACAAAATGGAAAATGGACGACGATGAATGCCCTACAGGATAAAACCCAACCCGATTTACGTTCTCTAGAATTGCAGGTCTTTTTGCGACTGTTCGTATTTATTCAGTACTTTTATGACTAACATTACAAATTCATTCATTTTTTTCGCACGATCCTACGAGTATTGCAAAAAAGTGCCTTTTCCGTCGAAAAGAAAAGAATGAATTCAAAATGTTGGTGCGCTCGTGTTGGCTAAGAAAGTTTTCTTTTACTCTGCAAACATAAGTGGCATTGTTTGTTGTTTTTTTTTCCCTACAGGTCCTTCCTGTTCCTGTACGCCCTCTGAGACGAGAATTACGGCCACCAGGTTGGACTGTGGGAGAATAAAATATTCAAATTCAATAAACACTTTTCTGTTCAGTGTGCAGAGCAGAGCAACCTGTTACTACGTAATCTTCAAGTGACTCCTGAAGACTATTCATTCGAAACGAGGTAAGAGTTTAAGTTTATTTTCTGTGTTTAAGATGTACACGTTTTAAGAAAAATATTTAGAAAAAGAAATGAGGTTGCCTTCTTAAATAATTCGGTTAAGGCCTTACACTGTGCAAGCGGAAAATTGATTAAGTAATTTTTAAGACAAACTAGAAATTTAAACAGCTTTTTTAACAGGGGACAGTTTACGGTATATTAAACATTCACAAGTCTTTGCTCATTATATGCAGAGTTCTGAAACATAAGTCATACATATGCTTTGTAATTTAAAAATCAAGTTTACAAAAATGGAATTGACTTTTAAGTTATGGGATTTTCTCAGAAAAATTACATCGATCACATAGTTTTTATGTTGCAAAATTTACTTTTGAAGTAAATATCTTAAGGGCCGTTCCTACGATATTCAGTTACGTTCTAACTGGAACTTTAACTGACAGATTTTCATACAAAACTTCCGGTTAAAGTTTCAGTTAAAGTTTAACTGATGGTCGTAATAATGGCCCTAATACCCTGTACAGACTATGCATTTTAAACGCATTTAAGTAGGTAAATTTAACATGTTAAAAAAGTAGTGTTCAGACTAGGCAACTCGTTTCATTTTGATACATGATAGCTTGATGTAATTTGTTTTGACAAGTAGATACTCAGCTGTGTTTCATTAGCAAATTTATGCTTTCTAAATTGTTTGAAACCAATTAGTTTGTATAGCAGTAATGAAAAAAGAATTTATTAGCTAATGCAGTCGTTGCATAAGCACAAAATTGAGTTTCTGCAGCATTAAATAGTTTCTTCCAAAGTTTACTTCGATTTCCGCGAGGGTCGCAGTACATGTTCTCGGTTAAACGCGTAGTAGCTACGTGTTTTCGTAAACGCGTCCGGGAAGTGTTTTCAGCGCATTTAACTCGATTTAAACGCGTTAATCTCGTAGTCTGAACATAGTATAAGACAAAATATTTAACTGTGCTTATTAGTTTTAAAGAAATAAAAAAATGTGTGATGGTACAGGCACAGGACATTTCTTGACCCACCTGTATCCCCGTTAATAGTGTAAAATTAACATCACTGCAGAACTTAAAATACATCAAAGAATCACGCCTTGAAAGTTGTCCGACCAAGTCAAGGGCACATTGAAGAAACTTAAAGACATGGTGAAATAAAGACAATGCTTCTCTTGTTAACTCAATACTGAAGCTGTAATACGCTCGATACAAGTAAGAAATTGATCCCTGAGAATGAGCAGTTAACAAAATTTTTGCAAAAGTTAAATGAATGTATGTATGTAGTCTTTTCGCTAAAACGAATATAAATTCGATATCAAAAGAAAGTCTAAAGACAATTTTAAGAAATTTGGAAGAGTGACTGTTACAAAAATATTTTTTTTACATCTCAAGAATGGCATATGATACAAAGTTGAAACATGTATGTATATATAGAACATTAGAAAGGTATTGAAGTTATAAAATTTCTGAAAGGGGCAATACATCACAGGAGTGTCTTAAAGAAGGCCTCACATCGCGGGAAGATTTGTCGATCTAACCGTTCAAATTTTTTGAAAAGTAGACGAAGGCAAATCAGTAAAATCCTTAGGGTAAAGGTATGACATGAAGTACTAAAGTAAACAAAATTAAATAAAATAAAATGACTAGTTATTCACCATCCCGGTGATGTTCATAATTGAAAAAATTCATGAATATTGACCGATATTTATACAGACAAATTTTTTACCACACCTCCGTACGCCAATGCAACTCTGAAAATTGTTTTTCTTAAATCACATTTTGAGTTCATATACACGCACGTACCAAGTCTCAACGTTCTAGCGTAAGCCGTTCGTGAGAACCGCTTCACAACATGCCCCAACAGTGGCTCTATGCAGACGGCAAATTTCAGCTTTCTTTTCTTATTAGTACTCGAGACATAAAAATCTAAATTTTTTGGTTGCCACCCTTTGGTTAACCCGTATTGTTTTCCCCCAATCTAGTGCGCCTCCACCTTTTAGGATTGGTTAAAAATGGTGAATTGCAGCACCGTCCAAAGATCGTTATGAGATAAACACTGTATGAAACAGGAGTCTGAATTATTGAATCTAAATATTATCCTTCTTTAATTAGGGAGTAGTTAACGAAGAAGGAGTTAAACTGGCATTGAAATACTGGATGCTCCAGAGTGGCACCTACATGTTCGTCCTAACAGCTAATAGGTCAGCTATGTGGATTCCAAGTCTTTTCTATGTCTTTCTATAGGACAATGTCCAGTTAAGATCATTATAAGTTGTTTGCACATTTTTTGTCCACATGTAAGATAGCGCTCGAGTTCATCCTGTTTCGCTTCAGACAGCAAATTTGTTCGTACCAGCAACCAGAAAGATTTTTTCAGCCTATTTCAGTGTGTCTGCACCAATCATACCCTTAGCGCTTTTGATGGGGCAAAGACTTGACTAATCACCTAACTCAAGGATCATCGTCGACCACCTTCTAGCAAGGTGTTCCACCTTCTGATTGCCAAGAAAGCCACAGTGACCAGGTATCCAACAAATTATCCCACTCCAAGTATGTTAACCATTTTTTTATGGAAATAGCTCTATATAAGTTTCCAAGATTCAACTTCCTAGTATAAACTTTTTGTAAGATTAAGAAACCAAATTTTTTTCTCTATAACGCTCAATTAATTCAGAAGGTATATACAAATACTACCAAAAAATAAAAGGGTTTTATTGACCATATCGGTTTAAACATCCAATCATTGAAGATATCGAAATTTGTTTAAACTGGTTATGACTTTGTCAGTTTTGTTGCTAAGTCCTGGCACAAGGACGTAGATACTAAGTATATACAAATTGAAAAAACCAAATTGGTAATAAAATCTTTAAAGAATAGTAACTTAAAAAAAATGTTTCGTGAAGGATCCCTCTTATGATATTTAATACAGTAAAAGTTAAAACAAATAAAAATTTTCGGAAAACATCGTTAATGTTCAATTATTTTACTTTATAATTTTTTAGTAATGAAGTATAGTGATAGGAATGAAATTTGCAAAATTAAATTTCAAAACTGAAATTTAGCATTTTTCAGGTTTAAGGCCTAGTAAACCGGAAAAAAATTCGGATTAGAATATCTTCCGAACCAATAATTGAAGCAGGTTTCTCTATATAGCATTATAAGGTGAGTCTATTGAATGGAAAAATGTTAAGGGAGAATAACAATTTTTCAAATAAATCTATTTTATATCTCAAGAACTGTACGACATATGATTTTAAGTTAAGCACAGAAAACGTCTAGTAAAGAAAAAAAATTTGGGGGTGGGAATGGAAAGGCAAAAATTCTTTTAATTTCTCGAAAACTACAAACGATAGAAAGCTAAAAAATCTGCCAACAGTTCGGGCGCTACTTTATTATTTTTTGGGTAGAAGTCCGGAACGCGTTTAATGATGAGATGCGGTGTAGGTCACTATGCGACTGATAACCTAAAAAATAACGTTCCAAATAGCCTCCTGGTTATTCTTTAGGTTAAAATAACGAAATTCATGAAAATGTTGGAAAAACCCCTTTTCACGCACATTGATTTTACTCCAGCTCTGTACATCAATAAAATTTTAAACTTTTTTTTTGGTTTAACTACTCCTGCAGTACTTCTACATATACATACTAAGTTTCAACTTTCTAGCGTAAGCTTTTTCTGAGATATGAAAAACCACCCCCCACCCCCGTACCTTATTCCAACTTTCAGCCTCCTAGCATAAGCAGTTTCTGAGATCTAAAAACCAAAATGTTTTATCTAAAACGCTTCTCCTCCTCCCCCTTACACCCACACCTCTCCAAAAGGTACCACTCGTAAAAGTTAACCCACTTTACCTACTATAAAAATTTTAACTTAATATCTCAAGAGGTTTTGAGCTACGCACCTTCAAACTGTTTTGCGTACGGCGTCTACGGCGGAGAGACGGACAATTTTTTTTCCTTTTTTAGTGTTTACTAGTCCTAAAACGTGTTTTTTTTAAATTTCAGTTCGATCACAGTACTTTATTATTAAAAAATAATAAAGTAAAATTTGGGGGTGGGAATGGAAAGGCAAAAATTCTTTTTATTTCTCGAAAACCGCAAACGATAGAAAGCTAAAAATTGATGACTATATAGAGCCATTATAGAGGTATCCTCGAAAAATTAAATAAGGGTAGCAAGGTACGGGGATGGTGGGTGACTCTTTGTATCTCAAAAACGGTTTATGGTAGAAACATGAAACTTAGTATAAATATGGAGAGGTACCACAGGAGTAATTAAGGTAATAAAAAAGTTCCGGTTTTCATTGGCGTATGTAGGTGGGCCAAAAAAAATTGTCCATGAAAAAGGGGTTTTCCACATTTTTACGAATTTCCTTATATGTGCATGCCAGTTATCAAATTCATTTTACTTTTAAGCGCCTAGGAACTTTTTTCCAATAATTTCGATATCCAACCTCTTTGAGGATCTAAAATGGTTGTGTACATTTTCACAAATTCCGACTTATATCTTAGGTGTAATGAGATATTAAATTCGCTTTCACTTCTTAAGGCTTTAAAAATACCAAAGGCTTTAAAAATACCAATTTAAGCATTTTTCGTTATTCAACCCCCTAGGGGGTGTAAGGTATTTTTCAAATTTTTCAGGTTTAACGAGATAGAATTAGCTTTTACTTTATATAATGATCTAAAAATTAATTTCAAGATTTTGTGATATTAAAGCGATTGGATACCTTTTACGAATTCCGACATGTCACTTAGGTCTGACGAGATATTGAATTGCTTTTTATTTTAAAGGGATTTCTATATAATCGCCTAAAAATCGGTTTCAGTTTTAAATCGGTATGTCGATATTTTATTCTTGATATCTCTTGAATAACTTTATTATTTTTTGGGTAGAAGTCTGGAACGCGTTTTAAGCTGGAATGCAGTGCAACCGAAAAAACAATCAGGAGGCTATTTGAAACGTTATCACCCCCAGAAATATATGCAAAGAAATATCGTACTAAATTTGAATTAATAACATAATAATTTACTAAATTACTTTGCAAACAAGGTTAAGCAATTGAGCATTACAAATCGTGGAATAACATTTAATTGAATACTGAATGCTGCCCCATATTGCAAGCATGAAAGAGGATGCTCTGTTTTCTGAGAATATATCCTTCTTATATGTGCACGATATGAATACGTCCAGTATGTCGACTATCAAGGACTCAAAACTAGCTCCTGGAAACTACTGCCTCCAACAATATCAACTAAAACCCACATTCTTCAAGTTTCCCAGACGTGATGTTAAACGGTAGCTAACAATCTTTCGATAACGTGTTATTGATTATATCATATTAGCTTAGTATAGAGGTGCCTTCTTCAACCTTTCTCCAGTGGTTTCTCTTCTAGGACACGACTACCTAATTCTCTTTCTATTACTTTCAACTTAACCTTAGTTGAGAAAAGTTTCACTACAAGTTGTCGCCTGATTGCTTGACAGTTTGCCTGTCCCATTCTTTTTAGGGTTCATGGGAAAACTTGTATAATGATACCATGTCCGTCTACGATGCTTACATAGATGAAGTGTGTAGTCGTCCTTTCTTCTACGGATAACGAAACTGACTCCCTATATCAATATGAAGTCAGTTCTGCTATCTCTAAGGAAGAATGGCGACAAGACTTGACGGGGACAGTATAGAAAAGTTTGGACAATGATGTTCTGAAATTTGAGGTGAAGAAGGGGTCAATTACATAATAATATTATGACAGAAGTTGTGAAGGCACTTGAGATATATTTAATACAATAACATTTCCGATTTTAGTATCTAGACTTATCGTTGCCACTTCGGATATGAGATTATTATCATTATTATGAACAATTGTAATGACGAGATAAAATCGCTTTTTAAAAAAAAAAGTTACAAAAAAATGTTACAAACAAGGCATCTGTTTTCAATACGCATTTAATAAGAAGAATTGAAAAAGGTTTATGAATAGTATGATATCACAATATTTAACTACTTTATTATTTTAGAATTTTGAACGACTTTTCGGAGTCTGTGAAGATGACCCCACACGAAAATTCCATCTCACGTTTATGCTAGGATGTTGAAACTTTGGATTTATACAAAGCGAAGATAGTCGAGCCATTTCTAAAAAATAACCGATATCGGCTAACCAAAAATTGATCCAAAAATCGAGAAATTTTAACCCTATCGATATCCGATTGGCCACCTTGCAATACGAAATGATAAAGAAGTGGAAAAATCTGCAAAGTTCACACTTCGATTGTTCTTTCATTTTCCAAACATTCCTCATAGTTTGTTTGTGATTTCTCACATCTTGTCTGCCAACTCCAACCTTTGCGTGATTTCTTGATTGCCTGCTGCGGCCAACGACAAAGATACTGTGGCAGGTAATTTTCTTTCCCATAAAGATTTAATTAGATCGTCACTAATTGACGACATATTCTGAACTACTAGAAAGCGAGAAAGAACTCGATTCAACACATGCAGTCTATAAGCACGGCAAAGTTTGCAGTCAAACACAATTTCTATTACAGCGAGACGACGGTCAGTTCTGCGCGAAACTATTTGAAAGCGATTGGGATTAGTAACAGTGATCAAGTAGTACATAAAATTGAGCAGCGTTGCCAATAGTGCGATTATTGTATGAGAATAATAAAACATTTTTATTTTTATTGACGTTTAACGAATTGTGTTTTACTTGAAATCCAGACGAGCTTCTAGCTTCCAACAATACATATTTTTTTTTTTAATTTCGCCATTAACACCGATGAGATATCGAATTAGTATTCACTCTGTTTTTCATACTTAAAAGATTTTCGGAATTTTTTTATGTTAATTTTTTATACATATTTATATATATTTTATTATTTCAATAATACAGTATTGTTATCGATTTTTAAAAAAAAAATTACTACAATTAAAATTTTTTCTTCACTTTTAATGGCTAGTTAACACGAAAAAAGCAAAAAAAAATGTCAGTCCGTCTGTCCGCCGTACGCCGTACGTCGACCGCTGTACGCAAACTCGTTTGAAGGCTCGTAGCTCCCAAACCCTTCGAGCTATTAAATTGAAATTTTTTTCTTTAATAGACTGCGCCTTGACGTGACCAAATTTTGAGGGGTGCGGGTGTGAGGGGGGAGGAGGGGGAAGCGTTTTAGACGAAAAATTTTGGTTTCTAGATCTCAGCAACCGTTTATTCTAGGAGGCTGAAATTTGGAAATTATATAGAGCTTCGATAGTGGACCCATTTTCAAAATTGCCGATATAGGTGAAGGCGTTTGGGAGTGGAGGAAAAAATAATGCGTCCGAAACGCAAAAAAGGCGAGCTCGACATATTCTAAAATCCATATCTCCTAAACGGCTAACGTCCCAAAATTGAAACTTAATGAATATCTGTAGGTATACTAGGAGAATAGATCGAAAAGAAATTTTTGAGAGGGGGCATTGGCTTACGGCGGTGGGGGGTGAAAAACTTTAGATTACGATATATCACGAACCAATTGCACTAGACAAAAAAAATTTGGTTTGTGTATAAAGGTTGACAAATGAAGTTCGCTGAAAGTAAAATTTTTTAAGGAGGCAATGGAGCATGAAAGTGGAGGGGATGCGAATTTTTCTAAAAAATCACGTCTCATATCGCAAGAACGGTGTAAGATAGATGCTTAAAATTTTTACCAGAAGTAGGCCTAATAGACCCCTAGTAGAAACAAAATTTTGGAAGTGTGGGTGTAGAGGGTGAGGGTGGGGGAGGGTGAAAAGTAAAAAGTTCCAATTTTTATATCTCGACAACCTATAATGATATAAAGTTGAAACTTGGTATTTAGATAGAGCTATATTAGTAGCATGTTGGAAAAATAATATTTTTTATAGGGGCAGTATGGTATGGGGTTTTCCTATCTATAGAACGGCTTATGCTAGAAAGTTGCAACCCTGTACGTTTATGTAAATCAAATAGAAAACTAATTCAGATAAAAAAAATTTTTCAAATATCCATTGGCGTTCGGAGTGGGGGCAAAAAAAATGATCAGTGAAAATGGAATGCATATATTTTCACGGTTTTCGTCATATCTATTAGGTCTTCCAAAATATTGAATTTATTTTTATAGTTCGACTTCTTCATATAAATACCAAGAAAGTGTTTTCAGGATTTTTTAAAATTCAACCCCTAAGAAGGTGCAAAGGGGGTTATAAACTTTTTCACGAATTCTACTATATCCCCAGGTTTTATCAGATATCGAATATCTTTTCTCTTTCACGTGCTTGCGTAATAATCGCCTAAAACTTGTTTCTAGGTTTTTTCCTTTTTCAGCCCCTAAGAGGGTATAAACGGGTTGAACACGTTTTCACGAATTCTGTCATTTCTTTTAGAAGTGATAAGAAATTGAATTTGTTCCTACTTTCTCGTGCTGTCTTCATATTTATTTATTAACTCCTTTCAGGATTTTCGGTTATTCAACCCCCAAGTGGGTGGAAGGAGGTTGCATATCTGATGATATATCGTCTTCATTTCTACTTCCTAAGGTTATAAAAAAGACAAAATGTCAATTTCAGTATTTTAGATATTCAATCCTAATGGGTGTAACGGGGTTGTATGCTTTTCAAAGCTTCGATATATTTCTTGGCTTCGATGAGATATTAGATCGCTTTTCACTTCCACCGACTTTTTATATAATCGCCTATAAATCTATTTCTCAATTTTTCGATATTCAACCCCCAAGGGTTTGTATAGGGTCCCTCACTAAGAGCGACGCACCCCGTTTTTTCAATTAAAAGACTTGTGGGTTAGTTATGGAAATGATTTTTATTTCAAATGGAAGTACAATCGATGCCATTATCTATGAAATACGACATCATTCAAATGTACGCCGCGGAAGCGCGGGCACGAGTGAATACGCTGGACCCAATTTTCCATGACTCGAGCACACAAATCGGCCGAAATACCAGGAATTTCGCGTTCGATGTTGTCCTGCAGCTCTTCTAACGTTGCTGGCTTGTTGGCATAGACCAGCGATTCAATGTAACCCCAAAGAGAAAAGTCCAAAGGGGTTAAATCGCACGAACGAGCCGGCCATTCGCGAGGACCGTTGCGTGAGATAACTCGCTCGCCGAACTTTGGTCTTCAATAATTCGATTGTGGCGTACGCTGTATGACACGCTGCGCCGTCCTGTTGGAACCACATATCGTCCAAGTCCATAGCGTCGAGCTGATCCCAAAAATACTCCGATATCATGGCCCTGTAGCGATCGCTGTTGACGGTTGATGGCTCACCGTTTTCATCAAAAAAGAAAAATGGGCCGATAAGGCATGAAAACCGCACCAAACAGTTAATTTTTTTTTGGATAAAGTTGTGTCTTGTGCATTACTTCAGGCTGCTCACTCGACCAAATGCGGCAATTTTGCTTGTTGACAACCATCGAGCCAGAAGTGAGCTTCATCTGAAAAGACAATTTTCTTGTAAAAGTTGTCGTCAGCTTGCATCTGGTCCAGAGTCCAATTAGCGCTTCCGCGGCGGACATTTGAATGATGTCGTATTTCATAAATAATGGCATCGATTGTATCCATAACTAACCCACAAGTCTTTTAATTGAAAAAACAAAATGCGTCGCTCTTAATGGAAAACCCTGTATATGTTTTCACAATTTTTGCCATCCCTTAGTTCTGATGAGATATAAAATTGATTATTACGGCCAACCAATTCACGATTTTTCGAATTTCAAAAACCAAGGGGGTGTGAAGAGTTTGCTTACGTTTTCACAAATTTTTCAAAATCCCTCGTGTCTCATGAGATATCAAGTTGCTTCTTATGGAATCGTCTAAAAAGCTGTTTCACAATTTTTTCGAAATTCGAACCCCAAGTGGAAGTAATGAGTTTGTATACGTTTTAACAATTCGCCATATCTCTTAATTCTGATAAGACAACAAATTCGTTTTTACTTCTATGGGCATTTAGTGTACATAATATACCGAAATTCGAATAGTCTACATGTTTAATCGGCTAAAAATCTCTATTTTAAATATTTTTATTTTAAGAACAAAACTAATTTTCCAAGAAATCTAATAATCTCGAAGCAACTCGTGATACACTCCGACTTTGACCGCTCCCGAACTTTGACCCGAAAAATAATAAAGTTTCGCCCAGAACTTTGGCAGATTTTTTTATATTTCTATTACTTTTTATAGGAGCATTCTACAACGATTTTTTTATGGTAGGGTGTGTACGAACGTTTTTTTTCCTACACTTACTGGACACCTTTCAGTACAATTTTTATTGCTAAGAATATCACCCCCATAATTCTGTGACATAAATGGGAAAGTGGGGATGGCAATTGCGTATGAATTCAGCCGCATACTGACTTTAAACACATAACAAACTTTCACCAAATTTCACCTAGACTTTTGGTAGATTTTTTTTAGAACAACCAACAACAATAGCAATGGAGCACAACTTAATTAATTAAAGCACTAGAATATATTGAAAATACCGAGGAGTAGGTTTTAACCCACCCAAATCCCGATTATTCTAACTGGTTTCACATACATACGTCAATAGTAAAACAAGAACGTAACCAAAAATTTACACATACGAGAACAGTTGAGCGATAAAAGTGGCCGAGCGCATTGATCATATTGTTACATGCACACTCTACTAACCCGAATCAATAGAAAATGGGAAGAGTTTTTATTTAATTTATTATTTATAACGAAATAATTTATTATTTAATAAACGAATAATAAAGAATGTGACAATTGCCCTAATAAGAGAATTTGAATTGTTTTAGTTGAAATTACAGCCAATCTTTAGCTAGCAATTATTCAGGTCGACCGTGGAAGTTACTTTAATATTGAAAAAAATGAAAATTGAAAATTCATTAGAATTCGATTAACCTTTAACTAACAGAGACGCAGAAATTTTTATTAGCAGCTTACAACCATCAAATTACATTTACATCGTAAGGTCATTCGTCGTTCATGTTTTTTAAGGACCAAACCAGCTCCTTACAATACCAGAGAAGGGTCTGACATAAAAAATCCCATGGTTTTTTTCCTAACCACATTCGAAAAACCCCTTTCTTTTTAATTTTGGATTACATTCATTTTTGCTTCGTCCAATGCTATTTTGTATACCAGAGTGCTAACAGACCGAAATTACTTGAAGGACAGCAGCAAAACAGTACTTAGCGTGAAAAAAATTTAGGGTTGGGGTGGTATGGTCTGTAGAAACTACCCCACAATGTTATTCCAAAACAATTTCGGGGGGGTATGAAAGTCCTAATGGTCCGGAAACTAGAAGGGTGTAAAAATTTCTTAATTAAAACTGTTTTGCTGGTGCGGTCTTGTACTTCAGTGTTACATGATGGGCAATTAAGCGTTTTTCGGTGTAAAAACAAGCTGCGGTTTTTGCCAAGCAAATATACTCGTTGTAGGACGAAATATGGGATACTGCGCCAGCACAATCCCTTGGCTCGTATTTTCCTCTAATTATAAATTAAATGTGAAATAATGCCGGATGCTCAATGGTGTGCAATCAATTTGCTACCTCATAAAATAGTAAATTTTCGGATGGTTTTTAGTTCTTGTCGTATAGGAGCCAGGGCAGGGCGTTAATTTCATCTTTGTTGTACGGCACTATAAAAACACCCGAGGAAAGGATTTTCCAGAAGTTTATTAGACTTTTATGATTAAAGTGAGAGGTTCTAGGGGTTTGAGAGTTGGGTATTTTATTAATTATGCTTGTATATCTTCGGGCGTAAATTTCTTGTCTGGGGATTTGGCATTCTGCGACTGAGATGGTTATCATTTCGTTTCAGATTTTAACAAGATTTTTTCTTTATATTCGCAGGAGAACGAATTTAGAGACGGTAATAGATAAGATTGCTTTCAGGTCAAGCTTTTATGAATTTCAATTAAATATTTTCAACCGTTTTTTATAGAGTCAAATGAAAGCGGGTTTCGAATATCTGACGTAAAAAGTTTCTATGGAAAATTGTTTCTTCATATATATAATTGTATTTAAGAGTTTGCAAATAATGCCAAAAATAAGGCTTTTTTATACCTCTGAATGGTAGATTCATCATTTACTGACGACAACAGTACTAAGTACATGAATTCTATTTGCATCAGAGATGGGCACAGTTCATTTGAGTGAAGTACTTCACAACTAACTTTAAAGAGTTAGTTCAGTGAAGTTATTCAAAGTTATTCAACAGTAACACTGCTTTTATTAAAGCGTTATTTCGCAACTAAAGATTTAAACATTTTATATATCATCTGTATTTATTTTATAAGAAATGTACCGTATAAGAATAAAGAATAAAGTACTTCAATTGAATTGTTCATTTCATATTTTTTCTCCTCTAACTAGCCGTTCAGTAGACACTAGTCACTACTCCTTCAATTGAACGGTTCGCTTATTCTATTCTCTTCTCTAACCAGCCGTTCAGTCCTTCAGTTGTGCTGTTGTGTGTGAGTTTGCTTCTCTAAACAACCGTTCACTAGTCAGTCCGTTCAGTTTGGCTTGTGAGTTGGGCAATAGGAAGCAGAGCAATGCATACATGTACCTACATCTACTTTTTCTTATAGTACCTATCATGTCATGGCATTCTTCTTGCACCGCGCTTACATATTCACGCAATGCAAAATACCACACGCATATGATATGAATGTGAATGAAATATATGATAAACCGATGAGAAGAAAGAGCTGTTAGTTCTCACTTCACTCGTTTTAATTTTTTTTATTCGTATTTCGAATTGATCTGCAGCTCACCAAAATGACTGAGTTACTTAAGTAACTCACTTCAATGAAGTGATCTTTTAGAGTAGTTCACTCGTTACACTTGGCAATTCCAAATCACTTAGTTGCTTCGCGGTTTTATTAAAATTAGTTTTGAAGCGATTATATAAAAAGTCGTTAATCCTCTAGAACCGCTAAGAAAAGAAAGCTAAGACCTGAGGTATGTATAGAGCTACTATAGGAAAGCACGGTACGGGGGTCGCGGTGCTTTTTACATCTCAGGAACGGCTTATGATAGAGAGTTGAAACTTAGTACAAATATGAAGATGTACTAGAGGAGTAATTTGAGCAGGACAAAATCAGTTTTACATTGTCGTTGATGGAACAAAAAAAATTGTCCGTCAAAAGGGGTTTGTTCACAATTTCAAGTATATCGTCAAAACTTTCAGGTCTGTTAAGAAATCGACTTAATTTTCTGGGCTATAAACTCTTTTCTATAATACATTTTTCGATTTATCTATGATATAATAAAACAATTCAGGAGATTAAGGAAGTGCTTAAGTGAGGCTCAAAAAATTTCGATTACAACAAGTCATGAACCAATAACGCTGAAAAGTTGAAGTATGCCGAATTTAAAATTATGAGAGAACAGTGGAGCACAAAACACAATTCACCGAAAAATTGTCCTTCATATCTGAAGAATTACGACTGCTGATAAAAGAAGGCTGTACTCTGCAGCTTCATCATGATTTGAACCGTGTAGTTGAATATATGCCAAAATACAGCTCCCTTCGATATATGAGTAAAATATGTTCCCTATTCCCGCTCTTCTTGCATTAAAGTATAGTACTGTGTTCGGCGAAACGAAAACGAACGAAAAAGGTACCTTCGAAGTAGTGTGAAATATACTATACAGTTTGCTACTAGATGTCAGTGAAATAAAAGCGCGCGAAATTTGAAAGAAATTAAAATATTGCCAAGAAATTAGAATTCCGGCACACAACACAACAAAATATAACTCACACAAAATTTCTTGAGCACAAACGAACTGAATTGACAGCGAACGGTTAAAAATTTTAAATTGTCAAATATTTCGCTTGCCATACCGTACCCTTGGAAAAAAAAAATTAAAACCGAGCGCCATCTATTAGTGACTACTGCAAATGTCCATTCCGTCCATGAACACAGTACTGAAAAACGAACGAAATATTCCGTCGCAAAAAAATGATCGAAATTTTAATTTTTTTTATATGGAATTTGAGAGTTCTTTTCGTTTCGCTCGGAACACAGTACTAGGCTTAAGTGGGGTAGCATACATTATATGGTACGGCAGTTCGCTTACAATTTCCATATGACTATAAATTATATGTCAGGACAGTTACTACTTACATGTGACTACACCAAGAACAAAACGTATTACAAGTTTTGTGTGGCTTCTAAAGCCAAAATAATCCATCAATTAACTTTTGTGCTCTTTAAGCTGTAAGTAAGGTTCCTTGATAGGTAAAAAGTCTTGCTGTAAACATTTATAAGTACTAAGTACATTTCTGTGTTTCTATTCAATTTCTTGTCTTATGTAAGGCAATCTGCCATACGGAACTACGTGGATGAAAAAAAAAATTTTGGCGTTTGTGGAAAACGTGCTTTTCCAACGAACAATTTCTGACTGAATGCGACGTGAGATCGAAACCTTATCGTTGACGTTTTATCATTTCTCACAAAAATGAAGCATCCCCTAACCTCTACCTCAAATCGATTTCTATCTTTTAACATACTCGAGTACGTTAAACGTCTTTTCATTGATTTATGCTTACATTATCTGAAATCGTCATGCGGCTATCCAGAAGCAATCGGTTCCATGTGGTCTACTTATCGTCATTTTTAATGTGAATCGATTTTAAATTGGGTGACACGTAAACCGAATTGACCCTCAAAGGATATCTGAGTAGCTATGGATGCATTACGGGTAGATCATGTACTCCATTAGGTTGTTTGATTTCTTTTACGCCACTAAACGTAGATATTTCGGTAGTGTGTTGAGTTAAGCATAACATAGCTATGCTCCTGCCCTTCCCTCGGTCTGTCGTTATCCCAAACAGACACCATATTAAGGACCTTACTACGACCTGTGAATGCCGAAGAGAAGCCATCAAACACGTACTGTACGGGAACGTGACGAATTCCTATATCAAGCCCTCGACTACTTCATGATGGGACGCACTAATGCATTTTTAATAACGCATGAACTTGACATGGACGGATCCTTGCTCATATTCAGGATGCTGATATGCCGCTTCTGTCACGAAAGCACGACCTGGACAGGAAAAAAAACTACTCTTACAAGCCGCATCACGAGATGGCGTAGAACTTCTGAAGGTAATGGTATAGACGGTGTTTTCATCGCCGTCATTAAATGTCACTTAAAACGATGTTGTCAAGCGTTTTTTCGCCTCAGGAAATGTGATTATTGGAGCAACGTGCGATTCCTCCGACGCGAATTTAACATTGCGGAAAACGTGAACTCATTCCGTGACATGGCATTTTGCTACGATGTTGTAAAGCAGCTAATCCACTAAAATACGACAGCTTTCATGTATCCGATCGAGTCAATAATGTTATTCATGAGTTTATTCATGGGTTCGAATCAAACCAACATGAGGAAGTGATGACTGTAATGTCTAAGCTTCGATAATAAAAATATTATCAAAAAGAACAAGTTAATTGGACTGTTGTACGAAGAGGGAGGCGAAGAAATGCGAATTTCCTCTAATTTGCACAATCTGCAAACCCGAATTACTAAATCCAATGTCAACAAAATCGTAGTTTCCAGAGAGATATAATCCAATACCCAATAAGAATAGCATAGTAAGTTCATCTAAAGACCCCGAGATCTCTCGAATCACATAGATGATACGCTAAGCATGGGTGCGCACACTATACATCACTTTTGATAAAGCGATGTCCGAGTGAATTTCGTTCATAAAACGAGTGAGTGGAAATGCGAGTGCTGTGCGTGAGAATATAGACCGAATTTATATTATAGAACAATGAAAGTAATTTTACACAAAAATGTGTTTCTATATCTCAGGAGCTGCTTATGGCATAAAATTTAAACCTGAAGTTTCAATGATCCTATCATAGCGATGACATTTGTGAAAAAATGGACAGAGGCGCACTGGATTTGGAAAAAACCCATATCTTCTGAACGGTTAGTACAGATTAAGGTGATTGTTCTAAATCTACTAGGAGAATCTATCGGAAAAACGAATTTTAGGGGAGTCAGTAGCGTCCAAGGGTCTCGAGTAAAAAAATTTTTATTACAATATCTAACGAAACAACTACGCAAGTAAAATTAAATTTGGTTTGTGTGTGAAGGTAGACAATATAAATGTTTAAATATAAACTGCAGAGGCGCGGTGCAGCTTGGAAAGGGGGGGGGGGGGGGGAGGGATAAGAATTTTTTAAAAACTCACGTCTCATATCTCAAGAATTGTTGAACATACGATTTTGGAATTTATACAGGCGGTATGATAACAAAGAGCTAGATTTTGAGGGTGAAGTAGAAAGACAAAGGGTATTGGTGGGTGAGGAGAGGGTGAAAAGCTATAGTAGTGGCACGTAATTAAAGAATAATTTTACTTTATTATATTTTAATAATAAAGTATTGTGATCGACCTGAAATTTCAAAACAATTTGCTACCCTGAAATTTTGTATTTACACGTTTTAGGACTAGTAAACACCAAAAAAGCAAAAAAAAAAAATGTCCGTCTGTCCGCCGTAGACGCCGTACGCAAAATCATTTGAAGGCGCGTAGTTCCCAAAACGTTGATATATTAAAATAAAATTTTTATGGTAGGTAGATTGGGTGAACCCCTACGACTGGTATCTTTTGGGAGGGTGAGAGGATGAGGGGTGATGAGGGGAGGGAGCGTTTTAGACGAACAATTTTGGTTTCTAGATCTCAGGAACCACTTATGCTAGGAGGCTGAAAGTTGGAACCTATGTAGAACTATAATGGTCGATAGAGCTGGAGGGGTGTGGGAGTGGAAGTGGGAGAAAAACAATGAGTCCAAAACGATTGAAAACCGGGATTCCTGACAGTAGGTTGAAACTTTGTGGTTGTCTTTAGGGATACTTGGAGATTGGACAAGGTCTAAAAATTTTCAGAGAGGAGGTGGGGTGTGGGGATGGGGTAAAAAACTTTGGATTGCAATATCTTCCGAACCAATTACACCAGGAAGAAAACATTTGGTTTCTGTATATGGGATCGCAAGTGGAGTCTACTGAATGAAAACTTTTTGAGGGGGGAGATGGAGCACAAAAGTGAAGGGGTAGCAATTTTTTAAAAAAAAATTATTTTTATATCTCAAAAACCGTACCAGATATGATCTTGAAAATTTTACAGGAATTGATGGAGTCAGTAGACCTGTAGTAGGGAAAAATATATGGGAGTGTGGGTGTTGGGGGTGATGATGAAAGGGGGTAGAAAAGAAAACATTCTGATTTTTATTTCTCGGAAACCGTAATGAATTGAAAGCTAAAAATTTACCACTATATAGAGCTACTATAGAGACACCCTAGAAAAATAATTGTTGAAAGGGGTAGCAAGATACAGGGGTGAGGGGTGGTTTTTTATATCTCAGAAACGGCTTGTGCTAAAAAGTTGAAACTTAGTACATATACATATATAGATGTCATCATCATCAATGGCGCGACAACCCAAATCGGGCCAGGGCCTGCAGGATACATTGTCTGAAGTCATATCGGTTCAGCGCCCGCGTCCTCCAATTTGTGCATCTAAGAAGCGATCTGCAATCTGCGCCAACTGAGTCCTCGTATCTTTTGCGCGGTTTTCCCGCCGTTCGTTGGTCATGAGCTCTACCTTTCAGTGTGCGTTTGGGAATTCTTTCGTCGTTCATTCGCTCCACATGGCCTGTCCATTGTACATTACGACATTTTATAAGGGTCGCTGCTGCTGGGTCGTTATAGATGTTATACAACTCGTTGTTGTACCATATACGCCATTCAGTGCCTTCTCTTACTGGTCCCAAAATTCTTCGAAGAATACGTCGTTCAAAAGCGTCTATTGATTTTTCAGACGCTTTGGTGAGAGTCCACGTTTCGCTTGCATATAGTAGCACAGGTTTTGTTATGGTCTTATATATGCGAAGTTTGCTCTGCCTGTGCACTTTTTTCGATTTTAAGATCGGGTGAACTGTGAAATACGCCTTATTTGCTAGTGTGATCCATTGTTTTACTTCGTCCCATGAAGATGTACTTCTAGAGTAATAAAAACTAAATGCTGAGATGCTGTGTAGGTTACTATGCGTCTGACAACCTAAGGAATAACCAATAACGTTATTGTTTAGTTTGTCCGTCGCATAGTAACCTACACCGCATCTCAACATTAAACACGTTTCGGACTTCTACCCGTAAAATAATAAAGATGTGCTCAGACTGTTGCCAGATTTTCTACTAAGGGAAGCATGTAGAGGTGTTTTTTTCCTATCTCTGGAACAGCTTATGCTAGAAAGTTGAAACTTTGCGGGAAAAGCTATTTATTTTACGCAAAACAAATGGTCAATGAAAAAAAAGGCATATATTTTCACGAATTTCATCCTATCTCTTAGCTCTTCTCGAACGTTGAATTTATTTTCTTTCTTCGGATTCTTCTGAAAATTCCTCGAAACTGTTTCAACATTTTTTTTAAATTCAACCTATTTCGCGAATCCAACCACATCCCTCAGGTTTGTTTATATATTATTATTATAACTTTTTGCTATTGAACCTCTAAGGGGGTGGAAGAGAGTTGTACTTGTTTTCACGAATTCCGCCATATAATTTAGTTCTAATAAAATATCAAATTGATTTTTACTTTCACGGACTTTTCATGTAATACTAGGCTACGAACTCATTTCAGGATTTTTTAGTATTCAACCCCCAAGGGTGCGTGAAGTGGTTGCATACATTTTCACGAGGTTTAACATACCTCTTAAATCTGATGAGATATCGAATTGGTTTTTACTCCTTCGAACGGTCAATACAATTTCAGGATTTTTAGATATTTAACCCCCAAGAGGAACAATGAGATTCAAAGTTAGTTTTTGCTTTTACGGTCTTTTTATGGAATCACCTAAAAACTGATTTCATGTTTCTTGATGTTCAATCTTGAAGAAAGTATAAAGGAGTTGTAAAGGTTTTTACCACAATGTGATGAAATTCTAGATTTATACACGGCCTTTTTGTATATATTTTTTACTGGAAATCAATTTCAGGATTTTCTTTTCAATAAACACTTCATTTATTTTAATACTTGTATAAAGAACTACGGAAGAATATTGAAAGTTGTACCTTACAAGGTGTAGGTTACTATGCGACTGGCAACGGAAAGAATAGCCAGGAGGGTACGTTTTTTATGTTATCAGTCCCATAGTAGCCTACACCACACGGTATCTCTGAGCATAAAACGCGTTCTAGAGTACTACCCAATAAATAATAAAGTTGCGCCTAGACTATTATCAAATTTTTATCTGCCCACATATAAATATCAAAAATTATCGTTGTAACTATAAGTGTGAGATATTAAAATTCAGAATATCCATCTATTGAGCTGAAGGCTTCACTAGTAAACGGTTATTCAATAGGCACATAACAATTTTCTATTTTAATATAAACGCACTCTTAAACTTTTTTGCTAGTCTGTCAATGTCAAAACATCAGTTAAAATTTACATTTTTATCATGGTGAAGTTCATGAACGAGCAACCTTTTGAAATTATCTCAATTATTCTGTGTTTTATTTAATACAAAATTATTACGTTCCAATTGACTAACCCTATTAAAACATATTGTAGTGATATATAATTTTCAAATTTCAACTTTCTAGCATTTACTGTTCTCGCAATATGTACAGGAAAAAATTCTCGACGAAAATCCTACCGTCTGCCTACTAACTTAGAAGCTAATATCGCTTCTTGACTTATTAGGCGGTTTGAGTATAACCGACTTACCTTTTTCGCAATAAGATCCCAGATAGCTCTATTTACCAAAAAATAAAAATAAACCTAAAATTACATTGTTCTGTTAAGATCTACTCTCCTATATTCGCAACTTGTATGCAATAAACTTGAAACAAACATTATATTAACTTTTCTCTAAACAACTACCCGAAATATTCATTTCATTTTGTAGAAAACTTTAATTAAGTTCGTATAAACCTGGTAGAAAATCATGTTGTGGTGGCTTATTAACAGAGTACCACAAAATAGCAACAAAATACCACAATATATCCCCCCTGGAAAGCAAAGATTTAGCAATCTTCAGAAAATGAGAAAAGGAAACCCGCATTCGAATACAACAAACTCGTACAGAACAATACCAACCTTCGAACAAGAAAGAAAACTGTACACAAACAGACACATTTACAGCGTTTTACCGCACTGTTAAGGTGCAATTTACTGTCTGTTTTTGCCTTTGACTTAATTTAAAAAGTTTTAAGTATCCTTCATCCTGGCAAAAAAAAAATAAAAAAAGCCTTATCCGACGGGCAACGACAACCTCGTCAAGTGGAGTATTGTATCGCATACTTCACTATATTCCTCCCACACCACACACCCCACACCACTCCCCCTCCCCCACACAACCCCCCCTCACCCACCCCGTAGCTAATAAAACATATTATAGGTGGTTACTTGAACTTGTAGTACAAAATGTTATTACGTTGAAGTTCAAGCGAACTGTTTTCCCCGGTGTGGCTTTGAGAGCTAAGATTAAGATAAATTGCTGTTTCGTTTGCTATTACCTGTACGTGTTATTCTTGTTTCGTACTTTAACGCCTACGCAATCATGTTGTTTGCAGTCTTTAAACAAAGGTGTTTTCTCGAATGGTTTCAGTTACAAATTTGAACCAATTATTACGTAATCATGAGATATCAAAGGTGTTTTTCTAAAAAAAGAAACATACCTACCGTATGATACTCTGTACTGAATTACAATTTAAATTATTTCAGGTGGGAATAATAAAACAATGGGGAGGGCAATGTGTATTTATATGGCGGTTAAGTAACTGAATAATTAAACACATTAAAATTTAACTTCAACGCGTTCTCCAGTTACGGAAAGTCCAGTCGAGTGCTTATTTTTAAAGGATATTTCTATAGCTACTCGCTGAAACTCTCGACTTTTTCTGAATTTTTTGCTCAAATTTTTGGATTCCAAAAATTGCGGGTTATCCAATAATTGCGCGATAAGCGTGTAAGTGTTTTAAGAATCTCTCTATGGGACTTACACAAAAGAAACCAGATTAAATTTGCTCAATATCACAATGATATGTTTTAGTATAGAAGTTGTTAGTTTCCACGTAAATGCCCTTAATATAAGTGGTCAAACTAGAGGTGGGTCGTTCGCGAGTGAACTGTTTTCAAAAACATACTGCAGTCACGATCGGCTGCAAGCCAATCGTATAATACTCTAGATGAATACTGAACTCCGATTTATATTGTAGTTGGAGATAAAGTAGAATTACGTGTGTGCATGTTGTATGTCCTTTATTGAGGACTGCCTTTAGATTGCTACTCAAACCTAAAAGACAATATTCAGTGTTTAATTTCTTATCTTGAACTGGTTAAGTCATCGAAAAAAAAAGTCCTTTTTGAAGGACTTTCACATGGGAGGTGCAGGAAGGACTCACTCGATTTCTTACATATTTATCCATTTCCTTGGAACCATTCAAAAATGAACGTGTACAAAATTTCAAATTCGTAGCTTGAAGCGTTCAAAAGTTATCGAAAAATATTGTTGAACACGTGTCTTAAGGACATTTTGTACGGCAGCTACCAGAAGGAGTAACAGGATTTCGCTGATAAGTAAACTCGAGCTTCGTTTTTACTCAAAACTAATTTGTACAAAATTTCCAATTCATAGCTAAAAGATTACTTGAGTTATAGTAAGTTCCGTAAATTAAAAGAAAACGTTTTGACAGGATATTTGTATGGCAGCTACACGAAGGACTAATAGGATTTTCTTCATAATCATACATTTAGCTTCAACTATTGGAAAAATACTACGTACAAAATTTCAAGGACGTACCTTTAACCCTTCTGAAGTTATCGGCCAATATTCTTGAACACGTATTTTAAGGATATTTTGTATGGCAGCTACCAGAAGGAGTAAAAGGATTTCCCTGACTAGTAAACTCGAACTTTTTTTTCACTCAAAACTAATTTGTACAAAATTTCGATTTCGTAGCTAAAAGATTACTTGAGTTATAGTGAGTTTCGTAAATTAAGTGAAGACATTTTGGCAGGATATTTGTATGGCAGCTACACGAAGGACTAACAGGATTTTCTTCATAATCATACATTTAGCTCCAACTATTGAAAAAGTAACACATACAAAATTTCAAAGTCGTAGCTTTAGGCGTTCCGTAGTTATTGGTCAATATTCTTGAACACGTGTTTAAAGGACATTTTGTATGGCAGCTACCCGAAGGAGTAGGACGATTTTGCCCGTTAACGAACTTAGCCTTACAAATTCAACCAAACATCCAGATTCAAAATTTCAAGATCCTAGGTGAAGGCGTTCTTGAGTTATCGTGCTAACGGACAGACGGACGGACGGACGGACGGACGGACGGACGGACGGACGGACGTCAAGCGGATTTGAGGTTTTTGGGCACAAATAAACAAAAAATAATATATAACTTTTTTTCGTCCGAGGCTTGGTTCTATGCGTTACAAACTTTTCGGCTGGATTAAACTTATTATACTCTATATGATTTCATCTAGAGTATAAAAACACATCTTTGAAGTAACCAACTCATTTTGTTGAACAGCAGTTCAATTCGAAAAGTAGAAAGAAAATTAAGGAAGAACGAACAAGGTAAACTAAAAGAGAGGCGACCAATCAAACTTTACGTTTCGAGCGCCACGAGCTACCATCAAAAACACACACAGCGAAGACACAACTCATTTCTAGTCAAAGCAAGCTGTACATCGCTCATCTTCTTCTTAATCGCTTGACTGACTAGTGACTGACCACTGAACGGCTGGTTAGAGAAGATCAAAGAGAATAGAGTAAATGAACAGTGAAATTGAAGTAATTTACTGAACTAACTCTTTAAAGTGAATGACTAGTTCAGAAGTAGTTCAAAGAACTGAACTGTTTTGATTTTCTTTAGGTCAAACCCTTTGCAAAATTAAGATCTTGATATGAAAGTAATTCGAATTTGAGAGAGAACGATTTTGCAGTTTCAGCTTCGATTTTCATATGCGATAATTTTTGCCATACGTTATGGTATGACAAAAAATTTCAGTTCATTTCAACAACCTAAAAACAGTGTAGAGACCGCAAAATTTTATTTCCTAGTCAAGTCATAAATATTGGTACACAGAAAAATCGACGCCAAATGAAAACGAATCAATATTTTTCTTTTTATTGGGTTATTCAATGGCTATAAATCTTAGAACAACTTATTCGAAATGACTTCCATTTGCCTTCCAGCACGACTTGAGACGATCTGGTCACTCATCGATCGCGAGACGCACTTCATGCATGGGAAAATTGTCCACTGCACTTCCCTCTACACCCTAACCCCCTAAATTTTTTTTCTGCTAGGGGTCTATAGGGCCTACTTCTGGTAAAAATTCTAAGCATCTACCATATACTGTTCTTGGGATATGAGATGTGATTTTTTAGAAAAATTCGTATCCCCTCCATTTCCATACTCCACCGCCCATTAAAAATTTTTACTTTCAGCAAACATCATTTGTCAACCTTAATACATATACCGAATTTTATTTTTCTAGTGAAATTGGTTCGTGAGATATCGTAATCTAATATTTTTCGACCCCCACCTCCGTACACCCATGCCCCCTCCCAAAAATTTGTTTCCGATCTATTCCCCTAGTATACCCACAGATGTTCATTAAGTTTTAATTTTGTGACATTAACCGTTTAGGAGATATGGATTTTAGAAAGCCTCGATCTCGTCTTTCTTGCGTTTCGAACGCATTATTATTCCCCCCACTCCCACACCCCTTCACCCATATCAGCAATATTTTTGCAAATGGTTCCACTATCGATGCTCTACATGAATTCCAAATTTCAGCTTCCTGGCATAAGCGGGTACTGAGATCTAGAAACCAAAATTTTTTGTCTAAAACGCTTCCCCCACCTCCCACCTCACACCCCCACCTCTCAAAAGATGGGCACTTGAAGGAGTCTGCTCAGTCTACCGACGAAAAAAATTGAACGTAATAGCTCAAAGAGTTTGAGAGCTATAAGCTTTCAAACGTTTTGCGTACGGCGTACGGCAGGACTGCTTTTTTGGTATCTATTAGTCATGAAACGTGGAAAAAAAAATTTTCAGGGTAGCAAATTTTTTTTTTTTAAAAATCTATAACAATACTTTATTATTAAAATAATAAAGTAAAATTAAAAATTAAAATGTTGTTTTAACTCATTTGTTCTTTATCAAGAATGTGTCATACATATTTAGATTAATCATACATTACTTGTCATTTATACTTCTGCTTGGTTTGTCAAAGTTTATGTCCTTCATCATTTGCAAGTGACATACTCGTTACTCGTGTCACAGATGAATTCAACAGAGAAAATCGGGTCAACAAAATCAATATTTTTATTTGATTCATTAACTTTTTTTCTGGGCGGCTAGTTTCAAGTTTTATTTTTATTTTTTTATAATTATAAATATTCACCTGACTAATAAATTACCATTCCAAAATTTTATTCTTTTTATTCTAAATTGAGTTAATGAAAATGCAGGATTAAAAATCTGATATTTCACGCCAAAAGTACGGCCATGTATTTATTTTCGCATTATCCTAACCTCCATGAATCGAATTTATACGAAACCTTTCAATTTGAATTTTCATCGAAATTTTCCTATCTAAGCTGTAAAAAATCGGTCACCGTGCACATGCCCATCAAAGTTCACCGGAAAATTTAACTTCCCTCAACTCCTGCCCGGTGTACACATTTCAGTATTTTATAGAAAACGAAATACACCAACCCTAAAAATAAGGGCAAATTCTACCGAAACAAAAATCTCTACTGTAGTCCAGTAAAATCGGTTTCAACTTGGGGGTTCGGTTTATTTTAGTATCAATTTCGGTAGTCCCGGGCCCAAGTAGAAAAGGCTCTTGGTATAAATTGGTCACGCAACTTTAACCATCGTAGATAAAAGTTTGCCATCATCAGCCCAACATTCAACAATAGACAGAAGATATCAAATACAGGATCACGGTTTCCTGTGTAATTTTCGTTATCCGCTCAGGGTTTTCGTACTATTAGAAGTCGACTAATTTGGCCATCTAATGCGAACTTTTCGTTAAATTTCTTTCCCATTTTTTTCTTATGTTGGGTCTATTTAGGCCCAACAAATCCCAGATACGAGGTAAAATTAGTTTTCGCTTCTTTTCATACACCTTTCTTCAATATGCTTAAAGATATCATTACAAACTCGCCATCTTCAGACTACGGATTAGAACTTAATCCTAAAAAAATTCAAGAGTGGGTCTTAACGACCATCATATTTCTTCTTGAGTGCACAAGGGTAAGAGTTATCCCCTTCGTTGTAGTAAAAGGCCGGTAAGTGTTTTAACTTTTTCTGGTTATTTAAGCATTAATAATGCAATTTAAAAGGGAAAATAGGCATGGTGCGATAGTAGATACCGGCTCTTAAAATCGTTTTTGAGGAAACTTTTAAAAGGAAATTAACTTCTGTTTGCTCGGGTCGTATCATAGGTCGGTTCGCTTGTTAGTTAAATTCCGTTTAAATAGCTATTAATTATGTAATTTAAGTGTTATGCAGGAAATGAACAAGATGCCGGAACCAGCATTTTATTAGCTATTTCGGATATTTATATGAAATTTGCCACCAACGCCATAAATTGACCCCTTTCCAGTTTGAACTTTTTACATGGAAGCTTCTGCGAGTAATGACCATAAACAAATTTGCAATTATTAGATATTAGCTCAGTAAAAAGATTTGTTTTCGCCGACGCGTTTTTAATATTATTTCGAAAGGGACCGGTCACGTCCTCTGCGATGGAGCGCAGCGCGTTCATACTTAGACTCCCATGCCACTTCAATGAGATCCTTTGATACAAAAGATGAGAGAAGAAGAGAAATTTGTGCAGTCATATTCTTGAAAGTACTATAACTCATTAGGTCAAATACGCAAATGTTAACACTAATTACTTTTATGTTTAAAACAAGGTTGAGTTCATTAATGAGCCATATGCCTACTTCTTTGGGTAGTTCACATACAAAAGTTACTTAAATATGAAGTTCCAACAATAGCACGTTACTAAAGAATTTAACGGTTTTTTTAAGAAGACTAGAAGTAGCGAAAGTCCTTGTCAATGCGGGACTTTAACCCGCCAAACATATCCCAGTCAATCGACGTAGCAAAAATCTGTGTTTTCGAGTAAATATCTCAAGATTGGGTGCAGCTACAATTTAGACTGTTACATCAAATGAAAGGTAATTCGATTGCCTAAAAAACAAGTTATAACACTTTGCCTTGTGATTATTCGTTTTCAAGATATAACGATTTAAGTGAGTGAGGGTACCGGTCAAAAACACTTTTCTTAACCACCCTGTGTCTCCACTAATATTGAAAATTGACCCACCCTGTAGAACAATTTTTTTCTCCAAATATATCAAGGAATAACCCCTTACAAAGTGGCACACGGAGTGCCAAACACCCTGTATATGAATTGAAAATTACGTTCTTTTTCGTGTAAATCTACTTATCTATTTGAATTTTACGACGAAACATACTGCAGTCACGATCGGCTGCAAGCCAATCGTATAATACTCTAGATGAATACTGAACTCCGATTTATATTGTAGTTGGGGATAAAGTAGAATTACGTGTGTGCATGTTGTATGTCCTTTATTAAGGACTGCCATTAGATTGCTACTCAAAACTAAAAGACAATATTCAGTGTTTAATTTCATATCTTGAACTGGGTAAGTTATCGAAAAAAATTTCCTTTCTGAAGGACTTTCGCATGGGAGGTGCAGGAAGGACTCACTCGATTTCTTACATATTTATCCTTTTCCTTGGAACAATTTAAAAATGAACTAAATTTCAAATTCGTAGCTTGAAGCGTTCAAAAGTTATCGAAAATTATTGTTGAACACGTGTCTTAAGGACATTTTGTATGGCAGCTACCAGAAGGAGTAAACGGATTTCGCTGATTAGTAAACTCGAACTTCGTTTTTACTCAAAACTAATTTGCACAAAATTTCCAATTCATAGCTAAAAGATTACTTGAGTTATATTAAGTTCCGTAAATTAAGTGAAGACGTTTTGACAGAGTATTTGTATGGCAGCTACACGAAGGACTAACAGGATTTTCTTCATAATAAAACTGGGAGTTTGATAAAGGACTCAGTCAAGTCCGAAACGTCACGCAAAATAAATAAGAACAGTATTGAACACGGAAAACTTGTATTTTCATTTCAACATGTACTGTGAAAACATTCACCAAAACAACATGTAATATATGAAACCACGAAGTTGGACACTGCGTTCGATTTTTTTCCTACTGAAATGAAAATGAAACGCCTTCGGTGGCGCAGTGGCTACGCGCGCCAAACCTACGCAGCAAAACCAGAATTGATCGCGGGTTCGATTCCTACCTACAGCCAAGGGTTTTATTATGAGTAAGTAAGTAAGAAATAATATTAGAAGTAGAAATAAGTGTATCTTAAAGAGTGCTAATTAGACACTTATTTTAGGGTGTAAATTCAAGGGAATATTCAGTGAATTTGCTGCTTTCGAAGTTGAAATTTACTGATTGCAAATTTAAATTTACTGACCGGTAATTGAAAATTACATTCAAATTGACTATTACATCCCAATGTAAATTTACTTGTAAAGGTGTGGCATATTTAAAATGCAGTGGATTTTTTTTACTGTGTAGATATTTCGTTGGGAGATAGTCATAGCATTATTGCTAAGAGTCAATTATTGGTCCGTATCCTGTACGGCGTCGCGTAAATTTCTTCGATATGATCTACGCTGCCGCGGGCCTGGAAGGCTAAACACTTCAGGGGCCGCGTGTTGTTTGCCAAGACTGGAACTTTTTCGAAGACCACTGCAATCTCGGATCACCATCACTCGACGTTGAAGCGTGGACAGTATAGCAGGATGCCTGGGTGTCTTCAATCTCGAGGGGCAGTTGGCACTGAATTGGTCTCCCTCGTGCTTAAAGCTATGAAGATACTGCTTACAACGGCTTAAACGCTAAAAAGCTGCGTCACGTAGAATTTCACTTTGCCGCATTTGCGGCTTATCCCGCTGTCGATGTTCAGAATCGGGATGAACGCCCATTGTTTGACGTTTCACAGCATCGTTGATATTCCGGGATGATGTGCCCTCACTCATCCACATTCGATGTTTCGGTTGCTGTTGCATAGATATCCTGAAGCTGACACGTGCGTCTGCATTGCTGCGCTCACTCTGATTGCTTAATTTGAAACTGTTCGAAAAGCAACAGTAAAGTACAAAACAGAACACGGACCTCGACTGCGACTGCGACTACGATTTGCCTATCTTTCGGCGTGAGGTTCGACTGCGCAGTTAGTGTTGAACAGAACACCGACTACGACTTCGATTCTATGCAAGCAAGAAGAAAAACGAGTGTCAAGTGTCACTTCTGTTTTGTTTAATATTTTTGAAAATTGACGTGTTTCTGGTAGCGCGTATAATTTATATAGTGCTTTTAATCTAATTTTGCGTTTATTAATAACGAGGAAGTGAATTGGAGTCGGGACGAATTTGAAGAATAGAAACCCAGCAGGCAGAGTATACTCCCGCAAAATGTCATCAAAATTCTACATGTCTATATGTAAGATAAAGACACCATGTACTAAGCTATCGCGGTCTCCTCTTAAATGTAAACAGAATTCAATTCATATTGAAGAGGTCATGTAAATATTTTAAATATAGTGCTCGTACAAACTATTATATAATAGTAATTATATACAGCAACCGGCGATATAATTCCCAAAAAGTCTAATCAGTTATATGACTTGCATACGGTTTCGTTTCAACGTATAGTATACGAAACTTTTCCTGCTGGGAAATAGTGGTCATCCGAGACTACAACCGCAGTCTTAGAATTAGAGTGTAGCACGACAGCGCAGTCGCAGGCGAAGTTGGTGTTGTGGGCATCGCCATACAGTCCTGTGTATTCTAAAGACAGGGACTGCGCAGTCGCAGTCGAGGTCCGTGTTCTGTTTAGGTCTTAAGACGATTGGTTGCTCCGAATCTGGCGCCTTCTACGTCGCATCTGACCGGATCGGGGCTTGGTGGAGCGTTTACTATTTTCAAGCTCGTGACCGTTGCTAAAAGCATTCGTCTGCTGGAGCGTTCTCGCTATAATGCGTACTAGGTCTTAAAAACATTGCTTCAACGATGTCGTGGGTTCAATTCTCACTCAACGCATAATTTATTTAGAAGAATTTTTTGTTATTATTAGCTTCGAAATATTAATATAAATTGTAAACAGTACGGAATGCTTAATAGGGTGAAGAGTTTAACACATCGTTCACCTTTCAAGCCTTTTGCTGACCGAAAAAATGTGGTCCTTGAAGAAGAACGACTTGAGCTGCATGAACCGCAACAATTTCAGATCCAGACTTGGCCAGATCATCGGCTGCGTACTATCTGCCTGATCTCAGTATGTAGACTGTACTGCTTGCGGTATAAACCTCGGCTTGAAATATATAGTACAGTATTCCGGCAATGGTAAGAATTGAATGTTCATTTCGGTTGAGAAAATCTTTGGCCATTTTAGAGCCATCCGTGATTGCAGAAACTTTAGGTTATCACTTTATGATTATCACAGTCTTTCCTCATTAGGAAGAAGGTTTAGAATTTTATATCGAAGCTCAAACGGGGGGTTCAATAAGCTCACAGCCTGGAAATAATGAAAATGTTTTGCTATATCCATAATCCGCAGATATTCTGCAGCTACCAGACCCTTTTAGTCTGAAGGCCGCAGAAGTAGTATGATCTCCTTTGCAACTGTTGGAACACCTGTGATGCCTAGACAAGCCGCCTTCTACACTCTCGTTAGACTATTCTTGTGTATACCTATGTATATAAAGAACAATTGGTCTTGCGATCGAAGTGAACATTCAGTTAATCCTCGTTGCCAGTATACTTAGGGGTTTTATCAAGATAGGCAGCCAATTTGATCCCGTCCGTCTCAAGCTGGGATAAATTTGGATTGACAAGTAAGATCTAAAGTAAAAGTGATAGAACTCCTGCTGCAGGGTCTTCTGGACACAAGTACATTTCGAAGTATGACGCCAATCCAGTTCTGTCTAGCTCGGATCCTACGTTAATCAGGGCTTCTCAGACCCCCTAACGTTGTTGAAGACTTCCTTGGTGTCCTACAACCTACTTTCTATGGATCTTACGACCTCACGTGTGTGGCCTCTTTCACACCTAAGGTATAAATATTACCTTAAATCAACTAACTCTATGAATAAAATATGGAATTTTTAAAGAAATGTGTTTTTAGTATCTACTCCATTACTTTAAATCGGTTATTCGAACTTCTTCTATTTTAGAAGACTGAAACCCCAGCAAACTCCCGGGAATACTCTTTGATTCAGTTTTCCAGTTCTGTACCACTCAAGATAGACATTGAGATTCGGCAAAATGCGAAAGACAACAGAGTGCCCAGTTCCTTGGCTCTATAGCATCTATAGAAATTCATTGTTTGTTATCCTCAGAAAAGTTATTCCGGAAATTCCATTTAGTTGGATAATCTTCTACGAATCCAAGGAGAACTTATGGTGTCTAGGTGAAACGGTACCATAGTGGTGTCTGAGCTCTTGTACAAACTTAAAGGTATGTACACACTGGAGAAAGGGAACCTGGACAGAATGGAAGCAAACATAATGTAAACGAGCTTTGATAGTCTTCCGGTGTTTCGTTATGGTCGGATGGTAACGAGAATATAAATTGGGTTCAGCCTTTAGAAGACGAAACTTAACCGTGGTTTGTTGTCGCATTTTCTGCACTGAAAAATTTCTTGGCATAAGTGTTTTTTTTTTAATTTACGAAAACAAATTCGGTGTTCTTTTTAGATTGGATAAGGTGCCATGATTTTGCTGTTTGATGAAACTCGTACATAGTATTTTTATTTTGGTAGGTTGATCTCTGTACCTTCCTTAGGGTGGTGCGGTTAACCGCTTTGGCTAAGGCCGTCCACCAGACAATAACACCATACATAAGTATTGGACTGATGACGGACACGCAGAACCAATAAAGCATTCGGGGTTGAAAATGGCCAGTGTAGCTTCCTGTCCAAAATAAGACCCACATATTCTGCACTATCGGTTAAAATTAGTCTAGTACCATCCAGAGAAGGAAGGTCATTTTCTATTTCCTGGTGGTGAGGGAGGACTAATTCTAATTCACCATCTTGTGGTGTACCTCAACTGACAAACCTTCGAGTAGAGAACTCGCCCAGCTTTGTGCTGACAATCCTGGATGTGAGCATTAGATTGATCAGCGTGTCAGTCAAGGGCTCAACCTTCAAGCTAGAGAATGCGTCGGGGTCACCGATGTTAAGGAGTGTTTTCGGCCTGAGTTGTTTGGCCGCAAAACCTCTCCCCACACACCCGCTTCCTAGAGGATGGCCAGCTGTCCTCAAGTGCATCAGTGATTGCCTCTAGTCTGAAGTTGTTCAAAACTGCCTCGACATCGACAAAGGCAACCATGGTGTATTCTTTAATACTATAAGATTTTTCAATGCTCACGACCGAGTGTAAAGACGTTTCGACTGACTTCCCCTTCCAGTACGCCTGTTGGGGTTTGCTCTTTTCAATATTGTCGCGGATTTATACATCCATTAGTCTTACCAGTGATTTCAAAAGGACGGATGATAGACTGATAGCTCTGAGATCCTTAGGACAGACATGAGAGCTACCTTAACTTCCATCCATTTTTCAGGGATGTAGGTTAAATCCAGGCAGCCTTTCAAGAAAACCTTCAACCAAGGAAGAATGGACAACGCCACCACACAAACCAACCAGCCCTGGTGTGAACTCTTTAATCTCGTAAAACTGATGCTACTTCGAATCGCAAAAATAATCTAAATTGAGTACAACGCATATGCTTTTCAATAGAAGTCAACCACACTTTAAAATATAATTCACATGGGTATGCTTTGTTCAGTTCAGGTATGTGTACACACATTCCCTATATTTTAAAATTATGATTTGTTGTGCTATCGCACTAGACGCAGAGCGACTAAAAATTAACCTGCAACAAAACACTACAAATTACGAAATTCGTACCGTCACCAGTACGCCCTGAATGGTGTCCTGGAAATAGCTCATAGAGATTTTCATTTACATCCATTTTGATGGGATAGTGCATGTGTGTATATCCTGGCTAGGTAAAGGGAACGCCGCGGTTTATTTGCATTTAGTTTAGCGCATATATCAACTGACCGTAGCCTCCTTCTCTGTGTAATTCCAGCGTTTGCCCGTAGATAAAGTGTTGGATTTTCGTAATGGTTTTAATGACTAGAATACGTAGCTACGACGTGTATACCTACATACTCGTATATGGAAAACTTTTCGCCCCTATTCGACCCATATGATACAAGTTTGTACATTTTACAGACAGCACCTTTTGGTTTTTCGATGACCAACGATATTAAGATGAGTGTCAGATATGTCGGATTTTCTCTACCTTTTTATTAACTGAACTTGTGCACGATTAATGTTGGACCAGACGCTGGCCCTGGTACTTTATGTGAGCTCAGGGAGAATCCCATGCAAGTAATTCAGTAAAATCCACAACTATAACAAGGAACTTAAATTGCACAGACAATGGGGATCACTTTTAGAATAATGATAGACAGTTGTACTAGTAGACGAAGGTGCTAAATATTGCTTAAAAAATTATACAAATAATATATTGTTACATGCTATCCAAGCAACACGGACAATTCGATCAGTTTCCAGTGAGAAAAACATCCAATACCTAACTGGAAAAGCGGAGAAAAAGATCAATTTGGACACCAAAATACACCACCGAATACGCGAGGAAGATCTCGACCCAACACATGCAGTATATATAGTCACAACAGAGTTTGCAGCCAAAAACGATGTTCAAATCTTCCGATTTTACCTTCCGAGCGTTTCAGATGCACTGTTTCTCAACACTGCCCTATCCCTCACCCAAGTAAAATCCAAATGGTTCCACTATCATAGGTCTATATAAGTTCCGAGTTTCAACTTCATACCATAAGTGGTTCCTGAGATATAGAATACAAAAATTTTCATCTTAATGCTTTAAGGACTTCACCATATCTACTCACCAACAAAATTGGAACTTAAAAGCTGGAAGGGTTTCAGACCTATAAGCCTTCAAATACATTTGCTTATGGAGGAGACCGGAACGGCCTACAGATGAACTGACATGTTTTCCTTTTTGGATGTCTACTAGTTCTGAAATATGAAAAGAAAATTAGAGTAGTAAATTTTCTTTCAAATCGTTTACAAAACTTTTTTATTAAAATTGCAACATAATTAGTTGTATGTATTTTACTATAGTTCATTAGAATACAATTTGTATAGGATGGTTACGGAAACGGGCCGGGAAAAACTTATATGAATGAAACTCCGATTCGGGGCGCACTTGCCCTTTATTCTCGCACCATTCTAGCCCTAGCTCAATACATCTTGCTTTAGCTCAATTAACCACGGACTACGCTCTTACTTTCCCCAACACAATTGCTCCACGCACGACGCGCTCAACCTGCTCGGCCCAAGCTCGATTGTCGACTGCTTCCTTCCTTCCATTCCTGCACGTCTTCTTGCCCCCTCGCAAGCTCGGTGGATTAGGTGACTCTCCGGACGGTATTGTTCGGTACACTCCACAGCACAAACGACGTAAGAGGACTACTTCGACGGGAAGCACACATAGCTGCTGCACTGCTCGAGTATACTGACTGTTTGCCGTTCAAACCACAGCACTCCGCACTAGTCCATCTGCCCCTGGCAACACTTGCACGACTCTGCCCATTGCCCAATATGTCGGAGATAAATTCTCGCCCTTGATCAGCACCAGTTTGTCCGACCCTTAAATTCTCGCTCTGTTGTCGCCATTTCTTTCGCTCTTGCAGCGCAGTCAAATACTCATTTTGCCATCTTGCCCAAAAATGAATTCGTCATCTGTTGAATCTTGCGCCATAATCTGGTCCCGCTCCCTTGATGCTCTTCCTCGTTCCGTGGTAAAACTTCCACGATTGGCTCTCCAATCACAAAATGCCCTGGTGTCAACGCCGTCAGATCTGCTGGATCATCAGATAATGCACTTATTGGTCGTGAATTAAGACACGCCTCTATGTCTACTAGCACCATGTGCAATTGCTTATAAGTAAAGCTCTGCTCAAACAAGGCAAGCAAATACCGCAATATAGCTTTTCTCTTGCACTGCTCTTCCTTGCCGCGCCTTGATTATTATTGGCCCGACAAAGTCTACGCCCTCATGCCGAAACGCTCTGACTAGTAAGTCGCCCATCAGCTGCTCTGACAATCTCGCATCTAGCCTAGCACATAACACGCACCCATGCACCACGCACCGCAATGCACTTCTAAGCCATGGTACCCAATAAACTTGCCGAATAAACTGCATCATGAGCTGTACACCTCCATGTCTCGTCTGTCTATGCGCATCTGCCATGATCAAAACACCAAGTCTTGAGCTACTCGGTATTATGATGGGATGTTCCATATCTTGCTCACAATTTGCTCGTCTAATATGCCCACCAACTCGCACTATGCCATGCCCATCTAGCTCTGGTTTCAATGATTGAATCTTGCTCTTCTGCTGGACATTCATCCGTCCGGCTCCTAACTGCTCTAGCTCTGCCCGATACTCAGTCTCCTGCACGTTTCACCCATAAATCTCTTGCTCGCACCTTCTCCTCTGCACTTGGAAGAATATCTCTGCTCTCACTTCTGCTCTCTCTGCTCTCACTTCTGCTCTGTTTGCTGCGTATGTTATTGATGAAGCGCAGCACATACGCTATGACTCTTATTACCTTTGCTAGGTCATTGAATTTATGTAGCGTTGTCGTTGGGTTTACCTCCACCCCAATCGCCATGCAGCTCAATACCGTCTGATTTGCCTTGCACTCCTCTCGCACTTGCTCCTCACACTGCTCGCTTAAAGTAGAAAATGTCGGCAATTCATTTTCCGTCTTGCTCAACCATTCTGACCCTGTGATCCATAGCTTGCTCTATACGAATTCTTGCGCTGTTACGCTCCTGCTCAGAAGATCAGCTGGATTGTCTGTTGACATGAAATGCCTTCAAGCCCTAACTTCAGCGTTTTCTTGGATCGAAGCCACCCTATTGGCTACATAGCTACCCTATTAGCACTCTAGCTCTCGTCTGATCTTTTTCATCAGCCTGCCCAATAGCTCAAAAGCACATAGCTCCAAACGCGGAATAGAAACAACATTTACTGGCACTACTCTTGTTTTTGATGTCACAAGCACCACTGTCTCCTGCCCTTCATCATCTTGCGCTCGCACATAAATTACTGCTCCGTACGCTCTTCTCAACGCATCTGCAAATCCATGCAATTGCAAACTACCCATCTTGCTGATGTCCATACAGTTACGGTTCCTCTCTAATTGACACGAAGGACGTATCTACTTTGAATCAATACAATCAACAATTCCTTATGCCCTTAAACTGACACGATTAAGTAAGTGGCGCAGACGGTACAAACGAAAAATTACTTGTAAAAAAGGAACGAAATATAATCATCTAATTTTCGCTCCTATGCGCTCTATAACGTTAAACAACTACCAACTTGTAGTCATGAAGGCACTTCAATTATAATTGAATTTCCAATTAATTGTCATGAAAATAATGGCGGTCGAAGTGAAAATACTCGACGGGAAAAACAAAACCCAATTTGATGACGCTACCGATAAAATGGCGAACCAATAAAAGGTAAACATGCTATTTGGCATTTTAGAACGTCGGACAATTCAGTTGTTGAAACTAATCAATTTGCGTGTCTTCCATTCCAACGTGGCAATTAACGTAGACTACCATTTATCGTGTTCATTAGAATCAATCTAAATTTTGCGTGCATGCGGGAAAATTCTTTTCGAGGAAAAAACTACGTTAAATCACAAAATAACACAAACGCACGATTTCCGCATCGTTTCCGTAATGACTCTGAATAGATAAAGGGTTCCCTAATGAAAAGAGTCCCAAAAGGATTTTAGGGTTCCGCAAATTAGCGATGAGACGAAATTTCCTTTTGCCAGATAAGCCGCACGATGGGTATCCTTAAATTCTTGAAATTGGAAAATTCTTGAAAAATGTACTTGTGCTTGTCGTTTTTCCAGCTTCGTGGCCTGAAGAACTAGCTACAGACATAACCCTATAACCGCTTGTTACACGGATTTAAATAGCTAGGAAGCAGTCAATTCTGAAGGACGTATTATGTCACGGAACAGGATAGCGACTTGTTTTTTCATTCATAAAATACTTTCTTTGGCGCTTATGAACGCCTATGTTGCCTGTGGTAAAGAGGCCTATTAAGGAGCGAACAAAATGCTCGACATCACATAAAAAGCACTCGTTGACAAGTGTCTCTCAAGCTAATTGCTCAAAATTGGTGTCCTGGGCGGAAAGAATGTTTTCGCCCACATAAGGCTCATTATGCGGATGGTGTTGATTCCTGGATTTTCACACCGAATTGTGTGTCAAGGATTCATTTGCGGTTTGGGGAATTGCATTTCGAATACGGTTTAGAACTCAGGTTGAAATTAATCAGATTAAAGGCCTGTTTTGATATTAAGTGCGAACAAATTGTAATAGAGAATTCTGGCAGTTATTCATTGAAGCGCAATACTCTACTTGTGCTAAATCGGAAGTTACGCCTGACTAAAGTTGGGCCCAATTATTTGCCGTTTACTAGGTTAATACCTTTGTGCACCTTCTCGTGCCTGAATTGCAATTTTTTTAGAATTGATGGAATTCTGGTAGAGGCAAATGCTCCTTCTTGACGTCTTCTAAGGGTGCCCTTGAGCACACATCAGATATTTCTATCGTGCAATAGTGCTGGTGCAAATCCCATTATACATTCGATACAATAGCTCTTGGATTGGCCATCGAGGGTAAAAAAAAAGACTTTTTGGCGCTTTTGACTTTTTGCCAAAAATTTTGACAATGCTTTTTAAAGTGCTCGAAAGCCGTTTGTTATGTAATGAGTAGCAAAAGTATTAAGGTTGGTGTAAGGAAGCTTCCATACCTATGTCGAGCCCGTTTCTTAAAAATTATATTTTAATGATCCGCATAATAATCAATTGTGAAATTATTAATACTGGACTAGTTTTACCCATTGCCGAATAAATTTATATAGAAAGTATGACTACTAAATAACCTATGACATGACGTCTAAATGCTGAGATAACAATGATAGTCTTGCGTAAATATCTTCAATTTTAAATTGAGTTTTGAATAATTCTTGTATTAGGGCCAACATTTCGACGGTGTTCATGAAAGCTTAATACTTTCTTTCCTCATATGTATGGTTAGGCGTAAATGTAAAATGATCCCACTGGAGCTATGGTATGATAAAAGAAAAAATCTGCCAATGCTCTGGGCGAAACTTTATAATTTTTTGGGTCAAAGTTCGGGAGTGGACAAAGTCGGAGTATATCATCAGTTGTTTCGAGATTATGACGTTTCTTGGAAAGTTAATTTTGTTCTTAAAATAAAAAAATATTTGAAATAGAGATTTTTAGCCGATTAAACATTGAGAAAGTCCGTGTAGACTATTCGAATTTCGGTATGTTATGAACACTAATAGCCCATAGAGGTAAATGCGAATTTGTTGCCTTATCAGACATAAGAGATATGACGAATTGTTAAAACGTATTCAAACCCATTACTTTCACTTGGGGTTTGAATTTTGAAAAAAATTGTGAAACAGGTTTTTAGACGATTTCATAAGAAGCAACTTGATATCTCATGAGACACGAGGGATTTTGAAAAATTTGTGAAAACGTAAGCAAACCCTTTACACCCACTTGGTTCTTGAAAATAGAAAAATCGTGAAATCGGTTTTTAGATCATTACATCAAATGCCGTAATAACCAATTTTGTATCTCATCGGAACTAAGGGATGGCAAAATTTGTGAAAACATATGCAAACCCTTGGGGATTGAATATCCAAAAATTGAGAAATGGGTTTGTAGGCGATTATATAAAAAGTCTGTGGAAGTGAAAAGCGATCTAATATCTCATCAAACCTAAGAAATATGTCGAACCTTTAAAAAGCATACAACCCCCCTACACCCCTTAGGATTGAATATATAAAAATACTGAAATTGACTTTTTGGCGCTTAGGAAACCTTAGGAAGTAAAAATGAATTCGATATATCATCCTAAGCAATATGTAGGAATCTGTGAAAACATATGCAACCTCCTTACACCCACTTGGAGGTTAAATATCCAAAAATTCTGAAAGGAGTTAATAAATACATTTGAAGACAGAACAAGAAAGTAAAAACCAATTCAATTTCTTATCACTTCTAAAAGAAATGACGGAATTCGTGAAAACGTGTTTAACCCTTTTATGCTCCCTTATAGGTTGAAAAAGGAAAGAACTTAAAAACAAGTTTTAGGCGATTATTACGCAATCACGCAAAAGTGAAAAGTTAGTCGATATAACATATAATCAGACCTGGGTGATATGGCAGAATTCCTGAAAAAGTATACAACCCCCTTTCCACCCCCTTATGGGTCGAATTTCAAAAAATCCTGAAAACACATTCTAGGTATTTATATGAAGAAGCCGTAGAATAAAAATGAACTCAATATTTGGGAAGACCTAATAGATATGATGAAAACCGTGAAAATATTTGCATTCCATTTTCACTGATAATTTTTTTTGCCCCCTTTCCGAACGCCTATTGATATTTGAATTTTTTTTTCTAGTTAATTTACATATACATACCAAGTTTCAACTTTGTAGCATAAGCCGTTCTATAAATAGGAAAAACACCCCCGTGCCATACCACCCCTATCAAAAATTATATTTTTCCAACATGCTGCTAATATAGCTCTATCTAAATATTAAATTTAGATATAAAATTTAGATATAAAAATCTGAACTTTTTCACCCTTCCCACCCTCACCCTCTACACCCACAACTACAAAAATTTTTTCCTGTAAGGAGTCTATTATGCGTACTTCTGGTAAAAATTTTAAGCATCTATCTTACATTGTTCTTGAGATATGAGATGTGTTTTTTTAGAAAAATTCGTATCCCCTCCAATTTCATGCTCCATCTCCACCTTAAAAAATTGTACTTTCAGCAAACTTCATTTGTCAACGTTTATACACAAACCGAATTTTATCTGTCTAGTGCAATTGGTTCGTGAGATATCGAGATCTAAAGTTTTTCTCCCCCCACTCCCGTACGCCACTGACCCCACTCAAAAATTTGATTACAGTCTATTCTCTTAGCATACCTACAGATATTCATTTACTCGTAGTTTTAATTTTGTGACGTTAACGGTTTAGGAGATATGGATTTTAGAATGTGTCGTTCTCGGCTTTTTTGCGTTTCGGACGAATTGTTTTTCCCCCCACTCCCACACCCCTTCACACATATTGACAATTTTTATGCAAATGGGTCCACTATCAAAGCTCTATATAAATTCCAAGTTTCAGCCTCCTAGCATAAGCGGTTGCTGAGATCTAAAAACCAAAATTTTTTTAAAACGCTTCCCCCTCCTCCCCCCTCCTCCCCCCTCCTCCCCCCTCCTCCCCCCTCCTCCCCCCTCCTCCCCCTTCTCCCCCCTCCTCCCCCCTCCTCCCCCCTCCTCCCCCCTCCTCCCCCCTCCTCCCCCCTTACACCCCACCCGTCAGAATTTGGTCACTTCAAGGAGCTTACTCAGTCTATTCATAAAAAAAAATTCAATTTAATATCTCAAACCGTTTGGGAGCTACGAACCTTCAATTGATTTGCGGACGGCGGACGGCGTACGGCGGACAGCCGGACTGACATTTTTTTTGCTACAATTGCAATTTTGAGAGTAGCAATTTTTTTTTTTTATAAATCGATCACAATATTGTATTATGGAAATAATAAAGTAAAAAAGAATTAGGTACTCAAATACGAAAAGGGCTTGGACTAAATTTATATAACTTCGAGAATACTTAAGCTAAAGCAATAATTTATCGCTCTTATGACAGATAATAAAAAAAGCTTTTATGATATTGAAAAAAGAGGCACCTGTTGTTCACGGTCAACAATCAAAGACGAAAGCAATAAAGAAGAGAATTTTTCAAAATATTAAGGTATTTTCCCTTCAGCGGTAAAAAAATAATTAAGTAGAGTTAAAAGTTCGAAAGTTATTGATTTGAACAGAGGGCGTATTCCGAAAACAGACATATATTTTTTAAATCCTGCAAACATATGTTGCTTCTACCTTTATAGCAATGCAAAATTCCAAACTGTATCCTGTACACGGTTTTTCAGATATTATTTTACTTTATTATTTTTTAATAATAAAGTATTTATAATCTGCTAATCAAGGCCTCGAGCTCTTTAAATATATTGCCGATCGAATTGCAAATGACTATACTTTCAGTTTTAACCTCCTAGAGTAGGAGCAACATGAAATATAGAAAGCATAATTATTCTTTTAAAGCCTCTCTCCTAAGATAGGGTGCCACCCAATCTACCTTTGGGGAAAACAGTAAGATCATATCTCGAGTAATGTGACGCCAACGACTTGGGTCCGTTCTTAAGTAAATTACTAAATATTTCCAAAAAAAATACCACAGTATTTTTGTATTTTTTCTATCTATCCAGAATCTTTCGAATAACTACCCTTTCCCGAACATCCTAGTAAATTACCATTGGAAATATCAAAGACTCTTAATCATTTTCTGCCTATTCGAGTTTCGGGCTTACTATACATAAAGCCATGCAACGAGAAACTTATCTAATCCAGTCGACATCAATTCTTCCTTGAATGCTCTACTAATCATTCTGTCTGCAGGCATGTCCTGTATTATTACTTTTTCGTAGCGTATATATCCATTAGAAAAAGTCATTAATCACTGACCATTTCTTGTGTCCGTCTCTACTACCCTGAGCACGCTATACGTGAATCCTAGCTGAGCAATCTGGTTGAGAAGGAAGCGCTGATAGCGCTTTGCTTAATCATTGCTTTTCATCACCATATAATTCAATCGGGCTTCTATGTCCTTAACTTTTCCTCCTTTCTGCTAATATTACGAAATTTATTTTTGGTCCTTTGTAACACGCATCCATGCCAAGCTTCAAGATCGACAAATTAGGACGAGCCTTGTTCCTTGTCTCCAAGGCTTATTTTTTCGTCTATTAGTCGTAACAGCTGTTTGTTTTCTACAGATCTATGACTGCGTTTAGTATGGAATTTTAATTCTTGTAATTAAATTTTTGTTCAAGAACAAATGTTACTGGGACATCTCATTTTGATGAAGGCTCCTGTTAAATTTATGTGGGAGTTTGCAATTAAATCCTGTGTCCCCTTAGAAATTACCCTTTTACGCTATTTGTAAAGAAATGCTCATGAGATGCAAGGAAATCTAATAAACTGAAACGACGATGTGGGGATGGGGTAGATAAAGAGGAATTTGACAAAATTTTTTAAGTTAACAGAAGGGTTTTAATTTTCCTTCGCCAATTTTTGGACTTATCCCGGATTAAACCCTAGAGTATTTGTTCTTCACTACGAGAATATTGTAATAGAATGAAAAGCGAGACAAAAGAAACATGCGTTTGTTTCATTTTTGCTCGGAATTCAATTTATCTCGTTTTTGGTCTCACAGTTATTTGTTTTTGTCAAAATATATAACAGTATTGAATATTAAAGGGTGTTTTACTTTATTATATTAATAATAAAGTATTTTTAGAGGCGGAGAACTTTAAATTGGCAACACTATTTTCTGTGACAGCCGATTTGACAGTTCCAGGTTGTTTTAGGATTAGTTTGGTTTGGCAATTCATCATGAATAGACTCACGTCGGAGCAACGTTTGGAAATTGTTCAAATTTTGATTTTGAAAACCATGGTTCAATTCGAGAAATTTATCGGGCATTACGTGCATTTTATGGTGCTCATAATCGTCCATCAAAGCGATTAATTCGAGAAAGTATGGGTCGTTTTCGCTATACGTTTACTCTAAACGATAATACGCATATCGTAAGACGTCGTACAGTGCGCACACACAAGCAATTGATGGTGTGCAGCGTAGTGTTGATAATGATCCAAATGTGTCAATTCGTCATCGTGCTCAACAATTAAACTTGTGTCCATCCACTTTATGGAAAATTTTGCGTAAAGATCTTGGCTTACGTGCTTACAAGATTCAACTTGTGCAGGATTTGAAGCCATACGATCATCGTTCACGCCGTACATTTGTTGAATCGGCCGAAGGAAGCATTGCTATTGATCCAGAATTTCATTTGAAAATTTGTTCAGTGATGAAGCACACTTTTGGCTAAATGGCTATGTCAATAAGCAGAATTGCTGCATTTGGAGCGATGATAATCCACAAGCCATTGTCGAAAAACCATTACATCCAGAAAAAGTCACCGTTTGGTGCGCTTTATGGGCCGGTGGAATCATTGGTCTTCAAAAATGATAATGGTCAGAACGTTACAGTCAACTGTGAGCGGTACAGAGACATGATTACTAACTTTTTTGTGCCTCAAATGGAAGGCATTAATGTCGTAGACATATGGTTTCAGCAGGATGGTCCCACATGTCATACAGCGAATACAATTAATTTGCTGAAAGAAACATTTGATGATCGATTGTTACCTGGCCTCCTCGTTCGTGCGATTTGACGCCATTCGATTTTTTTTCTCTGGTGATATGTAAAGTTTCGTGTCTATGCCGATAAACCAGAAGCTTTTGAGCACTTGGAAACCAACATTCGACGCGTTATTGCCGAAATACAGCCTGATTTACTACGAATAGCGTGTGAAAATTGGACTTCCAGATTACTCCATGTACGAGCCAGCCGCGGATGCCACATGCCCGAAATCATATTCAAACACTAATGCCATAAAACTATCTTTGAAATAAAGTCAATTTTATGGATATTAAAAACATTTTTCTGTGCTTTATTTTAATTTAAAGTTCTCCGCCTTTAAAAAAACACCCTTTATATATTTAATCCAGCCTTACAGTTTGTAAAGCCTGTATTGCACTGTATGCCACTATGTCAAATATTTGACTACTCTATCTGCTCTACACAAGCTCTTTTTTGACGGAAAAAATTTGATAGAACTTTTCGTCAAATGTTTTTCGACAAATATTTCGCAGTATGTCATACCGTGTAATACAAGCTCAACGCACGACAATCTTATCAATTCTTAGCTGGACAAATATTTCGAAGCCATCAAACTAATAAAACATCGCCAATGCGTTCAACAGGTGATCTGTTGACAATTTTGACTGAGGATATTCATCATTCCATCCACCAATATGGTGGAGTGCAATTGATTGGCCTTATTTCTAAGGCTTTTGGTAGTATGGCATAGTGCACTATTAGTCAAACATGCAAACATCAATCATTTGAGCTATCCGCGTCCTTAGCCTCCCGGATTGAAACTTTCTTGTACAATCGTCAATTGGACTTTGAAGCCATGAACAATTGTTCACAAAAGACTCGCTAGCTGGCAAACATTTGCCATCTAATTTTTCAAAATAATTTTCCTATTTATACACTTGACATCTTTGCATTTTCTCGCTCAAAGAATAGGCTGATCTATGCATCCACCCCTAAATATTAACTCAAGTTCCATGTTAATTCTGAAACACATTACTTTTCAAACGTATAGAACATCTCCCTATATTTTCTACTTTCTTAAGTTTTATTAAGCAACTGTGACTTAGAATTCTTTTCATATCATATTTGTCATCGTCTGTAGCTTAACAAGTTCTACAGACTCACAATTTCTCTTCCAATAATTCCGTAATTAATTGCTGACGGCATGAAATCCTCGACACAAAGTAATTATTTCCGAATTAATCCGCCATTAATATTTATTGTGCTCTCTGATTCCCTACCCAGCACTCTAGTACTTACGTTCTAGAAATTCGTCGTAATTAACTTTGTTCCAATTAATCAGAAATATGTCACCGTCGTCCTTTGCCAACGCTGATGGTGTCTTTGAGTCTTTCTGTCTACTGAGAAGTATAGTGTGTATGGGTTGGTGACAGAACTGCCAAGCGGTAGAAGAATTTAAGGAAATTGCAACAGAGCGTTTCCCTTGAATCCTGATAGTCGTATTTGTCCCCATTTTTATTATTCCGAATCCAGGAAGTAGTACAATTGATACACCGCACATATGCACATACCTCCACAAAATCGTATTAAAATAGTAGCGTATGAAACTAGGTTAGGTGATACACAGAATGTTTGAAAGCATTCATCTGTCAATCATCTGTCAAAGGTAATATTTAAGTAAATGGATAAAGGTTGCTCTAGAATCCTTACGCCACTGCCATATGAAACACACGAATTACGTAATCAGGTCATACTCCAGGACCCGGTTTCGAAATTAGGAGGTTTTTGGAAAGATAATTTTGTCCTTAGAATAGAAATAAAAACAATTGAAATTGAAATTTTTAGCCGATTAAAAAAAATATATAAAGGCCGGGTAGACGTCTATCCCGAAAACTGTTGGAAACTGAAACGAAACTGGAGTTGAATATCCAAAAGTCTTGGAAGAAGTTTTTAGATAAATGTGAAGAAGCTCGGGGAAGTAAAAACCAATTTGATGTCCTATCACTACTAAGAGATTTGACGGAATTCGTGAAAACATGTTCAACCGTTTATACCCTCTTAGGGGTTGAAAAAAGAAAAAACTTGAAAACAAGTTATAGGTGATTAAACAAACCCGTGGAAGTGAAAAGTTATACGATATCTAATCAGAGCTGAGGGATACGGCTGAATTCGTGAAAATGTATACATCCCCTTTACACCACCTTGGGGTCGAATTCCAAAAAAATCCTGTAAACACCTTCTAGGTATTTATATGAAGAATCCGTACAAAAGAAATTAATTCAATATTTGGAAAGACTTAATATAGTAGATATGACGAAAATCGTGAAAATATATGCATTCCCTTTTCACTAATCATTTTTTTTGTCCCCCTTCCGTACGCCAATAGATATTTAAAACTTTTTTTTTCTAAATTACTTTTCCACTAGACCTACATATACTCAACAAGTTTCAACTTTCTAGCATAAGTAGTTCTATAGATTATACTCAATTCTCAAGAACAGTTCAAGATAGATGCTTAGAACTTTAACGGAAAGTAGGCCTAATAGCCAACTAGCAGAAAAAAAAGTTGGAGGAGTGGGTGTATAGGGTGAGGGTGAAGAATGATTAAAAAGAAAAAGTTCTAAATCTCAAATCTTGAAAACTCAAAAAAATATAATTTCTTATTGGGGTGACGGTACGATGGTTATGGCGCTCCAAGTAGTAAAATGCACGGTTTGCTAGCAATTATTGAAAGTGGTAAAATACTATGCGTTTATCTCGTGTATGCATAGTATTGAGTGGTACATTAGTGATACTAACAATATGATGCTATGAAGCATTATATCGATTGCACAATATCGTGCTCACGTCGTTCACTATGTACTGCTGTGTAACATTATACTCCCCCAGGTGAACAAATGAAACCTTGCTATGGAGTGGTTTTTCTACTGCAGTTCTAAACATGATAGTGTAGCGTAATGAAGTACAACTGTCAATTTCTCGGAAATGTCATATATCAACCGAATTTCATAATACGATGCACTACAACATCACGAGAACGGTGTGTAAAATAATTAATGCTTTTCGTGATGGAGTCTCTACAGCCACAAATTAAGTTTTTGCAGTGGTACCATTCATTCTTGAAATCTTCAAGGAAGTTCTCATACTAAGCGATTCGTGGGGAATCTTTATCTTGTTCGTTCCATGAATTTCATCCTTTATTTATTAATCTTTTGGATATTAGCATTTTCACAGATAGCCAAGCGGCAATAAAATCTTTGGAATCGGCTTCGACAACATCAAAGGTCGCCGTAGAATGTCGATCATCTCTTAAGTAGATGGCAGTTCAATATTTTTCTGTGCTGGGTACCAGGACATAGAGATATTCCAGGGAACTGTATGGCTGACGAACCGCTCGTCGCGGTACCACTCTTCAGATTATGCCGGAACATTGGAATTTGGATGTGCCTCTCTCTACATGTAAACTGCTACTGGGATTGGACTCAGTTGAGAAAACCAACTCAAGATGGGCAGACGGTATTACATGTCACACTACGAGACAAATCTGGCCGAAGCTGGATCCAAAACGGTCTAAAAGGCTGACTTTGCTCAAAAGGATGAATATCAGCACCACAGTCTGTGTCCTGACTGGACACTGTCTTATAGGTCGGCATGTTAAAAGACTAGTAGTCTGGGTGGCTTAGTGGCTAGAGCACTTGCCTTCGGCGCACCTTGTACCAGGTTCGAATCTGCGTGGCGACAAGTAATTTTCGAGAATTGGATTGGGTGCCGGACTACCAGTTCACTCAGCTGTAAATGAGTACCTGTTAAAATCGGGGTAATAATGACGGACGAGCGTGCGGCTGACCACTTCACGTCCTAGTGTTCCGTTGGTCTAGTAATAAAGTAACTCTAGCATTATCTCATTCAGGCAGCTTCCGTTGAAGCTGCCTGAATGAGGAGGAGGAGGAGACAGTCCTTCATCTTCTCTGTACCTGGTCTAAGTGTGTCCGTTTTCTCACGGGCAGCCACGTATACCTACCTACCTTATTAATCTTTCGCTATACTTCCTTAGAGGCTGACTCCAAATTCCGGAACGCATATCGATCGCACTACAATGGAGTGGATCCTAAAGTTCTAATCTTCACATTTTCGACGCTATACTCTAGTAACAATGGCAGGAGCCCAACTCCGTCACACAGCACCAGTTCGCAAACTTTTAATCAGTTCGCCTTATATTCTGATTCGGGACTGCCAAACTTGAGTCCTTTTGTGTTGACGGGTTCGCTGGGATCCTAGGATATTATATACATTTATATATTTCGATAAGTTCTCTCAACGGTTTCCAGAGAATCCAGTGCACGTCGATGTTAAAAGCCTACAAAAAGGAGTTATTCAGTCGCTACCTTAAATCAAAAATGTACACATTTTGAAAATTTTACAGAAGGACAAAAATGCTTAAACATTGTTTATTTTGTTCGAGTCGGTGATTCAATGTATTACTTTCTACGAGTCATTTTTTACCAAACCTCCGCATTTTCAATCAAATCAGTTATTACATTTCCATAATTTGTTTTGTTCACTTTGATCTTTGTTCTACAGTAGAAAATAAATCTAGTTCTGTATTTTTGCTCCTTTTCTCCACGTAAGCGCATCAACATTAATCTTTTTCGGCGGTAATCAGCTCAAACATTTCCGCAAAATTTAAATACTGTTTGCATGTTTTCAGCATTTGCTATTATACTATTCCGCGGCTTCTCGGTAATTCATACATTCCTGACACCATTCAACCCTGTTTAGAAACCCCTCACTCGCAAAAAAGAACCCTGCACTTATCCAAAAAATGCTCTAGTCATAGCAAAGAATTGGCTAGGTGACGAACAGTAGTCTGTTAGAAAATCCCAGGGAATTACACCCCATTTGCATCCCCTAGCATCACACATCGCACTAATACGTTTTTGTTTAAGTTGTTCGTACCAAGGAGCGTTTGAAATTTAAGCAAAAGAGTGCAGCTTTGCATAACGGCAGGAAAAGTTTATTGTAAACGTTTTGTAATTATTCACGAAATTGCCTGATGGGAACAAAAAACATAATTAATGAGAAATGGGAACAGCAGAACCATCAAGGTTGCAACGCTCTGGTGCAGTTTGCACTTTTTTGCATTTTTATCGAATTTTACCTGGTTTGTGTACCTACAGTTTCAAATAGAAAAAAAATGTGAATTAGAGCACCAGTGCCACTCAGGGGTTTTTACTTGCAGATTTTATGTAGATTTAAGTGAGAAGATTCGGATTAAAAACAAAGTTTGAAAATCTCCAACGTCATATTTTGCTATCTGGGAACATGACTGAAATGTTTTCACGTGCGAAAATAAATAAAGGTAGAAAAACTTCAAGTTCTAGTCATCCAGCTATATTTGGATTGGTACCATATATGTTCATTTTTTTAATGGAGGCAATCATGATATGGAGGACGCTCAATTCAAGCAGACTGCTCGCCGGCAACTAGAGAAGGACCCATGCCACTTCAAAAATTGCATAAACCAACAATGTTAGCGAGGAAAATCTAATCAACATTAAAAATCTGATAGATTCATGGCTGAAAGCTCTGAGGGATTTCAATTAAATTAATAGGTATTACGTCCAAAATAAATTTACAACCGACTTTAATTAAGGTCGATGTTCTCTAGCATTGAAAATGTGCGAAATGCAGGTGAGCGTTTCCTGCCTGCCATAGCTGATTCAATAACGAACTCACTCAAGGACCGACAAGGCATATTAATGGATGGGGCTCCAAGTAAAGCCCCGTTTTCATGGATATATTACTACTTTATTATTTTAATATAAAAAGCAAATTTAATTCCCCAAAAACATTTTTTTATGCACGTTTCAAGACTAGTAAGCCACAAAGACGCAAAACAAAAATTTCAGTCCGTCTGTCCGCCGTCCAGAAATCGTTTGAAAGGCTCGTAACTCCGAAATCCTTTGATGTATTAAGTATCAATTTTTTCAGTGCGTAGACTAAGTGGACCCTTTTTAGTGGTGACTTTGAATGGAGGTGGGGGCAGCGTTTTAGATGGATAATTTTGGTTTCAATGTCCCCGGAACCGCATATGCTAGGAGACTTATACATAGTTTCTATAGTGAACCAATAGTGAACCAATTTGAAAAAAATAGTCGATATGGGTGAAGGGGTGTGAAAGTGGGGGGAAAACAGTGGGTCCGAAACCCTCGAAACCTGGGATCGAAAGATTTGTAAATTCATATCTCCTAAACGGCACATACCATAGTGCTGTAACTGCGCAAGTGGTTCCTGAGATATGGAAACCAAAGTTGTTCGTCAAATCCAAGGGTTTAATGTCGAAAAATACTTAATTCGGGTTATTCCTTATAATATTTAAAGCCTTTAGAAGTGAAAGTGAATTCAATAACTCATACCACGTCTGTCTGTTCGTACGCACGATAACACAAGAACGTCTTGACCAAGGATCTTGAAATTTTGAATCTGAATGTTTGGTCAAATTTGTAAGGCTAAGTTCGTTAACGGGCATAATCGTCTACTGCTTCGGGTAGCTGCCAACTGCCATACAAAGTAGAGATGAGCAAAGCACTTCCTTTCAGAGAAGTACTTCACTTCGAGTCACTTACTTTAAGGAACGAGTTCAGTGAAGGACTTTTATGGAACTCTTCGTTCCATCGTTCCTTCGTTTTCGTTTCTTCGTTCGATCGTTCAGTGGTCACTAGTCGTAGTTGGAAGACAGTAGATCTAGCAGAAGATGAAGAGCAAAAAAAAGGTTACTTTTATTGCAAAAACAAAAAAAGGTCAGTAGATCAGTAGAAGATGAGCAAAAAAAAAGTCAGTAGATCTAGTAGATGAGAAAAAAAAAAGGTCTGAGAAGGACAAAACGAGAAGATTTTGTTGGTCGTCTGCCTAGCTTGTTAGTCTCTATTTTTCTTTCATGAGTATATCGTTTTTAATTTGTTTGTCACGTGTTCAATGGAACTGCAGTTCACCAAAAGGAGTGAGTCACTTCACTCACTCACTTCAATGAAGTGTTCTTTTGGAACAGTTCACTCGTGAACGACCCATCTCTAATACAAAGGTCCTTAAAACACATGTTCAAGAATATTGGTTAAAAACTTTGAAACTCCTTAAGCTACGACCTTGATATTTTGTATACGTTAGTTTTCCAATAGTTGCAGTTAAATTAATGAAAATGAAAAAATTCCCATAAGTCCTTCGAGTAGCTTTCATACAAAAATCCTTTAAAAATATCGTTACACAATTTACGGAACTCACTGTAACTGAAGAAATCGTTTCGCCACGAAGTTGAAATTTTGTACAAATTAGTTTTTAAAGAAAATTAAGTTCGAGTTCATTAGTCAGTTTAATTCCTTTACAACTTCGGATAGCGCCCATACAAAATGTCCTTAAAAAAATGCTCAAGAATATTGCCCGATAACTTCAGAACAGTTTAAGCTACGACTTTAAAGTTTTGAATGTTTTGATTTTTCTATAGTTGTCTAAATGTATGATTATGTAGAAAATCCTTTTAGTAATTTTTGTTGTATCAAGAGTGCCTTGCATTTCAAAATGCTCGATACGCGATTACAAGTGAACACGAGTCTCAGTTTCAGTTCAACTGCAAATATGAGTTAACCGAATGAGCAATATTGTGAAATTACAAAATTTTTCACGAGTTCGATTGTTTTCTCCGTAATGACAAAACAAATTTACGTCCCGAACACGAATGAGTAATATTGTGCAACACATGACTCCACCGCGTATCGTATCTTTCCTTTGATGTGACGGCAAAAAACCGCCTCTTTCTTTGTATCACATTTATATACAGAACGGAGATACGTTTGTCGTATCCACTGATACGCAACGAGAATACGATACGAAGAAATGCAGCAAATGGATACCGGCCTTTAGGGATTCATCCAATCTACTCACAAAAAAAATCACTAAATATCTCAAGGGGTTTGTGAGCTACGCGCCTTCAAACGCTTTTTGGATTTAATAGTCCTAAAACGTGAAACCACAAAATTTCAATCAAATTTTTTTAGTATATCATGAGTTGTTTCGAGATTATTAGATTTCTTAGAAAATTAATATTGTTCTTAAAATAAAAATATTTAATATTGAGATTTTTAGCTGATTAAACATTGAAAAAGTATGTGTAGACTATTCAAATTTATCGAATATCGAATATTATTTACACTAAAAGCCCATAGAAGTAAAAACGAATTTGCTGCCTTATCAGACTTAGAGATATGACGAATTGTTAAAACGTATACAAAGCCATTACTTCCACTTGGGGTTTGAATTTTGAAAAAATTGTAAAACAGGTTTTTAGACGATTTCATAAGAAGCAACTTGATATCTCATGAGACACGAGGGATTTTGTAAAATTTGTGAAAACGTAAGCAAACCCTTTACACCCCCTTGGTTCTTGAAATTCGAAAAATCGAAAAATTGGTTTAACATCAAATGCCGTAATTACCAATTTTATATCTCATCAGAACTAGGGGATGGCAAAAATTGTGGAAACATATGCAAACCCTTGGGGGTTGAATATCGAAAAATTGAGAAATAGGTTTGTAGTCGATTATATAAAAGTTTGTGGAAGTGAAAAGCGATACAATATTTCATCAAACCCAAGAAATATGTCGAAGCTTTGAAAAGCATATAACCCCCTTACACCCCTTAGGATTGAATATCTAAGAATACTGAAATTGACTTTTTGGCGGTTATATAATAGGAAATAAAAATGAATTCGATATATCATCAGATCTAAGCAATATGACGGAATTCGTGAAAACGTGTTCAACCTCCTTATACCCACTTGGGGGTTGAATATCCAAAAATCCTGAAAGGAGTTAATAAATAAATATGAAGACAGCACGAAAAAGTAAAACCCAATTAAATTTCTTATCATTTTTAAAAGCTATGACGAAATTCGTGAAAACGTGTTTAACCCTTTTATACCCTCTTAGGGGCTGAAAAAGGAAAAAACTAAAAAACAGGTTTTAGGCGATTATTACGCAAGCCCGTGAAAGTGAAAAGATATTTGATATCTGATGAACCCCCTTTACATCCGCTTACGGGTCGAATTTCAAAAATTCCTGAAAACACATTCTAGATATTTATATGAAGAAGCCGTAGAATAAAAATGAATTCAATATTTGCGAAGAGCTAATAGATATGACGAAAATCGTGAAAATATATGCATTCCCTTTTCACTAATCATTTTTTTCGGCCCCCTCCCGAACGCCAATGGATATTTAAAATTTTTTTTTATTTAAATTACTTTTCTAGTTGATTTACATACACATACCTAGTTTCAACTTTGTAGCATAATCCGTTCTATAGATATAAGAAACACCCCCACCCCCGTACCATACTACCGCTATAAACAATTATATTTTTTTAACATGGTACTACTATAGCTCTATCTAAATATCAAGTTTCAGCTTTATATCATTATAGGTTCTCAAAACATAAAAATCGGAACCTTTTCTTTTTCACTTCCCCCACGCTCACCCTCTACACCCCCACCACCAAACTTTTTTGTCTCTGCTAGGGGTCTATTAGGTCTACTTCTGGTAAAAATTCTAAGTATTTATCTTACACTGTTCTTGAGATATGGGACGTCATTCTTATCGAAATTCTTATCCACTCCACTTCTATGCTCCACCTTCCTCTTAAAAAATTTTACTTTCATCAAACTTTATTTGTCAACCTTAATACAGAAACCGAATTTTATTTTTCTAGTGCAATTGGTTCGGGAGATATCGTAATCTAAAGTTTTTCAGCCCCCACCCCCGCACGCCACTCCACCCAGTCAAAAATTTGTTTCCAATCTATTCTCCAAGTATACCTACAGATGTTCATTAAGTTTTAATTTTGTGACATTAACCGTTTAGGAGATATGGATTTTAGAATTTCTCAATCTCGACTTTCGAGCGTCTCGGACGCATTATTTTTCCCCCCAACTCCTTCACCCCTTCACCCATATCGGCAATTTTTTTGGAAATGAGTCCACTATTGAAGCTCTATATAAATTCCAAGTTTCAGCTTCGTAGCATAAGCGGTTGCTGAGATCTAGAAACCAAAATTTTCCGTCTAAAACGCCTCTCCACCTCCCCCCTCACACCCCCACCCCACAGAATTTGGTCACTTCAGGGAGCCTCCCCACTCTACCCACGAAAAAAAAATCAACTATAGAGCTCAAAGGATTTGGGAGCTACGAGCCTTCAAACGATTTTGCTTACAGCGGTCGACGTATGGCGTACGGCGGACAGACGGACTGAAATTTTTTTTTCCTTTTTTCGTGTCTAGTAGTCATGAAACGTAAAAAAAATTTTTTACATGGTAGTACATTTTTTTTTAAAAATCGATCACAATACTGTATTATTGAAATAATAAAGTAATAAAGAAGAAAAAATTTGTCGAATAGTGACACTTTTGCCCCATGTTATTATTTATTATTTATTACTTAAAACTGGTAGAGCCTAAAGAAGCCTCACTACTTCTCGAACTACGACCTATGAGGTCTTTTGTTCCTGGCTCTTAACCACTCCCTAGGCCATATCGATTCCTTTGAGAAAGGAGATGATTTTACTCAGGGGAGTCTTCGACAGGTCTTCACAGGTGAGAGTAAATCCACCGAGAATCTGCCTTCTTGATCTGGCCACTGCATCACAATCACACAGAATGTGTGCCGTGGTTTCAGATGTGATATCACAGAATCGACATGTATCTAGTGATACTTTACCGATGATCTTAAGGTGATAATTAAGGAAATAATGTCCGGAAAAATATCCCATTATGACCCGTGCGTTATACCTGCTTAAGGAAAGGAATTCCGACGCTCTCCTTCTTGAGAAGGTCGGGAATTTCTTTGACTGTCTAAGTCCTGAAAGTGAGTTCCAATAATCTTCCACCTGAAGATTTATCCACTTAAAAATACCATCCTTAATGAAGCCTTTACCTACTCCACAGAATGGTTCCGGGCCAATCATTGGTGAGTTGGCTCCCCGCTTAGCTAGCTGGTCAGCCGATTCATTACCCGGAATACCCTCATGTCCTGGCACCCACATCAGGGTTAGACTATTATGATGTGCCAGCTCTTTAAGAAGAGTATGACAGTCCCACACAAGCCTAGAACGGAAACAATAAGATATGTTATTAACTAGAAGCCCAAAATTCTATTCTCGAGAATGTTAGGCTCCTTGAACGGAAACATCAAAAGATCTCTTTTTTAGGATTTTTTGTTCAATTCATTCTCTCAAAATCTCCGAGCAATCTAAAAGTAATAAACTAAAAGTGGTCTTATAATTTAAAACTTTATTTATGGCCTTACAATAAGAAACATACAAAGCAACTACTTTCATGGATCCGAATGGGGAAAAGGATAAAAGGCACTGTAATCCTTCACAAAAATCTGCAAATAAAAACATAATAAATTTCGATACGATCTATTATCCAAGCTTCCAATTAGACAGATAAGTCGATACAATAAATACTTACACCATCTTCCATAACGACCGAGCTCATTTCACCGTAGTTTCTTCCTTCCATAATAAAAACTGTTTCCTTTTCTAAGCCAGGGGATTTCCCGTAATAGTAAACTGTCCTTGGGACAGATAGAGTACAAGGGACCATATAAAAATCCTGAATCTTCACACATCGCCGAACACTTCCTTTTTCGTGTGAAAAATTCCGTTTATCCGAATATCTGAAAGACATTTCTGCTATTTTCTCAGTTTTCCTTCTGCATCCGTACGATTGAGCTAAATTGGAACTGGAATTGCACTGTTTACTCGTTTTTTTCCGTAGAATTTCCGGTCCGATCTTCCTATTTCTTGTGAACGAAGACACGATGGATAAGCTCCACATGACTCTTTCGGCAAGAAAATTTCGTATACAAAGAAAAGCTGAATGTTCCTTATTTGATCGTACAGTCAGTTTACGTTTCTTTCTGTACAATGGCCAAGGCAATAATGGACCTAGTTGTTCAGGATGCCGTTACGGGGGTACTACGAAAAAGAGCATTCCTCTCAAGGAACGGCAAAAGTAATGGACATAAAGAAAATCGAGACGCAGTATAGTGGTGTCCTACTACTGCTTGCACATCCTGTTCGAAACCTTATACCAGTTTTGTTCATCTTGGGTGCAATGGAAGCGAATAGATTCCGGTTTAACAGGGAAACTTTTCACAACAGAGAGCCCAACCGGCAAGCTAGTTTCTAACAATTTTAATATGGACAAATAAAATACAGAAATTGAAAATAGTAGCGCGAAGTTTCTCCAGTGGATGTTAGTGCAACGCAAAAGGATATGGATGTAACTATGTATGTTAAATTGTAGTTAATAGATGCGGTCTATCTGCAATATACTCCAGCCCACAACATTGATTTGATGTGATCCAACCAGCCTTAAATTCAAAGCAGTGATTGGTCCCAGTAGGGTAGCTCATGTTCCTCCGACACCGGAAAAGAACTCAAAAATTCTTCAAAAAGTCCTACATTATTGTTTGGGCATAACAATAGGATTTCGTGATTTCGGCCACGCTGAATAAGAAATAATAACATTTTTTTCACTCACCCAACTCAATTTCCATTTACATTAACATCGGGTTTCAATACAACTCGTTTCGAATCCTTAATTTCTATAAATGTACCAATTCAGCTTGTCACCGCCATAATATTGTATGCATGGTGAATTTAACCATAGAAAATCCTACAGAACGTTCGAATAAGGACAACGTACCATACAATTTTACCTTTTCCATTACAACATTACAAAAGTACCTCAGTCTACTTTTGTGAACTCCTTCAAAAAATTGCTGAAAGACGGCCACATTTGGTGGTTTAACATCAGGGATTCGTATTAAGGATATACAGCAATAGCTACACATTTCCGTAAGGTCGTGATCGACTTGAAACTCTTCGGCACGTTTCGATTCGGGAATTTCGTGAAAGGAAACGGAAACGGCTTGATGATGACACAATTTTCGAATTATATTTGTGGACAAAAATTACAGAATTTTCCGACATATTTGTTAGAGTTTCGACAGCAGATTTCATGTCAGGCAATATTTGATCCCTTTTCAGCCACCACAAGCATAGGGATACGTGATTTTGAGAGTAGTTGCCCATAAGGTTCCATCCCCCTAGGGAGCCGGGAAAGACGTGATGATGAAGCACTACTATATCATGACTTATGTATGTACGACGGACGACACAAGCTAACAAATTATCTCTGCCTTCGGCGGTTATTTTAGCAGTAACTTAACCAGATGTGTCGCTAATTAATTGCAGTAGAGGAATATAATAAACAACCAGGCAATGTAATTAACTAATTAGTCACGTAATTCACTATTCAGTTTCATAACGACCACGAAGAAAACGGGCGAATTAGGCTCGAGGGTTGAGAAAGTTTTTCGCAAGCAAAGAAATATTCCGGTTTCTAGTCGAGATACAAGTTCGACGAATTTTGAGGTTTTGATCTGTAGTAAAAGGAATTAAGGTTCTGAACCATTATTTTTGGCGTTGTGTGCAAAAGGTTTGTGTAGAAAGTATAGCAACAATCAAGGCACAAATAATAGAAGAAAGCGGGGCACAATAGTCTATTGGTTCCATCCTTTCTCTTTCCAGCATTTACTTGCCACTTGACGAGCCATCCCGGCATATTAAGAGAACGGCTTTGATTCAAGACAGGACTGTAATAATTCCATAAGCAGGAGCTTCAATTGGAAATCAGAGGATTGTTCCAGCAGGGATGGTGGTGCTAATAAGTGAGGAAGGATCAATTGGGCTATAGGTACTTTTCAGAACCACCAGGACCAGACGACAACAGGCCAATCAGAGCCTCTATGGCAATTCGTAGTTGGTTGAGAACTATTTACAGGAGCTGCCTGTTGGTGGAGTACGTCCCATATGCTTGGCGGGAGGCGCGTGTCGCCCAAAAGCTGGCAGACCCAGTCAAACGACGGCAAAGCACTTTCGACCCATCAGTCTATAGTCCTTTGTGCTCAAGGTACTGGGAAGGCTTGTGGAAACTTACATATGAGTCTTTGTGGGAACAAGATGATGTCTGGTGCACAGGTGAGAGGGAAATCCTGTTGACACATCCCTACTCGAGGTAGTGGGGTCTATAGAATATAGTTTGGATTGTAAGGAATTTGCATTAGTGGCATTCCTGGACATCGAGGGGGCTGTCAACAATGTGACAGTGGAAGCAGTTAGGAAAGCGTTGTATACCAGAATCCTGAGTGCAAATATGGGGAAAAAAAAAGGTTATAAGGCAGGCCTCGAGATGTACATCTCAGGGGGAAGTGATCCCCCCTTCTTTGACTCATCGTTGTAAACGGGGTTCTCCTGGAAATTGAAAAACAAGGGATTAAGCTCGTGGCATACGCAGACGACGTTGTGGTACTCGTCAAGGGTAAATTTCTGGATACTCTGACAATCATTTTGGAATCAGCACTCCGTACACTTAGCCAGTGAGCTGGGCGATGCGGGTTGGGGGGTGAACACTTCTAAAACTGAATTGGTGCTATTCACAAGGAGGCAGAGGATTCGGGCGTGTAGGCTGCCTTGAAGGCGTGGAGCTTGGATAATCGGAACAAGCCAAATATCTGGGTCTAATTCTGGATAGGAAGCATAGCTGGAAATTTATTCAGGAACGTATTAGAAAGGCATAAAACGCGCTTGTTGGGGTCTCAAACACTGGTTGTATACGGCAGTTGCGAGATCTATTCTGACTTATGGGGGAGTGGTGTGGTGGAAAACCATCGACAAAAAGTACAATCTGAGGGAACTATGTGGTGTGGAATGGACTGCTTGTGTAATGATCACAGTAGCCCTCCGTACAACACCTACTTCTCCGTTGGAGGCGTTAATGCATATATTGCCATTGGATATCTATGTGAAACAGGTTGCAGTAAATACAGTAGTTAGGCTATCGAGCTGTGACCTCTTCAGGCAGAGCTCTAAAGTCCGGCCTATATTAGCAAAGACTACTTGATCTGAGGGATAAATTTTGTGACGCCGTACGGAATTGTGTATCCAAGTAGAGTGGACTGGGTGAACAGTAGGGTAATACGTGAGGGCGAAATCTCCGTATATACGGATGGATCGAGAATGTAATACGCCACCGGAACAGGCGTCTTCTCTGAGCAGCTGAGTGTAGGGAAGTCATTCAAGTTAACAGATGCATGCAGTGTTTTCTAACCGGAGATTCTGGCTGTGCTGCAGGCAGTGAACATCCTGTTAATGGGAGCGATATGCAGTCAGGATATCTCTCTCTACATTGATAGGTTGGCGGCCGTAAAGATGTTGGAGTCGGTCACTATTAAATCACGGCTAGTAAAGTGTTGTCGAGAAGTGCTGAAGGTACTTTGTAGTCAGAACAGAGTACTGATTTGATGGGTTTCGGGACATAGTATTATAATATACTTGGGAACGCAAAGGCGGAGGAGCTGGCGAGAGCGTGATCGGCATCAAACGGTTGGGTTGAGGAGGATGTTAGTCCACCGATATGCGGCATCAAAGCCGTAATTGGTGAACGTTCTAAATTTTCACGCCGACGTACCCGGGTCATAAAATTGGGATAAAATTCTCAATCGGTCGTGAGAGACCGAGAAAAGCTGCCTTCGACTCGACTGGCGCTGACGTTGTGCGCTATCTAAAGTCTAGCCCACCCTACCTAAGCCATACTTAATCTCGACAATTTAAAACTATATGGCTCCTAGAGAGAGGAATAAGGGGGATAGAAGCTCTCTAGATGAGAGGATCCATCTTAATGGCACCTATTTTCATCATCATCAATGGCGCGACAGCTCAAATCGGGCCACCCTGAGGGTGGGTTTATGAGGAGGGAGGAGGAGGATGCGTTTTCCGAAAAGCAAAAAAGCCGATATCGACACATTCTAAAATCCATATCTCCTAAACGGGTAATGTCACAAAATGGAAACTTAATGAATATATTTAGGTATACTAGGAGAATAGATCGGAAACAAATTAGGGTGAAAAAGAAAAAGTTCAAACTTTTATATGCTGAAAAAATATAATTTTTTATAGGGGTAGTATGGTACGGTGGTGGGGGATGTTCTTTCCTATCTATAGAACGGCTTATGCTACAAAGTTGAAACTTGGTACGTATATGTAAATTAACTAGGAAAGTAATTTAGATAAAACAAAATTTCAAATATTCATTGGTGTTCGGAAGGTGGCGAAAAAATATATCAGTGAAAATGGAATGCATATATTTTTACGATTTTCGTCATATCTATTAGGTCTTCCCAAATATTTAATTCATTTTTATTCTACGGCTTCTTCATATAATTATCTAGAAAGTGTTTTAAAGATTTTTTGAAATTCGACCCTTACGGGGGTGTAAACGGGTTGTATACTTTTTCACGAATTCTGCCATATCACCCAGGTCTGATCAAATATCGAATATCTTTTCACTTTCAAGGGCTTACGTAATAATCGCCTAAAACCTATTTTTAAGGTTTTTTTATTTTTTCAACCCCTAAGATTGTATAAAAGGGTTCAACAAGTTTTCACGAATTTCGTCATATCCTTTAGAAGTGATAAGTAATTGAATTGGTTTTTACTTTCTCGTGCTGTCTTCATATTTATTTAAAAACTCCTTTCAGGATTTTTGGATATTCAACCCCCAATTTGGTGCAAGGAGGTTGCATATGTTTTCACAGATTCCTACATATTGCTTGGATCTGATGATACATCGAATTAATTTTTACTTCCTAAGGTTTCCCATATAAGAGCCCAAAAGCCAATTTCTGTATTATTAGATATTCGATCCTAAGGGGTGTAAAGGGGTTGTATGCTTTTCAAAACTTCGACATATTTCTTAGGATTGATGAGATATTAGATCGCTTTTCACTTCCACAGACTTTTTATATAATCGCCTACAAACCCATTTCTCAATTTTTGGATATTCAACCCCCAAGGGTTTGTATATGTTTTCACAATTTTTCCATCCCTTAGTTCTGATGAGATATAAAATTGGTTATTACGGCATTTGATGTAATGACCTAAAAACCTATTTCACGATTTTTCTATTTCCAAAAACCAAGGGGGTGTGAAGAGTTTGCTTACGTTTTCACAAATTTTTCAAAATCACTCGTGTCTCATAAGATATCAAGTTGCTTCTTTTGAAATCGTCTAAAAACCTGTTTCACAATTTTTTCGAAATTCAAACCCCAAGTGGAAGTAATGGGTTTGTATGCGTTTTAACAATTCGTCATATCTCATAATTCTGATAAGGTAGGAAATTCGTTTTTACTTCTATGGGCTGTAAGTGTACATAATACGCCGAAATTCGATTAGTCTACCATCTTTTTTATCCAATGTTTAATCGGATATTTTAAATATTTTTTTGTAATCACTAACTTTCCAGGAAACCTCGAAAACTGATGATATACTCCGACTTTGACCGCTCCCGAACTTTGACCCGAAAATGCTTAAATCGGTTTTTTCCCCGACTACGTTTAAAGCTTATACATAGAAGTGAAAGTGAACTCCAAATTTCAATATGCCTAAGAAATATATCAGAATTCGTGAATATGTACACAAGCACTTTACACCCCCTGAGGGGTTGGATATCGAAAAATTTTTAAGAAGGTTTCTAGGCGCTTATATAAATAGCCCGCAGAAGTAAAATTGCTTTGATAGCTCGACATGTCTAAAAGTTTTAACGAAGTTTGTGAAAATGTGGATTCACGGATATTGTTTTTACTCAACCTTTGAACGCCAATAAAAATCTGAACTTTTTTTTGCTTTAATTACTCTAATAGTACATCTACATATACGTACTAAGTTTCAACTTTCTAGCATAAGCCGTTTCTGAGATATAAAAAACCAACCCTCTCTCCCGTACCTTGATACCCCTATCAAAAATTTTATATTTCTAGAATGTCTCCATAGTGGCTCTATATAATCCTAAATTGTTAGCTTTCTATTCATTATGGTTTTCGAGAAATAAAAATCAGAATGTTTTCCTTTCTACCCCCTTTCACCATCACCACCAACATCAACACATTCAACATTTTTTTCCCTACTAGAGGTCTACCCACTGTGGTGGTGCAGTTTACATTTGTTTGGTTGGTTTTAATATTAGAAATTCTCTATAACTTTGATCAGTAAAGTATTGAGAGTACTTGATTTCTATATTATTGAATAGAGATCAAGTACTCGGACGTTTTGATAAAAATAAAAAAATTAAATATGGAATACGAAAAAGTCAGTTCATAAAAATCCTTTGAACGAATAAGTTAAAATTTAATTTGCAAATAATAACATCGAATGTTTTAATAATTAATTTAACCAAAAATAATATTAACGAAATGTATAACTAATAATATATGTAAATATAATAAAACTAAACAGATCTTTATTACGATTATGTTTGATCATATTTAACCAAGATCTAACTAATTAAAACTAATATTAAATAGATACAATAATTTGTTGGAAGATGTTTAGTTAAATAAAAAAGTATTTTATTAATAAATCTAAACAACTCCAGTAAAATTTTCAAGATCATATCTGATACGGTTTCTGAGATATAAAAATTATATTTTTTTCACTTCCGTGCTCCTCTTCTGATCCCATATATAGAAACTAAATTTTATCTTCCTGGTGTAATTGGTTCGGAAGATATTGTAATCCGAAGTTATTCACCAACCACCCTCACACCCCAACACCCCCCTTAAAAATATTAGCCCTTGTCTAATCTTGAAGTATCCCTAAGGACAACAACAAAGTTTCAATCTTCTGTCATCAATTGTTCAGGAGATATCGATTTTAGAATGTTTCAATCCCGGCTTTCAAGCGTTTCAGACTCATTGTTTCCCCCCCCCCCCCACTTCCACACCCTTTTATCCCTATCGATCATTTTTTTGCAAATGAGTCCACTATCATAAGTTTCAGCCTCCTAGCACAAGTGGTTCCTGAGATCTAGAAACCAAAATTTTTCGTCTAAAACGCTCCCCTCTCCTCTTCCTTCGTACTCCCACCCACGGAAAATATACCAGTCGTAGCGGTTCACCCAATCTATCCACCATAAAAATTTCATGTTAATATCTCAACGGTTTTGGGAACTACGCGCCTTCAAATGATTTTGCGTACGGCGTACGGCGTATACGGCGGACAGACGGAAATTTTTTTTTTTTTTAACTTTTTTGGGGTTTACTAGTTCTAAAACGTGAAAATACAGAATTTCAGGTTAGAAATTTTTTTTTAAATTTCAGGTCGATCACAATACTTTTTTATTAAAAAATAATAAAGTAAAATTCGCATCCCCTCCACTTTCATGCTCCACCGCCTCATTACGAATTTTTACTTCCAGTAGACTTCGTTTGTCAACCTTTATACACAAACCGAATTTCATTTGTCTAGTGCAATTCGTTCGTAAGATATTGTAATCTAAAGTTTTTCACTCCCCACGCCCGTACGTCACTGCCCCAACTTAAAAATTTGTTTCCCATCTATTCTCCTAGTATACCTACAGATATTCATTAAGTTTCAATTTTGTGGCGGTAACCTTTTAGGAGATATGGATTTTAAAATGTGATCTCGGCTTTTTTGCGTTTCGGACGTATTATTTTTCCCTCCACTCCCACACCCCATTACCCATATCAGCAATTTTCTTCCCAAATGGGTCCACTATCGAAGCTCCATATAAATTTCAAGTTTCAGCCTTCTAACATAAGCAGTTACTGAGATCTAGAAACCAAAATTTTCCGTCTAAAACGCTTCCCCCATCTCCCCCCTCACACAGCCTCACCACAAAAAGTGCTAACTTCAAGGATCAAGGGGCCTACCCAGTCTATTAAGAAAAAAAATTCAATTTAATAGCTCATAGGGTTTGGGAGCTATAAGCAAAGACTCTATAACAAGACAGTACATTACGCAGTATTATTCTTATAAAAATTTGACCTTGGTTTCTTTATTTAATGAGATGAGGGAAGTAGATAGCAATAGCAGGATGTATGATTAAAGAAGAGATAAAAACTGATAACGAGTCGCATTCACCATTTCAATGACATCCTCACAGAACGTATATAAAAAAAATTACATCAAATCAACTCATGCAGACACAGATCAGCTGGGCTTCTGTAATTTCATTTCTCATATTGTTCCTATAAATTTGTATGCTGAAACACTTGAGAATAAAACAGCAACAAATAATGCGTTGTTACGTGCATTGTGAAAAACGATGCACACAGATGCGAATGTGTAATCATTCATTTTTGCATAATAGCGTACTCTTTTCTTCGCATGTGAACTTTCATAAGAATATGGAATTGGAATTGTTCAATCGGATTTCTTTGTTCCGCTTATACAAGGGTTTTTTTTGGTTTTTTACACAAAAAATGCATGTGTATTAAGTGTCCAGTCTTCTTATGGATAGTCTTTGCTATAAGCCCTCATACGATTTTGCGTACGGCGGACGGCGCACAGACGCACTGAAATTTTTGCTTATTAGTCATGAAACGTGGGAAAAAAAAAACTTTCCAGGTAGCAAATTTTTTTTTTAAAAATCGATAACAATATTTTATTATTAAAATAATAAAGTAAAATGTGCCAAGAACAGATTGGGAGCATCATCTCTGCCCTTGATACTCCAAACAGGTGCTAATAACGCCTAGAGGTTAATCCAGGGCTGGACATCAGTCATCCGCAATATAAGCACCATTTAAAAACATCCAAACGTTCTAACGTACTCGAATATCATTAGCATATTTTTGTAGACGAATTTTATTTATATTTTCAATTTCAGTTTCTTTTCGTTCGTTCCTCCGCTCTCATAATAAACAAAATTCCGTATTTTTATTATTACTTTTTTGTATTATGCGTTTGGTTTATTAATAGACGGCGTTTTGGCACCGAAAGTGATTCTCAGTATCTCCGTTGACTCGACTGTATTTATCTTATATGCGGAATAATGTACACACTGCGCGAACACTATACACATTATGCCGTGCTATAGAACTCTTTTACTATAGTATGCATACTTAATTGACGACATTGAATTGCTTTCAAGAGCGAAACACCCCAATCATCAAAGAACTCCGTGCTAAATTTTTCGGCTTGTGCGAAAATATTTTTTAGTTGTGCAATCGACCTGAAGTGATAAGCAAGCGTTTTACATATTTTTGTTTTTAAGTGAAAGTTTCAAGGCGTAATTTCATTGAAAATGGGCAAAGGAAAGAATGGTGCTGATGTAAGTTTAGTATATCGAATCATAAACCTTAAGAGCCATGGGTTCTTAATGCAGCTTACATAAAGTGCGAATTAGCGGCTAATCTAGTCAATTTAAATTGATTGAATTTCTACTCACATGCAGCTGGCCATATATGTAACTACGCAGTTTGGAAGTTTTTTCTTGCTCGAGTCCAACTGTATCTGTTTTGATTAGATGTTCGATTCAGTTTTGTGAAAACGCCCCATAGTAGATTGTGGGACTTGGTGGCTAAGAAATAAACTTTATTTTCATTTTAAAAAAATATTTCTGTACAAGAATGTATCTGCCTAACTTGTATTCTTCTCCTGATTTCATATGTGAGTTAGTTTCACTTTTAATCGTACGACATGCTGCTCCAAGATTTTCCGATTCCTATTCCTAACTCTCATTAAGGTGCTTGTACACGAACAACTTTTCAAGCAATTAATTGCCCGACGACTATTGCCGAAACTAGTGGAGCGATTAATGAATCAATACAGGGCAATATCATGGTAGTTGTGGCAATATTTCGGCAATGTGGCAATAGGTTTGTTCTTTTTGCATACACTTTTCTGCACTAACTCTTGAGCGAGTGCAGAAAAGTATAGAAAGTGAGTGAAAAAAGAACAAACCTAATATTTCGGCAATGTGGAAATGTGGCAATGTTTTCACAGATTGCTGATATTGCTCGCCCTCTAATTGCTATATTTCCACTAATTTGGAAAATTCCGAGCAATTGTCCTTGTGCGGTGATTGAAATGTCAAGTTTTCTATTGAGTTTAGTATTTTGTCAAGTTTCGTTTTAAAAATGGCTTGGAGCAGGGAAAAATCGATAACTTTTATTGACGCTGTTCGTTGTCGGAATTGTGTGTGGAATTCAAACATTTCCGACTATAAAAATCGGAGCTTGAAAAAAGACGATTGGAGTGTGATTGGGGCCGAGTTCCACATAAGTGCTGATGAAGGCCAAAAAAAATTTAAAAATCTGAGAACCTATTTCAAAAATGAGAGCAGGAATGAGCAAAACAAAAGGCGGAAGTGGTGCTTCTCAAGGCCCTTCCTGATTGTATATAGAATTATCAGTAGAGTCTACTGAATGTAAAATTTTTGAGGGGTGAGGTGAAGCGTGAAAGTGGGGGGACAGTCATTTTTCAAAAAATTAAATTATTATATCTCAAGAACCGTATCAGATATGATCTTGAAAATTTTACAGGAGCTAGTACCAGTAGACCTCTAGCGGAGAAATGGTGTGAGATTAGGGAAGATGGTGGGAGGGGGTGGAAATGAAAAAATTTTGATTTTAATTTCTCGAAAGCCGCAAAGGATAGAAAGTGAAAACTATATAGAGCTACTATAGGGACATCCCAGAAAAATAAATTTTTGATAGGGGTAGCAAGGTACGGGCGGGTTGGCGGTTTTTCATATCTCATTAACGGCTTATGCTAGAAAGTTGAAACATAGTACCTATATGTAGATGTGCTACTAGAGTAATTAAAACTAGAAAAAAAATCGGTCTACAGTCTGGGCGCAACTTTATTATTTTATGGGTAGAAGCCTGAAACGTGTTTGATGCTGAGATGCGGTGTGGGTTACTATGCGACTGACAACCTAAGGAATAACCAGGAGACTATTTCGAACGCTATTTTTTAGGTTGTCAGTCGAATAGTAACCTACACCGTATCTCAGCATTAAACACGTTTCGGACTTCTACCCATAAAATAATAAAGTTGCGCCCAGACCGCCGATTTTTTTTCTTCTTTTTTTTATAATGAATAATAACTAATGCACACGTAGCTGCTAAAATTTCGACTTCAGTCATGACTGATTTATTGAATGCACTGAATTGTCCGTGTATGATCTCAATGCCAAATTGCTGAGTATCGCTCCATATCGCTAGTCACTGCTGAGCAATGAGTTGACCACCAATTGATCCATATCGTCAATTGCTGATGTGGCTGTATGTTTTCGTGACGTCAAAATTGTCTGAAATTGCAGCAAATTGAGCAATTTTAATTGCTCGTGTAAGAGCACCTTTAGTCTTATACTGGCAACTTGCTAGGATCAACATCTTGGTCTATTTCACTTTGGAGTATCAGGAATTAAAAAAAGTCGTTGCACAGTATCAAATGGATACAACATTACTGATCCCTAGTTCCTCTACGAACCATTCTCTGGCATAGGACAGGACAGGATTAATGCTGTGGCTGCTTCTAGTAAATGTTTTTTTTATTTACCCTGATCCCAAGCCATTTGAAATTCGATCTCTGTCGTGCGGTAGCCCGCACACTTCGCTGGACTATCGAAGCTTCACAAAAGATATCCAAATAGGTGGTATCTTCAATTCCAGTATGACATGAAATACCCTACTGTGATGATAAAGCCATGATCTGGATGGCACGACATCCGAACAGGTTCACTAGCGATACTTGTTACTGGGCTACCGAGAACCGAATAATTGCTACAATTACGAATTTTGCCAGAAGGGGCGAATAGTGTAAATAGAATTTTGTTCTATAAAAAGCTGAACATAGTTCATTGATCTGAGAACTTGGCAATCGCCCACAAACGCTCATGATCTGGGAGGAATTCGCCCACACGACCTTTGAATCGGAATCTAAGCGCATTTCAATTCATGATTCTAATTTCTTCATTCTATAACGATTTTGTGATTGTCCTAGCCGAAGCAACGTATATAATTGATTTGAAATTTTCAAAATAAACCAAAATCCTAAAAATATTTTCAGAAAAAAGTAGCAGCTGCTGCAACAGCCGCTCCAGCAGTACCTGCTGCAAAAGGCAAAGATGCCAAAGCTGTTCCTGCTGCAGCACCTGCAGCTGCTGCAGTCAAGGCTGACAAGAAAGGCGGAAAGAAGGGTAAACATGATTCTTGCACTTGAAATATAATTGCAATAATATTTCTTTTCTAGGTGGTAAAAAGTAGCAGGATATTCACTCACAATCGGTACCTTGCAAGTGAATGGCATTGTTGAAAGCACATTTTCGTTATTTACAACATTGTGATATTTTTAAGAAATAAACGTTATAATAATGTATGAATTGTTGAATGCGTATAAAGAAACAAAACAAAAAAAAAGTTATCTATTGTTATTAAAATAATAAGTAATATAATTAAAATTGCATTTTAAATTTGTTTAATATAATTATAATTAACATTATCGGAACCAATCTTGTGACATTGCACCGAAGAAAGCAGCGGCTCCCGACTTAACATTGCTGGCATAATTTTGTGCTGTTTGCTGTGTTGTTGCTGTTGCTGATGACAATGGCAGGATCTTTGTATCTGATGGTTTTTTCGATTTTATCGTTGTTGCCTGTGAGGATGTGAGAATAAATATTTAAATATTTTATCCTATTCAAATTTTACCAAGCACCACAAAAAATATATTAGTCAAGTGTGAATCCATCGCTAGAAGAAGAAGCACACAATCAACAATAAAAAACAAACAAACACATGTAATAACACAAACGCATGCTTTCACAACACAAAATTATTGATTTTATTTTTGAAGAGAACAATTCCAGTGGTATAACCGTGACCTGAAGTATTAAGTGACCGTTTGAAGGGACTATTAAACAGGGTTTCGAGTCGAACAGTTTGTAGGACTACTAATCATATCTGGCCGTATCTCCAACAAAGATCTTTTGAGGACAGCTCAGCACACCAATATAGATATTGATACTGAGAACCGAATGTGGGAATACAATAGTTATACCTTGAGGAAGCCAGAACAAAAAGTCCTCTAACAGACTATACAGGGCCGGAATAAAGCCAAGTGATGTCCTAAGCACTGTCTCGACTTGATGTCCCTTCCTCAATAAATACTAAAATGGAAGCGTGATATTATTTATTTGTTGGCAGAGTAGAAGCCTTACTGCTTCTCGAACCTAAGTGGTCTTTTGTTCCTGGCTCTTAACCACTCCCTAGGCCATATCTATTCCCTTAAGAAAGGAGATAATTTTACTCAGGGGAGTCTTCGACAGGTCTTCATAGGAGAGAGTAAATCCACCGAGAGTCTGCCTTCTTGATCTGGCCACTGCATCACAATCACATAGAATGTGTGCTGTAGTTTCAGATGTGGTTTCACAGAATCGACATGCATCTAGTGATACTTTACCGATGATCTTAGGGTCATTATTACGATCGTCAGTTGAACTCTAAATGGTACTTTAACCGGAAGTTTTGTATGAAAATCTGTCAGTTAAAGTTCCAGTTAGAACGTAACTGAACATCGTAGGAACGACCCTTAAGGTGATAATTAAGAAAATAATGTCCTGAAAAATATCCCATTATAACCCTCGCGTTATACCTGCTTAAGGAAAGGAATTCCGACGCTCTCCTACTTGAGAAAGTCAGGAATTTCTTTGAGTTCCAATAATCTTCCACCTCAAGATTTACCCACTTTAAAATGCCGTCCTTAATGAAGCCTTTACCTACTCCACAGAATGGTTCCGGGCCAATTATTGGTGAATTGGCGCCCCGCTTAGCTAGCTGGTCAGCCAACTCGTTTCCCGGAATACCCTCATGTCCTGGCACCCACATTAGGGTTAGACTGTTATTCATGTGCCAGCTCTTTAAGAAGAGTATGACACTCCCACACAAGCTTAAAGCGAAAACAATAAGATTTCAGCGCTAGCAGTGCCGCCTGGCTGTCAGATGAGATAATAACTGTAGCGCCTTTTGGTTTATTCAATAGAAGTTTACCTGCGCACAGAAATAATACAAAATCCAAAAATACACATCACCTGGAGTTGATGCAATACCAGTGGAGCTCCTAAGGGGAGGTGGTCCATGCCTCGCCAATCTCCTACACAAAATCATGACAAAAATTTGGATTGAAGAAAAAATACCCGACGACTGGCGCCAGAGCATTATATGTCCAATCTATAAGAAAGGAGATAAACTGCGATGTGAAAATTACAGAGGCATATCATTGTTGTGTACGTCCTACAAAATACTGACGAAAGTAATTCAGAATCGATTAACGCCTTATACAGAAAGTATTATCGGCGAATACCAAGGTGGTTTCAGAACCGGGAGATCTACTATTGACCAGATATTATGGGAGTATAACATTGACGTGCACCAGATCTTCGTGGACTTCCAACAGGCATACGATAGTATAGATCGTAATGTACCATATAAAATAATGCTTGACTTCGGAATTCCATCAAAACTCGTCCGATTAATAAAAATGACCATGACTGACACTGAATCCCAAATAAGGATACAAAACGAGCTTACCCAAAGCTTCCGAACAGAATCCGGCCTGAAGCAGGGAGATGGACTCGCTCCCATGCTCTTCAATCTCGCCCTGGAATATGTCATCAGAAAGGTACCCGTTGATACCAGAAGTGCCCTACTAATCAAGTCCACCCAACTAGTGGTGTACGCGGATGACATAAACATCATGGCCAGATCTGTTCCAGACGCGAAGGAAGTCTTTCACTGTCTAGACTCAGCGGCAAATGATGTCGGGTTAAGGGTCAATGAGAATAAGACCAAGTTCATAACCCAAACAAGAAGAAACGCGCCAACTAGACAAAATATGACCGTGTGGCACTACACCCTGGAGAATGTGGATCATTTCGCATACTTGGGATCACACCTTGTAATACACGGCAACGAACGGGACGAAGTAAAACAACCGATCACACTATCAAATAAGGCGTATTTCACGGTTCTCCCGATCTTAAAATCGAAAAAAGTGCACAGGCTCAGCAAACGTCGCATCTACAAGACCTTAATAAGACCTGTGCTACTATATGCAAACGAAACGTGGACTCTCACCCAAGCGTCTGAAAAATCAATAAACGCTTTTGAAAGACGAAATCTTCGAAGAATTTTGGTACCAGTAAGAGAAGGCACTGAATGACGTATCCAGTACAACAACGAGTTGTATAACATCTATGACGACCCAACCGCATCGACTCTTATAAAATTTCGTAAGTTACAATGGGCAGGCCATGTGGAGCGAATAGACGACGGAAGAATTCCCAAACGCACACTGAAAGGTAGAGCTCATGGAAAACGACCGGTGGGAAAACCGCGGAAAAGATACGAGGACTCAGTTGACGCAGATTGCAGATCGGTTCTTAGATGCACAAATTGGAGGACGCGGGCGCTGAACCGAGATGACTTCAGACAATGTATCCTACAGGCCCTGGCCCGATTTGGGCTGTCGCGCCATTGATGATAATGATGGCAGTGTATTAGTAGGTGTTAATCATTTTTTTTACTCACTTCAACCTACTGATTTTAATTTTCATCTAAGCCAATTTATTGATTCGTAATTTTTTTCTTTGCAACAACGCGTAATCGGTAAGTTTTCAAGCCTTAGTTCTCTTGGTTTTGTTCTTATTTACATACAGAGCTCCATATAACTACAATGTTTCTGATTTTTATCTTTAGTGAAAGAATTTTTCGTTTTTCACCCTCCCACACCCTTACTCGTCATTATCCTACAAGATTTTTTTTATTTAGTATCATTTGCGCCTCCTGCATGAATTCCTCTAATAGTTCTTGAGAAATTAAAATCGACTTTCTACGTAAATATTTAACCCCCACTTTCGTCGTCCACTGGCCCCCTCAATCATTTTACAATCAGCGTACTCCGTTTATGCCGAACCAAATTTCATCTTTGCTACGTAATTCGTACGCGAGATATCGAAATCCAAAGTTCTTACCCACGCCACTGCCTCCCCCCACCTAAAAATTTTGTTTCTAAGATACTGTCCTAGTACGCCTACAATCAATAACCAAGTATCACGAGATATGAATTTTAGAATGTCTCGATTTCAGCTCTCGAATTTTTCGGACGCACCACTCAAAATTTGTCGTCAAAAACCTCCCCCCGTCTCTCCCCTCACACCTTCACTCTTTGAAAACGGGACCACTTAAATGGGGCCCCAAGAGGAAAACCGGCAACCGCATCAGTAGGTATATGCCATAATTATTGAAACTTGAAAGACTTTGACATCACTTTACAATCTGTTAATTATATTAGTAAGAACTTTTTAAAACATTTCGAACACTTCAATTTAATACTGGCAATAACGCAGCTATAAACATTAAGGCCCGTTCCTACGATGTTCAGTTGCGTTCTAACTGGAATTTTAACTGACAGGGTTTCATAAAAAGCTTGTTAGAGTTCAGTTAGAGTTTAACTGAAGATCGTAACAATGGCCCTAAACACACAAAAAAGTACGCAAAACTGAACAAATGCAAGCAAAAAACATTCAACATATATACTTATATATTACATGGCTAAAGATCATCCTTCCTATCCAAAGATAGAAGTTTAAATGAAACATTAATACTACGAAATGAAATTGACCGAACCAAATGGGACTTACCTTCTCCGTCTCACTGGAAGACCCAGCTGCGGCCTTGCTACCAGGAACAATAATCGGTAAAAGTGGAAACCACGTCGATGACGAACCATTCGAAGTCAAAGACAGGACGTTCGGGTCACGATCTTGACCGCCGACATTCGGTTTCTGATCGGTTACAACGGCTATACTTTCGGGATTCGGAATGAGTACGCCCAACTCGTGTTGAAGTCGTTGAACGCACTTTTTCACGTTCGCATTCAAATACGAATGGAGTAGCTCGAAGTCGAATGGATCGACGTAGTTCTTAAGCGAGTTGGTTAATCGTTGCAATTCTTCTTGAGCTTTCTTATCATCGCGAGCAAGAAAAACCAATTGGAAGAATTTCAAATCGAAATAGAGCTGAAGTGCGGCGTTTTGATTAGCGATCACGAATTCGTTTTCAAGATAAGATCCGTATAGTGTGAGAATGTTGTCGGATAATTTCGAATTCAGATAGATGAGGACTTTTCGCGGCAACGTTTCTGGAATGGAATTGTTCAGGGAGTGCGTCAACTTGAATAGGTGTAATTGAAGTGAGATTCGCGGTTGTGATGGTACACGAATTGTCGACTGAACCGGATTGTCCTGCTCGTCCTTGTCTTCGATATTTATGCATTCCCAAACCTGAAAGCAAATGATAAATAAGCATCAACAATTTCGGTTTGAACCCATTAACTCACGGCGAAATCGCTCAATATTGTTTCGACTCCAACGCCATACGAAATCGTTTGTTCTGCTCCCAAGTCCTGCAAGAATACTTCACAAAATTGTTTCCATAGAATGAAAGCTTCGTCCTCAAATAATGAACACGCTCGATTCCATTTCTCATAGTTCTTCTTGTCGCTCGTAATTCGATCCCAGCTCGAAGAAATGTACGTGTGCGACAGGCACATTTTTAAATTCGGACACAAATCAGTGAAAGCGGTAAACAAACGTGCCAGCAATATTAAATTCTCCTGTTTTTTCTCATATTCCAAACTCTTCACTTTCGCAATCAATTCCGAAACTTGATCCTGGCTTGTATCTTTCATAAATTCGACCATCGTTTGCTTCTCGTCCACTTGACCGCTGCCATCCTCGTCCAACAGAACATTGACTTCGGAGAAAATTGTTTTAAGTCGATTATCAAACGATGTACAAATTTCAACGATTTCCGGACTTATTCCTTTCGTTTTCATCAGTAATTTATTGCATTTCTTGTCTTGATGTAGGGCTTGTTTTAAACTAAGTGGAATGTCGTTAGAGTTCTCCTTCCACAAGTATCGCACGTTGTTATCGAAAGTTTTCGATGCTGTCGACGACTTAAGAATTGCCTGAATTTCATTGTGGGTAGATGTGACTGTTTTTGACCACGACTGACGAACAATATCACGGACCCGATTGTTTATCAAAGGACGGTAGTAGTGCTGATAGAAATCTAAAGTCGACGGAAGGTAGAGTTTTTCGCACATTGCAGACCAATTTTCGGCTTTCTCAAGCTTCAAGGATTGATGCTTAATTTCTTGGATCGTTTTCATTGACGAGACCAAATCGAAAAGGCTTTTCAGTTGGTTTTCGGTGATTTTGGAGATTGTTTGCAACCATATGTCTTTTACCGATTTCAAAATTGCCGAAGTGACTGATGGAATATCGAATGTTGGTCTGAAAATAGAGCGGATAGAAATTTTAATAAGCACAAGTCTGGTGTCGATTAGATTGGGCGGTCTGTAACATCTTTGAAAAGCAGAACAATTGCTTGCATGATTTAAGAATTTTTTAAAGCACATATTAATGAAGTGCTGCCGTGTTCAATGGACTTGTAGTAGTAGAATATCGCAGCAAATCATTTGCGATGTTAACTTTGAAAATATACATGACCGAAAAGCATAAGGTGACATCGTCCTCTTTTCATCGTCAGCCGTCGACCGGACTACTACTGGACTACTATTATATAACTTAAATTTTTAAAACTGGAATTTAAATTAATTGTTTTATTCAATAAATATATCTACTACAACGTCAGAAGTGGGATTGGAGTCACGTAATTATTATTATCAAGAAGTAGTCCCAGTATCGAGGTCGATTTGCATTTCTGGAACCCATGCTGAAAAGGTGTAATGCAATTTCTGAACAAAGGGGTCAGTTTATTAGTTACAATTGCATCAAAGATTTTGGCAACAGTGGATTGGATTGAAATCGGTCTATAATTCTCTACATTGCCCTTGTCACCTAATTTGTGGATGGGAATAATGAAGGAGGTTTTCCACATATAAGGAACGAATCCTGACTGCAGGGATAGGTTGAAAAGAAACGTTAAGGGTTGCACAAGGAACTGTCGACAGTTCCATAAAAAAATGGGTAGTACACCATCAGGACCATACCTTGAGATATATCCAGTTCGTTGAGCATTGCATAGACATCGTTAGCTTCAATGACCAATGATGACACATTTAAGCCGATACTATCATGCAAAGATGTGGATACCGGGCTAACTTGAATATTGCTGCCATCGTCATAAACACTCGAAAAGAAATCAGCGAACAATTCCGCTATGCTGAGTGGATCATAGGCAGAGCAGGCATTGGCGTACATGCATGGCGGTAAAAGAATGTCTGATCTAAGGGAATTAATGAAGTTCCAGAAGGCTAAATACTAAGTATTATGGATATATTACTTTCAATATGACGAGTATACGCAATATAACAGAGTTTTTTCCTGGTCTTGCAGAGGCTGCGTAATCGTGAAAATTCCGAGTAGTCACTAAAAGAAAGGGATTCCTTATATTTAGCATGAGCAATTTTTTTGTATCTTATAATTTGTCTAAGTTCAGAATCAAACCATCGAGGAAAGGACGAATCGGAAAATATTTTTAATGGAACATATAAATCCACGAAGTCAAAAATTGCAGAGTACAACCGTGAGAGAGCGACATTAATTTCAAGGTTCTCAAACAACCGTGGCCAATCGATTAATGCTAGCTGTTCGCAGATAGAAGCATAGTCGGCATTTTTAAAGATAAGAAAAGTGGTTATTGACTGGGTTACTGTGGGAAATGTTGAACGTAATAGCAAGAGCCGGATGATACATAGCGTCCAACGGAAGTAGCTCGTAACTTGAGAGGGCAATCTCAGGTGGTGGCGATATGTTTGAGAGTACATTTTACATCGAACATTTTACCTTTACTATTGAAGATGCGATTATATTGATTCAGATCCAGGTCACACAGACAATCCAAGAAAATATTATCTATGATGCGGTCATTCGAAGCAATCCAATTGGTAGACGTCCAGTCAACGTGCGGCAGATTGTAATCGCCAACAAGTAGAATATCGGAGAGCGGGTAGCCGTTCATAATGTTCTCTACTACAGAGCAGTGACTAGTGTAAACATCAACGGATGATCCTGGGGCGATATATGCACATCCTATTAGCAGCTTATGCTGCAGCGAAGTTACGTCAACAAAGATATGTTCCACGTTATCGGTAGTAGATGTAAGTATGCGCTTAGAAGCATGACAATTAGAAACCGCTACAAGGCATCCACCGCCTCGCTTTTTAGCACTGCAGGTTTGACCCCGATCCAGTCGAAAGATATTGAAGTTGCGTAGTCCTAGTTCGCAAGTAGAAATATCGTCGTCCAACCAAGTTTCGGTTAGTATTATGATGTCAACCTTTACATCAGAAGCATTAAGACGAAAAAGAGGAAGTTTCGTTTTCATCCCTCTAACATTTTTGGTAGTAAACCTGCATCGTTTACGTAAGTTATCTGGTGTCGGTGAATCAATGTAGCCTGAGCTATGTCTACGTTACGTTGGTGGTCGCATTGCGTTCGACGTTTTTTGGAAGGTGTTTGAAAGGTCTAACTACCAAACCAGATGGTCAGATCTCAGACGAAAGGCATTTACTAAATAGGGGGAAGACCAACCTTAAAATTCACAAAACGAAGAGCGCTGACGTCAGTGTCCTTCTTCACCAATTTGAGGCAGCGGATGTGCTCAATGCTAACAGAGAGTTTATCAGCAATGTAGCTACTAATAGAATCCTCCGAGGTATTTGCGTCGAAGCGTGATAGATGAAGCCACTTGTGACCAGTAATAATTTTAATGTCAGCTGGAGGGACACCACTACCTATAATTCTATGAGGGCTGGATCTTTTCCCATAAACTGTGTTCCATTCATCGGAATTGTTGCCGGGTACAATACCGGCAGGAATGTTTGAAACCGTTGCCGTAGGCAAAAAATTTAGGTTTACGGCATCATGCTGTGGTGACGTAGAAGTAATTGTTGAAACGGGCCATTCGACGGGACGACAATAGCTGCATTTAGCAGATGAGCAGTAGAGGTGATTGTCGAAACGGGTATTGGCTCCGACGAGACGACAATAGCGGCAATTGACGGATAAGCAATGGGCCAGCAACCTCTGATATAGATGTTGTCAGAGTATTCGGTGAATGACCTGGTGAGCTAGCAATGCTCGTTTTGGCACTAGATAGTAATGACAATGAATTTGAATTGTCTGAATGAAGAGAATGTCTGTGAATGGAATTCGGAAATATTGGTAGAATGGATGTCGGCTTATAAGTGGAGAATGAAGTCAATTATTTTTAAACTTTAGGAGTTATTAAGGACGAATAAAATATTACGCTGGGTCACTGCGTCGAGGTGGTCGCAAGGTCAGAATGGCCGAGCTGTAGTAGTAGAACATCGCAGCAAAACATTTGCGATGTTAACATGGAAAATATACATGATCGAAAAGCACAAGGTGACATCGTCCTCTTTTCATCGTCAGCCGTCGACCGGACTACTACTGGACTACTATTATATAACTTAAATTTTTAAAACTTGAATTTAAATTAATTGTTTTATTCAATAAATACTTTTACTGCAGACTGATGCCTGCAAAACCCCCCATTGCACAAGACTATTCCAAATTAATCAAGTTGCCTTTCGGAAAGCGGTCAAATACTTACTTGAACTTGGCAATTATGTCCGGCAAATTGTAGGCCAACTCCGTTTCGTCCAAATTCATAAGCGAAATGGTTGGCTGTGCTTTCTCACTGGCCAGTTCTTCTAACTTCTCAATGATCAGACCTTTTCCGTTGCCCGAATCTGAAAATAATGAAGTTTTTATTCCAGCTCATACCGGTCGCTTAACGATCCACACCCACCAATGAAACACCGAAAAATCAACGTAACGGTCGAGTTCAGTACGTCCAAACTGGACAAAATCCTTTCTTTAACTCGGCGTTGGGCCGACCGGTCACTCGAGAGCGTAGCTAAAAACGCCTTGGCCCTGATCTGCAAGAAACTTGCAAGAATACTATCCATCGAGGACTGCTCCAGTAGGAACAAACTCAACAGGCAATCCGCTGCCGCCTCCGGTGTCAGGGAATCCTTTTCCAACGCAGACAGCGAGTTCTGTTTAATCGTAAAGAAGAACGGCTTCAGAATTGTCCAGTGCTTCTTGGCAACGGGAAAATACTTCATCACGCTGTTGTCCACGTCGAGTTGCAGTCCGGTGCTGATGTGTCGCGACAAAATGAAAAGTTGTGTGGCCAGGAAGAAGTGTTCGTTGTCGATTTGCGTCCAAATCATTTCCGGCAAATTGGTGAGCAATTTGATTTGAAATACCGTCGTAAAGTAGAGATGCAGCTGCCGGTTGGGCACTCGGGCCGATTGCGTGTCCGTCTTGAAGCCGATCAGTTGCTTCTCGTTGAGACTTTTACAATTGGCCGTGATGTTTTCAACGCGGGCGATAAGCGAAGCCGAGGTGTCTTTCATGCCGGCAATTGTATCGGCCGCTTTCAGAAGGTCACGATAGCGTTCTCTGAAAAATCAATCAGCGGTTATTTCGGCCAACAACTTGTAGCCGCGAACAGAAAAACTTCTCTCACCCGACCATCGTTCGCAGATCCTCGCGCTTACGTTCCACCTCGACCTGAAGACGCTTCTGGATTTGATCGATTTCCGCAACGTTGTGCTGCTCAAACAGCGTATCAACGTTAATGTTAATTAACGTGGGCACCGACATTTTAACTTCGGTTTTAATAAAATTGAAACTAAGACGAGCCGCACGAACACAAAACTTTGGTCTCTGTTGCAGAAATTTTGACGTGTCTCGGAAGAGAAACGTCACTTCACACTTCAATTCAGTTGGCAGTGTGTAGTTTAGTAAAAGTAAACAAAACTGAACAACGCATCGTAAATTGCTTGCTACAAGACCTGCAAGAATTTTAACGCAACGCGTCGCATCCACACCGGAAAAAATTTAAGTGGATCAAAACTGGAAGTAAATAAAAATTTGTGGTAAAATTTTAATTTACTAAGTTGATCACGTGTTTTGCGCACTTTCTCAGCTTTAAGAGCTGGTGCCCGCAGGGCCATCCTAACCACAGGGCTAAATTGGATATAGCCCAGAGGCGCAAGCCTTTTGGGGGTGGCAATTTTCATAAGAGTGTAGATACAGGGTGGTTCAGAAAAGTGTTTTTGACCGGTACCCTCACTCACTTAAAACGTTATATCTTGAAAACGAATAATCACAAAGCAAAGTGTTATAACTCGTTTTTTAGGGAATCGAACTAGCTTTCATTTGATGTAACAGTTTAAATTGTAACTGCACCCAATCTTGAGATATTTACTCTAAAACACCGATTTTTGCTACGTCAACCCAGTGATCAATGTAGTTTTTCTCAGAAAACCCCATTATAAAAATGATCTTAATTTTATTTTTTTATGAACCATATTATTACCTACAAAAGCTGCATACATATGTATGAGTTACGATTAACATTTTGGAAGTAATAGGTAAAAATACATATCGCATAAAAATTAAATATTTCAAAAGTCAGTGCTATAAAGTGGACCTCGTCTAAGAACCTGTTTAATTTGTCGGTAGTACTGAAGTATTTTTATTGCACATTTATTACTATTTAAAGTATGTAGAAAACAATGAAATGTAAGTGAGTTGCAACATAATTGCTTTTACCTGGACGTGGTAGGTACTACTGGATGCGGTACTATGCCTTTTTTAATAGGTTGTCTTACAAAATAAAAAGCTTATAAAAGCAAAACTACCTTCATATTTTTCTCAGTTTTAGTTACGTTGCTAAGAGAAGAAGGTGTCAGTAGAATTAAAAAAATAATTTCAAAATGCCTGAGTACTCCAATGAAGAATATGCTGACATTGTGTTAATTTATGGAGAGTGTCGCGGAAATGGCCGCGCGAAGGCTTTACCATCAGAGACATCATCATCGACGAACACCTGACAGTGGAGTATTTCAAGACGTTTACAGTAGAATTAGAGAAACTGGCAGCGTTAGAACAAGCAGGTTAAATGCAAATCCTGCGCCGATAATCGCTGTTCAGATTGATGAAAGAATACTGCAAGCAGTGCAAAATGATCCATTGATCAGTATCCGACGCTTGGCATTGCAGTTTAAAATCTCTACTTGGAAAGTTTGGAGTATTTTAAAAGTAGAGCACTTCCATGCCTACCATCACACACCAGTACAGGAGCTGCTCCCCAAACGGATGGAGTTTTGCAATTGGCTCCTTGAACGACAAATAGATGACGATAATTTTTTCAACAATATTCTGTGGACGAATGAGTCCCAATTTACCAGAGACGGTATCACAAACTTCCACAACCTACATACGTGGGCTGAGAGCAACCCACACACAAGAAAAGCGGCATCATTTAGCTTCAATTTATGGGCAGGTGTGATTGGTGACGATTTACTTGGACCTATTAGGCTTCCGTGTACTCTAAATAGCTCCAATTACTTACAGTTTTTATCAAATGATCTACAGGACTTGTTGGATGATATTCCACTGGTACGATTGGCGTCCATGTTTTACCAACACGATGGTGCTGGTTTTTTAAATTTTTTGGAAACCATTACTATAATATTTTGTTTCTTCAATGTTTTTAATATTATTTATCCACAACAAATATCCCAAACGATAGAGTTTTTATTTCGCTTTTGCTTTGAATTTTACGCCGAAAATACACGAGGAATACACCAATTGTTGCGAGCTAGGGGTTCGCCGGGATTTCAAGTAAAACACAATTCGTTTAAAATCAAAATAAGTAACAATTTATTAATTCGCACTTTAATTATATTCGCACCATTATTCGCACTATATGGCAATACAGCCCGCTTATTTATTTCGCTTGATTCGATCACACGCAATCGATCGCTTTTCACCAATACGGTCGCGTATACACGCTGGCTGTCACAGTCGACGTAATAAAAATTACTATGTCCCTCGCTGAAAGCTTTATCTGCTTTTATACCAGTTGTCTGCAGTCGAGACTGCTCTTGTATCTTCGTTCGGTGGTGTGTGTAGAGGATTCTAGTGAGCTTGAGATCTTTCCATTTGATCCTCTACGCTGTCTACATTCGAGCACATTCGATAAGAAGGGGGGTATAATCGTGTTGCTCCGCTCTCCTTATATACTCAACTAGTCTTTTGATTGGGTTACTTTGCAGCTTAGGTATTCGGTTGTTGCTGTTTCCTATTCGTAATCGATCGAGGTGAGCGGCTGCCAGGCTTGCACGTAACAATATTATAGTTTTACAGAGACCTGGGGCTTGAATGGATTATCATATCCATCCGGAGCTTTTCAAGAAGGTAATCAGTTCTCCAATCTTGTTTTTCGAGATCTCATCAATGTTACTGAAGAAGGGTTTGCCTAGTGCACGAGGTCTGGCTCTAACTAGGGCTGGACACTCGCAAATCAGGTAGGTAACGGTTTCCTTCTTGTTTGAATCCCCACAGCTGCGTCAATTGACATTAAAGGGAATACCCAGTCTGGCCGCGTGGTCGCCGATCGGCCAGTGTCCCGTGCTGCATGTGGTGAGTCGAGAGATTTCCAGCATATTCGGTTGTTTGTGTGGAATGTGCAAGAAGTAACTATTACATGCGAGAAATGTCTAGAACATGCAAGAAGTATATGGACCTATTTACGATATTGCAAGGTTGTTGTTTTTCTCTGGAAACTTTAATACCAATAATAAGTGATATGACGTAGCTTGCAAACGTTGTATTTGAGCCGATAACACTAGCAGATTTATCCCAAGAGATGACTAAAATTCAGATTCACTCGTAAATCCTCTGTTGTAAACTAGCAAACTAACACCAAAAGGCTATAAGTAGATTTTTGAAATTTGTACCCGCGAATTCAATATTTAAATAGCCCAAATCGCGGTAAATAGCCCAATCTGGTAACCTTAGTTACGGCGATAACAAAATTTAAGAATTTTAGGATAGAGGACACCACTGTGCGCCGTAGTACATAGGGTCCAGGACGCCCTTAGTTTCCACTAGTTAGAAAATTAAACATGTCAGTGGCGTAGCCTAGAAGGGTTTTGGAAAATAGGGGTCAGAGCGCTCACCCATATTGGAATACAGTAAGTGCAAGATGTTAATCATTAATCTGCATATAACTTAAAGAATTTTGACGGACAAACTACTGAAACGGATTCATTGCAATGATAAAGCAAGACAAGGATTCGTTACAATCCTGCCCTGTGATATGTGTGTTTGCCACATCGTTGCTAAGCAGTGCTAACCAAATCGCTAGGTTTGCTTCTCCGTTTCCTTAACAACCGATTCAAACTATAAACAACTTTAAAATGTACTCGGATTTCCTCGAGGAAATTAATTCAAAATATTCAACAATAGAAAATGAGTTGGAACAAAAAATCAAACTGCTGTAAGTAAATAAGTTACTTTTTTAATTCTTGCTTAATATTTTTTGCTTACGACCTTAAGTCTCCAAGAAGAACAACGAGAAAATGAAGCCACTAGTAAGAAAGAACTGCTCTCGCACTATACCCAAAAGACTTGTCCTTCTTTAGTTGAAGCGAAAAAACGTAATTCAGACATGATAAAGGTAATTAATTTTTGAAGATAACCACTCTCCAGTATTTCATTTCTGGAAAATTGTAGACTTTAGAAATGGCCAAGGCACGACTGCGATCTCGATCGACATATAGCCCAATCGAATCGATACTGGAAAAGGCTCTGAAAAACTACTGCCAAGCATTAAATCTGCCTGCTAAGGCCACGCACCCAAATGATTTTGTATCAATTTAAAATAACTCATATCTAAAAATTAATAAATATCTTCTTGATTACATATGGTTTTTTTAATGGAACCCTTACCTCCTTATTGATAATTTTCTTCAAACATCGATGATCTGATTTTAGTTGAAGTTTCGTAACAACTTTTTTCCAGGGATATGTTGTTAGCTAACCCTCAAACCCCGAGTGTAACCAATAAGTTAAATAAAAATTGTAGCTAAATAGGCTTGGCACTATCATTCCAAACAACTGAATATAACTAAGGACAATAAAAACTACTGATCTAAAATTTTAACTAAAACAAATTGGAAAATTCTAGGACTATGAACTATTTACTTCATCGACAAAAGGTCCCGAAACAAACAGCTAAACTTCCAGAAGGACTCAGTGAACTAATGAGTGATATATCGCGGGAAGTGCTTCGTGAAAACCCCGATAATGCTCACCTGTATAAATTTATCGCTGACTATCTAGATGCTCTACTAACCACAAGACAAAGGACATTTGGTAAGATCTCTTTTCCAACTCTTGGGTATTTTTCTTTAACTTCAAAGTTTTCAGTTGCGAAAGAAATCCTCGACGATATCCTTGAATCGAGTGTACTAATTGGCGAGCTTCTTTCGAAGAATGGAATCGATTTTAAGAAGGCTTCAAAAGCGGCATCGGTAATACAGGGCGAATTTCGAAATTATGTCCAACAAAAGCAGGAAGCCATCTCGATTTCAAAACGTGCCGAATTCAATGAGTTCGAATTATTTCGTGAATTGGTTTTGAAATGCGATTTCAAGGAGTACGAATTAGTGACAGTCAAGGGAATCATAAGATCTGCGTTTAGAGATTTCTTCCGGAAGTATTCAAACACGCTGAAGGTATTTATATTGTTTTTTAAAAGTACATTGTTAATTCTTAGGTTTATTGAGGTTTTACAGACGGCATTTGTGTGCGGTCATAGTGTTTGGCCAGCAGTTGAGAACACTTTAAAGTATCATGCCGATAAAATGCCATCGTTTGAGGATATGAATAAAGCTGCTACAAAAATACAGGTAGATATAATTTTATTTGAAGTACGTGGAGCGTGCAGCTTGTTTTTCTATTGGATAAATCGCAAAACCTATAACTTATAGAAAGCTTCCAGTAACATTTAGAAGGGCCGCCAAATTAAGAAATCGGTAAGGTGTTCAGTAATGTGTGTAAGTGGGGTAAAATCTTAAGTGCTCAAGCGTTGTAATCACGACTCTCTGCTTCACAGATCTCGTAAACGCCTTATGATAAAAAGTTGAAACTATGCATATATAAAATAGCCGCATCCTGTGGGTTCGCTCGGCTTGATGCGCTTGGACCGTTTGTATACATATATTACACAATAGAGTCGGCGAGTTGCCAGACCTCAATAAAACTTCATTTTTAGTAGTTCCTCCAGATGTAATTAAAAATCCCGAAATCAGGTTTACTATACACACGTCTAAAAACCTATGAAGCAGAAACCAATTCGCTATCTCTTTGGGCCTAACAGATATTAAGAAATTCGTGAAAACACACTGAATACCTTTTTGGTGGTAGAATATCGAAAAACATCGTGAGTATTTTTTAGGCATTTGTGTAAATAGCCTGTCGGATAGATCGGATTTGATCTGAGAGATCAAAATTTCTAATTGAGGTACTAGTGAAAAATACTGAACCACTTTTCATAATCTTATAATTGAATATCGACAAAGTCTGAAATTACTTTTTAGGCATTTGCATAAGTAGGTGGGAGGAGACAAACCCAATTTGATATCTCATTGGGCCGAAAAGATATTGAGAAATTCGTGAAAATCCATTAAACTCCTTATCACTCTTTGTTGGTCGAATATCCAAAAATCCTGAAATCGTTTCTTAAGCATTTGTGTAAAGAGCCTGTAGAAGCGAAAAACGATTTAATATCTTATTCGGCCTGAGGGATATTGAGAAATTCGTCAAAACATACTCATACTTTACCCTTTTCGAAAAATTCTAAATCACTTTTTAGGCGTTTTTATTAGTATCCTGTAGAACTGAAAAGAAACTCATTATCTCATCGGTTCTAAGAAATATTGAGGCATTCGTGTATCGAATATCAAAAAAATCCCTAAACATTTTTTTAGGTGTTTATGTAAGTAGCCTGTTGAAGTGCAAATCATTTCGATATATTATTACTGCTAAGATTAAAGCCTAAACATAAGCGACATTAAAGAACTTATTTTTTGCCCGAATCCTTACAGCTCCGCCTACTGGTACGCGAAAACGTTCTCGAACTCCTTAAAAAAGTGACTCTAAAAGTGTTTGAACATTCAGTAGTTGTCGTTGTTTTCGTCGTTGTTCTCGCGATATTTTTGCAAGAGATCAAGCAAAGTATCATCATTCCTTGGCGTCTTAAGGTGCTCTTATACGAGCAATTTTTGAAGCAATTGATCGGAATTTTCCAAGTTAATGGAAATACAACAATATAGGGCGAGTAATACAAGCAATCTGTGAAAACAGGGGCATATTACAGAAATATTGCCGCAACTAGCATGATATTGCCCTGTATTGCTTCATTAATCGCTCCACTAATTTTGGCAATAATCGTCGGGCAATCAATTGCTTGAAAAACTGCTCGTGTCAGAGCACATTTAGAGCACCTTTAGTTCGCAAATCGATACGCAAGCTTCCCCATATAAACCCACCATTTTAAATATGCTATGCGTCACTTAATGGTGATTCAGCTCGCGAAACAGTTCTCATACCTTCGAATACCGAATCTATGCTAAAAATTAAAATACATTTTAGACACAAGCAAAAATTCGATATCTCACTGACCTTAAAGGATATTGAGGCCTTTGGGAGTTGGGGGCCCAAACAAATTTTTTTTTTTAGTGAAATTACGCCTATGGGAGTAGGTGTAAATGTAGTTCGTCAAAGAACTCATCCTTGTTCACGGGTACTGTTTTTTACGGTATCAAGTTTCGATTCTCTAGTACAAAGCCGTTTCTTATAATATACGCAAAAAATTCCAAATAAGTATCCAAAATTGTTGATTTCATGTCCCGTTCAAATTTCCCATCTCGATGTATTTAATACTTTGACTGCCAAATTTGCCAAAAATTTTGACAATGCTGTAAATAAAGGAGACAAAATTTTCGTTGGACGCGGAACAGCATCGTTTACACTGAACGTTTTAAATAACAAATTCGACGAGATAGCTAGAAAATATATATCAATTTTGGTTGTTTCAAATTATTTTGACCATGCATAAAAGTAAGTAAAATAATATCGAATTATGTTTGTATTCATCAGGCATATTATCGAAGATACTCTGTTCAAAAGAATCTAAGAAAAAAATATCCGTGTTTCGATGGACGATTCCGAGCGGAGGAAAGCAAATCGAATGTTCTCCAACGAGTTACTAAAGCTGCAAAAGTTATTCAGAACGCATTTCGAACCTATAAGGATGTGGTAAGCCAACGATATCTCAATACTTGGTTCTACATATCTCAATAATTGGTTCTACATATTATAGTTGCGTCGACGTCAAGAAAAGAAGGATGATTGGCGATACCAAGAGGTATCTATTTTACTTTTGTTAATTAAGAATAAAACAAAGAATTCATAGTTAATTTTTTCTAATTAAAGCAGAGTCTTTTTCATGCATCAAATGCTGCCACTAAAATTCAGGTGAGTTTAAGGACCTGTTCCAATAGTCCATTTCGTCTACGTCTAGTTAGTTATGACGCCATGCAAGGTAAATTCTTGTCTCAATCAAATTTTGGTTGGTGTATTGGCTTAGCATGATTAATTTTACGACAGTTGGCGAAGTCAACGATGGTAGAATTAAAAATTATTGGATATGGAATTTATTGCTGCAAATGTAGCGATTTTTTTCATGAAAACTTGAAAACACGAAATGTAGCCAAGACCTAGCAAAGTATTTAAGTTTGAATCATGAAGGTTGAAGCTGACTTTTCAAATAGCTTTGCCCTGCTTTTATAAACTAATTTAATACATAACTTCAAAATAAACTTAGAGGAAGCAAACTATTGGAACACGTCTCTAATAAATTTTAAGTTTAAAAGAAATTTTGTTTAAATTTATGAATTTTTAGGCTATTTTTCGCGGTTATAAAGTACGGAAAGCAATGCGATGCAGTGAGGTTGGTATTTCGTTACTATTACGAAATAGTTATTTACTTAAACTTTATTTTTCCAGCAAGTTAAAGATACTGCTCATGTTAGTCGCAAGAAGGTATGTAAGTTAGCTTATCCTGGCTCGAATAAGAAAAATTTTGTTTTATAATTAAAATGCCTGAGATTACAAAGTATGTTTGCCATGTACATAGTATGCAGTAGGTAAACCTGGGTGCCATTTCCTGACTTTGTTTTAACTGAACTCTCTAATTCAGACTTGAACTGTAGCTGGATAAAAATTTAAGACATTCAACTTTTCGGTGGGCTACGGAAACAGAACCTACACTTTAGAGAACTAAATGATCTCCCTATTGTTTAAGTTCAGAATATCCAGGAGTATTTAGTGAGCCTCATCTAACCTTTTACAAAACGAATCAGTTTCTTCACCTCATATTTCTACAAATTGGTTGTTCACTAGGGTGTATTAATTTCAATCGCACACCGTACACCCACCAATTAGCGAAACACTTTTAATTTTAACACTAAGTGTGCAATATCGAATCTAGTTAAACTGGTTTCTCCAGTGAAGGTTTTTCAATTTCCATGTCCTCAATGACAATAGCCAGGGTAGCGATCGATTCCAGTCGGGATTTTCGTGATGGTATTTCATACAAAGAAATTCCTCTAACGCTGAAAAACAACATTTTTTTTAATGAACCCGTTCGATTTTTCCTTGATTTTGCCAGATTTTTGAGCGCATTACTCTCAAGAATTAAGTGATTCATCAAGCTTGAAGTCGAATACTCCTGCTGCCTTCAATTTGGTATCCTTCCAGATCTTAATTTGGCACATGAAGAACCACTGATGCCTTCTGACTACCTCCAGCTTATTTAGCCAGGACGCACTGCCTTCATTTTCTTCAACTTTCAACAGTTGGAAAGCCGATAAAGATATCAACGTATGCTGTAAGTTCTTCTTGTGTTACTCCTCCTCGTGTTGGTTTTGTTCGCTTGCAGACTACTTTTTTCCGGCAGTTGAATTCTTTACTTTTTAGTTCCTACATGAACCACTTTGGGATATAGTTTTCATGTCTGCACCGTTTTAGGTCAGAATTATTCGTTAGATGAACGTGTGACTAGCTCTTGTTCCTTGACCAGTATTTTTTTTCCTTTTTAGACCAGAACTGGAAAGTTCTTTTCCAAGTTCCTTTGGTCACAATTTAGTTGGTACTCTAGTTCAGTTCAGTTTCAAGAAGGGGCGCAGCGCTAGAACCACCGCGCTCACTAGGTACCCTACGGGCCCATTGCGATCCCTTCAGATCCTCGTGGGCTGCTCCATCCCTTCAAAGCACTCCAAATCCCTGCAGAACCTGACCAGTTTGTTATCCCCTAACGACCTCAAATCCTCCATGTTATCGAAGAAAAGACTACCCAGCCATCTAGCGATCCCTGTACTCTAGTTTGTACTCTAAAGATTTGCTCTTTATCTGGAGTTCCTCCTCGTGTTCACTTTAATTACTCGTTGGACTTCTCTCTGTTCCGGTAGCATTTTTATTATGAAGTCAGAATTTAATTTCCAAATTTCAGCGGTCTAAATTTGAATTTGACTGCTTTCCACCTACTTGTGTTGGAATTACTCACGCCATCTCCTTGAAATTTTCACCTCTTAGTTCCTGTATGTAACCTTCTGGTAAACAGTCCAGGTTTGGCATTGTTTAATTTTTCATAGATCACACAATGAACCTATAGGTTGGACTCAATCCCATGACCGGTAATATTGGTAGACCAGCGAGATGGTCCTTCAATTGCCCAAATCGTCCTTCAATTCGAATAAAATTTAATGTATTTTTGTTCGGGTCAGATCTTCGATCATGTCTTAAACCTAACTGAGTGTAAATTAATTAATTTATTCCCTAATAATTTTTCCAAGTATGCAATTATGGCGACAGCACCTCAACAGGAAATCATGAGAAAATTAGAAAAGGGTAGACAGGAAGAAAATGAACGATACTTACGCGAAGGAGCTGCAAGGAAACTTCAAGTATTCTTGTTCTTTAAATATTATTCGAATAATTTAAATAATTTTTTAATACAGATTAAGTTTCGAAAACTTCTGGCCAAAAGTCAAGTTGAGGCCATGAATGCGGCTGCAGTAAAAATACAAGTAAATATTTGTTTTTTTTATATAAATTAGCTATCACTTAATATTGTATTTAATTAGCAATTATTCCGAAAAATTAAGCAAAAAGAAGCACAAGAAGATGAAAATCTGCCCAAACACTCATCTGCAGAAAATAAATTATATGAACAACGAGAAAAGGCTGCTGGAATAATTCAGGTTATTCCAAAAATTTTTTACGATTTATACAAAATATTTAACAACTTTATAGGCATCCTGGCGTGATTTCAGTTCTCGTCGAGACTTTATAAATGAAATTTATAATATCGATGAAATAGGCGTCGACGATACTTTTGATGAGGTAGTAGTAGTCTGTTTTAGTTGGTTCTTATACTAATCTTCCTTATTTGAATAAAATTGATTATCTAGAAATCTGTACGTAATCAATTTGAAAGACCAACCATAGGAAGTAATCTAGAAGGAAGCGATCCGGAGTCGTCTAGCCCTGCAGGTCATGCTGACGAAATTTCTGAAGATAAAATTGAGGGAGCAACCAAAATTGATGATGATGTTGCTGAACCAGGTGAGGTTGCGGTCCCTGTGGTCGAGTTTTCACATCCCGAAGTGGAGGCTGAAGCATCTAAAGAAGAAACCTCTGCTCCCGCAGGACAAGCATTTTCTGCTTCTACTGAGAAAGTCACTGAGGATGCAAATCCAGATAGTCCACTGCAGCAGGTTGTAGGGCCTGGAGAGGCTCCAATAGAACATGTTTTTCCAATTATTAAAGAAACTTCAAATCATGAAGATAGTCCAGCAGAAGAGAATATTCCACCGACCGAAATTGATTTACCACTAGCCCAGGAAGAAAAGGCTCCTCCTGTTGTTTCCACAAAAAATGCAGTCCCGGATCTGGTCAGAGTGAGTTTAATGGGTCTTCAATTTAAGAAAGTGAATGTTTCATATAAAAAAATCACCTTTTAGGATGAGGAAAACGAAGTCGAATGATTTTGAAAATTTAATTCTATTTACTATGTTCTTTTTTACTAACATATTTTGTTTTAATACTGCTAACTTGAAATGTATTTTTTTTATATTCTGTAGTAAAAGGATCATAAGCAATGTGCGTAACTCTTCGATGTCCATGAAACTAACAGTCACAATTATCAATCAATTAAGAGACAATAAGGCAAAGACTTTACAATAACTTCGACTTCACTTCGACGACGGACTTCGCTGCACAGTCATTAAAACACAGACAATTGTATGCAGATGTACACAACGGCAACTTTGGTGGGACTGTGACTCTAATTTATCGTCGCTGTAGACCCAACACACTAACAATTAAACGTTGAAAATCGGTCCTTCATGTTCTCAGTAGGTAAAGTCGCAGTTGCCATTCCGTTTCACTAGATCCGCATGGTGGAATTTGGCAATCGGAAATCGAGGTCTGCGTTCTGTTTTGTACTAAAGTACAGACTAGTTGAATAAATGAGGTTGGAAGTGAAACTTTGAACAGAGTAAGCAATTTTGTGGCTTTCCAACTTTAATCACATTCAATTTTACTTTCATTACTTTTTAATAATATTAGTATTGTGACCGACCTGAAATTTCAAAAAAATTTGCTGTCCTGAAATTTTGTATTTTCACGTTTTAGGACTAGTAAACCCCAAAAAAGCAAAAAAAAAAATGTCCGTCTGTCCGCCGTAAACGCCGTACGCAATACCGGTTGAAGGTGCGTAGCTCACAAACCCCTTGAGATATTAAGTTGAAATTTTGATGATAGGTAGAATGTGTGAACCCCTACGAGTGGTAGCTTTTAGAGATGTGTGGTTGTAAGGGGGAGGAGGGGGGAGCGTTTTAGATGAAAAATTTTGGTTTCTAGAACTCAGGAACCGCTTAGCTGAAAGTTGGAACTTATGTAGTACTGTAATAGTGGACCCATTTACAAAAAAATTGTCAGATAAGGGTCGAAAGATGTGCGAGTGGGGGGAAAACAATGCGTCCAAAACGCTTGAAAGCTGGGATTGAAACATTCTAAAATCCATATCTCCTGAACGATTGATGTCAGATGGCTGAAACTTTGTAGTTGTCTTAAGAGATACTAGGAGATTAGAAAAGGGTTAACAATTTTAAGGGGGGTAGTGAGGTATGGGGGTGGGGTGAGAAACTTTGAATGACAATATCTTCCGACTCAATTATGTCACGAAGATAAAATTTGGTTTCTGTATATAGAATTACCAGTGGAGTCTACTGAATGTAAAATTTTTGTGGGGGAAGGTGAAGCGCGGAAGGTGGAGGGACAGTCATTTTTCAAAAAATAATTTTTTATATCTCAAGAACCGTATTAGACATGATCTTGAAAATTTTACCGCAGTTAAGACCAGTAGACATCTAGCGGAGAAAAATTTAAATTAAATTTTGGTGGTGTGCGTGTATTTTTTCAGTTTTTTCATTTCCACCCCCTAGCACCATCACGCAGGAGGGGGTGGAAATGAAAAAACTCTGATTTTAATTTCTCGAAAGCCGCAAAGGATAGAAAGCTAAAAATTTAAAACTCTATAGAGCTACTATAGAACATCACAGAAAAATAAATTTTTTATAGGGATAGCAAGGTATGAGGGTGGGGGGTGGTTTTTATATCTCAGAAACGGCATATGCTAGAAAGTTGAAACTTAGTATGTATATGTAGATGTCCTACTAGAGTAATTAAAACTAAAAAAAATCGGCCAACAGTCTGGGCGTAACTTTATTATTTTATGGATAGAAGTCCGAAACGTGTTTAATGCTGAGATGCGGTGTAGGTGACTATGGACAACCTAGGGAATTACCAGGAGGCTATTTGGAACGTTATTTTTTAGATTGTCGCATAGTAACCTGCACCGCAATGTTGTATAATTCGAGTCTTCCATTTTTTTCTAAAGCTAGTGTTACACTGTATGTCAAGCTGTCAAATATTTGACACTTTTTCTGGAGGTGTCCTATAGTGCAATCGACGAATATTTTGTTTGCCACATTATTTTATTCGCCCTACACAAAACCTATTTTAAAATTTGACAGATGTTTTCGTAAAATTTTTGACAGTATCTATGGTACAATACTAGTTTAAACTTAATTTCATACAATTTGTGCTTTGAAACTCATTGTGTGAGTTAACTTGTTTTCGTGCGAATCAAAGCACGAATTTTTCAGGACTTTTGTATAGTCGGCACCTCTTCATTTGGTAAAAATGCTTTATAACGCACAAGCGAAAAATTGATGTAAGAAATTTTCCCTATTTTTAAATTACTTTATAAACTAAACTTTGATATGTTAAGTATGTGGTGAACCAAAATTTTAGAAATTTGGGACGTAAAACTATAAGAGAAAACTGATTTAAAATTTTTGATTTTACTCACCCAGTACAATTCGAACTGCCATGACGGTTCCGTTTGACATTTTTTACACATGAACGCGATAAAGGGTTTTTATTTTTAAATCTCTTTAGTCTCGCAGGGCTGCGCAAAAAGTAGTTGGAGCGTAGCGTGCGTCAGCCAAACATGAACGCGGAAATGGAGTTTAAAAGCATTTAGTCCCGCAGGACCGCGCTAAAGGTAGTTGGAGCGTAGCGCGAGTCAAGAAAACATGAACGCGAAAAGGGAGTTTAAATCCCTTTATTCCCGCAGGGCTGCGCAAAAAGAGCGTAGCGTTACATCACTTTTTCGCTTGTGCGTTATAAACCATTTTTTTCATTTAATCATAAATTTGAAATTTAGTAATTTTATGATGTGTTTTAAAAATTCAAATTGTTATGACTGGTTTCAATGGTGCATATTTTGTATAGTGAGGCAAAGAAATTTTTTATTAAGAAAACAATATTTCCCAAATCAATACCACTGCCTACATATTTATTTTTAGCAGTGGAAAAATGGAAATTTATCACAGGGTGAGCAATGTGGAAACGTAAACTGATTTATGGGAAAATTGAAAAACATTTGAAATTTCATTTTTCTACATTTCCAATGAAGAATTAGTTGAAGCTTCGTCATTTGGGAAATGATTTGCTCATCAAACAATAATAGTACACTCACACTGAGTCGAAATCAAATGATTTCGTGTAGTGAATTCGCATTCAAATTGAACTGTTCACACTACTTTTTATGTGGGTTCTTTTGACCGCTACATCTCAGTGTGGTCTTATGGAAAACTTAGCCGTGAATTTTAGTAGTACCTACCGAAAATGAGAGTGAATTATCTTTCCATTCTATTTGTTCTTATCTGAATACCGTGGGTAATATGAACTAATATTTCATGTTAACGTTCTCTTCCCTTTCAAAATGAACGACAACTGACAATGTCAAAAATGTGCTGAGTACAGCTGAACAAATTTTGCTGAAAGGAATACTGACAATATTGTGTGATTAGGTTCTTAATTAAAACTACATCATTTTAAAATCATGCACATGTATGGAAAATTGAATCTAGGTACTATAAAGGGCTTTTTAGTCGATCAGTTCAGTTATCAGTTCAGTTGAGCTGTTCAAATGACGTGTAAACGCACAACTGAAGCAATTACCTGAAACTGAAATGGAAACGTGGCTCTGTAAGCTATCTTGAATTTTTCAGTTTCTGTATCTGTTTATCTACGAGTATAACATACGATAGCAATATTTTAGATAAGGTAAGTTCTATACAAACAAACTCCATAGAAATTTGAATTGTGCAATTAATTACCCCCGATGACATTATCTATCAGTACGACGAAATTTAAACTAGCTTTTGTGATATATTGAAAGTAATTGTTGAACATGGCACATATGTTGCGCTTATTTGGATGCTAATTACTTGCTTTGCTTAATTACCTCATACTCAAACCCCGTGAGCAATGATGTTAATAGCTTGGTGGTTGTACTCTATTCGGATATGTCTTCTATATGGTAATTCTGCTCTGTATAAATGGTGTAACATGCACATAAAACGTTTCGAATAAGCGAAATGTACCTATGCATATGTAGAGGACGATTTGCACTGTATCTGCGCACATACATCCCACATCCTGATGTACTCTCATTATTGTCGTGTTTAATTGGAATTGACATGTTTGGGGTAGGACGAGCTTCCTTCAGATGATGAGAAGGACGATCGTGAATTAGATAGGTGATTAATGGGGGTTTTTTTTCGCTTTAGATGAAATCTGTAGAGTAGTATAAGTTTAATTCAGTTTGTAGCGCATAGGAAGGAGCCCCGGACGCAAAAAATTCATATAGTATGTTATGTCCAGTTGTTGCCAAAAACTCCAAATCCGTTTGCTGTCTGTCCGTCCGTTTTACCGAACGAACGATAACGCAAGATTGGCCTAGGATTATGAAATTTAGAATCTGAATATTTGGTCGAATTTTTAAGTCTAAGGTCGTGAACGCGCAAAATCATGCAACACCTTCGGGTAGCTGCCATTGAAAAATCCTTAAATAGTCCTTATGAATATGAAGTTCTTCGTGTAGATGCCATACAAAAAACGTGTCAAAACAACTGCACTCAAGAAATCATTTAGCCACATAGTCGAAATTTTTTCAAATTAATTTTGAATTCAAATTTAGGTCCCGCTCATAAGTCTGCGAAATCTTTGTACTCCTTTGGGTACCTCCCACACGTCTTCACTAATATTGACACGTGTTTACTTCAGAAATCATTGAGCTAGAAAGTCGAAATATTACGAGAATTAGTTTTGTGTTAAAAGTAAAATCGAGCGAAATTCCTTCACTTGTTCTAAGAGTCCTTAAAACACGTGTCCACGAATGTTGGCTGCTTAATTTTCAACTCATCAAGCTTGGAATTTGAAATTTTGTTCACATTGTTTTTTCAATGATTTCAGGTTAAAGAATAAATATGCTAAAAATCATGTTCTTCCTGCAGTTTCCATGTAAAAGTCATTGGAAAATTAAAATTTTACATTCGGTGACTATAGTTGCAGATACGATAGTAATAACCAATCAAGATTTCTTAAAACTACATGCGCACTCCATATTCGACTACACTCTATATTCGACTACAATGTAAGCCGGAATTCAGTATTTCATCTAGAGTATACGATTGGCTGGCTGGGTGTAAATTATTCATCGACCTGCTATATTTTAAACATAATGAAAAGAAAGTGCCAGATAAATGACCTTGTATTCACTTCCGAAAATGGTTCCTGAGGTATTGGCAGCCCACCTATTTATTTGTACTATCTGCCAAACGTTTGCAGGAAATTTTTGAAAAATGGCTACAAATTTCCAGCGTGGTACTTGTCACGTGGGCCTAGACTCAATCATATACTTCCAGCTTCAATGCTTGACGTGCTATTAAGTTGTCACAAGTTTGGGTAACACTTACCCATTTTACTTTATTATTTTCTATTAATACAGTATTGTGATAGATTTTATAAAAAAAAAAAATTTGCTACCCTGAACAATTTTTTTTTCACGTTTCATGACTATTGTAGACACGAAAAAAGCAAAAAAAAATATCAGTCCGTCTGTCCGCCGTATGCAAAATCGTTTGAAGGCTTGTAGCTCCCAAACGGTTCTAAATATTAAATTGAAATTTTTTTTATAAATAGATTGGGTAGGGGTAGGTCACCAAATTCTGAGGGGTAGGGGTGTGAGGTGGGAGGAGGGTAGTGCGTTTTAGACGGAAAATTTTGGTTTCTAGATCTCAGCAACCAATTGCACAAGACAAATAAAATTCGGTTTGTGTATAAAGGTTGACAAATAAAGTTTGATGAAAGTAAAATTTCTTAAGGGGCGGTGGAGCATGAAAGTGGAGGGAATAAGAATTCTTCTAAAAAATCACATCTCATATCTCAAACACAATTTTTACCTGAACTAGGCCTAATAGACCCCTAGCAGAAAAAAAAATTTGAGGGTGTGGGTTTAGAGGGTGAGAGTGGGGGAGGGTGAAAAGGAAAAGGTTCTGATTTTTATATCTCGAGAACCTATAATATAAAACTGAAACTTGGTATTTGGATAGATATATGTAATAGTAGCATGCTGGAAAAATATAATTTTTTGTAGGGGTAGTATGGTACGAGGGTGGGGGGTGTTTTTCCTATCTATAGAACGGCTTATGCTACAAAGTTGAAACTCGGTATGTACATGTAAATTAACTAGAAAAGTAATTTAGATAAAAAAAAATTTCAAATATCTATTGGCGTTTGGAAGCGAATTCTGCCAAATCCCCCAAGCCTGATCAGATATCGAATATGTTTTCACTTTCAAGGGCTTGCGTAATAATCGCCTAAAACCCGTTTTAAAGTTTTTACTTTTTCAGCCCCTAAGAGGGTATAACAGGGTTGAACACGATTTCACGAATTCCCTCATTTCTGTTAGAAGTGATAAGAAATATAATTGGTTTCTACTTTCTCGTGCTGTTTTCATAATTATTTATTCACTCCTTTCAGGATTTTTGCATATTCAACCCCCAAGTGGGTGTAAGGAGGTTTCATATGTTTTCACAGATTCCTACATATTGCTTAAATCTGATAATATATCGAATTCATTTTTATTTCCTAAGGTTTCCTATATAAGCGCCAAAAAGATAATTTCAGTATTTTTATATATTTAGTCCTAGGTTAGGTTAGGTTACAGTGGCGGCCAAAGCCTCACATAGGCCCTCGAGGGTCCATAGTGATACCACTAAAAACAGGAGATCCAATGTACCTATGATAGTTGCGCTTGCGTTTCGATCTGTACTGAGAGCTCCTCGTTTAATTCAAAGGTCCTTCTTACCGTAGCAAAGTTTAGCAGCCTCTGCATGCTGTTAAACGAGACTTCTTTAAGATTTGTGAAGGTCGGTGCACCAAGAACCTTCACCCGTCTCCTAGCAAGAGCTGGGCAGTTGCACAGGAGGTGTTCTAGCGTTTCCCGTTCCCCGGGTAGTTTACAGTTCCTGCAGAGATCATTAGTAATTAGCCCCATTCTGTACACATGCGCCCCAATCAAACAATGGCCGGTAATAATTCCGACTAAAGTTGCGCATTGCGCCCTTGGTAGTGCTAACAGGAGTTTAGTTTTTTTCTCATTTTTTCACATTTGTTTCGTGGTTCTGGAGATTGATATAACCTGCCACTTGGTCTCGGACAGGCCTACCATCTTCTGCTCTAGGGAGTTGTGAACGACGTTAAGAGGCGGTGGTACCGAAACCGCGGTTTCTTGCCCAAGGTTTGCACCTTTTTTTAGCAAGATCATCTGCGAGTTCGTTTCCTTAAATACCACTGTACCCTGGAATCCAGCAGAGTTCCACTTTCCTATATATATATTTGATCCTAAGTGGTGTAAGGGGGTTGTATGCTTTTCAAAGCTTCGATATATTTCTTAGGTTTGATGGGATATTAGATCGCTCTTCACTTCCACAGACTTTTTATATAATCGCCTAGAAACTCATTTCTCAATTTTTGGATATTCAACCCCCAAGGGTTTGCATATGTTTTCACAATTTTTGCCATCCCTTAGTTCTGATGAGATATAAAATTGGTTATTACGGCATTTGGTGTAATGACCTAAAAATCAATTTCACGATTTTTCGAATTTCAAAAACCAAGAGGGTGTGAAGGGTTTGCTTACATTTTCACAAATTTTTCAAAATCCCTCGTGTCTCATGAGATATCAAGTTGCTTCTTATGAAATCGTCAAAAAACCTGTTTTACAATTTTTTCAAAATTCAAACCCCAATTCGTCATATCTCTTAATTCTGATAAGGCCGGAAATTCGAATAGTCTACACGGGCTTTTCCATTGAATAATCGGCTATAAATATCCATTTTAACATTTAACAAAACTAACTTTCCAAGAAACCTCATAATTTCGAAACAACTGATGATATATTTCGACTTTAACCGCTCCCGAACTTTGACCTGAAAAATAATAAAGTTTCGCCCAAACCATTCGCAGATTTTTTCTTTATTATTTCAATAATACAGTATTGTGATCGATTTAAAAAAAAATTTCTACCCTGAAAAATTTGTTTTTCACGTTTCATGACTAGTAGACACTAAACAAGGACCGTACACAAAATCCTTTGAAGGCTCGTAGATCCCAAACCCTTTGAGCTATTAAATTAAAATTTTTTTATGAATAGACTGCGTAGGTTCCTTGAGTTTACCACCTAAGAATTTTTCTAAAAATCACATCTCATATTTCAAGAACATTTCACGTTAAAGTAAAAACAATTCGATATCTCATCAGACCTAAGTTGGAATTCGTAAAAACGTACACAATAATTTCACACCCTCTTAAAGTCTTTAGAAGTAAAAGTTAATTCGATATCTCATTAGACCTAAGAAATATATCGGAATTCGTAAAAATGTACACAACCACTTTAGATGCCTTCAGGGATTGGATATCAAAAATTTTGGAAAAATGTTCCTAGGCTAAATAAAGATCCCGCAGAACTACAATTAGTTTGATAGCTCGACATGTTTAAAAGATATAATGAAATTCGTGTAAATGTGGAAAAAAAACCTTTTCAACAGTTTTTTGACTCCACCTTTGTACTCCAATAAAAATTTTTGCTTTACCTATTTCTGCAGTACATTTTTACATATACATACTAAGTTCCAACTTTCTAGCATAATTCGTTGTAGAGATATAAAAAGCTTCCTCCACCTCTGTACCTTACTATCCCTATCAAATATTTTTTCCAAATTTTATTTTTCTGGTATAAATGGTTAGAAATCTTCTTTTCTTCTTGTAATCCAAAGTTTTTTACTCACCACCCCTACACCTCACCTCACCCATTCAAAAGTCCTTAGTGTAGGATATTTGTATTATCCTGTAAAATCAAGAAATCCAAATTTTGTATAAATTTGTTTTGAGTGAACACAAACTTCGAGTTTACTAGTCAGCGAAATCGTTCTATTCTTTCCGGTAGTTCCCATACAAAAGTCCTTAAGACAATGAGTACTGTGTGCTGCATACAGAATTTCAGAGTGCCCTCTCCAATAATCATAAATTTAATACACGGTTAAGGAAAAAAAATTAAGTAATTTCTTATTATCGAGTTATTATTACCTGGAAGCGTTTCCTATTAGAGTCGACATCACAGAAACCAACTACAAGTAGCTAGTAGCACTTCAGAAGCGACGATATGCAATTCAGATCAAAATAATGAAGATGCCGAATAAACAACCACCCATAAATCATTTTGCGGTCTCTAATTAAAACAAGGTCCGAGAATGATAGCATCGTCATGAATGTGACCACACGCAACAACATTCCAGTTGACAGTACATTACGATATGACATAGGTAAGCAAGGTACCATCATAAAGACCAAAATGCCGAGCAATTCACGACCATACCAAAAGGTTAACTGCCCAATAAAAACTTCCACACTTTGTTCTTAGCACAGCACTCGCACGGTGTTCAACGTTATTTGACAAAATAAGCCGCGCAGTTTGACAAAAGACTTAAGACTCCAAGACGCTATACCTGGTGATTGTTTCGATGGAAACCACAAAAACAGACCTCAAAGACAAAAGTCCTTATAGAGACATAAACGATTCCGAAAACGAAGAAAATTTTCTCCAGAACTCGACACACCGCACTGTGTGCTCCTCAGTCCTTACTATCAAGGAATACAATCTGACCGCGCATCTTTGACCATTTTGTTTTAAGGTCTTTAAAGAGTTCCAGCGAAAACGCGCAATGATGGAGATCGCAGAATATGGGCCTTTATGGGCCCATTCTTCCTTCGGGAACGCTTACGGTCCCGGACTTGTGAAAATCATGTCGTCATGCTGTGATAGAAATTTCTATGCAGATACAGCGCATAGCTGGATACCGGTGGAACACTATGGTCAACTGCGGTCCATCGGCAAAGAATGGTGATTTTTGCTGCTTCCACCATTTGAAGAGGACTCGCCGAAGACAAGGTAAAGTGGCAAAATGACTTCGCGTAAAAGATGCGGGACTCGAAAATGCCCACAATTCGATGCTAATCTTGGGTCAGGCGGGGTGAGATCTCAGTGGGACATCCTTGGAATTTATTTAACGTGATCGAGTAAAGTAGATCACTTCTTGTTGAAGAGGATCTCAAGATACCGCAATGATACATGCACTCATATGACTCTATGGCTTACCAGTGACAATAAATGTACGCATGTTGCTCGTTGTTTGTTGACATGACGGGATAACAATGAAGCCACCTAAAGATAAAGATATCGAGTGTTTCTACATGACAGGAAAAAAAAAACAGATTTCCGAAGGGAGTCATCCCTTTGATCCATTCAATCGTTCAGTTTATGCTTTTAATCTAGATGGGCATTGGCTTCATTTATTAATTTTTTGGTATTCGCGGTTTGCGTACATTGTTCGGAACTCACCCTCTTTGACGGCACTGAACTTTAGGGTTGGATATTGAAATTTGTTCGTTTTTATGAAAAGATTTTTCAATGCAATCTTGTACATATTCATGTTTGTATACATGCGACTGTATTGGCAATTTTTATGCCGACATTGAAGCGGAATTTTCGTGATTTTTGGTAAATTGAAGAACCGATTGGATGTAAGGATTTTCATTGTTTTGGTTTTGTTTTGTTCGAAATTCAAAAAGTTAATCTATCAATTGAGAACGCATTAAAAGAGTTAAGGGAATTATGAGTCTCGATGAAGAAAAGCGTATATTCACTGTACCGGCTTTTAAACCAGATAATCTAGTATCTAGATGTTGCGGCGTGTGCTAACCACCCTAAAACGACGACCCTAGCACCGAACATTCTCCGTATATAATTTCGCACTTTTACTTAGCTTTCTGCTGACACTAACATTACTTTATACCTACGTTGAGGTTGTATAGTTGTGCCTTGTCTATAGCCGCAGCAGTACTCACGTATACTACTCTTTCTTTTATAATTATAATTTAATTTTCAAATTTCGCCATTACACATGTTACACAAATTTTATTCCTATCAGGCAATGGAGGATGGTAGGGAATCCGATACAAAATTAGGAGTGGAAATTAACGATGAGTGCTTCGCTTGAATTGCTGCAAGTTATATTTACTACGGAAAACATAAGGTAGAACAGTATTTCAGTGAACATGCGAAATATGTTTTGAGAATCTACTCGTAAGGACGTACAGCACTACGGGTATCGCGGGTAATATGGAATCGTGGAGGATTTCCGTTGGCGAGTTATTTCGAACAATCGTGGTGAAAATAAAGAAATGCAGGGTACTGCCACCGGTAATACCATGGATACACAGCTAGTATACAAACCATGGTATTGAAATCATAGTATTGAAACTAGCTGCACATGATACACTGCACATTTGGAATGATTTGACAGTATCTGATATAAGCAAACAAAGACATTCAGTTGCGATACTCGCCACACAATTGGGGAATGGCACAAATAGCAGTAAAATGCATGGTATACTACGTAAAATTATCGCATTTATATACCATGAAACAGGTTCAATACTAGATATATACCAGTTCATTTATCTCGCATATGGATAGTATTGGGTGATACACTGCTGGTGATATCAATACCAGCAGTGTATCCATGGTATAAAGCTAAGGATTGGGTTGAGAATTCTGAAATGAAGATCATTGATGCAAAGCAAAACAGCGTAGTTGAAATAACACAGCCTTGAGAGACACCAGCGTTGATTTGAAATTTTTCAGAAGTCACACCAACAAATACAATCTGTAATTGACGATTGAACAAAAAGTTATCAATCTAAAAATTTATTGACGCGGAAAGTTTGATTAAAAGTGCATCATGCCATACTCTATCAAATGCTTTTGAAATATTGACAGCCACCAAATGTGATTAACCATACTGATTTATGGTGAATTCCTTCAGTCAAAAGAGTGTAGCAACATGTTCGTCTGTGTGTGCCATAATTTAGCTTTGTGATATTAAGTTTAAATTTTTATAGCAAGCAGGAAGCGGACGCCTGTAAATAGTAACTCGCATTTTACTTAATTATTTTTTAATAATGAAGTATTGTGATCGACCTGAAATTTCAAAAAAGTTTGCTACCCTGAAATTTTGTATTTACACGTTTTAGGACTAGTAAACACCAAAAGAGCAAAAAAAAATGTCCGTCTGTCCGCCGTAGACGCCGTACGCCGTACGCAAAACCGTTTGAAGGTGCGTAGCTCACAAACCCTTTGAGATATTAAGTTTGAAATTTTTATGGTGGGTAGAGTGGGTGAACGTCTACGAATGGTACCTTTTGTAGGGGTGGGGGTGTAAGGGGGGAGGAGGGGGGAGCGTTTTAGATGAATAATTTTGGTTTCTAGATCTCAGGAACCGCTTATGCTAGTAGGCTGAAAGTTGGAACTTATGAAGTGATATGATAGTGGACCCATTTGCAAAAAAATAATCGATAGTGGTTGAGTGGTGTGCGAGTGGGGGGAGGGGGGGCGAAGCAATGCGTCCAAAACGCTTGAAAGCTGGGATTGATACATTCTGCAATCCATATCTCCTGAACGATTGATGTCAGATGCCCGAAATTTTGTAGTTGTATTAATGGATACTAGGAGATTAGAAAGGGGTTCACATTTTTAAGGGAAACACTGAAGTATGGGGGTGGAGGGTGAAAAACTTTGAATTACAATATCTTCCGACTCAATTGCGCTAGGAAGATAAAATTTGGCTGAAGCGCTTTATCAAAAAATTAATTTTTTATATCTCATGAACCGTATCAGATATGATCTTGAAATTTTTACAGGAGTTAAGACCAGTAGACCTCTAGCGGAGAAATTTTGAGGGTGTGGGTATAGGGAGTGATGGTGGGAGGGGGTGGGAGGGGGTGGAAATGGACAAATTCTGATTTTAATTTTTCGAAAGCCGCAAAGGATAGAAAGCTAAAAATTGATAACTGTATAGAGGTGCTGAAGAGACATCCCAGAAAAATAAAATTTTTGAAAGGGGTAGCCAGGTACAAGGGTGCGGGGTGGTTTTTCAGAACGACTTATGCTAGAAAGTTGAAACTTAGTATGTATATGTAAAAGTACTACAGGAGTAGTTAAAGCAAAAAAAAAGTTTAAAATTTTATCGATGTACAGAGCTGGAGTAAAACAAATGTGCGTGAAATGGGGGTTTTCCAACATTTTCATGAATTTCGTTATTTTAACCTAAAGAATAACGAGAAGGTTACTTGCAACGTTATTTTTTAGCTTATCAGTCGCATAGTGACCTACACCGCATTTCAGTATTAAAGACGTTGCGGACTTCTACCCAAAAAATAATAAAGTTGCGCCCAGACTGTTGGCAGATTTTGTGAAGATGATAAGATAATTATTATAGATAAATAGGAAATGGCCAGGAGTGTATTTGTAGACCATGAAGTCAGGAATCAAGACATTCTAAAATTCATATTTCTTGAATTACATACGACTGGACACATTTCAGTAGTGCGATTTTAGTGAACGATCCGAATATCAATTGCAAAGTGAATTTTACTAAGCCTCCGACTTAAACCACATAGTAAAAAATTTTGTAAAAATTACTATCCTTAAAGCAGTAAAATATTCCGCATTGATGTAATAAATTTACAAATTTTCATTAAGTTTAACAAAATTACGAGTAATTTTTAAAAGTTTGTATTTTTACACATTTTCGTCATGAATTTACTGACTAGAAAGTAAAATTACAACACCCAAGGAAATTTCCCACTTTTAATGTGTAAAATTTGCTATTGTGTATAAAATTACGCATTTTCATGGAATTTTGATACTTAAAGCGTAGTAATTTGTTTTTTGTGATATGTATTAACTTGACCATTTCGTTGTTTAATTCACTTGTTTCGTGGTTTTGTGTAAGATTTAGTTTACATTTTAAAAAGAAAATAATGTGTATAGTTTTGGCTTTAAAATAAATAAATTTAATTTATATAATAAACATGTATATAGTGTTTTATACTTTCTACCCTTTGTGATCTATATACTGGTTTTTTTCCCAATTATCATGTGTTGATTGATCTCATTGAATTTTTCTAATTGTCGATGGCTGTGTCCTTTGCCCTTCAAAATACGGAAACCCAAAGGACTCCAGTTCAGACAGAGAAATTTGGATTAAAAATAGTTCTCTACATCCCCACTTTTCATTATATCCTGCAAAATTTATATTTTATTTATTTTATTTTAATAATAAAGTATTTATTTTATTTTGTTTTAGTTTAATTTTATGAAACTGTTTTGGATGTTAATTTCTTAGTCTTTATTTATTTAATTTTATCAGCCTGATAACTCCTGGAAGGAATAATTCAACTCGCCGCCTATAAAGTGAAGCAAGACTTCTCAATGGCACACTTTAAATAATACTTAAAAAAAATACTTTAAAAACGACCTCCTACGATTTTATATCCCAGAGAAATCCACTTAGATACGACTATTTAAGGATACATGTATGCCATCTTTCTGGCCAAATCCATAGTCCTGTCGGTAGCTTTTTTTTCCCGTAAATCCCATATAGTCACTTCTATAGAGCAATTTAATAATACGGATCATAAAGTAAGTTGAATTTTTATGTTTCTGTCCCCAAGAAGAATAAAAAAATCTAAAAATTTATTCAAAGAAAAGAACCATGTAGAAAAATAACCGGAAGGACCTTACATATGCATGAAGGTAAGATATGGCATATTCCATATATGACAAGAGGGATAAAGTTCACTCCGTGAACAGCATAAAGGTCGCCCTCCTCCTTCGTGTTCTGTATGAATTTCAACATGATTCTATCCTGATGCGGTCGGTGGTGCTATCGTTTCTCTTGGATTTGAAATTGATATGGACAGGCGGGTGGTACGCGCATTTAATACTTACTATTCACCCCAACCCTTGTTCTATCCACTGGACAGAAGATCTAATTAATTACCTAAAAAGGAGTCATCGACAGAGAGTCAGTCAGTAGTAATCAAAATTACCTCAAGCTGCGAATCACTTTGATATCCCCAAGGGATTATCCTCAGGGGTTGTTGCATTCAATGTCGTTATTCAGTGTAATCTCAGTATTAAGGGTTGAAGTCTGGTCAGATTTTTGGTTGTATGGTATGTAATCGGAAGGCGAAATTGAGAAATCAAATTGGGATATGGATTTAACGGGGAATTAAATATTTGATGTTCGAGATTTGAGTTTCAAGTTTTCGGGGAAGGTTATTAATTTTGATTTGATTGTAGTGAAATCGAAGTCAAATCGATTTTTATTATTTAAAATTTTTTCTTTTTTAATAACAATACCATTATTATTTTTTAATAATAAAGTGTTGTGATCGACCTGAATTTGCTACTCTGGTATTTTGCAATTCCACCTTTCAGGGCTAGTAGACTCCAAGAAAGCAAAAATAGGTCCGTCTGTACGCCGTTCGTTAATCACTTGAGATATTAATTTCCGATTTGTTTAGAGGGTAGATTTGATAGACGCCCTTAAATAGTAACTTTTGGGGATGTTAGATGGAGCTTGGTTTTAGATAAAAAAGTTTTTTTTATATCTCATAAACTGTTTATGTTAGTAGGTTGAAACTTTGAGTTCGTATAGAGCAGTGATGGTAGAGCAAAAAAAAAGGTAGACTTATGTGAAGAAATACGGTAGCGGGGTGCTAAAAAATACGTCAAAGACGAATGAAGACTGTATGTATATGATTTCTATCTTCTGAACTTGGTACTTATTTGGGGCGTTCAATGACTAGGAGGAGCATACCAAAAAGTATTTATGTGACTGACAATCTAAAGAATGTAGGAACGTTATTGCCTGAATTTTACACAAAAAATAAGAAGTTTGCTCCAATATAATGTGGATATTTGTTTTATTTGTAATAAATGGGGTGAAAAATCGACTTAACAGATTTTTAGGCGTATGTATAAAGAGTCCGTAAATGAAAGAATTCATGTGTAAACCCCTTTTAATTCCTTTGGAGGTTGAATTTAAACACCGATGAAACCTTGGCTTAGCGATTTTAAAAGAGTCGGAAGAAGTAAAAACTAAATCAAATCAGTCCTAAGAAATATAAATTTAAACTTCGACTTATGAATTGAATATATAAAAACCTCCAAAACGATTTGTGATCGTTTACGCCGAAAGCACGCTTAAAAAAAATATGTCAACAGTCTGGGCACAACTTTATTATTTTTTGGGTATAAGTTTGCAATGCGTTTAATTCTGAGATGCGGTGTAGGTTACTATGTGACTGAAAACCTAAAAAAAAGTTCGGGAGTCGGTTAGAATGGGGTCGTGCTAGAATACTTACGCCACTGTTACATATAACATTTGAATTAATAATTGGGTCAAACTCTGGGACGCAGTGTAAGTCGTAGTGTAATATCAGTTGTTACGTGATTAGGAGGCGATTATATAAAAAGTCTGTAGAAGTGAAAACCAATCTAATATTTCATCAATCCTAAATATGTCGAAAGCCTTACGTGCTCTTGGAGTTGAATATCTAAAAATCCTGAAATCAACTTTTTGACGACTATATAGGTAGCCTTAGGAAGTAAAAACGAATTCGATATCTCATTAGAACTAAGAAATATGTAGGAATTTGTGAAAATATATACAACCCCCTTGCACTCACTTTGAGGTTGAATATCCAAAAATTTTAAAATGGGTTTTTAGATATATGTAAAGAAATCCCGCGGAAGTGAAAACCAATCCAATGTCCTATCACTCCTAAGAGATATGACGGAATTCGTGAAAACATGTTCAACTCGTTTATACCCTCTTAGGGGTTGAAAAAGGAAAAAACTTGAAAATAAGTTTTAGGTGGTTATTAAACAAGCCCGTGGAAGTGAAAAGTTATTCGATATCTAGTCAGACCTGAGGAATATGGCTGAATTTGTGAAAATGTATACAACACCATTACACCACCTTGGGGGTCGAAATTCAAAAAATCCTGAAAACAATTTCTAGGTATTTATATGAGGAATCTGTAGAATAAAAATGAATTCAATATTTGGGAAGACCTAAAATATATGACGAAAATCGTGAAATATATACATTCCATTTTCACTGATAATTTTGTTTGCCCCCCTTCCGAACGCCAATGGATATTTGAATTTTTTTTAATCAATATTACTTTTCTAGTTGATTTACATATACATACCGAGTTTCAATTTTGTAGCATAAGCCGTTCTATAGTTAGAAAAAACACACCCCACCCCCGTACCATACAACCCAAAAAAAAATTATATTTTCCTAACATGCTACTACTTTAGCTCTATCTAAATACCAAGGTTCAGCTTTATTTCATTATAAGTTCTCGAGATATAAAAATCGGAACTTTTCCTTTTCACCCTCCCTCTTTACACCCCTCACCGCCAAAATTTTGTTCTCTGCTAGGGGTCTACTTCTGGTAAAAATTCTAAGCATCTATTTTGCTCCCTTATACGCGGTTATAGGTAAAAAACTCTAAAATGTTTTCCAGGTGCTTATATAAAAAGGCCGCAGAAGTTTCAAATATCTCGATATCTCCGCAGATCTAATGGATATGATAAAATTTATAAAAATTAACAATCAACCCTTTCACAGACATTTTCTTCCACATCTCGGCACACCAATGTAAAGTTGAAAATTTTCTTACGTATGTTACTTTTAAGTACATATCATGCTGCTAATTCTCAACTTTCTATCATAAACCGTTCCCGAGATAGGACAAACACACCTCGCTGAAAGAATTTTTGCGATATAAAACATGATTTTGATTAACAAGTATTATTCCCCACTTCCACTTTCCACTTTCCACAGCTTCCCCTTCTCTGAAAAATTTTATATTGGGCATACTCCTCAAAAGACGTATCGATGCAAATGCGCTCCAAATCTCGAAGACAAACCTGCGAATGTATCGATAGCGAAACAAACTTTGGCCCAGCGCCATCTTTTATTTTCTAGATTTTATGAATGAACAACCTTTGGTCCAACAAATTTCAAAATACAAATAACCAAAATACTTACCTAATGTATATTTTAACTGTTTGTCGAAAGACGTCTAATGAAAACAGACAAAAAAATACGGAATAGCATTATTTGCTTTTTAATCGGAGGAGTTGATACTCCCGACTGACATTTGGCTTACGGAGATTTTTGTTATCGGGAAAAGTGAAAACTCATTTGTACACCTAATATAATGCATTGTTCCAACTCCAGAAATTATACAACAAAATAGACAACTTGTATATACTTTTACAAAAAAAATAAATGTTAAAGAAAAATAAAATAATGTGACTTTACAAACAATTTAACTACATATGTACTTACCAATCTACTAAATACTTTATTTGAATTTTATGTATCTTCTTTCTTAATTTTTTTTTTAAATTAAGTATTAAGTGTAAAAATCATTTTTGAAATAAACTACTTCTCACTTTAAACACAATTAAATATTAAATAAAATAAAAGTATGTTTAAACAGAATGTACCAATATACTTATTTGTTTTTTTTTCTTTAATTAAGTATATTATAAGTAATTTTTAAACTCTTCAACCCTTTCAATGTAACCCTCCATGACAATTGGATGCGGGAATGTTAATAATTTGCATATTACCTGCTTAGTTGCTACCTGATGAGTGGTCCAATATAGGGGGACCAAATTAAGGCACACCATGCCAAAAGGTGGCCCAATATAGGTACACTGACTAAGTAAAATAAATAGCTTTTTTAATGATAAGAACACTTTTTAGATCAAATATAACCAGTGATCTTCAAGTGGGGTTAGGGTCTGTGTTTAAAAAAATAATCGTATGTCTAGCTTTTTTCAAAACTGAGAAAAGTTGGATTAAGTCCTTAGGTGTCCCATTATAGGATTATAAGTACACTTACCTCAACTATTTTACAAGTTTTATTCCCGATATATTTATTGCTCTTCTCTCTCCCATTAGTTGTTGGACTCATTCCGGATCGACGGATCAAAAAGAATTCAAAAACATGAATGAAAAAGTAGAAAATTTAGACAATAAATGGGTGAACTTTGAACTTACAAAACTTGTGAAGATTGGACAACCAGAGCCACAAAATATTTGTTTCATGCAGTTCCACTAGATCGTTATAGTGTTAGAACGGATTCGGTGTAATTAAACAGGTCAGAGATCGCAAAAACTGAAATAGGTCAACTTCCTAAATTATTAATATTTAATTAATAGTAGGTTTTGTTAAAACAGAATTTAAAATGTATTTTTGCAGTTACCAGTCCAATATTTAAGCTTCAAATCGTTATAGAGGGCTGTCAAAATTAGCGAGCCGCAAGACGGTATCAATTTAAAAAACAATTATTTTGAGTATTTATGACTAAATAGATCCTCATATATATAAAGAGACATCTGTTGGACAATAGGAGAGTTATTTTAAAATGTACTTTTGTAGCTGAAGACAATGCCGATTGAACACCGTTGAAGTTTAAGGAGGTACATGGAAAATGAACTATGTATGTATATCCGAAGTCCACACAAAAAACTTCAAATTGAATTTAAATCACAGGTTTTTTTCGAAAATCTGCCAGTAAGCAGCAAAGTTCGCCCAAATACAAATTTCTTCGCTCCTTCAACATTCTGATCAAAGGCCACGGAGCATTAAATTAAACATAAATAAAAAGAGCTCGCAAATGCAAATTCTCGATTATCAGACTAACACAATCTGCATAAGGCAATTGGGTGGCCCAATTAACGTAAATTAAAACATCGTCCCGCAACAACATAGCACAGGGCAACATGATGTGCGGAGGAAGCCAATCAAGAAGACTATCGACTTTGACTGCAAGAGTCGAAAAGGATCGAGTGGTCATCAGCGACTATAAGGAAGGGAAGTGATGCACTAATGAATCAATACCACGTAATCGAGCATAGGATGGGGCCACCTTCAATTTGACAAAGTGCCTGTGTCATCTTGAGGCCTAGCTACTGACCGTGCCACCCACCATAACGCCAGCAAATAAATCCTTCAAGTCTGCACCGGAGGCCAATTTCTTGTTCTCTTAATTACCTTGCAACTGGAATAGACCTCACCACGAATGAAAATGAATTACCACTTAATTGGAGGTGGCGAGGATCGTGGTAGTTTTTAATGCCCGAGCCGGCCAGAGGACCATATCATCCCGGCGCGTTGTCCGGTTTATCTGATTTGGCTACCTATGGACGTAACAAGAAGGCCTCCTCGCTGCGGTCTATATAGGCACCTTCTTATCGCAAATACATTATGCCATATAAATGTATGCATTTCGTGCAAATTAATTGACTTATTCGCCGCATATAGGCACCTCAGATGCCCACTTCTGATAGATTGTAGCGATGGGCACATGCAAAGTTGGGGCTGAAGTGGAGGCTCCGCGGGTTACCTGATGCCGGGGTGGAATTGCTTTGATTGAATAATTGATTGCACACCGATTGCGGTTGATTATAATGCAGAGTCGTGTCGAGTGTCGTCGAGGTTTGAGTTAAGACCTACCGCGCGGGATGATATTCGAGGAAAACATTTGCATTTAGGTGGAATTATGTCGGTGGAAAGGATTAAGGTTACAGGTACCTACCTATCTCGCTACGGCTGTGAAGCAATCGAAATCGCTTACAGCCTATTATTGTAATGAGTATTCGATTATGAATTGCGGTTTCAAAGCGACCCCGTAGATCACTTTGTTTTCAACGAAATGTCGAAAGTTTCGAATTGAAAGTATTCATAATAATTTCAATGTTACAATAATAACCACATATCAATTGAAACACAATAAAAATTGTTTTATTGCCAAATCTTTTATTTTAAGTTGGGGGCACGAAACGCGTATCCATCGGTACCTAGGAAGAGTTTGAATTATAAAATCTGATTAATTCTATATAAAAACGGCTAAATTTATATGATATGTACCCAATTTTCGTAACATATCATTATTGGAACCTAGACGTGGATAAGCCTGACTTTGTAGAGTGCCTTACCTGTACTAGTCTGCTCCCGCCTTCTTTGCTTGTTTTCATTAAATCTCTCAACCTGACGTCTTCTATATTTTCTCTGTAAACAATTACGCCATTGATGATTTTCAAAATAAAATGCAGAATAACACTCTACCATAAATTTCAAATTTTACTTTATTATTTTCCAATAATACAGTATTGTGATCGATTTTTAAAAAAAAATCTGCTACCCTGAAAATTTTTTTTCACGCTTCATGGCTAGTAGACACGGAAAAAGCAAAACAAAATGCAGTCCGTCTGTCCGCCGTACACCGTACATCTTACCGCGTCCGCCGTAAAATCACGTCTCACATCTCAAGAATAGTGTAAGATAGATACTTAAATTTTTCATCAGAAGTAAAAGGTTAGGATTTTTATATCTCGAGAACCTATAATGATATAAAGTTGAAACTTGGTATTTGGATAGAGCTATAGTAGTAACATGTTGGAAAAATATAATTTTTTTTAGGGGTAGTATGGTACGGGGGTGGAGGTGTTTTTCCTATCTATAGAACGGCTTATGCTACAAAAGTTGAAACTCGGTATGTATATGTAAATCAACTAGAAAAGTAATTTACATTAAAAAAAATTTCAAATATCCATTGACTTTCGGATAGCTACTGCATCGTCTCTCGATCGAATGTAGTGTGTGTGCCTATGCTGACGACTTGTTAGTCCTCATTGAGGGTAACTCTCGTCTGAGCCTTGAGAGTAAAGGTGCAGCTATCATGGAGCTTATCCATGCATGGAGTTTGAAAGTTGGTGTGAGTGTATCGATAGACAAGTCGGTGATCATGCTGCTGAAAGGCAGCCTGTCTTGCTCACGACCTCCATCGATAAGTATGAACGGAGTAAGGCTTCGGTATGTGACTCAAGTCAAGTACCTCGGTATTACAATGAGTGAAAGAATGAATTTTTATATCCACCTGACACTGCTCAAGGAGAGAATACTTGTTGTTGCGTGTGCTTTGCGCAGAATTTTGCGAGTCGAATGGGGCCTTAGCCGCAAGGCTGTCAGGACCATCTACGGCGGTCTATTCGTTGCACTTGCAACCTATGGATCGTCCGTGTTTGGTGAATGTATGGTGTACGAAAAGGGTAGACGAATGATGAATGCATGTCAGAGAGTTGTCATGTACGTGTGTATTCCTGTGTGTCGGACGGTTTCCACCGACGCCATGCAAGTTCTCATGGGTGTTCCCCCGCTCGACCTGGAGGTGCTCCGTCGGAGTATTGCCTTTAGGGTGCGGAGGGGCATTCCATTGCGGAGTGACTGGTTGACGGATGCTGAATGCGTGGGACTGAGTCGTCGTTCTTTGAACGACCGCTTAGATGAGTGTCTTATGTCTAGGTGGAAAACTAGATGGGATGAAAGTACCAAAGGTCGGGTGACTTTTGAGTATATCAAGGATGTATGTTTTGCCAGAGGAGCCCTGGAGTTGGACTTCTGTCTGCACCTCGGCTTCCTCCTTACCAACCATGGTAGTTTGAATGCGTCTTTGCATCGGTTCGGTCTCTCTGATGTCGGTAGCTGCACATTGTGTGGAGCCGATGTTGAGGACTGGAAGCATGTCTTGTTTGAATGTGAGATATACTCAGACTTGCGTGACTTGAATGCTATGGGAGTTACACTTATGAATGGAGTGTATGATGTAGGTAATTGTGTCAAAAGTAGGGAAACGTTTGAAAGGATTAATGAATTTGCCCGTCTCTCCTTTACGAGAAGGAGGGAGCTCTTGACTGCCAGATTCAGGAATGGCTGAAGTTGATTGGTTCTGATTTTTGGATGGTTGTCCTAGCAACCGGCTTCTGTTGTGTCGAATTATATCTACGCAGGGAGGTGGTACTAGATACCGACACTGGCTGAAAGATGATAATGTCAAGTCCAGTGTAGCCTTTGGGGAGTGCCTACCCCACGTACCCGATGAGGAGGGTCACCAGTCCCGAGTTGCAAGTAACTCAAACATTTGGTAGTAGTGTTATTAAGCTACGAAAACCTGACCGGAGGTTCTATTTCCGGTACCACGGGAGTCGGGGAGCCCATGGAAGGTTGCTTCCACCCCCGACACTGGAGAGGCCCCTAGGGGAGCAACGTGGTGGCTGTGGTTATGCCCAAGCGGGCAGAGTTTCCTTGTGGAGCTCGACGTGGAGTTGCGTATCAACCGGGTGCCGGGACCCACAGAACGGCAGAGATTTAGATAGGTCTCGCATCCATCGGTATGAATGTAAGGGCTTGCACCCGCACATAAACCGATACCACCATTATTGGAGGGGCTCTGATTGTAGTCACAAAATCAATCCGTGTCCGAAGAGGACCGTGAAATTAAGCCCTCGCGGCAGGTATTCACGTTAAACCCCAGACGACATACTGGCTTTCGGAAGGGTGGTGAAAAAATGTATCAGTGAAAATGGAATGCATGTATTTTCACGGTTTTCCTCATATCTATTAGGTTTTTCCAAACATTGAATTTATTTTTATTCTACGGCTTCTTCATATAAATACCTAGAAAGTGTTTTCAGGATTTTTTGAAATTCGACCCCTAAGGGGTGGTAAGAGGGTTCTATACTTTTTCACGAATTCTGCCATATCCCTCAGGTCTGATCAGATATCGAATATGTTTTCACTTTCGAGGGCTTGCGTAATAATCGCCTAAAACCCGTTTTTAGGTTTTTTCGTTTTTCAGCACCGAAGAGCGTATAAACGAGTTGAACACGTTTTCACGAATTCCGTCATATCTTTTAGAAGTGATAAGAAATTGAATTGGTTTTTACTTTCTTTTGTTGTCTTCATATTTATCTATTAACTCCTTTCAAGATTTTTGGATATTCAACCCCCAAGCGGGTGTATATCTGATGATATATCGAATTCATTTTTACTTCCTAAGGTTTACTAGGTTTATAAGCGCCAAAAATTTAATGTAAATATTTTTAGATATTCAACCCTAAGGGTGTAAGGGGGTTGTTTTCAAAGCTTCGACATATTTCTTAGGATTGATGAGATATTAGATAGCTTTTCACTTCCACAGATTTTTTACATCGCCTAAAAACCCATTTCTTAATTTTTGGATACTCAACCTCCAAGGGTTTGCATACGTTTACACAATTTTTGCCATCTTTAGTTCTGATGGGATATAAAATTGGTTATTACGGCATTTGATGTAATGACCTAAAAACCAATTTCACTATCTTTCGAATTTCAAGAACCAAGGGGGTGTAAAGGGTTTGCTCACGTTTTCACAAATTTTCAAAATCCCTCGTGTCTCATGAGATATCAAGTTGCTTCTTATGAAATCGGCTAAAAACCTGTTTTTTAATTTTTTTGAAATTGAAACCCCAAATGGAAGCAATGTCTTTGTAATATGTTTTAGCAAATGGTCATATCTTTTAATGCTGATAAGGCAGCGAATTCGTTTTTACTTCTATGGGCTTTTAGTGTACATAATATACCGAAATACATGGGCTTTTTCAATTTTTAATCGGCTAAAAATCTTTATTTTAAATATTTTTATTTTAAGAACAAAACTAACTTTCCAAGAAACCTCATAATTTCGAAACAACTGATGATATACTCGTACACCGACTTTGATCGCTCCCGAACTTTGAACCCAAAAATAATAAAGTTTCGCCTAGACCATTGGCAGATTTTTTAATTTCAAAGTATACAAATAATTTTGTTAGCTTATTTCGTCGCTCATTTCATTCTTTAATATGTTCAGGCCCCCAATATCTCCCCTATTTTTGCTGGTATGGAGGACATTTAGTGTGCTCTGTTTCAGTGAGAATTGAGGCCAGATACAGTCGGTGCCACAATTATTTGTGCATAGCCTTTTCTTACGTAAAAGCTAAAGGGAAAGTACTGTAACTTAGAGCAGCAAAGTGAACTCCTTTCACAACTTACCAGAACATCTTAAACGATGTGAATATTGGACGAGAATAAGATTAGTAAGACTACAGTTCGAAGGAGGCTAGCGGAAAATAACATAAAATCCTACGTTGTGCAACAGAAGCCATATTTAATTTAAAAAAAAAACAGGAACCTTCACTGGAAGTTCGCTCTCAAGTACATAAATAAGACGATTCAATTTTGGAGGAGTCTTCTTTAGACGGATGCGGTTGTCTTTTCCTTTATTTTTTGGATCCAAAAGAAACAAAAAATAGAGGGATGACAAATCAAAAGCGACATTCTCATGGCGAAAAAATAATGGTGTGTTTCCTACTATGTCATTGGATCCTTAGTTAGGTGCCCAAAGAGCATAAAACAGCTTCAATACCTCTCGCTGGGGACAAATTGATTGGCAGCAATTTCATATTACAACAGAACAATGTTCAGAAATCATTAATTGTAACAAAGTTATTAGCAGATATTGGACAAAACGTCTTTCCATGGCCTCCCCAAAGCCCTGATCTCAATGTAATTGAAAACGTTTGGCCCTGGATGAAGTCAAAAAATTGGCAAGAAATTGAAGGGCTGCTTAAGGAAACGTTGAAAAATATGACAAACGTGTGGAGTATTATACCAACGACAGTATTGTAAGACGCCTTAAAGGGGTTATTGTGGCAAAGGGTGGAAATACAAAATATTAAGGAAGTACTAAATACATAATTTTAGCCTTTGAAATTAATTTGAAATTTTCTTTTTTTCACCTTTACAGAGACCTGTTATACGTGCACAAATAATTGTGGCACCAAAATGCTGTGCACAAAAAATTGTGGCACCTTTTCTGTTATTAATTTTGCTTATACATATTCTTTTTCAGAATTTGTTTTTTTTTAATATTGTTTTAGGCTATGTAGTATGTAACTATAAAAAAAAGAAATGAATATTATTTTGCTTATTTCTAAGAGTTACAGTACTTTCCTTTTAGCTTTTACATAAGAAAAGGCTATGCACAAATAATTGTGGCACCGAATGTATGTATGCCTGTTTTCGTACCGTATTCGAGATAAACCGTTTTAAAAATGTTTTTCTTTTTCTGCTATTAATATCAATTGCTAACATACCATCAATAAACAATTTTTTTAATGGTTACAGTTTCACGCTCCAGAGGAACAATTTTTGATCACGGTAATTTAGTTGAAAATTGAGATCGCTGTCTTACATTTTTTTATTAATTTTTTTGAGTTTTCATTTCTTACTCTATTCATTTATTACTCTACTCTATTCATTTATTACTCTACTTTCAGTTCTTTCGAAGTAATCTTCCCTTAGTACAAACCATTTTACTAATTGAGCAATTCTTTTTTTCTTAATAAAGTAACTAAGGAGGAAAACCACTTCCCGCAAAACATTCCATAGCGCAACAACTTATCTATCTATGTCCTGATATATTGAACACTAGACTTTAAAATTTGACATTTCTTGCAAGACTCGCTTACCTAATACAGTGTTGAAAGGAGATGTCCAAAGAATAGGTTGAGTAGCGATATTCCTCTTCCAAAAATTTGTTGGAAACACGAGCACCTAGCATTCTCCACCTTTTACTTGCTTAGTAAGTAATGTCAAACTCAGCCCATTTCTCCGAAAAAAACATTTAGGGTGTGAAATTTATTTATACAATTATTTTTGGCAGTCTTCTTAAGTCATAATAGTCTCAACTTACCTATTATAATTTTATTTGTGCCTTTAAATTTGAGGTTTAAATAAAATGATGTTTCGGGTTTAATTTTAATTAAAACTGTTTCGATGCAATAAATTTCTGTTGGTAGTTCTTAAAATCATGGTTAATAAAACAAATGAACGGTGTTAATTATACTTTATTAAAAAAAAAGGATTCTCTAATGATGAAATGGTTTCAGTTAAATGTAGCTAACTCTTGAAATATCATCATCATCATCAATGGCGCGACAGCCCAAGTCGGGCCCTGGCCTCCTGAAGTCGTCGTGTCCAATCGTCTCGATCCAAAGACCGCGTCTTCGAAATATCAATACTGGTGCAATCAACTTTTCTTGGAATTAAAGTTAAAAATATGAGATTTTATAATAGATAAATAGATTTTGTGTTGGGGTTGGTTTGGACACTAAAAAAGTTTTAGTCAACGATCCCGTTTTTAACTAAAATTTATAGTCTGCAACGCTATAAAACCTGGTATAGTTCGACTATTAAGTTTCGTAAAAACTAAACGAGGTTATTTTTACGCTTCAATATTTTTCCTCCAACATGAATAAATTTTATGTTATTATTATGTCATGCTATCGAAGAGGTGTTTTGGAGTTCATGAAAATATATACAACCCTTCCTCCCGGGATTGAGACCTAAGATATATGGCGGAATTCGTGAAAAGGTTTACAACCACTTTACACCGTCTTAGTGATAGAAACGCAAAAATCATAAAAAGAGTGTTTAGGCGATTATATAAAAAGCCAATCGAAGTAATTGGAAATCTAGTAAAACCTTATGGATATTCCGGAATTCGTGGAAATATATACAGCTCCTTCACTGCACTTCTGGGTTGAATAAAAAAAATTCTGAAAACGATTCCTGTTCATTTATCTGGAAAACACGTAGCAGATAAATTAATTCAATATTTCAGAAAACCAATGATATATCATGAAATTCGTGAATTTCTTTACCCACCTTTGCACACCAATAGATATATAATTTCTTTTTACTAAACTGCTTTTTAGTACATCTTCATTAGTTTCAAGTTTCTAGCATAAGCCGTTCCAGAGATAGGAGATACACCACTCACTCCCGTTTAAACCTAAAATTTGTGAATTTTAGATAGCCGGAACGACTGAAGGTAGAAATCTGAAACTTTGAACATATGTAGCGCTGTGTTAGGAGAGCATAGCAAAAATAAATTTGATCAAGCGGGTAATTGCGTTCGGAAGTGTGGTTTTACAAAAAGGTCCAAATGCTCGATGTTTTAAAATTGCAGTTTTTAAAAATTAATTTTTCGAGATCGCTTATATAGGGTGTTTTTTTGGTGCATGAGAACTTAAAATTATAATACAAGACAGAAATATTGTTGGAATGAAATTTTTTTATTATATTCTGGTAGATAATTTCATGGCATTTATTTTTTAAATATGATTTCCGTCATATGTCCGCCGCGGCTACGAGTTACACGGTCCATTCGATCAGTCCAATGTTTGACTACTTTTTCCAATAAATCTGGCCGTATGGCGTCAATAGTGGCTTGAATATTGGCTTCCAATGCTTCAAGAGTTGCTGGTTTGTCGGTATAAACGCATGACTTAATATAGCCCCATAAAAATTAATCCAGAGGCGTTAAATCGCACGAACGAGGAGGCCAGTTAACAGAACCACTCCTGTAAATCAAGTTGTCACCAAATTGATTTTGCAATAAATCGATTGTTAACCGCGCTGTGTGGCAAGTTGCGCCGTCTTGTTGGAATCAAATGTCTGCGATGTTTAGCTGATTTATTTTTGGAAACAAAAATTTAGTCAGCATGGTCGATTATGTTGACCGTAAAATGGACGAAGTGCTCTATGAACTTCGCGAACAGATTTATTTTTTTCAAAGTAAATTTCCACAATTTGGAAGCGTTGTCCTGGCGTTAAACGATTCATGATGACTTGCCAAACCTTACTGAACAGAAATGTCAACACAGTTTGACATTCTCAGCTATCAAAACACAGTTATCGATATCGAAAGTTCTCATGCACCTAAAAAAACACCCTATACTATAGAATATTAAAGTTTTCAAGACGTAGTTATATATTTGGAGAAAAGTAAAAATAATTTGTTTAAGTGGGCTGTAGGAGAGTTACATATCAGAAACCGTTTTCACATATGGAAATAAATACTAAAGGTACTCTGACGAAGTGATTTTGTTAAGGGTGTTTCTGATGCCTACAGAGATGGAGGTGGCAGAAATGTATCACGGAAAAGAGGCTTCGTATCTCAGGAGCCCTTTCAAATATCGGGTTGAAGTTTTTACTGTAGGTACATCGGTAAGACCACTGTGGGTTATTTTTTTTTCGAGGGTGTTTTGATAGGAAAGGGGAAGGGAATGAAAAACTTATGATTTTTCAAATTTCAAAGTACGCCTGACCGACTTTGAAATTTGAAAAATTAAAAGTTTTGATAGTTTTTGACCGAGTAAGTGTGTAGGGGAAAGGTGCCAAAAAGTGGACTTATAGGCTAAATTTCGAATGGAGACGTAGCTATTATAATTTGTTTAACAGAAAAAGCGAAGTATTAGTATTAAGAACATACATATACATATATTTTTGAACTCTTTCACTTGTTTTTCCTCAAGTTCCATCGGCAGGTTAAGTTACAAACCAGGAATTTAAAAAAAGTCTGGGTGCAACTTAATGTTTTTTTTTTGAGTAAATCCGGATAGCCGGGTTCTGAAGCCACTGCCAACCATAAAACTTCAATTTCGGTTTTGGGTCATAGAGTGTTTAGGCACTGGAACTTCTGTCGTACTCGAACTTTAACCGCTTCACGGAATTTGTTCCGAAAAATAATTAAGTTTCGCCTGTTGGCAGATTTTAAAATCTCCTTAAAATTAAGAAGCTTACATTCGCTTAAACTTGCGACAACTCGAGAAATTAAGATTTTGTTTAGGTCACAAATAGAATTTGCCTAGCATATTCACTGGACCTCCTGGAGTAGTCTCCATACGACGGTGAAAGTGATATGAAAGTAATCTGATATTTTTCATGAGATAGTTTATCATATGTTCGAGATATAGGATTTAAAATGCTCCCGACTCAATAGAGGATACAGTACCTATATGCACATTCCTCCTTTTGTTTTATCTACAACATTAATCAGAGTTCAGTATTTCATGTTGCTGGCAATTTTGTAACTGAGGTTTCTTTTCATAGACATATCGATTTTCGATACTATGCTTGTGAGTTTTCATATTATACATACAATTCTGGTAGGTACCTATTTATGCGTGATAATCAATAATTTTGAGAAAAGTGTGAACAATCACATTCTGATTTAAATTCCAAAATATTTTATAATACCCAAATCGAATTTAACTTCTAGATTGATTCAAATGATTCATTAGCTTTCGCCGGTATTTCGAATGTTGTGAATAATAAATCATTTATTTCAGATAAAAGATTTCACTTTTCTTGGCATCATAAATTTTTTTATATTTATCTGCTTAAGACGCGTTCAACAAGATTTAGACGCGCTATAGCCATAAATAAAAATGCGACAGTGATAGGTCTTGAAAAAGTTGGTTGCGCTGAATATTTACTAGATGATATTGATACTGGATAGTGACAAAAAGGTGTTCAAAATGTGCCACTTTAATAGTCGTGTTGAAAGTTAATATGAAAATACCGTTCGCAAAAAAAAACTACAAATTGATTAGAAAGAATATACGCTTCTAATGGTTAATAATTTTTTGTTATTTTGACACACCCAATGTATTTCAGCGGTATATAAATTGCCCAACATTTTTTACAAATTGACCAGAAGGTTTTTATAATGGCTTGCCGAAAGTTTAATTTGATTTTTCTGGTAGCTCTTGTGTGTGTTGTCGGTATTTCAGGTGAAAATAAAGGTAGAATGAATAAACTTATATTAATAAATTATATTGTTTTTTTTTGCTTCATATCTAATGCATCTAGTTGTTTCTAGAATCTTCGGAGGAACTACGAATAGTTGGTGGTAGTAGATCTCGTGAAACTATTCCCTATCAAGTGTCGTTACAAAGTCGAGCTGTCGAGAATATCGTCAATAGATTGGTGCAAACTCTACTGCCATTTGTTAAAAGCGATTGGACCCATGTTTGCGGTGGCGCTATCATAGCTGAACGATATGTCCTGACTGCAGCACATTGTGTCCTGGGAAGTAATCCGAAGGACTTGTCAATTGTCGCCGGAACTAAGGACTTAGCCTATCGAGCGTTTCGACATGCGGTAGTCAATTATGTGGTCCATCCGAACTACCGGGAACTAATATCCAGTGATATTGCCGTAATTCAAGTCAAAGATCCTTTCCTGTTTGGATTTAAGGTTCAGAAAATCGATTTCGACGATGAAAACGAGGTTGGAGGAGGAGAATTTTGTAAATTTTACGGATGGGGATACGTTACTCCGATTCGTTTTGGAATCGCTGCACTAAGCTTGCAAACACTTGAGTTGAAAACGCTCGATAATTCGGAGTGCCAGTGGAAAGGATATAATGTCAGCGATACAGAAATTTGTACGTTTAGGGGATTTGTGCAAGGATTGTGTGCGGTAAGTAGCAGATAATTTAAGTGAAATGAATAAAGTTTTCAGAGAAACAATTGCTTTATTTCAGGGTGATTCGGGAGGAGCTCTTGTGAACTTGGAACGTACAAAAATTATCGGCATTGCGTCCTATTCTAGTGAGCTATGCGGTACTGGTTCGCCAGATGTTTTCACCAGAGTTTCGAAATTTGTCGGTTGGATAAAGCAACAAATCGGAATCGCACCGGAAACTACTACGTTTATACCAGAAAAAATTACTACCACTACGGTGGCAACTACTTCGACAACTACAAAGTGAAGTACTATGAAATCGCATTGAATTTTCGATTTAAGCTTATTAATTACCTTAGATTTAATTCAATAAATTATTAATCTATTTACAAGTGATATACAAGTGATTTCATCGGATATCAGTTGCTTAGTGGCCTTGGATTCAAAATGTGGATAAATCACCCTATGTTTAAAGATGCAAGCGCGGTATAAGCCTTACGAAAAACTAGATCCTTCCCCGTATATTATTTGTTAGTACTGGTCTTACTGCATGTTCTGAAAAATTTAATTGCATATGATCTGAGTTCTGAAAAATTACCAGAATGCATACCGTCAAACGGAATTCGAACTTTGACGAATTGATATCAATTTTCAGTCCTGAATAGCTTCGGAAAGAACTCCGCTTTTCCGTACTCATTTCTAGTTTTCTGTTGAGCAATTATTTTCTTTAATACTGTATCAGAATTGGTTCAGTACTTACAAGCTATTTTTGATGCAATACTGTATTTCAATATTTAAGTAGAAATGTGAAGATTAATAATAATCACTTGAGAGTTTAGTATTGTGACCGGACTGAATGAGTTTTGTAATTTATGATTTTTGGACTCCAATAAGGAAAGTGTATTCCTCCAATTGCTGTGTATAATTGTTTATATTAAAATTTTGTAAACGAGTAGATTGGGTGGACCCCTTTAAGCGGTCACTTTTTTGTGTTTGGGGTTTGAGGGTGACTATTTTAGAAGAAAAATTTTGGGTTTTATATCTCAGGAAGCGCTTGCGATAGTAAGTTGAAACATGGAACTTAAATAGTTCTATGATAGTGGATCCTTTTGCAAACAAATTGTTATTTGGATGAAGAGGTACGAAAATGGAGGTAAGAACAATGTGTCCGAAACGCAGGATAGCTGGAATCGATACATTCTAAAAAATATGTATGTCTTCGAGTTAAGTACGCCAGATATTTCACGAGTCAAGTACGCCAGACAGATAAGAGGAGTTTCATGAATATAATATTTTTAAGAGGCTGGTGGAGATTGGAAGTGGGTGGGATAAGAACTTTTTAACAAATACGTGTCATATCTCAAGAACTGTTCAAGATGAACTTTATATGAGAGGTAAGCCTAATAGATTCTTGGCATAGAAAAATAATTTGATGCTGAGTGTGTCAGTAGTGAGAGTGAAGAGGATGAACTGGAAAAAATTTCGATTCTTATATCTCGAGAGCCACCAAAGATCGATAGCTGAAATTTGAGATTTACGTACTATAGCTATAGTAATAGCACGTTCTCAAAATATAACTTTTAATTGGGGTAGTTTCTAGTTTAGTGTGGGGGTATTTTCTCTATCTCCGGAACGGCTTATGCTAGAAACTTGAAACTTGGCGGATATACCCACAGAAATGTTATTCAAGTAAACTAGTTTTGATATATCCATTGCCGTAGGGAGGAGAGACTGGGAATATTCACTGTGAGAATTCATATTTTTAACGAATTCCATCATATCTCGTAGGTTTCGTAGGTCTAGTAGATCTCGTAAAATATTGAATGCATCTTACTTCTACGAGTTCATCAGACAAATGCATTAACATTTCTTTCAGGATTTTCTTAAATTCTACCCCTAATGGGGTTGTATACATTTTCACGAATTCCGTCATATTCCTTAGGTTTGATTCGCTTTTGAATAAATTTAAACTTCCACGGGTTCTGATATAATCGCTTAAAAACTCTTTCAGAAATTCCAACCGATCAGTTAGGTATGGTAAGATATCAAATTAGTATCATCGCCTAAAAACGAATTTCAGGATTTCTGCTTATTTAATCCTCAAGGCGTTGTAAGGAAGTTGCATGCGTTTTCAAAATTTTTGCAATATTTATTTCATAAGATATCAAATTGAGTTTAGTTCCACGGATTGCCTAAACCTCGATTTTGGTTTTACTTCCACGGATCGCATAAAATCCGGTTTTTCGAAAGTCAACCCTCATGCGGATGCAATACATTTTCACAAATTTTACAATATATCTAAGGTCTGATGAGATATCAAATTACTTTTCTTATTTACACGTTTTTTATGCAATCCTCTAGAAACTAATTCAACGATTTTTCGTACGTATGCAATCGCCAAGGGGATTGCATACGTTTTCACGAAATTTGTCATATATTTTATGTCTGATGAGGTAGCAAATAAGTTTTTACTTCTACGGGCTTTTTATGTAATCGGCTGAAAACCAGTTTCAGGATTTTTTTTTGTCCAACCCCCAAGGGGGCAAAATTAGAAATGTCTACCCTTTTATGTCTATTCGGCTAAAAATTAATTTTAGGATTGATCGATATTTTTACTTCTATGAGTAGTTTACTTATTTCAATGTTTGTAAATATAAAGAACCACTGATGAATGTTGTCCCGGATTATGGCCCAAAATCGTAATTCATCTGTTAAGGCTGACAGTGGGCTAAGCACTTCCCGAATTGTGGCCCGAAAAATGATAAAAGTTTCGCCCAGACTGTTGGTAGATTTGTACTTCTTATGCACAGTGGTTTCATGTTTTCAGTTGTACTTCTAATTCAAGTAGAGTGCTTAAAGCTACTTAGCTAGTTATCTCCAGTTGGGTAAAGGGACGCGATAATTCAAATAATAGCAACTAGAACCACGTAGTTTCTTCGCGTGAATAAAGTTGCTAAGTAGAGGTAGTTGCTTCTTAAATAAAATATATTTTCTAGTAATAAAAAGTTTTAAATATCTCTATGGTTGAATAAATACGTATTAAGGTTTGATTTGTTCTTCTATCCAGGGCACAAATTGTGAAATTCTGGTATAAACTTCCGGTCGACCAGCTCCACAAATACTCGAACCATATGAAACAAGTCCAATAATTCGACTCCGATCCATATTTACTAAAGGACCACCTGAGTCACCCTGAAAATTACAAAGACATTTCATTACAATCCCGAAACTGTTACTGCGATTTTGCCGTTTACTGGGAGTGTAACTTACCATACAAGCGCCCCTCAGAAGACCTGAAGACGTACAAATTTCTGCACTCGTAACATTGAAGCCATATCTTCGGCACTGATCGTTTGTGATAGTCTGCAAATTGATAGTTCTCAAGGTAATCGGTAGCGGTAATGTGGCCAAAGGTGTAGCATATCCCCATCCTGTAAGGCGAACTTTTGTTCCGCCGCCGACGATACTAGTGTTCCTGAAATTGATCGGCTCCACTGCGGGTCCCAGTTCAAAAGGTTTCGTCACTTTTATAATCGATATATCGTTTGTGTGCAATTTGGTATAATTCTCATGGTTCGTGTACTTCTCTATCAAGTGCCGATGTCCACCTTTGGTACGGTACAGGGATCCAACAAGGACGGAAATTTTCGTGTGATCAGCTCCATCAAGACAATGTGCAGCGGTCAAGACGTGGTTCTCCGTAATAATGGACCCTCCACAGAAATGTGTCCATTCGCTGACACTATTCTCCATCATTATTTGAAGCAATTTATCGATTATTCCGCTATTGACTCTACCCTGTAGCGATATTTGATATGGTATAGTACGCGATTCAAAATTGCCGCCGACAATCCGTTGTTCGCTTGGTACGTCTACCAAAAAATAAATTCTTATAAAGAACGTTGTTATTTTATTCTGTCTAATTCCAGTGCTTACCTCGAACGAAAAGAGTTAGTACTCCTGAAATTACGAACGTCATACTCCACTTTGACATCATTTTGGCAGAATTGATTCTTAGACGGAAAGAATTCTTCTTTTTATATACCAGCCACGCGAAATAATTCTGCTCCATGTGTGGTAATCAGATGAATTTAATTTTTGTTTTTAATTACATTAGAATTATACCTTGAGCATAGTTTCTTTTCTTTATTACTGCCAGATATTGTTATCTGTTCATTTTTAATGTTCGGAATTGTTTAAATAGAATAGGGCTAAACCAGTAGAGTGTAATAAAGTCTAAATTAAATTGGGTAATTGCGGATCAGTTTGATGGCTTTGCTATTTTATTGACGGAAAACAAAAATTTCTGGGTTAATAACCTTCATTGTAGGTTAAATTAAATTTTTTTTGGTTGTGTTATCTATTATTTTATTTATTGAATTAAAAGTGGGAATCAAGATTTATTTCACAATTAAACCACATCCTATAAGACACTGAATTTGATTTCGAAAAAATGTTTTTGAAAACCATTTCTTTGAATTGTCTAAAGTAACTATCATTGTTTTGCCAGAAATGAAATGCCTCGTGTTTCAATGTCGGAATAATTTGCAAATAATGGGTTTTTAATAGCAACACTTGTAGTCTTCCGCTCGAATAAATAATATTGTCCAAATATTTCCAAAGCTGGGTATGGTATAAGTAACTTTTTTTGGTGCATGTCTACTATCATCTGAATTATTTAAATTACCCATGTCTAGATCAATATTTTGATAAGTTTTATAAGCAAAACGCGATTAGGTGATTCACTGAAAACTTCAATCAAATTGTCAGTTTTACTCGAAATATTGGTCAGTTTAGTTTGAAGTATGTTTTTCGCAAATAATTGCTTTACGGTGAATTACACTTTGTGGTATGGCGAAAACTTATACTTTATGATATCCATTGGGTATTATAAGTTGACTTTGATCCCGCAAGTTTGTAACTAACGCAACTTCAGACAAAAACAGTAAGATTTTCGATTTTCAGTGTCAGAGGAGTCTATGGGGACCATTGCACATAATTCCTGACTGCAGAAAACGCTACTGGGCTAGTAGCAAAGTAGCGATAACAAGCTGCATATAACAAGGTTAAAAATATCACTGAAAAGATCAGTTAAAATTGTGTTTGAAACTGGACTTGGTCCGGAAGTGAGAAGTTTTTTCGTCATGAGTTGTTTGTTTTACTTATAGATAGACCAGCACTCTTTTTTATTCTGCTTCAGTATTTAATTCTTTAAATAGTTTATTTATTTGTTAGTCTTCTTTTTATCATTAAATCTCATGTAATTCGAGATTACATTTTTTAATGAGTTTCTTTTGAAGAATTTTGAGGAATCTGTAAAGACCCACCTACACACGACCCTCTCTACTGATATCGATCGCTGCCTCGGTCATTGAGAGTATCACAGTTGAAGAACTTTTCCTGGAAGGGCTAGCTTGAAAGCTGTATGGAAGTATGTCCGAAGGTTGATCGCTCATATATAAAAACGACAAAAATAAATTTTTTTCTAAATATATTATAGTTTTTGCAATGAAATCAAGGATAGAGTAGCAGCATAGACAATAACAGAAAAATATATTTCAAGAGTATACTTTAATTGTTGTTATAAAACATATTTTTTGCACGAAGTAATTTTTTTTTCCTGAAAATATAATTATGTTATTTTTTTTTTGAATTGTTTATTTAATATTTAACTCAATTATTTTTTTAGAGATGTACTCAGATAGTCCTAATGAACAAATGGCTGTCAACTTCAACTTCTGGTAAAGGAAACCGATATGCAACCATGGGTGCTTGAATCATTTGAAATAATTCTGAGTGCGTTCAATTCGAAGTATGTGAAGTTCTCATGGATCACTTATTTATAATGCTCACAACATCCGCACATCCTCATCAGAAAGCATATTTCAGCGGGAATACGAGTAATGCATTATTAGAAACCTTACTAGGAACTAGGACACTCGCAAAGAAGGTGAATGACAGTTTCCCTCTTATTTGCATCCCTACAACTGCGGCAATTGACGTTAAACGGAATACCCAGTCTGGCCGCGTGGTCGCCGATCGGCCAGTGACCCGTGCTGACTGACGTGACTCTGGAGACGTCCATTCGGCTCCTGCTCAGGAGTTCGTCTGTTCTGCTCCGGGAGTAGGATGGCCATATCTTCCTAGATATGACGCAGTTGGTCAGTGCTCTCCATCTGGAGTTCGCGTATGACCATCTATCGTACACTGTTCTTGAGATATGAGACGTGATTTTTTAGAAAAATTCTTATCCCCTCCACATCTATACTTCACCGCCCCCTTGAAAAATTTTACTTTCAGCAAACTTTATTTGTCAACCTTAATATAGAAACCGAATTTTGTTTTTCTAGTCCAATTGGTTCGTGAGATATCGTAATCTAATTTAACAACAAAGAGTTTGAGAGTTTGAGAGCTATAAGCTTTCAAACTTTTTGCGAACGGCGGACGGCGCACAGACGGACTGAATTTTTTTTTGCTTTTTTAGTGTCTATTAGTCATGAAACGTGAAAAAAAAAATTTTCAGGCTAGTAAATTTTTTTTTTTTTAAAATCGATAACAATACTTTGTTATTAAAATAATAAAGTAATTATTCGTAATTTTGTTCAATTTAATGGAAATTTGTAAATTTACTACATCAATTCGAAATATTTTACTGCTTTAAGGACAGTTATGTTATTTTCATAAAAATTTTGCTGTGTGCTTTCAGAGTAGGCACTAAATTGCCTTAGTAAAAAAAATTTACTTTGTATGCAATACGCATCAATATCTTTCGAAGTGTTAATGGTTCTTAAATAATTTGTCCATGATTGAAGGCAAAATACTGTATCGGAATAGATAGTGTTCCTACAAGATCAGAGAAAAAATTTAGGTTATGATTTTGTCAGCATTTTGTGATTTGATTTTGTCACCTTTCCTTTATGAATAAGTTTACCATGATCTTTACTACCTTAGAAGTTAACAATCTACATTTATTTAAAACCATTTCTTCACTGGTGTAATTCTTTTTTTTAAGTGTAATTTAGACTTTACAATTATTTTTTTTATTTGTCAACATTTGCTGAGCCATCAACAGAAAATTGTTAAACGGTATTTCAGTTCAAAATATCGTTTTATTTGTATCTGTATCAAAAACATTTTGCTTAGTAAAAAATAGGCTTTATATTACTGGGAACATGACGAAATAATCAAAAAAAAACTCTTGGAGAACAAATTAATTAAAATATTTTGGCAAAGTTGATACCAATGAAAAAAAATCTGCCAACATAATAACCAGGAGGCTATTTGGAACGTTATGTTTTAGGTTGTCAGTCGCATAGTAACCTACACCGCATCTCAACATTAAACGCGTTCCGGACTTCTACCCAAAAAATAATGAAGTGTCGCCCAGACTTTTCGCAGCATTTTAGCTTTCTGTCCTTTACGGTTTTCGAGGAATCAAAATTAAAAATTTTTCCTTTCCACCCCCTCCCACCACCACCTCCTACACCCGCACCGCAAGAGGTTCCCCCCATCTACCCTTGAAATTTCAGCTTAATACATCAACGCGCCTTCAAACGCTTTTGCGTACAGCGTTCGGCATCTACGGCTGACAGACGGATAATTTTTTACAAAATTTCAGGGTATCAAATTTTTTGTTAATTTCAGGAGTAAAATATAATTAATATTCTTGAAGTCTTTCAATATAAAATTATTCTGTTTTGACAAGATTGCAAACCCAAAAAATTAAGTTAAACTTTTTTTAATTATACAATGAAATAGGTAAGATCAAAAATTTATCTTTCTCTTATATCACAAAATAGAAACATTTCAACTTAATTTAATATTATCTGTAACTTTTTACATTTTTCGATAAAGCTACTAAACTCCGGACTTAATAAATTAAGGTGATATATCAAGATTTCAAAATTTTCCTTACAGCTTAAATTTCTTTAACTTCACGTTGTGCTACATATACAACAATTCCAAATTAGCATGGGCTTTTCCTAATAAAAAACATCACACTAATTGTAATAAGACACGAAACTCATTTGTTCTTGTGATACTGACCTGACAGTAATTGAATATCTTTTTTGGGTTGGTTGGGTTATGGATCTTTTCCTTACAAGGATTAATCTTTGTCTTGAAAATTTGATAGAGATGAGGTGAAATTTAATACAAAGATTTTATTTTGTATGCTGTGAAAATTTGAGTCTAGTTGGTTGTATATGATGCAAGGTTTTGCATGGAGTTTCTGCCTTACATTAATGAGATGCTTCTTATGCATACGAGTATGTCTCATATAAATCCCGGATGAAATTGAGATAAGCCGGTACGGATGTGAATCGTTTCGTCAGCTGCATTTCCCCGGCTAAACAAGGTGCTCACGACTAACGCCTTGTCAACTAGTTAGAATTTATTTCCGTCATACCGAAGTGGAATAATCAATTATACAATTACTACCCAACAGCAATACTTTCGAACCAGCTCCAATACAGTTTCAACTGGCCTCTCTTTCGTGGTAACCAGTCGAGGATTAAACCCTAAGCAAAATAACGCAAGTGTTTCAAGAACGAGGAGTTCCACAAAGATGATGTCCCCAAATTCCTTCTATACCTTCATGTGTTCACAACTATTGCCCGTCAAAACCATTCATAGGAATCAGAAATTGTGTTATACTATGTTGTTGTATTTTTTTAAGAATGAAACCTACGCATAGTTGCCAAACAAAATTCTTTGAAAAATTTGGTCAATCACTTGATGGATCGTTTAATAGCCCAAGACATCTAGAAATTCTTACAACCTGTGGACATACTATTGAACGATTCCAAGTAATCCTCTTAAGCTCGAAATTAAAATATTGCTCACTATAATAGTTTGCTACTTAACAGTATAAGGCAAAAATAAAAACGTTAATATCAAGATACTTCTTTCAGTAGCTACCATACAAATGTTCGGGATGGGAATATTCAGCCGAACTCGATAGCGCCTTAAGCTATGAAGTTCAAGTTTGACAAATGATAAATTTTTGGGTAAGCAACGATTTTTCCTATATTAACGAGCTACATCTTTCTATTCCTTAAGAGAACCCATACAGACTTCCATAAAATACATACAGTTAGGTTAGGTTAGGTTTAGAGGAGTGAAATGTAGCACTGTGCCACAGTCCATCACGAGAGATCACTAAGGATCCATTGTGTTCCCCTCGTATAAAAACCGGACTCTTAATTATTGATTCCAAATATTGCTCTTCTCTATGAAGAGAGTAGTTCTCTATAGAGGTATCATTGCAAGTTCTGATAAATCCGTCAAGAAGAATTTCCTCAAGTACCGATATCTGGTACGAGCCAGACTTTCACAACCACAGACTAGGTGCTCCAGTGTTTGTTCTACATTCTCATCAGCACGGCGACATAGATCAGCCATGGGTATTCCTAGTCTTTCTCCATGTCTCCCAAAAGGACAGTGTCCCGTTAAGACCCCTATGAGTTGTCTACAAGCGTTCCTACCCACAGACAGTATGAAACTAGAGTTCCTGTTATCAAGTTTCGGCCAGCAGATTCTAGCCTGCCGGCAACCCGAATGATTCGCCCAAGCCCCTTCAGTTTGTCTGAGTGCTTCTAAGTCAATCATTCCGTTTATACGTTCGATGGGGCATAGAACCGACTCATTAGCAAACTCTATGCTCATCTCCGACCCATTTCTGGTGAGCTCGTCTGCCTTTTCATTTCCAAGGAAGTCACTGTGACCAGGGAGGGATCCAACAGATCTTCAGGGTATTGTTTAAACCCACCTCCTACAAAGTTCTTTTACATTCGCTTACTGACTAGACTAGTGTCATTTGGTTACGTGCGTATCTACAGCCTTTATAGCAGCTTGGCTGTCAACGTAACCACGTGCACCATTCACGCACTGTTTCTATAATATTATTTCCGCTGCTTTTGTCAATGCAAATATCTCTGCCTGAAACACACTAGAGCTATCCGGTAGCCAGAACGATTCCATGATATCGAGGTCGCAAGAGTACACTCCTGCGCCCGTTCCACTTTTGATCTTGGAGCCATCAGTATAGATAGCAAACATGTCTGAAGTGATGATCTTAGATCCCCATTCCATTCGGGTGGGAATGTTCACAGTATAGGAATGTCCAAAACTAAAAGATGGTGTCCTGTAGTCGGTGCGCTCTGGAATGCCGGAGCATAGGGAAACTGACAAGATCCTAGTGTAGCCCACACTGCCTTCCTTCCAATAGCCTGCCTCGCGCAGACACAACGCACTCTTTGCCGCTATTGATTTGACCGCTAAGTCTAGTGGGATTATGTGGAGCATTACCTCCAAAGCCCGGGAGGCCGTGGTACGTAAAGCACCAGTAATCCCAATTCTTTGAATTCTGTCCATGGCGGCCCTATTAGTCCCGACATCCAGTGCATGCCACCACACCAGTGACCCGTACGTAAAAACGGGTCTAACTACCGTGACATACAGCCAATGAACTATTCTTGGGCTACAGCCCCAGGTTTTTCCTATCATTTTCTGACAAGCGTAGTAAGTGCCTTCTTGATCCTGTCGTCAATCGTGAGTTTCCAGTTCAACCTAGGATCACACTAAGGGAGAGTGGATGGTAACGCCATACAGTTACATACAGTTACTAAATGGTCATAAAAAATCTAAGATTTTCAAATAAAGCACATTATAATTTCGTACTATGTATTTGAAAGCAGTGCAACGAAAACTGATAAAATTAAGTTACTGCCATACAAAAAGTCGTTAAAACATTTAATTTGCATCCGCCTAAGCCGACGCGGCTCTATGTTCTACAAATATTGTGTGTAGACACCTTTAAATAGCATTGCCAAAATTTTTGACAAAAAGTTTGGCAGACAAGGTGCCCTGTTTTGACAAAAATACATACGTACAATGAATCTCTGCGGACTAGGTGCTGCGAAATAGTTTAGAAGATCTATTCTACGAGTATATATGTTTTAGTATTTTTTGGGCAAGTGGTCCCAAATCTATTCAGAGTTTAGGGTATCAGTTGGAGCGGATTAATACGGTGGTCTTCGGACATGAAAAGAAAAACGCATATTTATTTTTAATTTGTATAATATGTGAGATGTCTTTCTAATAACTCATGCAGAAGTTGTTTCGATGTACTTTGCCGTATTTGATTTGGCGGGGCAGATAACGTCCATGTGTATTAACATATATATAATTGGTAAACATACAAAACTGTAAACAACAATATCCTTAGCAGCCTTAATTAAAACCAAAACTAGCCTTTTAGTATGATGTACACTCGACCAAATCATCTATACTAAAATATTTTTCCACGCCATCAAAACTCAAAGACTTTAAGCCCATTCCGTTTCGGTCTTTCACCCGAGACTTTAAGAATTCCTTTGATACCAAACCACAGGATAATCCCTTTATTCTCTGCTTTCGCCGTATGCATTAAATCTGGAGAGTTTCTAGTAAATTAGAACATAATCTCCCTGGGGAAACGTTCCGCGCAATACCGACCCAATCGACTTTATAAGTAGGAAACACTTCCTTATCGGGGCGTGGTGTTTCCTCGCAAAGTTCGAATTCTGCGCTCTGAATTACGTCCCTTTTGCGCTGTTCCATATTGGAATCGGTTTACCACCTTTTAATGAATTATTCGGGGAATGATAACCGATTCCCAGTCAATTTTCATCTTTGCAACCTGTTGGCTGTTGAGTACGAATGTCTAGATACCATTCCCTACAGTGTGCGCATTTAGCAGACATTTTTCACTTTACGTAATGGATTTTATCGATTTTTTTTCAGACTTAACCATACACAGGAATATCTCGAAAAATAGAATCTGTATCTAGGTGACGAGACTAGGAAGACTAGATGTGGCTAGACGACTATGTTCAAGGGAAATTACAAATATTGTAAGTTGTACTAAGTTTTTTTGAACTAGAATAGTTGTTCACGCCTTGAGAAGAGTTGAAATCATTGTTTAATTGAGGGGAGCAATCCACATTTCTTCTTAGTGCTCACCGAAAACACTAAAAAATAGTTAAAAAAAAACAGCGTAGTACTCTAGAAGATTAAGTAGCTTAAATTTTGGTGTCAGGATTGGTTTTTTATTTAGTTGCCTCTATCACTCCCCAGCTGGTAACGAGTCTCCTTGAAGACATTATCTTTATGCTTCGAGCCTTGGTATGATATGGCTTATCCTTTCACATCATAAGATGTACCTAGATGTAGGAACCAGAACATATGCAGCGCCAGACCACTCAACTCTAGTTAAAGTCCTCCTTTTCGACTTATCGTTGGATGAACCTATTTCATGAGAGGATTTGGATTTTGGAACTAGGAGGCGAAAATGAGGATCAAGTTTGGTTCATGATTTGCTCGCGAGGAGTTGCCTTTCGAATCGTGTGTGATCCGGTACGATGCGGGTAATGTAATGACATTTCACATTTAGATGTGTTAATATCGCTCATTTTTAAATAAACCGTTTAAGGAAATATCTATACACTATGAAATATATTGTCTCATAGATGGCGCTTACTCGGGTGCCATTTTTCAATCACGACATTTACAGTTTTGTCTTCGAGATTCGGGGCGCATTTTTTTCAATACTACATTTTTCCTATAAGACGGATGAAAGAGTCTCACAGATAAGCCGCCATACCTTCGAGATAACTGATTCTTGCAGATTTGAGCAACTGGGCTGAAGTATTGAATGCTTCTATTGCCTTATCATTACCCAAGTCTCTTTCACGACTTTAGGTTTGTTGTTTTTGGCTACACTTTCTACACTTTTCTACACTTTTCTGCACTAACTCTTGAGCGAGTGCAGAAAAGTGTAGAAAGTGAATGAAAAAAGAACAAACCTATTAGGTTTGTTCTTTTTTCATTCATTTTCTACACTTTTCTGCACTCGCTCAAGAGTTAGTGCAGAAAAGTGTAGAACAGTGCAGAAAGTGTAGCCAAAAAGAACAAACCTATTGTCTTTTTGGTTTGCGACTTTGAAATTATATTACACATATTTTCTTCATCATTAAATAGAAAGAGAAATCAAGAAGAACTTTCTGGTTTAAAACCACGATCTAGTTGTGTTGTTTGAAATTTTCTATCACGATATTAACCGATTTTCTTCGAGATTCGAGGCGCACTTGTCTCGAGACGTATATTTTTCCCAAGCCGATTTGTCTCAGAGATTATTGACGACGATTACGTCCAAGAATGTGGCAAGTATCAACTCCTTCATTAAAAATAAGTTATGTCACCGTCTTCAATTGATAGATCTTAATTACATGAAAAGGAACATATGATTAGAAGTATGCACCTATCTAATTAATTGTATCAAGATGGAGATATTCCTGTTAGAGTTATAGTAATTTGTATGTAGGTAGCTATCTTTTTTATTCCATTGCAACGAGTATATAATGATGCCTCGACTAACATTTTAATGTTGTTGCATTGGATTCACTATACTCTCATGTACATTACCTTAAACTCGTAGGAACTCAAAATGACATTTTCGCGAAAAATAAAGAATACCATTCGATATGAGATGTTGTTAGCTGTCGAACTTTTTATATATTAGCGATGCAATCTCATGTTCAATAATGTCAACATAATTAATGAACAACATGGAACACAGACGGATTCTCCACACCTCGGTTCAGTTGAAGCCTGGAAGCTAGCTTCAAAATTAATTAAAGGTCATCCTCATATTGCCACTATGAAGTATTCTTACGATCAGTCTAAGGTTAGTTATTTTAGATTTCGATAAAATGTACCTACATCATACGCTTGTTATCGATTCCTAGGTATGTTTTACACTTGAAATGGTGCAAAGTTATTAAACGAAGAAAAACATTAATACAATTATCCATTTTACTTTATTATTCAAATAATTAAGTATTTGAGATCGTCTGGATTTAGTATTTTCGCGTTTTAAATATGCTTTTTAAAAATGGGCTAAACAAATTTATTCTCAATCTGTCCGCCGTACATGATACACAAATTTGTTTTCTAATATTTGTCATCAAATTTTTTTCGGTAGGTGGAGAAAGTTGATCTCTTAGGGTGAACTTTTTTTTGAGAGCGGGTGTGAGGGGAGAGCTGGGCGGGTTCCAAAATCTTAGGAAACGCGTATGCCAGAAAGCAGAAAATTGGATCTTATATAGAGCTATATGAGATTTTGGATAGTGAAACACTTTACAAAAACATGGGACATGGAAACGGGTGCGGGAGTGGATGGAAAAAAATTTGTTTCCCAAAGACTGAAAAACAAAACAGTTTTATTTATAATTTATAAATAAAGATTTTTGTCTTTAAAAATTATTTATTATTTAGTATTTAAATAGTGTTACGATAGAGACACACGGTAAATTTTATTTATACAGGTAAAGAAGGCTATTTCTCCGGATGTTATTTTCTAAGCGTCCGCAAAACACACCGGTACTCGAGCGGTATTTAATCGGAATTCGAGCGGAACTCTTTCTTCCGCCAATACTAAAACATGCAGTACTGCAGTGGAACATTTTAAGCACTGACTGTTTTCTAATATCAGGAACTGGTTTAACATCAAATATCAATACGATAGAATTTAGTATTGTATGAACAAATTATGCAATTCCTATGCAGTACTGAATTTTTTTTTCCACTTTTGAATAATTTCTTTATCTAATTATTATTTCCTTTTTTCAATTCTTTAAACAAATAACTTAACTTGCCGTTATTATATTATTCAGTCTTAAGTCAATAAAAGTTGTACCTGTCTATGAATAAAATCTTTGTGGTTTCATAGATTCGAAATCGGAATCATATGGTATATATCTAAATACAACACCTTACACTCAGCATACATCACCGAAAATATTATCCCAAAGGATAAAGGACAAAATCGTTATCCTTGGAAAAAAATTTGCAAGAATAATTTTTAATAATAATTAAAAAAGTTATTAAAATTTGTTTCAATAACAGCACTAACAAAAAACTTAAGAAGAACTTTAAGAATATTCAAATGTCATCAAGTCCAGAAACATACAGTCCTGTCGCAGTACTGATTTCACATGTGATTAGTATCACTCTTTATATTACTATTAAGGCACTGAAACAAGCATTTCTTTTCGAAACCTTTTCTCAAGTTCTAATGCAATTTCAACAAAGTATTATTAAGAAAAAAATGATCCACAAAAAAAAAAAAATAAAAACAGTTCAGTACTGACATATCAACTCTCTAAAGGTCGAATTCAGTTAAACAGTACTCATTCTCAGGATTTTTCGGTGGGTGGTGGCTGATGTGTGAAGAAAAACATATTACCGCTGTAGGTGCAACAATATTATTTTTTTGGTCATACATAGTAGAGTAGTAGTGCTTAAGACATATTTTTTTTTAAAATATGTTCTCAATATTTACAACATTTAAAAATAATCTTTTTCCTAAACTAAATTACTTAAAATTTTTAATGTATAGAACACGTTCTTGAGTTGCCGTGACATTCGTTTCTCAAGAATCTTTGTGTTTAGCTTGATTTTATTTGTTTTGTTCCTATTTATAGTTTCAAATGAAATTAGCCTTATAAATTCGATAATTAAGTTATCTTTTTTTCGAGAGATGAATACAAAACTATTTCAAGCAGTATAGGCTATATGGGCTATATGAAGTAATATCTATATGAAGTAAGGACGCGATTTTCTTTATACTCATACTTTTTCACCAATTTTTGTAATATGTGGCTTGTAGCGTTGGATTCGAACAATTCTCTTCAGCTTCTTTGCTTTTCTTTACATGGTGAAACGTCTCAAAGTATTTTTGTGATATCGAATGAATTTTACTTTATTATTTTTTAATAATAAAGTATTAGCACTTCCAATCGTTTCCATATAATTTCGTATTCAGTTCTAAGTGGGCGTTAGCATTAGAAATTTGGGGCGATTTCTGCAAAGGTGTCTACTGCTAAATGTCAATTTTGGTCAATTTTGTTCTATTTTGTGTGGGTATTGAACCGGATTTTACTTCCTCTTGTTTTTTACTACCACTTAAGATAAATTCGGGCTTTTTTAAAATGTTCAGCCGCCAAAAGGAGCCAAGAGGTTTTAACTCAGGAATTCTTTATATTTACGGGTTCTTACAATCACCAAACTTTAGTTATGTTGATATTTCACTAATGTTGCTTGTTCGACGTAACTTCGTTATAGCCTTTCTAGTCTATTGCGAAATCCGAATTGTAAGTGAAACCAGAGGTTACTATCGTGTCCCTGAAAAAAGTAGCAGTCGAGGCAGGCTAGTTCATCGGCTTCAAAAAAGACTAAGTCGTCTTATGGGTTGACCTTGACAATACCTGTTTTACCTTAAGAATTTCTGTAGTCGAATATTTGGCACCGTGGCACTACCACAGACCCAAGTTCATTGTCGAAAAATATGAATCCGAACTATCCTGTAAGACCGCCTATTAAGAATGACATGAAATATTTGGCCGACGTTAACAGACCGGCAACAAATCTGACGACAATTTAAAATTATCCCGAAATCGATTTAAAAAAATTAAGAATCTTCGAAGATCCAAGTACGATGGTGTGCAATGGCATCAAAAGGTAAAACGAAATAAAAAAAAAAAACCAAAAGGCTCCGAATCATGCACCATACCACCCATTTACGGAAGTATATTATTCATTGGTAAATCGTGACTACTCTATAGCCCAGGTATAGTCTCGAAATCCACTATTATACCGTTGGGCAATATCAGTGGGATCCGTATAGCGTTTGATCGCGCACGTCTTTCCTGAACGTCGCGATCGGCCGAAAGCCCAGCATCTTAAGACGTAACGTACTCGCAACGACACGGCAGATAGCCCCATCGTAGAGGGTATATGGGATAGCTGGCACGGAATAAAGGTAATCGAAGATTCCAATATTTGCTCATTCAATGGGTTAATGATTACATTGTAATCGGTGGACAGACTCATGTCTACTTGTAAGCATAATTAACCGAAAAGAAAAGCCCGTATCGTACTGCGGCGAAAGCGAAGAGTCAGCCTTTTGAATTCATTAATAGATGCGACGTGTGCAGACGATCATCGCGTGCGTACTGAAGCCCCGCATGGGAGGTCAATTCTAGCTTAAGTTAAGAAAAATTTCCTTATATGCGCCTGGCAAGGAACTGTAACTGCTTATTTTCTCACGATCGAAAATGAAAATTTTATTCAGTTACATTTAATTTTCACTAGTTTCTAAATAATTGGGAACTATTTGGTACCATATCTGGTGACCCCGGTGTCCTATTGCTAAATAAGTCTTTCTAAGAAGAAGACATCTTGAAAACATTGCTCCGGTGATGTCGTGGGTTCAATTCACACTCAACGCATAATTTATTTATTTGAATTTTACTTTATTATTTCAATAATACAGTATTGTTATCGATTTTTAAAAAAAAAAAATTTGCTACCCTCAAAATTTTTTTTTTCACGTTTCATGACGAGTAGACACGAAAAAAGCAAAAAAAAATTTCAGTCCGTCTGTCCGCCGTACGCCGTACGCCGTACCCCGTACGCCGTACGTCGACCGCTGTACGCAAAATCGTTTGAGGGCTCGTAGCTCCCAAACCCTTTGAGCTATTAAATTGTAATTTTTTTTATGAATAGACTGGGTAGGCCCCTTGAAGTGGCCAAATTTGGAGGGGTGGGGGTGTGAGGGGGAGGAGGGGGAAGTGTTTTAGATGTAAAATTTTGGTTTCTAGATCTCAGCAACCACTTATGCTAGGAGGCTGAAATTTGGAATTTATAGAGAGCTTTAGTAGTGGACCCATTTGCAAAAAAATTGCAGATATAGGTGAAGGGGTTTGGGAGTGGGGGGAAAAATAATGCGTCCGAAACGCAAAAAAGGTGAGATCGACACTTTCCAAAATCCATATCTCCTAAACGGTTAATGTCACAAAATTGAAACTTAATGAATATCTGTAGGTATACTAGGAGAATAGATTGAAAACAAAAATTTGAGTGGGGGCAGTGGCGTACGGGGCTGGGGGGTGAAAAACTTTAGATTACGATATCTCACGAACCAATTAGACTAGACAAATAAAATTTAGTTTGTGTATAAAGGTTGATAAATGAAGTTTGCTGAAAGCAAAATTTTTGAAGGAGGCGGTGGAGCATGAAAGTGGAGGGGATAAGAATTTTTCTAAAAAATCACGTCTGATATCTCAAGAACGGTGTAAGATAGATGCTTAAAACTTTTACCAGAAGTAGGCCTAATAGACCCCTAGCAGAAAACAAAATTTTGGAAGTAAGGGTGTAAAGGGTGAGGGTGGAGGAGGGTGAAAAGGAAAAAGTTCCGATTTTAATATCTCAACAACCTATAATGATATAAAGCTTAAACTTAGTATTTAGATAGAGATATATTAGTATTATCTTGGAAAAATATAATTTTTTATAGGGGTAGTATGGTACGGGAGTGGGGGGTGTTTTTCCTATCTATAGAACGGCTTATGCTACAAAGTTGAAACTTGGTATGTGTATGTAAATCAACTAGATAAGTAATTTAGATAAAAAAAAATTTCAAATATCCATTGGCGTTCGGAGGGAGTGGTAAAAAAAATTATCAGTGAAAATGGAATGCATATATTTTCACGGTTTTCGTCATATCTATTAGGTCTCCCAAATATTGAATTCATTTTTATTCTACGGATTCTTCATATAAATACCTAGAAAGTGTTTTCAGGATTTTTTAAAATTCGACCTCTAAGGGGGTGCAAAGGGGGTTGTAAACTTTTTCACGAATTCTACTATATCCTCACGTCTTATCAGCTATCGAATATCTTTTCACATTCATGGGCTTGCGTAATAATCGTCTAAAACTTGTTTTTAAGTTTTTTCTTTTTTCAGCCCCTAGGAGGGTATAGACGGGTTGAACACGTTTTCACGAGTTCCGGCATTTCTTTTAGAAGTGATAAGAAATTGAATTGGTTCCTACTTTCTCGTGCTGTCTTCATATTTATTTATTAACTCCTTTCAGGATTTTTGGACATTCCCCCAAGTGGGTGTAAGGAGGTTGCATATCTGATGATATATCGAATTCATTTTTACTTCCTAAGGTTTCCTATATAAAAAAGCCAAAAAGTCAATTTCAGTATTTTAGATATTCAATCCTAAGAGGTGTAAGGGGATTGCATGCTTTTCAAAGTTTCGACATATTTCTTAGGTTCGATGAGATATTAGATCGCTTTTCATTTCCACAGACTTTTTATATAATCGCCTACAAACCCATTTCTCAATTTTTCGATATTCAACCCCCAAGGGTTTATATATGTTTTCACAATTTTTTCCATTCCTTAGTTCTGATGAGATATAAAATTGATTATTACGGCCAACCAATTCACGACTTTTCGAATTTCCAGAACCAAGGAGCTTACGTTTTCAGAAATTTTTCAAAATCCGTTTTGTCTTATGAGATATCAAGTTGCTTCTTATGAAATCGTCTAAAAACCTGTTTCACAATTTTTTTCAAAATTCAAACCCCAAATGGAAGTAATGGGTTTGTATACGTTTTAACAATTCGTCATATCTCTTAATTCTGATAAGGCAACAAATTCGATTTTGCTTCTATGGGCTTTTAGTGTACATAATATACTGAAATTCGAATAGTCTACAGTCTACACGGGCTTTTTCAATGTTTAATCAGCCGATTTTAGCCAAAAATCTCTATTTTAAATATTTTTATATTAAGAACAAAATTAATATTCCATAAGAAATCTCAAAATCTCGAAGCAACTCATGACACACTCCGACTTTGACCGCTCCCGAACTTTGACCCCAAAAATAATAAAGTTTCGCCCAGACTATTGGCAGACTTTTTACAAATCTTTTCATATTGTTTACTAACCTCGTATTTTCCAAGGGTCCCCCCCTTGGGGAAAATGGCTTTTACTAACCTCGTATTTTCCCAAGGGTCCCCTCTTGGGAAAAATGGCTTTTACTAACCTCGTATTTTCCCAAGGGTCCCCCTTGGGAAAAATGGCTTTTACTAACCTCGTATTATCCCAAGGGTCCCCCCTTGGGAAAAATGGCTTTTCTAAAAATGGCTTTTACTAACCTCGTATTATCCCAAGGGTCCCCCCTTGGGAAAAATGGCTTTTACTAACCTCGCATTATCCCAAGGGTCCCCCCTTCGGAAAAATGGCTTTTACTAACCCAAGGGGGACCCTTGGGAAAAATGGCTTTTACTAACCTCGTATTTTCCCAAGGTCCCCCCTTGGGAAAAATGGCTTTTACTAACCTCGTATTTTACCAAGGGTCCCCCCTTGTGACAAATGGCTTTTCATATTTTTACTAACCTCGTATTTTCCCAAGGGTCCCCAGGTCTAATTAGATACCGACTAAATAATACCGACTTTTACTAAAAATGACTTTTACAAACCTCGTATTATCCCAAGGGTCCCCCCTTGGGAAAAATGGCTTTTACTAACCTCGTATTTTCCCAAGGGTCCCCCCTTGGGACAAATGGCTTTTCATATTTTTACTAACCTCGTATTTTCCCAAGGGTCCCCAGGTCTAATTAGATACCGACTAACTTTTGACTTTCACGGGCTTGCGTAATAATCGCCTAAAACCCGTTTTTCAGTTTTTCATTTTTCAGCCCCTAAGAGGGTATAAATGGGTTGAACACGTTAAAATAAATTAAATTGGTTTTTACTTTCTTGTGCTGTCTTCAGATTTATCTATTAACTCCTTTCAGGATTTTTGGGTATTCAACCCCCACTCCAAGTGTGTGTAAGGAGGTTGCATATGTTTTCTCAGATTCTTACATATTGCTTAGATCTGATGACATGTCGAATTCATTTTTACTTCCTATATAAGCGCCAAAAAGTCAATTTCAGTATTTTTAGATATTCAATTCTAAGGGGGTTGTATGCTTTTCAAAGCTTCGACATGTTTCTTAGGTTTTTCCCCATTTCTCAATTTTTCGATATTCAACCCCCAAGGGTTTGCATATGTTTTCACAATTTTTTCCATCCCTTAGTTCTGATGAGATATAAAATTGGTTATTACGGCATTTGATATAATGACCTAAAAACCAATTTCACGATTTTTCGAATTTCCAGAACCAAGGAGGTGTGAAGGGTTTGCTTACGTTTTCACAAATTTTTCAAAATCCCTCGTGTCTCATGAGATATCAAGTTGCTTCTTACGAAAAAGAATTTTCCAAGAAATCTAATAATCTCGAAGCAACTCATGATACACTCCGACTTTGACCGCTCCCGAACTTTGACCTAAAAAATAATAAAGTTTCGCCCAGACCGTTGGCAGATTTTTCAGTTTTCAGTTGCTATTGGCTTCAGGATATTAAGATAAATAGTAAATGGTCTGAAATGCTAGCCAGGGTCAGTAGTTACTAGTAGATCTATTTATTATTTAAAAATTATTATAACTATGGAAGTACACTTTCATACCGTGCCCGATTTCACAACCTTCCCATCTCCAAACTGACTGGACAGTACGCTACTGCATATTAAAGGCTCACCCCCTAATTCCAGTTCGATATCCTTACGAAAGGAGGCATTCGAATCCGAGCAAAGTTTTCTTCTTCAATTATCTAGGATACAAAATAAGATAACAGTCAACACATTACATTAACACATTTTCGTACCGTTTTCAAGATATAGTATTTTTAAGAATTTTTTTTCGTTTCTGCACTCAGAGAAAAAGCCATTAATAAAAATTCAGTTCAATTCGACAAACTACAGTCAATATGCGTCCAACAAAATACTTTATCGAATTGACAAATTTCATTATTATTTGATAAAAACCCACTGTCTAGATGACAAAAGAAGTTGTTGAATTGAGAAAAATTTTACAAAAAAAAATGGTAGTTTTTGTAATCGAACTAGAACTCTGCGCACTGCAGAATTTCTGACAAACATTTTTGTCAACTTAATAAATCATTTTGTATATATAACAAAATCTTGTAGTTGACTTTTGGTCACTCTGACAAAACGAATTTGACATATTATTGTCAATATGACAAAGGTGCACTGTTGAAATTCAACAAATACTTTTTGTCAATGTTACTAAGGATTTTTCTTTGAGTGTGATGAACTCGGTATTGAAATATTTTTTTTAACAATACCTGGTTTGCAAGAACACAACCTGAAACTTTTTATAAAATGTAATTGTATCTCGTTTAATTTAAGTGAAATTTATCGTGCTAGATTTAGTAGGTACTTTATAAATTATTCACATTTAACTAAAACAATTTCTTCACTTGGGAAATTCTTTTTTTTAATAAAGTGAAACCAAGGCCGTGAAATTGTACTATTTTACAACATATTTTGAAGCACCAACTCTTGAATGATATTGAAGTCTAACATTTCCCTTTTGTTCTTTGCTCATTGATCTGTAACACAAAGTTCATGCATATTTCCTTAGCACTGGCTACCGATCGTGCCATGATATTTATTTCGTCGACGACAGTGTTCCCTTGGTAAGAATTGATATTTTTGGCAACATATGCCAGCGCAAGGTTGGAAAAGGTGATAGCGAGCCCGCCTCCCTGTTTCAAACCTTTTGTCAATTTGAAAACTCATAGTCAATTCAACAAACGAGTTTTGATGTTATCGCAAAGTCAAGCATTATTTTATAGAGTTAACTTGCATCAAATTTGATTTCTATTATTATTCTAACAGTTTTGTTGTACATCGGCCGGTTCTAAAATCAACCTGTTTTCTCCAATGTATTTTCCGTATAGAGTTTCAGACAGAGTTCCACTTTATTACAACATTGTAGGACGAATACAACAATGAGAAGCTTCTGTACATTTAATGGGTTCACCCAATTTGCCCAACTAAAAATTTGAACTTGATATCACAAAGGGTTTCTTGCGATATGAGCCTTCAAACACGTTTGCAAATCTATTACTTTTTCTTTTTTAAGATTCTACTAGCCATAGTGTGATCGACCTGAAATTTCCATAAAATTTTCTACCCTCGAATTTTCTATTTTCATATAGAAAATGCGAGGGTAGAAAATTTTCTGAAATTTTCTATTTTCATATAGAAAATACGAGGGTATAAAATTTTCAGGAAAGTTCAGGTTGATCACAATATCCTTTACTATTAAAAATAATAAAATTAAATTTAGAATAAGAGAGGACCAACATATGATCCTTCTGGTATACCAGAAGTTACTACAATTGGGTCCAATTTGATAGATTTGATGTTTACAATACAATGATGATGGAGGTACGAATTTTCCTTGAACGTCTATATGGTAGCTACTCGCAAAAGGTAACCAATTTCCATGTTTTTCTAGCCAGAATTGAGTAGTAGTGTAAAACTATGTCCTCTAGGTTACAATTATTTTATCAAGACACTTTAAGGACTTTTATATGAAAGCGTACAAACGAACACAGCCTTGTTTTCCATAATAAACAAATTTAGATAGAGTACCTAGTTGAACGATTTATTCAGTTTTAGTACTTTATATTGTACAAACGCAAACATTTTTCAAAAAAAGTTTTTATATTCTTGTTTCTGAATCTTTATGTCACACAAGCTGTATCATATAAAGGGACTATATTTTGTCAGAGGTTAAAATTGAATTTTTGGAGTCATTGGATGAAGGGCAAAATTCTGAAGAGAAAGCCGCATGCGCAAAATTTCAAAAATTTATGACGTTATGTCGTTTTGAATTTTGAAGTTCAAAAAAGTGTGTTGAAATAACTGAGGTTAGAGTTTTTAGACATTACAACTGCCTAATTAATTAACTATGTGCACTTTACGGCTTTGTTTAGGAGTTTTACGTATCCCCCTCATTTCTGCTGAATCTGTTATACACGAAGGCCAACCATCCCATTACGTGTTTTCATGACTTTCTTATAGGAGCTTCCCGAAGGATATGGTTATTTCGTCTATTAATAAAATGAATCTAAACAGTTCCAGTATACCAAAGCGTATCAACTTTGGAACATCCTTGATCAAGGCGTTAGTGATCTTGCGTTCGAACGAAAACCAGATATATAACCAAATAAAGGGTTATTCAATAGGTACACAACAATTTTGTATTTTAATACAAACGCACTCTTAAACTTTTTTGCTGACCTGTTAATGTCAAAACGTCAGTCAAGGTTTATATTTTTATCATGGTGAAGCTCACGAACGAATAACGTTTGGAAATTATCTCAATTATTCTGTGTTTTATTTAAATGGAAAATTTTTATGTTTCTGTTGAATAACCCTTAGCTATTTACATAGAAAATTTCACCATGGTAAAAATGTAAACCTTGACTGACATTTTGACAAAGTTTAGAGTGCGTTTGTATGAAAATACTAAATTGTTATGTACCTATTGAACAACCCTCTATAATGAAATATTTTTTTGTTCAGATCGTTATTTGGGGCTGGATGAAACTTACAGATATCGCATAAAAGTAGATAATTATAAGATACCTTTACGTGCAGTATAAATATGATATCATGAAAGTGCTCCCAATGTCTTTTCTGTCTCACTTAACTCCGATAATAATTAGAACAGGAAGCAGTCACTCAGCAATTTAACTGTGAACTAATTACTGATCAATATAAGCAATATAAAATCATATTTGCTCTCGCAGAGATCTAATCAATCAAACGAAGACCGAGGAACATGATGCGTACAGTAAGTATGTAGATCGCTATAAGAAATAATTGAAACATTGGATTAAAGTCTTATGTCATGGAATTGTTGAAATTGATTTCGATGGATGCAAGAATAAAACAGGACTGGATGGACTGACTAACTGGTTAACTGGTTTATATCGGATGCCGCAGTTTATAATAAGAAAAGGTAACAAATTGTTCAGACGCTGAATTACACAAAGTATAGCGAAATGAGCATCACGAAGTTGTAGTACGTCCTTACATATGAAAACCATTGAACGTGTGAAATTACTGTAATTGAAGTCAATCTGATTTTGTCTTGTTCCAGTAGGTAATTTTAAATGTAGTATAATTGCATTAAATGATGCAACAAAAGTTTGTTTGGAATTAGAAATTAAATAAATTTTTGACCGCACTTGTGAGCATTAGCAAACGATACACATTCTAAACGAGCAAATCGGCAGTACATTCACATTGAGCTGAAATCACCATGTTTCAAAAAACCTGTGCATAATTTTGAAATCGGGTCAAGAAAATCGATTTAATTTCAATTATGAGAAAAATCGCGCAATATTGTGAATCATCAATTCAGCAAGAGATTGTCAGCTGTATTCAGCACATTTTCGACACTGTCAATTTCAGTTGATGTTCATATTGATAGGGAGAGAACGTCGACATGAAATATGAGTTCATATTACACACGGTATTCAGATAAGAACAAATAGGTTGGAATGATACTTCACTTTCCGTTTTCTGTACTACTAATTTTCGCTGCTGAACATTCCATGAAAACACTCTTATACCTTTCATTAGTAGTTAGTATGAACAGTTCAATGTTATTTCGAAATCATTTCTTGAAATCGCTCAGTATTAATATACTATAACATTTAATTTTTACGTTATTACTTTTTAAATAAAAAAAGTAAAAAGTTAAAAGTTAAAAAAGTATTTTTTTAAATTTATAATTTCGCTATTTTGAAATTTTGAATTTTCATATTTTAGGACTGGTGGACACTAAAAAAAGTAAAAAAAAAAGTCTGTCCGCCCTAAACGCCATACGCAAACGCGTTTGAAGGCGCATAACTCGTAAACCCGTTGAGACATTAAGGTAGTCCGTTAAATAAAATTTTTCTGTGGGGAGAAGTAAGCGCAGGACCGCAATTTTTCAAGAAAATCAATTTTTATACTCTAGATGAAATCATATAGAGTATTATAAGTTTAATCCAGCCGAAAAGTTTGTAACGCATAGAACCAAGCCTCGGACGAAAAAAAGTTATATATTATTTTTTGTTTATTTGTGCCCAAAAACCTCAAATCCGTCTGACGTCCGTCCGTCCGTCCGTCCGTCCGTCTGTTCGTTAGCACGATAACTCAAGAACGCCTTCACCTAGGATCTTGAAATTTTGAATCTGGATGTTTGGTTGAATTTGTAAGGCTAAGTTCGTTAACGGGCAGAATCGTCCTACTCCTTCGGGTAGCTGCCATACAAAATGTCCTTAAAACACGTGTTCAAGAATATTGACCAATAACTTCGGAACGCCTAAAGCTACGACTTTGAAATTTTGTATGTGTTACTTTTTCAACAGTTGGAGCTAAATGTATGATTATGAAGAAAATCCTGTTAGTCCTTCGTGTAGCTGCCATACAAATATCCTGTCAAAATGTATACACTTAATTTACGAAACTCACTATAACTTAAGTAATCTTTTAGCTACGAATTCGGAATTTTTTACACATTAGTTTTGAGTGAAAAGAAAGTTTGGGTTTACTAGTCATCGAAATCCCTTTACTCCTTCTGGTAGCTGCCATACAAAATGTCCTTAAAACACGTGTTTAAGAATATTGGCCGATAACTTCAGAAGGGCTTAAGCTACGACATTGAAATTTTGTGTGCGTTATTTTTCCAATAGTTTGAGCTAAATATATGATTATGAAGAAAATCCTATTAGTCCTTCGTGTAGCTGCCATACAAATATCCTGTTAACACGTCTTCACTTCATTTGCGGAACTTAATATAACTCAAGTAATCTTTTAGCTATGAATTCGGAATTTTGTACAAATTAGTTTTGAGTGAAAACGAAGTTCGAGTTTACTAGTCAGCGAAATCCTTTTACTCCTTCTGGTAGCTGCCATACAAAAAATCCTTAAGACACGTGTTCAACAATATTTTTCGATAACTTTTAAACGCTTCAAGCTACGAATTTGAAATTTTGTACACATTAATTTTTGAATGGTTCCAAGGAAAGGGACAAATATTTAGGAAATCGAGTGAGTCCTTCCTGCACCTCCTTCAAAAAGGACATTTTTTTTCGATGACTTAACCAGTTCAAGATATGAAATTAAACACTGAATATTGTCTTTTAGGTTTGAGTAGCAATCTAATGGCAATCCTTAATAAAGGACATACAACATGCACACACGTAATTATACCTTATCCCCAACTACAATATAAATCGGAGTTCAGTATTCATCTAGAGTATTATACGATTGGCTTACAGCCGATCGTGACTGCAGTATGTTTATATCTCAAGAACAGTACCAGTTAAAATTTTTATACTCTAGATGAAATCATATAGAGTATTATAAGTTTAATCCAGCCGAAAAGTTTGTAACGCATAGAACCAAGCCTCGGACGAAAAAAAGTTATATATTATTTTTTGTTTATTTGTGGCCAAAAACCTCAAATCCGCCTGACGTCCGTCCGTCCGTCCGTCCGTCCGTCCGTCCGTCTGTCCGTTAGCACGATAACTCAAGAACGCCTTCACCTAGGATCTTGAAATTTTGAATCTGGATGTTTGGTTGAATTTGTAAGGCTAAGTTCGTTAACGGGCAAAATCGTCCTACTCCTTCGGGTAGCTGCCATACAAAATGTCCTTAAAACACGTGTTCAAGAATATCGGTCAATAACTTCAGAAGGGTTTAAGCTACGACTTTGAAATTTTGTATGTGTTATTTTTCCAATAGTTGGAACTAAATATATGATTATGAAGAAAATCCTGTTAGTCCTTCGTGTAGCTGTCATACAAATATCCTGTGAAAATGTATTCACTTAATTTACGAAACTCACTATAACTCAAGTAATCTTTTAGCTACGAATTCGGAATTTTGCACAAATTAGTTGTGAGTGAAAAGAAAGTTCGAGTTTACTAATCAGCGAAATCCTTTTACTCCTTCTGGTAGCTGCCATACAAAATGTCCTTAAAACACGTATTCAAGAATATTAGTCGATAACTTCAGAAGGGTTTAAGCTACGACTTTGAAATTTTGTATGTGTTATTTTTCCAATATTTGGAACTAAGTATATGATTATGAAGAAAATCCTGTTAATCCTTCGTGTAGCTGCCATACAAATATCCTGCCAAAATGAATTCACTTAATTTACGAAACTCACTATAACTCAAGTAATCTTTTAGCTATGAATTGGAAATTTTGTACAAATTAGTTTTGAGTAAAAACGAATTTCGGGTTTACTAATCAGCGAAATCCTTTTACTCCTTCTGGTAGCTGCCATACAAAATGTCCTTAAGACACGTGTTCAAGAATATTGGTCGATAACTTTAGAAGGGTTTAAGCTACGACATTGAAATTTTGTATGTGTTACTTTTTCAATAGTTGGAGCTAAATATATGATTATAACGGAAATGCTGTTAGTCCTTCGTGTAGCTGCCATACAAATATCCTGTCAAAATGTATTCACTTAATTTACGAAACTCACTATAACTCAAGTAATCTTTTAGCTACGAATTCGGAATTTCGTACAAGTTAGTTTTGAGTGAAAAGGAAGTTCGAGTTTACGAATCAGCGAAATCCTTTTACTCCTTCTGGTAGCTGCCATACAACATATCCTTAAAACACGTGTTCAACAATATTTTCCGATAACTTTTGAACGCTTCATGCTACGAATTTGAAATTTTGTACTCGTTAATTTTTGAATGGTTCCAAGGAAAAGGATAAATATGTAAGAAATCGAGTGAGTCCTTCCTGCACCTCCCATGTGAAAGTCCTCTAAAAAGGACATTTTTTTTCGATGACTTACCCAGTTCAAGGTATGAAGTTAAACACTGAATATTTTCTTTTAGTTTTGAGTAACAATCTAATAGCAGTCCTTAATAAAGGACATACAACATGCACACACGTAATTCTACTTTATCCCCAACTACAATATAAATCGGAGTTCAGTATTCATCTAGAGTATTATACGATTGGCTTGCAGCCGATCGTGACTGCAGTATGTTTTTATAGAAGTTAAATCCAGTAGACCTTCTTAGCAGAAAAACTTGATGGGGTGTGTTGTGGGGGGTGACAGTGGAAGAGGGTAGAAAGCAAAAATTTTTTGTTAAATGAAGCTACAACTTGATGGCTATAGATCGTCTATAGCCACCTAAAATTAAAATGTTTGAAAGAGAGTGGTATAGGTGCTTTCCTGTATCTGAGAAATGGCAGAAAGTTAATACTTGCTACGTATATGAATAGATATAAATTAAGCTAAACAAATTTATATTTGGATTGGCATACGGAGGTGGGGCAACAAGTTTTCCGCGACTTTTCACGAATATCTTAATATCTTTTAGATATGTCGAAGCATCGAATTAATTTTACTTCTGCGGGCACATTATTGAAGCGCCTAGAAACCGTTTTCAAGATTTTTCGGGGTGTAAAGCAGTTGTGTATTTTTTCACGAAATCCAACATATTTCTTAGGTCTAATGAGATATCGAATTTGCTTCGACTTCTAAGAGCTATGAAAATAATAGCCAAAAAACAGATTTGAGCATTTTTTGATTTTACATCCCTATGGTGGTGTAAAGGCTTAAAAAATAATTGCCAAAAAAAAAATTGTTTGACATTTTTTGATTTTCAATCCGCAATGGTTAACCAAGTTTTCACGAATTCCGACAAATATATTAGGTCTAATGATATATCGAATAAGCTTTAACTTTTACACGCTTTATACAAAATCATGTATAAATTGATTTAAGGAATTTGTGATATTCAACCCATAAGAGGGTGTAAAATGATTTAGTATGTTTTCACGAATTTCTACATATCTCTACGAGATATTGCATTCTTTTTAAATGTAACAGGTTGTCTTTGTAATTGCCTAGAAAACGATTTCAGACATTTTTTTATAATCAACCCCTAACATCTTATGTCGATAATTTATCACTATGTTTTTTTTAAAATTGAGAAAGAAAAAAATTTGCAGTCTGGGCGCAACTTTATTATTTTACGGGTAGAAGTCCGAAACGTGTTTAATGCTTAGATACGGTGTAGGTTACCATGCGACTGACAACCTAAAAAATAACGTCCCGAATAGCCTCCTGGTTATTTCTTAGGTTGTCAGTTGCATGGTAACCTACACCGCATCTAAGCATTAAACACGTTTCGGACTTCTACCCATAAAATAATAAAGTTGCGCCCAGACTGTTGGCAAATTTTTTTTATTTATTAACGTATTTTTTTATCAATATAATATTCCATAGAAGTAGAAGCGAACTCGATCACATTAAACCTAAGAGGTTTTCGGAATCAGTGAAAACTTGAACAATACCTAAAGGGGGTTTAATAGGGAAAAATACTTGAATCGGTTTTTCCCCGACTTTGTTTTAAGCTTATAGAAGTAAAAGTGAATTCCAAATCCTAATATACCTAAGAAATATATCAGAATTCGTGAATATGTACACAACTATTTTACACCCCCTTAGGGGTTGGATATCGAAAAATTTGAAGAACGTACGGCGTACGCCGTCTACGGTAGATAGACGGAATTTTTTTTTTTTGCTTTTTTGGTGTTTACTAGTCCTAAAACGTGTAAATACAAAATTTTAGGGTTGCAAATTTTTTTTAAAATTCTGGTCGAACACAATACTTTATTATTGAAAAATAATAAAGTAATAAATAAAACAGTCTGGGCGCTACTATTTTCTGTTCCAAAAACCGCAAATACGCGTTTGTTGAAATCAAAATCAAAAAAGGATTTGGAAAGAAAATGGCACAAAACCCAGACAAAGATCATAGGAGAAATAATGAAACATCAATTTTGTTGATTTTCGTCCGGTGTTTTATTGATCTCATTTTTGCTCTCAAAGTTATTTGTTTCGATCTTTCTGTATCTGTTTTGATTTTATTTTAACAAAATTACTTCATTTTAAATTTTAAGGAGAATTAACATAGACAAACAATTATGAGCGGACCATGCGTTCATGGTGAAGTGGTGTTTGTAGTCGATCCTTTTGTGACTTTGGTATCATATTGCTTATTTCTTATTGATAATTAGATAGAAAAAGATATTAACGAAAAAATTATATTGCGAATGGCTTGAAACCGCGATCTTTATGAAGTCTTAACAATTTTAACCTTTTATTTTCATCGGGTGCATATTTCAATCTCTCGAAAAACAATTTAAAAGTGTTCCATATGCTTGTAATTCTGCAGGTTTTTACAATGGGCTTACACTTTTCCCGATGACAAAAATCTGTGGAAGCCAAGTGTTAATCGAGTCGGACGCATAACCTGCTTCTACTACTTTAAAAAAAAATTTGGTTTTTCCTATTTTCAAGTATGTTATAGCCGAAGCCAAAAATATGTAGTCTAGAATATAGTATATGGTGCTGCATTAATATATCTTTTTTTATCCCCACATTCGCAGATTTGTTTTCGAGATTCGGGGCGCATTTTTCTCGTTACGTGTGTTTTTTCCATAAAGCGTAAAGAATCTGGCAGACAAACTGAAAAGTCTTCAAGATATCTGAAAGATTCTTGCAGCTTTGACCAACTGGACGTATACAAATTTAACTCCAGTAAAAAAAAATATACCAACAAACTAGATGTGAGCTGATTTGAAGTTTGGGTCATCATTTTTTTCGTCCAAATCTTCGTTTCAGGGTTGTGCTAAGTTAAAATATACAGATTGGACCTAGAGTGTGAAAGCATCACGAAATAACTGCTGCTGCCGGAACATTTTTCTGTGGGGAAAATCCCATTTGTTATAATAAAACTGTAATCGCATTCCTTAAAAGATATTTACTCGTCGATAAGTTCCTAATGACTTCCTACACCACTGTCGTAAAGGTCCAGCGTATCTTGATAGAGTCTACTATCGCACGAAGACACATCGTCAATAATTTCACGCATTTATACTCATCGCGAATACAACAAAGAAGATAAATGCCAACATTACTTTACATTTCTTATTATCGTGGCGAGAACGCTTAAGATTACGATTATTTCGCACTTAGAGAAAATATGATAGGTGGCTCCAGAGGTCCAGCTCTAGCTTGCTTCCTTGAACTTGAAGATGCTCGTATATCCAATCTTCAACGTTTGGTTACCGATCTTCTTTCCCAATATGTTGGTGGTGTTGAAGGCTGCAAAAACTACGAGACTTAAGAAGACCCGCTGCTATGCCATGCTTCTTCAATGGCTTGAAATGGACACCGAATAGAAAGAAGTTACTGTTCGATTTTGAAAAATCGAGAAGTGTTTTTAAACTTGGTTCTCACACAGAAGATCTGTCTGTCGTGCCCTAGCATATGGCTGAAGAAAAGTGAACCGATATTCGCGTTAATCGTTTCACAACCGTGCAATCTTATACCGATTCATGTTTTACTCTTCTTCCGATCCGATGTAGGTACTATATGGAAGGCTACTTGGGCATACTCTTCAATGCAACCTATACCTTCCGTACTATCGGCCAAATTGTTGGAACCTAGCTTAAAGTGTGGAGCGATGGTAAGATGCCTTGTCTTACGTTACTTTTGGTTTTACGGCTGAAATTCACGACGGACATGATTTTGCCCTGATAAACTAAATTGAAGCTTAGCTTTGGCGTAGTGGAGCTTCAGATTGTGGATTTTTTTTTTCTTCCTTTGGGTATAATGTAGACCCGATCACGAATTAACGATTACAAAATGTGAGAAACTGTTACATGGAATTCCATATTAGCTGACGGCTTGTTAACATATCGATCGAAAGGGTTCTATTGAAGCAGATGTTGAGAAAGCGGTAGCTGATACATGAACAGCTTCCTCGACTTTATAGGACCGCATCTTTTCTTCGTTAAATATAAAAAATCCCGATATCTTAAATCTTGAATCTTGATGTGTGTTTTCCTTTCCTAAATCTATTTTTCTTACAGATTCTTCATCAGATGACCAACATTTAGGTTACTGTACACGATCTCACTCCAACACCGGAATTTGGCTGATGTACGTCAAATTGAAATTCATTAAATTTTAAACTTTATTGTTCAGGAGGGTTTTCTCTATAAATAAAATTGCATATTTCCATAAAAGAAATTAAACATGTTCCGAAATTTACTTTTGGTAATTACTATATTTTGCTCACACGCACTTCTTTACCGAAAAATTACTAATCTTCGGAAACTGAATCGAACAGACAAACTTTTGATATTTATGGTAATTTCCCAACTACTACTACTACTTCGAAGTTATCAGAAACGTGCCGACGTCGGTACGACGATGTACTGTCTTAAAAATATGACTCTGTGGTCGATAAATCCAGTTTTCTAAATTGTAAGTTGTCACGACGTCAGTGCGACGACTTACAAAGCAATCTATAACCTATAATCTATAAGTTATATTAGTTATAACTCAATTTTAATATTTTGGTCATTGATAAAACCTTCAAACGACCAAATATTTTTGTTGGTCAGTTATTGACAAAAAAATAACTTTTTAGTTATTTCTGTAATATCCAATTACTTTCTGGTTATGAAAATTACGTCGTGACGACTTACGTTATTTATCGAGGGATAGTCCATCCCTAAAAATATTTATTTATCAGTCCGGTTTGGACGTTGTGTAAAAGAAGTATGGATGTCTTCCACTCCATTGAAGAAAAAACTAATTTCATATCTAAGTATACCTAAAAGGTTTATCTGAATTCGTGGAAACGCCCACAATCATCTTACGCCCTCTTGAAGATTGATTATTACGAAATCCTGAAATCGGGTTTTAGGTTATTATGAAGATGGTCCATTGAAGAAAAAACTAAGTTCATCTAAATATACCTAACCGATTTATCTGAATTCGTAGCAATCCTACACCCCCTTGAAGGTTGAATATCGGAAAAAAACTGAAAAAAGACAACAACGTATATATATAAAACCCGTAAAATTTAAAACGAATTCGATATCTCAATAGAACTTAGAGATGTACCGAAACTCCTGAAAACGTACATAATTGAGTAATTACTATGCACCCACTTAGGGGTTTAATATCGAAAACTATATACGCCTATATATCCTGGCGTACAACCAAAAATTCCACCAAATTGGTTGAAATATTAGGTGATCTTCAGCGCCACCTCCTTTAGTATAGGGATGCGATGGCGGGAAGTTAGCTAAGTTTAAAAGTCGCGGACTGTAAATTTGATTTCGAGTTCGCTATAGAGAAATTATGCTCAGCAATTCCACCAGCTGTAAGGGTGTTTCGGATAGTAGGCATGATACACCCTCTGACGAGTCTATGCACTCCGATGACGAAACAGCTTCTTCGGACCTAGTCCAACACAATCTTATAAAACTGGCGTATCCAGTGAAGGTTTTCCAACTGTCATGTCCTCAAGGACAGCGATTAATCAACAGTCGGGGATTTCGTGTTGGGGTTTCACACCAGAAACCCTACTGACGCCGGAAAACAACCAACATTTAATCAAATTTGCTTCTATGGTAGCTTACCATGAAAAAATTCCATTCTTGAATACCTACCTGTTTGACACATAATTTTTTTTTGTCACCTCCGTGCGCCAATGCGACTCTGATTTGATCAAGATTTTTACTTACAGGACTAAGAAATTCCAGATTTTAAAAATTTACGTGATATTGTTCTTAATTTTGGTTTACGGAACAATTTCGGATCAATCCAATAGGTTTTGATCCCTAGATCTAGAGATCTTAGATTTTAAGGTGTACAAAAATTTCAACCTTTCGAGAACCCATTCTTTGACGGATTCTTAAGTCATTCTGATAGTCAGATCCACAATAACGACCTTCTGTACAATTAATGAAAATGGTAGTCAATTATCAAACTGAACTGAAATTCGTGAGGAAGACAGGTGATGTACCAACGTCGAGGTTAAGAAATAAAGTCTTAGGATTTAGACTTAAGGATCGCTATTACAGAACTATTGTCCTATTTGAATTTTAACAGAATCTGGGCAAGTTTAATATCTGGACCATAAGAAGCATTGTTCCTAACCATTATCAAATTCATTCGTCAGTCCACCTAAGTCTGCTTTTTACTTTAAGCTATATTAACAGCAAAGGTATCGCTCGAACGATTATCGATCTATGACATTGTAACGAAAACCAAACTATTTCATGAAAATTAAAATGTCGTCAAATAAATTGATAAGAACATCCACAGCATTGCAATTAGACCCATACAACTCCATATGCAAGCACACTCTTTATTTGTAACCCTCCAGCTATCTATCCATTCACCAGTACTAAGCACATTAATTCATCTTAAGTGCATGGTCATTATTTTCTTGTTTAGTTTCACCATAGATAAATTGACGATATTCACTATACTCTCTTTGGTCCATACCAGCGTACAGGCAATTAACCACAAAAGATAGTGAAAATGTTGCTACAAATATTACACAGTGGAAAGTTCTTCGTCGGCTTCTTGAGCTTCTGGGAAGATTTTTCTTTTGAAATCGAAAAACCACAAACAACTGGAAAATTCCGGTGGAACGACTTTAATTTATTTAGCCATTTTACGTTCTAAATAAATTCTAGGAAGCCTGGGTGTCATGCGATTAGACGGTCGATTCTCGGCAAAAAAGATGATGCACTTAATAAAGACGGTTAACGCTATTGATGATGGTCATTAAGGAGTAGAACTACTAATTGGTTAGACATGTGAAAAAGACAAGTGGCATAAATGTTACATGCACCTTATCTCGTCTTGTCAATAGCTTGTTAGGTATTTTGATTTAGAACTTAAAAGACGCCTAATGCGAACTAACTATTATAGCCTTATGTGTCAGTTTAAGGAAAATTGAAAAGGTCTTCAATGAATTACAGATAAAATTTGGATTTGATATTGCCTATTCAGTTTCTGTATCGCTCTGGAACATACTGCATTTAGAGTTTCATTAATCTCAAAAGGTTTCCAAGACCTCAAAAGACCAAAAACTTAAAATTTCTCTAAAAAACGAAACCAAAAAGTGAAAAAAGATCTAAAAAAAATTTATGGAATCTATTTTTTCATATTTGCATATTTTGTAGATTTTACGCCTCTTTTTTAATAAAATACTCTATTATTAAAAAATAATAAAGTGAAATCACAAAAACGTATCGATACAAAAAAACGGATGTTTCCAGAAATTGAAAATCAAACTGCTTGAAGAATGCACTAACAATTATCTAGCTTTATCCGTTTTTTCTTACAAACATCAAAAGATATGACTTGAAACCTTCAACGCTCAGAACCTGATCAAAGGGCGTACACAAAATTATATTTTGGAGGGGGTCACAAGAGTGGAAAGTAGTGGGAGAGATGAACCCAACTAGTAAAAAATTGAGATAGCTCCAAAGTTTTTAATTCAGAAAAGCTAGGATTCATTCGTTCTCTCACATAGCACCAAAATACACACATTTGAATCACAACGTTTTTGAATCGCAAGTTTATTTTAAACCTTGTGATGAAATTTGTATGGGCTACTGGAATAAAATTTCTTGATGAAACGGTTCGTTTTCTCCTTCTGTGATTTCTTCGATAAGTTTCAGTAACGAAGGATACAGTCTGGTAAAGAAAAGTTTTATCCGACATGCACCCTTACTCACGTAAACTTTTATATTCAAAACTAATAGACGCATTTCAATATGTTTTAGCTTGTTTTCTAGAGTATTGAATTACCTTTTATTGGATGCAAGTGTCGATTTTATACCTGTACCCGATCTTGGGAAATTTACTTCCAAATAAAAATTTTTTGTATTCGTGACTCTTACAATTCTTTGATCAATGTGATTTTTCTCAGAAAACCCTATTATTAAAATGTAATTTTAATTTAATATTTGCATGTGGCATATTAGTATCTCTAAAAGCTATATACATATATACGACTTAGAAAACAGTTAAAAATTTAATATGTGATAAAGTGATCCTCGTTAAAGAAAACAGTTAAAATTTCTGGTTCTCGCACTCCATTAATCTATATTAATAATTAAAGTTTTCAAAAAGACACTAAGGTTTATTTCTATCCCGGAAATGGTACGTTAAAGTGTTAAAAAGTTCACAAGCAATACAAGGTAGATAACTCAAGAACGACTTGCTGCCGAAACTTAGACTCCTGATATTTGGTTGACTAAATTTGCTAACGGACACTACTCTTTTGGATAACTGCTTTACGAAAGTCCTTGGAACTCGTGCTCACCATTATTGGCCGAAAACTTCAGATAGCCTTAATCCCGATATTAAATTGTGTACACATCAAATTTTCAATGGTTTCAATAAATAATATTAAAAAAATTGTATGAGTCCTAAAAAATGATGTGCATTAATCTTCCTGAACAAACTGTAACTATTGAAATAGTTGGTCTGGAAAATGCAAATTTTGTACGAAACTTTGCAGTAAATAGTAAGATTGAGCTCGGATAGATCCTATTCAAACATCCTTAAAACGCGAATTGGCAGTTAATTTCAGATCATTTCAAACATGGCATTAAACTTTTAAATTGAAAACTAATAGACGCATTTCAATATGTTTTAGCTTGTTTTCTAGAGTATCGTAGAGTAGAGCTACCTTTTATTGGATGTAAGCGTTGATATTTTACCTGTACCAAAATAAAAATTGTTTGCTTTTATGACTCTTAAAATTCTTTAATCAATGTGATTTTTCTCAGAAACCCCGATTATTAAAATGTCATTTTAAATTCATTTTTACATGTGGCATATTATTATCTATAAAATCTGCATACATATCTACGACTTCGAAAACAGTTAAAAATTTAATATGTGGTAAAGTGACCCTCGTTAAATAAAACAGTTAGAATTTCTGGTTCTTCTTGAACTTTTTTATTCCCAAAAATTATTAATTTAATTATCGAGGAATGAGAATAAATTTTAATGAGTTTCGACATAATTGTTACACTTACCTGTGTGTGGTATAGGTAAAACTGTCTACAGCTAATTGTCTTCTTGAATCAGGTACCTAACTATACAACAAGCCTATAAAACAAAAAATACTTTGACATTTTTATCAATTTAAGTAAGAAAATTAAAAGTTGAAGGAATCAATAAGGTTTAGAATGTAATTTCAAAATGTTTACGTACTCCAATGAAGCTGTAGGTTCGATTCGAATTGACACCCATGGTCTAAGAACCGAATCGTTTCAATGTAAAGCTTGAAGTTAAAGCAGCTAGTGTTGACTTTTAAGAGGCGTAAGCTCTCGACTTGCCCCTCTCTTTCGACGCCAATGATCGAAATAATTTTTTTTCGTATTCAAATTATAAAATATTTACGTTGACGCAGAATGGAGATGTAAGTATTACTGAATTTTTTATACAAAAACACAATTGATCTGTCTACGTTGTATTGCATTGTCTGCTGTATTTAAGAATAAAAGTGAAGGTTATGCCAGAGAAAAAGACTTGATAATAAAGCGACTATAAAAGCGGTAAAATATAATAACGTCGAAATCTTATTAACACATTTATTTCCAGTATGTGTAGTTATTTTTATTTTCGTACATTTTTCATCCATATTATTGCGGTTTTTTACGGTAACATCAAATCTTAATAATAATAATTAATTCATCAAAGATCTGATTACTTATAAAGTGTTTTGTTCTGTATTAGTTATTTGTTAGTCGAACTTTCACATGCGTTTTTCTTTCAGTTAAATCTGTTACTGTCGTTACGCGAATCGTTGGTGGAACCGAATCAATAAACCCGATACCCTATCAAATTTCACTTCAAAGACGACATTCGCAGAAATGGTCTCATTTTTGTGGTGGAGCGATCATCACATCGTATCACGTTCTAACTGCAGCACACTGCATTCACAAGGACAATCCGGCAAGAATCTCAGTTTTGGCTGGAACAACAAAACGTTCTGACAATTCAACGCGCTACTTAATTCGAGCCTTCATAATTCATCCGAACTTTCAACTACACAATCATCACGACATCGCTTTAGTTAGGACACAAACCGAGTTCATCTTCAACTCTATGGCAGCTCCAATCAAATTTGAGAGCGGAGAGTTTAATTCGGCTGGTCGAAGATGTCGCGTATCTGGCTGGGGTGCAATGGAGAAAATCCGTTCAGCGCCATTTCCGGAGGATCTACAAACGGCCGATTTAAAAACTATTTCGAATAGAGAGTGTCGACGACATTACAATGTTGGCAGTAATGAATTTTGCGCTGTGGGAACTATGGATGAAGGGACATGTACGGTAAGTTAAGGAGATATGTACTTGATTTTATGCTTAGCAGACTAATCAGTGAAAAGCTTGCATACAGTGTAATGTATGCCACTATATCTCATATTTGAATTTTCTGGCTGGTAAATGCAGTCAGATAGTGTAATCGTCAAATTCATGTTTGCCACATTTTTTTGCCTTATTTTGACAGAAAAAATTTGACTGGACTTTTCGTCAAATTTTTTAGTCAAATATTTGACAGCATGACATACAGTGTAATACTGACTTATTTGCCTTCATTGTAATTTTAGAACAAGAAACTTTAAACGTTGCTTTTACTTCAATATACGGGAGTCGGGGGTAAAGAGGCACGTAGTAAATTCTATGAGTGGACAATATACAAAATGGGGTGAGGGAGGCAAAACAACATTTCTAGAGTACTGCATTGAAAAGACATTCTGCTATTTATATTTGATGGGCAGCTTATGCTAAAGAATAGAAACCTAGATGGATGGACGTATTAACAAATTCGGTGAATGTTTAAAAAAATATGTCTTTAACGTGGGAAGAGTACGTGAACACAGTATCTAACGAGCAACATACTACGTCATTGCTCTACTTGAGGAACAGTTAGTATTTTGAAATGAGGAGCACTCGTATCACTTACTCACGTTGCAGACTATATGCCATGCTATCAAATACAAATTTGCCAAAAAAAATATTAAAATATTTTAGACAAAATACACATTGTGCAGGGGGCAAAAAAAAAATAAATGTGACATACAAAAATTTGTCAACTCTCTGACTATATTTGCCAGTGAAAACTGTCAAATCTTTGCCATAGTGGCATATAGTCTAATACAGGCTCTAGACACAAAAATCAAAATGCTGGTATATTTTTTATTCAACAAATGAGTTCTTTTTTAGGGTGATTCTGGAGGCCCACTTGTAGATTGGAATAGATTCAATCTTATTGGGATTGTGTCGTACGGCTCAACATTTTGTGGCACTGGCGTTCCGGACGTCTACACACGAGTTGCTGTATTTGCACAATGGATTAAGAGTGTGATTTCATAAATAATAAATTTTAAGGCATAAAATAACTAGAGACATGTTTTACTTGTTCTGTAAATTTCCTGGAAGTAACTTCTTCTCAGACGTACTCCATAAGTCTGTATTGATAATTAAAGTTTTTAAAAGACACTTAGGTTCATTTATATCCCGGAAATAGTACGTTAGAGTGTTACAAAGTTCCCAAGCAACACAAAGTAGTCGCACAATAACTCAAGAACGACTTGATGCCGAAATTTAGAGTCCTGATGTTTGATTGACTAAATTTGCTAACGGACACTACTCTTTTGGGTAACTGCCTTACAAAAGTCCTGAAATTGTGTACACATCAAATTTTCAATGGTTTCCGATAAAATATTTAATATGAAGAAAATCGGTATGAGGTCTAAAAAAATATGTGCATTAATCTTCCCGAACGAACTGTAACTATTGAAATCGTTGGTCTGGAAAATGCAAATTTTGTACCAAACCTTGGAGTAATAGTAAGATTAAGCTCGGATAGACCCCGTTCCAAAATCCTTAAAACGCGAATAGACCGTTAATTTCAGATCGTTTCAAAATAAAGAAAGTCAAGACAGCTCTTCGCTTAGCTGCCATACAAAAGTCCTTCAAAAGATTGTATATCTACCCAATCGCACTATAATTCAAGAAACAATTGTGCCAGAAGGTCCAAATTTTACACGTAGTAATTTGTGGGTTAAAAATATTATCGAATTTGTTAGTAAGGCCTCATTTAAAAGTCCTTAAATCACATAATCTTATTGTCATTTAAATACTAATTTTAGTTGTCAAAAACATACACTTGGTTTAAAGAGGCGTAAGGATGTGTGCCGGCTTAATTATTTGAAATGTTATTTAATTTAAATTAATTGTTCAGTTGTATTTTGAGTAAAGAGTGTTTTTTTTATAAATTTGAAAATGGCAAAACACGTCGCGTATTATAAGAACTGTGCTATGCTATGGCAGCGAAACGTGGACATTGACTCAGGCGTCCGAAAAATTAGTTAACGCCTTTGAAAGAAAAGTCCTCAGAAGAATCCTCGGACCTGTGAATTGAGAATTGTATGCCATCTTTGATAATCCGGAAGTATCGATCTTCATAAAATTCAAAAAGCTACAATGGGCTGGTCATGTGGAGCGGATGGATGACGGAATAATCCCCAAACGCACACTAAAGGGAAAAGTTAATGGACAAAGACCAGTTGGAAAACCACGGAAGCGCTGGGAGGATTCTATTGACGCAGACAGCAAAACACTGCTAAGATTCACAAACTGGAGCACCGAGAAGGCTGGAGGCGGCACATTCAGGAGGCCAAGGTCCGATTTGGACTGTAGCGCCATAGTAAGTAAGTAGTAAGAAAAACACGTATCACGTATGATAGAATTAGAATTTCATCCTTTACGATTTGTTACAAGTAATAAAATACCGTGCGTACACCCCTGATTGTAAGCGTTTAGGTTTCTTGTGTTGTATTCAGCACATAAATCTGTGTATTTTTCGATAAATGGATCCATACGTTACGACCCCGTCAATACTGACACCAAAACTTCAGCAAACATAACAAATACAAAACAAATAAAGAGAAACGTTATCGCAGTAAATTAATTGACTCAATCAAACAAACACACCAAACTTCAGAACCCCAAAAAAATAAATTTATCGACTATCATTTAATGAACGATATTTTTTGCATTTGACCTACATATGTATGTATACAACCGAACAAATTTTTTTTCAAAAATGACATAGTTTCAAATGCAGTCATTCATTCATTATCATTCACGTTAGTTGCCCAATGTGTATGACACTATCGTCAAATTTTCTGTCAAACAAGTTTTGTCTATTGATGTCAAACGATCAAGTGAAATAATTTGGCATATAAAATATGCACTTGAAAACAGCCACATATTTGACAAGGTGGCATGGAATGTACATAGTAGTAGCTCAAGATTAAAACAAATTGACGCTGATGGTGGTGAATGATGTTTTACGTCGTACTTGCTAAGTTTTGTGATTGCTCTTTGTACCTTTAACCTTACCGCTCTGTTATGTGTGCTTTTGTGACCTGATATAAGTTTTTGTAAAGTTATTGCAAATTCTGATGCCGAAGACTTTATAGTCATCAATACTCGATATATGACAAGAACAACGGGAGACATATACAGGTCGTACACAGTCGTAAATTTCAAATATTTGGTGTTATGTCTACACTACGTATTACTTTATTATTTTTTAATAATAAAGTATTGTGATCGACCTGAAATTTCAAAAGAATTTGCTACCCTGAAGTTTTGAATTTTCACGTTTTAGGACAAGTTGACCCCAAAAAATCAAAAAAAAAAATATCCGCCTGTCCGCCGTAGACGCCATCCACCGTACGCCATACTCAAAACCGTTTGAAGGCGCATAGCTCACAAACCCGTTGAGATATTAAATTAAAATTTTTATGGTGGATAGATTGGGTGAACCCCTACGATTGGTATCTTTTTGGGTGGTGGGAGTGTAAGGAGGGAGGAGGGAGCGCGTCTTAGACGAAAAATGTTGGTTACTAAATCTCAGGAACTGCTTATGGTAAGAGGCTGAAATTTGGAACTTATGTAGTACTATGATAGTGGACCTATTTGCAAAAATTGTGATAAGGGTTGAGAGGTGTGGGAGTGGGGCGAAAATCAATGTATCCGAAACGTTTGAAAGCTGGGATTGAAGCATTCTAAAATCCATATCTCCTGAACCGTTGATCTCAGAAGTGTGAAACTTTGTAGTTATCTTAAAGGATACTAGGAGAGTAGACAAGGGCTAACATTTTTAAGAGAGGAAGTAGAGTATGGGGGTGGGGGGTGAAAAACTTTTGATTACAATATCTGCCGAACCAATTGTACCAGGAAGATGAAATTTGGTTGCTGTATATAAGATCACAAGTGGAGTCTACTGAATGTAAAAATTTTGAGAGGGAAGGTGGAGTACAAAAGTGGGTGGATAACAATTTTTCCAAAAATTTAATTTTTTATATCTCAAGAACCGTACCAGATATGATCTTAGAAATTTTACAGGAGTTAGACCCAGTTGACTCTAGCAGGAAAAAAAAATTGGAAGGGGGTGGAACGAAAAGAACTCTGATTTTTATTTCTCGAAAACCGCAAAGCATAGAAAGCTAAAAATTGACGACTATATAAAGTTACTGCAGAAGTATATATATTATAAAATTTTTGATAGGGGTAGCAAGGTACGGGGTGGAGGTTGGTTTTTAATATCTCAGAAACAGCGTATGCCAGAAAGTTGAAACTTAGTATGTATATGTAGAAGTACTACAGGAGTAATTAAAGCAAAAAAAAGGTTCAAAATTTTATTGATGTTGAGAGCTGGAGCAATGCGGTGTAGGTCACTATGCCACTGATAACCTAAAGAATAAACCGAAGGCTATTTGGAACGCAATTTTTCAGGTTATCAGTCGCATAGTGACCTACACCGCATCTCAGTATTAAACACGTTTCGGACTTCTACCCAAAAAATAATAAAGTTGCGCCCAGACTGTTGGCAGATTTTTTATAACTGCAGCGAGTTCTGATTTCAAAGGTGAGAAACGGGTGTCGTGATGACGTCGTCAAGACTTTACTAAAACTTCGTGCTCCTTTGGTTATATTCAGTTATTGTTACTATTTGGTAAACACTAAAATGACTTAAGCTTCGTATAGCCGCTATAAAAATATTCTTAAAACACGATTTCAATATGTTGTCAATTTGATTTTTAACAATTTTTATTCTATTTGTCACGAAAAATATATTTTTTCGCAGCATTGATTAAAGATGTTATACTGTGTAGACATATAGGAAATGGAGATATTTGGAGCCTAACTTGATTTTTCTTAACTATTTGATTTTCAAAGCTCCGGACACGGCTAGTATCTATTACATATATTTTTTCGCAATCTTATCTCCTACTTATCGTTGAATTTCCTGAGATATCCAACCCACCAAGGACGATACCCTGGTGTATACATCCGGACTGTTAGTTGCGCATGTTTTATGACCAAATGAAACGATTCCAATCAGACGGTTCCTTTCCCAATTTACAAGTGGTCCACCTGAATCTGCCTGAAAAAAGTAAGAACAAGACATGGTTACTGCTATAAAGCTACCTGGGCATTATTCGTAACTTACATAGCAAGCGCCCCGATTTAAACCTGCATCTGCACAAATCTGTGTCGGTCCAATATTGAAACTTTGCCTACACTGTGCATCCGACATCGTTCGTAAATTCAGGGTTTGTAAGTTTTCCGGAAGCGGTAAGTTTTGATTAACGAATCCCCATCCGGACAGTCGACAGGCAACTCCGCCACCTATAAAGGCGTTGCTGCGATATTGTATCGGCTGGATGTGATTACCCCAGGTGAACGGAACACGAACCCTTACGATCGCAATGTCATTTTGGATAAACTCACGATATTGGGGATGAATTCGTATGGATTGCGCTAGGTGACGTATTCCCCCGGAGGAACGCCTCAGAGTACCCGCTACCACGGATACTTGAGAAGGACCTAGCTGTGGTAGGCAGTGAGCTGCTGTCACCACATGAAAGGAACTGATAATGGAGCCACCGCAAAAATGAGTCCATCCGCTTCCTCGATTGGACTGCATAGAAACTTGGTAGGGTATGGGACTGCGAGCTGCTGTTCCCCCTATGATAAATTCATTAGGATCCTCATCGTCCTGCGATTCGACTGGAATATAAAGAAAGGAATTTATAGGAATTAAACTCCTTAGTAATTTTTGGTAAAATTTTAGCTCACCAATTTTGCTACTAAGTAACAAAAAACTCAGTGTAACAAAAAAATGGAAAGACTTTGCTTGCATCTTCGTGGATTATCTGACTTAAACCGACAGACTATCAGCCAATTTATATTAACGATCAACAGCGTCACCGAAGCGTTTCTTATGTTCCAGTTTTTAGGGCAAACTGAATAATAAAATAATAATAAAATTGAGAAATAAAAGTAAATATGAAAATGACTTATCTGATTCAGTAGATTGTATTCGTCTTTATGCAAATATTATCGTCTTATGCGGTAATAACGTCAATGATATTATTCCATTGTTTATAATTGGGTGAGTTGAATGTTTCACATCGATTAGCCAAGGGAGCTGTAATTGCATTTAAGGTGTCAGCAGCCGCAAACACAGCTTTTACATTGAACGATTAAAAAAAAACAGATGACTTGAATGATGTTTTTATTAAAAATTCCAATGAATAACGTTTTAGAAATATTCCTCCTTTCCTAAATGTCGAACCGACTTACAACAATTCCAGATCAGAACCGTAAAATCCGTTCGAAATATCCACCGGTCCGAATATCGCTAAATTAAGAAAGAAAACCTGAATTTTACTTGTTCTCAAAATTTAAAAGTCTCTTTTAGTTTTATTATTTTTATCTTTCAAGGAGCTATTAATCGCTTTATTCTCTGGATGGATCCAAAAGTGAGTCTTGCCTTAAACCTAAAATTACGTAAAAATACCAAAAATCCTGAAAGGTGTTTTTAGATAAAAATAAACTTAGTCCAAGCAAGCACAAACCAATTCGATGACTTATATCTCTTAAAAGATATGACGGAATTCGTGAAAACATGTTCAACGCTTTTATACCCTATTAGGGGTTGAAAAGGAACAATTTTTTAAAGAGGATTTTATGCGATTATTAAACCAGCCCATGGAAGTAAATGGTTATTCGATATCCTCATGGATATGGTTGAATTCGTGAAAATATAATATATTCAACCCCTTGACAGCCATTAGGGGTCGAATTTAAAAAAAATCATGAAAACCCTCTCTATTTATGTGAAGAATACGGAATAAAAATTAATCCAATATTTAAAAAGTGCTAAGAGATATGGCGAAAATTGTAAAAATATATGCTCCCATATTCATTGATCATTGTTTTTGACCCCCTTCCGAACGCCAATGGATATTTGAATTTGATATTTGGTTCTTGAGATATAAAAATCAGAACTTTTTCTTTTCCACAGAAACTAAATTTTTCTTCTAAAACGTTTCCCCAACCTACCACCTCAGATCCCCACTCCTCAAAAGATGGCCACTTAAAAGGGTCTATCCAATCTATTTATAAAAAAAAACAGCTTAATAGCTCGAAGGGTTTGGGAGCTACGGGTTTTAAATGATTTTGCTTACGGCATACGGCCTAAGCATGTTTTAATATGGTTATTGAATAGGAACATAACAATTTTATATTTAAATAAAAAACAGAATAATTGAGATAATTTTCAAACGTTGCTCGTTCGAGAACTTCACCATCATAAAAATGTAAGCCTTGACTGAACTTTTAACATTGACAGACCAGCAAAAAAGATTAAGGGTGCGTTTGTATTAAAATAAAAAATTGTTATTTACCTATTGAATAACCCTTTAGAATGAAATAGTAACGTTATAAAAAATCTGCCAATGGTCTGGGCGAAATTTTATTATTTTTCGGGCCAAAGTTTGGGAGCGGTCAAAGTCGGAGTAAATCATCAGTTGTTCCGAGATTATTAGATTTCTTGGAAAATTAATTTTGTTCTTAAAATAAAAGTGTTTAAAATAGAGATTTTTAGCCGATTAAACATTGAAAATGCCCGTGTAGATTCGAATTTCGGTATATTATGTACACTAAAAACCCATAGAAGTAAAAACGAATTTGTTGCCTTATCAGACTTAATAGATATGACAAATTCTTAAAACGTATACAAACCCATTACTTCCACTTGGGGTTTGAATTTTGAATAAATTGTAAAACAGGTTTTTAAACAATTTCATAAGAAGCCACTTGATATCTCATGAGACACGAGGGATTTTGAAAAATTTGTGAAAACGTAAGCAAACCCTTCACACCCCTTGGTTCTTGAAATTCGAAAAATCGTGAAATTAGTTTTTAGGTCATTACATCAAATGCCGTAATAACCAATTTTATATCTCATCAGAACTAAGGATGGCAAAAATTGTGAAAACATATGCAAACCATTGGGGGTTGAATATCGAAAAATTGAGAAATGGGTTTGTTGCGATTATATAAAAAGTCTGTGGAAGTGAAATGCGATCTAATATCTCATCAAACCTAAAAAATATGTCGAAGCTTTGAAAAGCATACAACCCTCTTACACCCCTTAGGATTGAATATCTAAAAATACTGAAATTGACTTTTTGGATTTTTTATATAGGAAACCTTAGGAAGTAAAATATAAGTTCGATATATCATCAAATATGCAACCTCCTTACACCCACTTGGGGGTTGCATATCCAAAAATCCTGAAAGGAGTAAATATGAAGAGAGCCAATTCAATTTCTTATCACTTCTAAAAGATATGACGAAATTTGTGAAAACGTGTTCAACCCTTTTATACCCTCTTACGGGCTGAAAAAGGAAAAAACTTAAAAACAAGTTTTAGGTGATTATTACGCGATCAGACTTGGAGGATACGGCAGAATTCGTTAAAAAGTATACAACCCCTTTACACCCTCTTAGGGGTCGAATTTCGAAAAATCTTGTAAATGCTTTCTAGGTATTGATATAAAGAAGCCGTAAAATAAACGCCAATGGATATTGAAATTTTTTTTATCTAAATTACTTTTCTAGTTAATTTACATATACGTACCAAGTTTTAACTTTGTAGCACAAACCGTTCTATAGATAGGCAAAACACCTTTCACCCCCGTACCATACTACCCCTATTAACAATTAATATTTTTCCAACATGCTACTACTATAGCTCTATCTAAATACCAAGTTTCAGATGTCTATCATTATAGGTTCTCGAGATATAAAAATCGGAACCTTTTCTTTTTCACCCTCCCCTACTCTCACTCTCTACACCCTCACCCTCACCCTCAAAATTTTTTTTTCTGCTAGGGGTCTATTCGGTAAAAATTCTAAGCATTTATTTAAACGGTTCTTGAGATATGAGACGTTATTTTTTTGAAAAATTCTTATACCCTCCACTTCCATGCTCCACCTCCCTTTTAAATAGTTTATTTGCTAACCTTTATACAGAAAACAAATTTTATTTTTCTAGTGCAATTGGTTCGTGAGATATCGTAATCTAAAATTTTTCAACCCCCACCCTGCACGCCACAGCCCCGAACTCAAAAATTTGTTTCCGATCTATCCTCCTAGTATACCTACAGATGTTCATTAAGTTTTAATTTCATGACATTAACAGTTTAGGAGATATGGATTTTAATATGTCTCAATCTCGGCTTTCGAGCGTATCGGACGCATTATTTTTCCCTCCACTCCTTCACCCCTTCACCCATATCTGCAAATGGGTCCACTATTAAAGCTCTATATAAATTCCAAGTTTCAGCTTCGTAGCATAAGCGGTTGCTGAGATCTAGAAACCAAAATTGTCCGGTTAAAACGCTTCCCAACCTCCCCCCTCACACCCCCGCCACCATCATCACACCCCCACTTCCGCTCTCACATCCCCACCTCCACCCTCACACCTCCACCTCCTTCCTCACACCCCACCTTCCTCCTCACACCCATACTCCTTACAATTTGGGCACTTCAGGGGCCTACTCACGAAAAAAAATTCAACTAAAAAGCTCAGAGTTTGGGTGCTACGAGCCTTGAAACAATTTTTCGTACACCAGTCGACGTACAACGTACGGCGTACGGCGGACAGACGGACTGAAATTTTTTTTTTGCTTTTAACGCGAAAAAAAAATGTTCAGGATAGCAAATTTTTTTTTTAAAAAATCTATCACAATACTGTATTATTGAAATAATAAAGTAAAAAAATAATGGGGAATCATTCAATCCTTCTACATATAAGGAAATCTAGAAAATCTGAGTTTTCGATCATGTCGATATACTGATACTCCGGCTTGGAAGCACGTTTTATTAACATCACATTAATATACTGGTACCAGCCATCATTTTATCATCATCATATGATAAAAGAACCGATTTTCTATTTACACACATTTATCACACTTAAATTGGTTCAATTAAAATCGGCTGGGCCTTGTTCGATTTGATCATTGTACGAGACGTAGTCACTTCGATATAGTGGGAGCCAAGTCGAAGACATACAAAAAGAACGGGGTCTTTCAATTTACTTCAATGGAATCTCAATTCAAAATTTTATTGACAAACGAATTGAATTGATTGGTTTAAATGGATTTATGTGCATTGCATGTGAGCGCGACGCGGAATCTTCAATGTTTTGTTCTTGAAATGTTACGCTAATATTTCGCCATAAAAAGATTGGGAATGAAACGCGAATTCAAAACTTATTGAGAACAAAAATTACTAAGTAAAGCAACAACTATAAAACACAATAAGTAAATATTTGATGACTGGTCGTGGCACATTTGTTACAATCTAAAATTCTTATTGATATCTTGCAAATTAATTTCAAGGTTAAGAAAATATTTGCGATTGTTTGACAATAGAATTGCAAATTAATGGCAAGTGTTCTCGAAGATCGTATCAACGAATAAGTATTATACTCGTACATATGTGTTCTGCGTACCTTCAATTTATTTGAAGCATTACGTGTAATGCATGAATCATCAATGAATCAAAGTAATCTTAATGTGCCAAAGATACAGGCATTTAGGCTAAAGAAAAATGGTATACCCGGTTTTGAAGAAGTCCCTGAAATTTGATACCCGAACGCAGTACGCAGTTGTCGCAATTTTAGTGGGTTAAAATTTAGGAGTCTCTCACTTTCCAAGAAGTGAGCATAAATTCTGTAAGGGTCTTTCAATTTCATCAATCGACTTCCTAATTAATTGCAGTACCTCTGGCTATGTTAATTCCAGCGAAACTAGTGTCCAATATGTTAACTCTAGTTCTTGATCGAATTTAAAAATACATAGTTCAATTGATTAAGGCAGTATGTATAGGAAAGTCCGGTGTATGAAATTCGCCATTGTGGAATTCAAGACCAACTATAACTCCTTTAGCTTCTGTTCTAGAGTGGAAGTGTATAGTAGGAATCCAAATTTCACCCGATAGAACTCCAACGCCCTAGATAATTATTCTTTCCGCATCTCTTAAAAAATGTAACTGCAGCAGATGAACTTTTTTTTCGAAAACCGGTATTTGTTTTAGAATTTCGGGTGGCCTTTTACGAATTCTGAATTCACTTATACGACCTCATGTGATATAACACCAAATAAAGAAGTTCTAGCAAACTTTACTACTTCAGATTGTAAAATTTCAAACTACCTTAAACGGTTCTCTTCTTATTACACCCTCACTTAAAAGAGTAACTTAAAATCGTGACTTTCACCCATTTTCCTTTTCACATTTTTGTCCAAGTAGCAGATGACATTTGATGTGTTATTGTTATCGCTTTCCATTTAATGATGCAGAAGAATAAGCCATGTGATAACTAAGGCTCATTCTTTAAGAGAATGTCGTGAAAGTGACTCATTACCAACTGGGTGATCCGTTGCCACCGTCATATTCTGTACGTACAGGTCCTTCGTCTCACTTGTAGTGACATCTGTGAGTGGTTCTGGTTACTTTAACATTGAACGCATCCCAAAATCGTTTGTCACAATATGACACCATATAACGGGGGCTATAGGTCGAGTGTGCTAGATGGCGCATAACATCAATCGCCAGTGGAGCTAAAGGGTAAAACTTTCTCGGTCTCTCATAATCGGGTAGAAGTCTTATCTCCATTTTACAGAGGGTAAGTCGGTGTGATATAATTCCTATTATCTAAGTCAACGGCATAATATGATCCAATTCGTGAAATACAAACTAAACTTTTTTCCACCAGTTAGGACTTTGGCAGAACGATCCTGTTTCCCTGTCATCAAACCATCCTATTGTTTTTTAGAAATCCTAGGCCTTCCTTTACAACACTCTTAATAGCTCTTGGTGGTTTAGCCATTTCGAAGAAGTTTACCTTAATCCCCGACACTGGGAGGTTATGACCAAGTGGGATTCGACAAACGGGTACCGGGACCCACAAAGCGGCAGAGATTTAGATAGGCAATTACAAATCTTACACTCATGTATGAATTGGTACCTGTATTATTGCTAAGGAGCTAAATCAACCCATGTCCGAAGAGGACCTTGTGATTAAACTTACGCGGTAGGTGCTCATGTTAAACCCCAATTTGTACAACCGCGTAATATTCGATGTTCGAGAACGTAAGGCGATATTGTCTTAGGGTTTTAATGAAGAAATCGAAAGCAATTCTTTGGTGCTAAATGAAGAATGGTTTGTAGGTCCTGATATTCTGAAATTCTACAAATTCTGAAAAATAATTGATTTTTCCCTACACTGACACAAATATATGAGAGTTTGTTTTTTTTGCGCAACATCGACTTTGGACTTTCCCACCGTTTTAAATGGAATGCCGTAAAATTCATATCAGTTATAATGTCCCATAATATCCAGTTAACTTAACCGCTGCCGTCGCCCGTTTCAATTTCTAATCTGCGTACAATGCAAAAGACTTTTACAAGTTAGTAGACGGCGATATTGCGGCATTACCTTCCTCCTGCGTGCACTAATAGTGGTTATAGGCTGCATTCAGTGTACCTGAAAGGTGGTTACATTTATGCTGGCTACAAGTACTGCTTTGCTGCCGTGTATAAACAAAAATTACGAAAAGAAACGCCAGAACCAAAGCCCCGATCTAGCGACATACAGCGACTTTAGTATAAATAGAAAATGTGTGTGGTCCTATTGAGGTGCCTCGTAAGAAAACCATGAAATTGCCATAAAGTGTTTTGTGCATTCTGTGTGTGCAATCTAAGTGCACTATAAAGGCAGCCACACAGTTATAGTAATCAATTTTGGTTTTAGAGGTCTTATAAGATATAGGAGTCGAACGGCGACGATGACGACAGTACGACTCCAATGGGGTATCTTTATGCTGGTTAAGTTGTGGGAGCTTTCAGATAGTCGGCTCTAAGCCTCTCTTTTTTTACAACTGCCAAAACAATATTTCACGGTATTTCATTTAAATTATTAACTGGTTTTCAAGGTGTAGTTTTGTAAATGTTCAACGGAATGCAATTTGCAATTTAACCGACACACAACATTTGTATTTAACGGTTTGATGATTAAGTGTATTATGGTCATAAGCAGCAGCACCTTTTCATAAACGGTTTTTCAAATTAATAATCATTTTATAGAAAACTTGGATTGGGTATGTTATGAGTATGCAAAGTAAATGACCCCTAAGATGTTAATATTTTGAGCCTAAATAAATTCTATCAAACGACTGTCTAAAACGAAGTCGGGTATATTTATAATCGGCAGCAGTTCTATTACAAATGCAAAGCCATCAATCTTTTAAACGCGATAAAAATTAAACAGAAATACAGTCACGTGTATATTGCAATTCACATTCTTGTAATGAATAATTTGGAATTTACGAGTATCGAGTATGTTTTCTTATGCCGCTTTCTGAAGATGCGTTTTGGAGGACTATTCTTATATGGCTGAAACTATGATTTTTAAATTGTTAATATCTATCATTAGTCCTACACGACTTATATCAACACAGTAAAAAAATCCATTGAATTTTACATCTTTTGGATAGTAGACAAATGTGTAAATTTAAATTGGGATGTAATAGTCAATTTTAACGTAATTTTCAATTTTCGGTCGATAAATTTAATGTGGCAATCAGTAAATTTCAACTTTAAAAGCAGCAAATTCACTGAATATTCTCTTGCATTTACACCCTAAAAAAAGTGTATAATTAGCACTCTTTAAGATACACTTATTTCCACTTGTAATGTTAGTTCTTACTTACTTACTCTTAATAAAACCCTTGGCTATAGGAAGGAATTGAACCCGCGATCAATTCTGGTTTTGGTGTGTAGGTTTAGCGTGCGTAGCCATTGCGCCACCGAAGGCGTTTCATTTTCATTTCAGTAGAAAACAAAATCGAACGAAGCGTCCAACTTCGTGGTTTCATATATTACATGTCTTTTGTTGTAAAATTCAAATAGAGAAGTAGAATTACACGAAAAAGAACGTAATATGTAAGTATAGTTAATTTTACACGAAATATTGCTTAATTTTGTGTGCCTTTTCATATAATTTGTATAGTTCAGTTGAAAAGTACATGAATAATTTACTAATACCAGTAATTTCGTGTAAGAGTGATTGAAATGTGTACTTTTACTTGATTGAAACAATTAAATATACTGGACATTTCAAGTAAAAATTGGATTGAAAATTAAATTTTTTCTAAAATAGTGTAGTGCATACCCGCAGGGTGATGAGCAGGATTAATCCCTTTCTCATCCTCTGGGCTATATCTGAACTAATTCTAACTTTCCGAGCTTGTGGAACAGAAATTTAAAGAATCCCGATGATCAATATTTAAAAAGTGTCTTGCTACCTGTTTTCGAATAAGTAAAATATTTTTGACGCAAGATGTATCGTTTCGTGGTATTGCGTATATTTCTTGTTTCCAAGAAATAATAAACGAAATAATCTACTCAGCTGAATCAAAGTTCAATCTTAGAAAAATGTTATAACATTATATCCGTGGTCGCAGGGAATAACTTGGTAAGTCGAAAAATAGTAAAATGGGATAAGTGTACTGTGGTCATCTCCCAAGACATACACGCACTGTGAAGAAGTTATTATTATATGCTATTTGATTGCTGAGATGTCAATAAGTTTAATTTTTTCACAAAAACTGGATTTACAGGAACAGTTCAATAGTAAAAAATCTGCCAACAATCTGAGCGCACCTTAATTATTTTATGGGTAGAAGTCCGAAACGTGTTTAATGCTTAGATGAGGTGTAGGTTACCATGCTACTGACAACCTAAGGAATAACCAGGACGCTATTTGGAATGTTATTTTTTAGGTTGTTAGTCGCATAGTAACCTACACCGCATCTAAGCATTAAACACGTTTCGGACTTCTACCCATAAGATAATAAAGTTTCGCCCAGACAGTTGGCAGTTTTTTTTTATTTATTAACGTATTTTTTTTATCAATAGAATATTCCATAGAAGTAAAAGTGAATTTGATCTCATTAAACCTAAAAAAATTCGGTATTCGTCAAAACTTAAACAATGTCTTACTCCCCAGGGGGCCTAATATCAAAAAATATTTAAATCGGTTTATTCCCCGACTATATTCAAAGCATTTAGAAGTGAAAATGAATTCTATATGTTAGTAGACCTAAGAAATATATCGGAATTCGTGAAAAAGAATGATACATAGCCGCCTTACACCCCCTTAGGGGTTAGATATCGAAAAATTTGGAAAAATGTTTCTAGGCGCTTATATTAAGAGGCCGCAAAAGTAAAAAGAGGCCGCAGTAGTAAAAAGAGGACGCAGTAGTAAAATTGATTTGATAGCTCGAGAAGTCTAAAAGATTTACCGAAATTCGTGAAAATGTGAGAAAAAACTCTTTTTACGGAAATTTTTTTACTCCATCTTTGTATACAAATGAAAACTAACTTTTTTTTTTAGTTTTAATTACTCTACTAGCACATCTACATATATGTATTAAGTTTTAACTTTGCTAGCATAAGCCGTTTCTGAGATATAAGAAACCACCCTTCACCCCTGTACCGTGATATCCTTGTCAAAATTTTTTTCTATGGTGTTTCTCTAGTAGTTCTATATAGTCGTAAATTTTTAGTGTTCTATTCATTACAATTTTCGAGAAATAAAAATCAAAATGTTTTCATTTCAACCCCCTTTCACCATAACCCCCAACACCCAGACCCTCAACATTTTTTTCCCTTCTAGAAGTCTACTGACTCCAACTCCTGTAAAATTTTCAAGTTCATATCTGGTACGGTTCTCAAGATATAAGAATTGAATTTTTTAAAAAATTGCTACCCTCGCACTTTTGTGCTCCAACTCCCCTCTCAAAAAAATTACGTTCAGTAGACTCAACTTGTGATCTCATATACAGAAACCAAATTTTATCCTCCTGGTGTAATTGGTTCGGAAGATATTTTAATCCAAAGTTTTTCACCACCCACCCTTACACCCACCACACCCCACCACCCCCCCTTCAAAATTTTAGCCGTGGTCTAATGTTAAAGTATCCCTAAAGAGAACCACAAACTTTCAACCTTCTGACATTAATCGTTCAGGAGATATGGATACAATGGATACAATGTTTCAATACCGGCTTCCAAGCGTTTCGGATTCATTGTTTTTCTCCCCACTCCCACATCCCTCCACCACTATTGATAATTTTTTTTTAAATGGGTCCACTATCATAGTTTTACATAAGTTCCAAGTTTCAGCCTCCTAGCATAAGTAGTTTCTGAGCTCTAGAAACCAAAATTTTTCGTCTAAAACAATCCCCCTTCATACTCCCTCACACCCCCACCCCCTTAAAAGATACCATCCGTAGGGGTTCACCCAATCTACCCACCATAAAAATTTTAACTTAATATCTCAACGGGTTTGGGAGCTACGCGCCTTCAAACGGTTTTGTGTACGGCGTACGGCGGACGGTGTACGTCTACGGTGGATAGACGGGCATTTTTGGTTTTGCTTTTTTGGGGTTTACTAGTCCTAAAACGTGTAAATTCAAAATTTCAGGGTAGGAAATTTTTTTGAAATTTCAGGGCGATCACAATACTTTATTATTAAAAAATAATAAAGTAAAATAGCAAAAAAGTGCTGCTCTGAATAGTTTCGTTTTTAGACTTACCTACTTATTCCCTGTGGCCACAGATATTAAGAAGCTGATGGTAGCTTTAGGCTTCTATTTGAATAGTGTATGAACTGGATCGTTGACAACCGGGTCATACTAACGTGACGCCGAAGTCACAATTATGTTTATCATTATACGCTGTTTTTTTAGGAGAGATGCGTCAAAGTCGGTTTTATGTACTTCTTCCACAAAGTATGGAGATCTTTCTCTACGTAAGATATTTTTCACCCCGCAGGTATTTTTCGTCGATGCTAGGTGTATTAATGCCAGTTGTCGCCGGATCCGCCATTTGCTCAGAACGTGCATTTGATCACCGCGCTAAGCGTTTGCTTTTATTAATTACGATACAATCAGTAGTCTCACGCTCTCATCACATTATATATAAATCTCTCTGAGTGAACAATACTGGCCTTTTTTTACTTTATTATTTTTTAATAATAAAGTATTTATAAAAGCATAACCATGGCTGAACATAAAATATAAATCGTTCCTCTCTCAACTCGGGTCAGCCATCATTCTTTGAGTCGATTAACTTTCGATCGCCACTGCCAGTTTTCGTTCAAATTTCAATTATGCAGGCTTTTTGATTAATTTTGGATCGAACAGAGACCAGCAAGCTTTTGATGTAAATGAAATTCCGTTCGATGAAAAAGCTTGCTTTATAATGGCACAGATAATGATGATGAAAGAAATTGTTGCTCATTATTGAAAATTAGCTGCCAAACATTTGCCTTTAAGCGGTTCTTGAGTTAATAATGGTTTGAAACTACAGTAAAGCTTTCACGGTTTGAATGAAACTTAGGATCAAAATTTAAAAAAAAAATCTGCCAATAGTCTGGGCGAAACTTTATTATTTTTAGGGTCAAAGTTCGGGAGCGGTAAAAGTCGGAGTGTATCATGAGTTGCTTCGAGATTTTTAGATTTCTTATGGAAAATTAATTTTGTTCTTAATATAAAAATATTTAAAATAGAGATTTTTAGACGATTAAACATTGAAAAAGTCCATGTAGACTATTCGAATTTCAGTATATTATGTACACTAAAAGCCCATAGAAGCAAAAACGTATTTGTTGCCTTATCAGAATTAAGAGATATGACGAATTGTTAAAACGTATACAAACCCATTACTTCCACTTGGGGTTTGAATTTCGAAAAAATTGTGAAACAGGTTTTTAGACGATTTCATAAGAAGCAACCTGAAATCTCATGAGACAAGACGGATTTTGAAAAAATTCTGAAAACGTAAGCAAACCCTTCACATCTCCTTGGTTCTGGAAATTCGAAAAATCGTGAATTGGTTGGCCGTAATAATCAATTTTACATCTCATCAGAACTAAGGAATGGCAAAAATTGTGAAAACATATACAAACCCTTGGGGGTTTAATATCGAAAAATTGAGAAATGGGTTTGTAGGCGATTATATAAAAAGTCTGTGGAAATAAAAAGCGATCTAATATCTCATCGAACCTAAGAAATACGTCGAAACTTTGAAAAGCATACAACCCCCTTACACCTTTTTGGATTGAATATCTAAAATACTGAAATTGACTTTTTGGCTTTTTTACATAGGAAACCTTAGGAAGTAAAAATAAATTCGATATATCACCAGATATGCAACCTCCTTACACCCACTTGGGGGTTGAATGTTCAAAAATCCTGAAAGGAGTTAATAAATAAATATGAAGACAGCACGAGAAAGTAGGAACCAATTCAATTTCTTATCACTTCTAAAAGAAATGACGGAACTCGTGAAAACGTGTTCAACCCGTTTATACCCTCCTAGGTGGAAAAAGGAAAAAACTTAAAAACAAGTTTTAGGCGATTATTACACAAGTCCATGAATATGAAAAGACATTCAATATCTGATAAGACGTGGATATAGTAGAATTCGTGAAAAAGTTTACAACCCCCTTCGCACCCCCTTAGGGGTCGAATTTTAAAAAATCCTGAAAACACTATCTAGGTATTTATATGAAGAATCCATAGAATAAAAATGAATTCAATATTTGGAAAGACCTAATAGATATGACGAAAACCGTGAAAATATATGCATTCCATTTTCACTGATAATTTTTTTTGCCCCCCCTCCGAACGCCAATGTATATTTGAAATTTTTTTTTATCTAAATTAGTTTTCTAGTTGATTTACATAAACGTACCGAGTTTCAGCTTTGTAGCATAAGCCGTTCTATAGATAGGAAAAACACCCCCCACCCCCGTACCATACTACCCCTATAAAAAATTATATTTTTCCAAGATACTACTAATATAGCTCTATCTAAATACGAAGTTTCAGCTTTATATCATTATAGGTTGTCGAGATATTAAAATCGGAACTTTTTCCTTTTCACCCTCCCCCACCCTCACCCTTTACACCCACACTTCCAAAATTTTGTTTTCTACTAGAGGTCTATTAGGCCTACTTCTGGTAAAAATTTGAAGCATCTATCTTACACCGTTCTTGAGATATGAGACGTGATTTTTTAGAAAAATTCTTATCCCCTCCACTTTCATGCTCCACCGCCCCCTTCAAAAATTTTGCTTCCAGCAAACTTCATTTGTCAACCTTTATACAGAAACCAAATTTTATTTATCTAGTGCAATTGGTTAGTAAGATATCGCAATCTAAAGTTTTTCACCCCCCACCCCCGTACGCCACTGCCCCCAGTCAAATTTTTGTTTCCGATCTATTCTCCTAGTATACCTACAGATATTCATAAGGTTTCAATTTTGTGACATTAACCGTTTAGGAGATATGGATTTTAGAAAGTGTCGATCTCACCTTTTTTGCGTTTCGAACGCATTATTTTTCCCCCCACTCCCAAACCCCTTCACCTATATCGTAAATTTTTTTGCAAATGGGTCCACTACTGAAGCTCTATATAAATTCCAAATTTCAGCCTCCTAGCATAAGCGGTTGCTGAGATCTAGAAACCAAAATTTTCCGTCTAAAACACTTCCCCCTCCTCCCCCCTCACACCCCCACCCCTCCAAATTTGGCCACTTCAAGGGGCCTACCCAGTCTATTCATAGAAAAAATTACAATTTAATAGCTCAAAGGGTTTGGGAGCTACGAGCCTTCAAACGATTTTGCGTACAGCGGTCGACGTACGGCGTACGGCGTACGGCGTACGGCGTACGGCGTACGGCGTACGGCGTACGGCGTACGGCGTACGGCGGACAGACGGACTGAAATTTTTTATTGCTTTTTTCGTGTCTACTCGTCATGAAATGTGAAAAAAAAAATTTTGAGGGTAGCAAATTTTTTTTTTTTAAAAATCGAAAACAATACTGTATTATTAAAATAATAAAGTAAAATAGATTAGTAGGGAAATGCTAACTTCATTTACGACTGGCTGTGCTATTGATAAGTTCAATATAGAAAGGGGCGAGGAATTTTCATTTGAGAAACAATTTCCTATGGCAATTCGTCATCTGGTTATTGAATTGTATGTGATAATAGTCTGGGAATTAACAGAATTTGTCAGGTTCTGGTCTCGACTATTTGGCAATAAGCTAAAAAAAAAGAAAATAAGAAAAGTAGAAAAAAATATATCTCTGTGTGTTTAATGGATTGTCATGGTAGTGTATGGCCTGTTTTCGCAATACAGGTTGGTGTATGCAAGGGGGAACATCCGAGTAGACCACGGAAAAAATAAGTGAATTTTAGGAATTATTGTCTCAAAAACTATTTGATCGATTTTATCCAGGTTAGTTTTATTCGAAAGTATACATGTTAAGATACGCTTACAAATTTATTTATAAATATGTACCAACCGGGGGCGCTGCTGTTATGGTCGGCGTAAAAAGTGATCCTCGATTGCACGGTATGCCGTTCTCAAGATTATATGCCGTCGGTTGATATCAAACAAAAGTTTCAAAAAGATCCTGAAAATGAATTCATGATGCCCTTCACATCGTAGGCTTTTTTGAAATGGTGGCCGATTGATTGTTAATTTTTTAACCTTAATTTCCGACCTTTCTGGCTTGATGAAAAAAAGTAATTAAGTGAAAAAACGTTGCGAAGTAGAAAACTTGTCTGAAAATATTGTGTCAAATTTTGGAACCAATCGGTCTAGCCGTTTTCTGAATATTTTGGGGACCGTCTTTAAAACGTATGTTTCGAGATAATCACGTTTGAAATTTGGTTTGGAAGACGAACCGTACGAATTCACAAGGGCCTCATTCCGGTTAATTGTCCATAGCTTTCACAATTATTGGAATTTCAGTATGAAATTTACACACAATATTCTTAAGACTACTACTAAACTTTAAGATGAGCGAAAAAAATTTTTTTGGAAAACAATTTTTTTTTACGCGGGGTAATATCTAGTCGAAATTTTTTTTTTTCAATTTTTTTTTTATTGGCTTAAATGGTGTAAAAACATGTCAAGAGTGATGTCTGACATCATTTTTTATTGAAAACAAATTTTAAGTGGTCGTAAAAGACGAATTTTCGAAGCAAGGCGGAGCGCTTGAAAATGACAAATTGAGTTTCGGAGTGAGTTTCGCCCCTTTTACTCGTTACCGACGGTGCAAAGGTACACTATATAGTTTCTAAATGAGGTATAGATGGCGTAAATATGTAGTTTTAAGCAAATATTGAACATACGTTGTCTGTGTAGCCAAGTCTGTATCTTTAAAATTTCATGTAGTAAACACATTGTGAAACTTTAAACGCGTTTTTCTCGAAACCATGTTTTCAAAAACGGCTAGCAGTAGAACTCGAGTAATTTTTATCCGATCGATATGAAATTTTGGCTGTATCTTCTTAGATAGATTATCTAGTCTAGTACACACAGATTTTGAGTTTCATAAACAATTACGACTTTTATAAACAAATTGAAACCGATTTTTTAGTTGAAAAATCGATTTTTTTTTCGAAGTGCTCGCAAATTTTCAAAAATTAAAATTTCTGAATATCCATGTGTGCTTTACCAGTAAAACTCGTGCATATCATGAAAAAATTTCTTTCATTGTTCCAGATATGTTCGTTGAAGACTTGTGCTGCTAGCCGCGGGACGCTTACAAAAAATCGACCTTCGTTCCGTGCACTGCTCAGCCGCCATTTTTTCCTAAAAATTAAAATAAAAAATTTTTGTTTATAGTTCAAGATAAGTGTAATGATCCCTCAATATTTCGCATTAATCGATTTTTTAACAAAGACACAAAAAATTAAGAAAAAATCGTCTTATTTTTTGCTTCCGACTAGATATTACCCCTTAAATGGATCTGTGTGGTGCTTCGTGTAAGTTCCTCGTTGTGATAAAACACCGCAATTAATTTCATAAATAATATTTTATTTTACATTTAAACTAGGTTCACAATTAAATTACAAATGTGTTATCCAGTACTGTATTTCGTTTAAATTTTCTTCGTCTCTGTTCACTCAGTAAGGAGTATATATAAAACACACTAGGGTTATTCAATAGGGACATAACAATTATGTATTTAAATAAAACACAGAATAATTGAGATAATTTCCAAACGTTACACGTTCGTGAACTTCACCATGATAAAAATCTAAACCTTGACTGACGTTTTGACATTGACAGACCAGCAAAAAAGTTTAAGGATGCGTTTGTATTAAAATATAAAATTGTGATGTACATATTGAATAGCCATTTATTAAGTGAGTATGAACTAGACCTTACCCATCATCGATGAGTGTTAGGCCGGACTTACATGTGAATTGTCACTTACCGGTCGACACTGCATCGATCGTTGGCGTCCGGTCATATTGAAATGGAATTCTAGTGATCATCGACTAGTGCAATCGAAAGACGACTTTCATTGCACTAGTCGTCAGAATTGTGGATTCCGCGATCGGGTTTGCGCAACGAAATATCCCACAGAAAATTGAATCGCTCTGCACTGTCATCTGTTTGTTATGGCATTTGCTAGTCTGGTACGCACTTGATGATAGTTTGTATAAAAATTTTGCTATGACACTTTAGTCTTTTTCAGTCGATAAAAGCGGAACAGGTCAGGATGTGTACCATTCTTAGGGAGAAGATGGGAATTATTTGCTTTTCTTTTTAACTTCCAATATCTCCAACAATACAAACGCGCGAGCTAAGATAGGATGAGTAGTTTGTACATAAGAAGCCATGAATTTTTCGGGGTTTCGGCTTACAGGGTCTAAGAATTGTATGAAGGCTGCGATCAAAAGTGGTAAAATCTCCAATTTCTTACAATATTCAAATATTATTCAAGTCTGCTTTGCATTGTAACGGAATCGGGCAACTCTATGTTAGAATGTCTTGTAATCCAAAAACGGAAGTTCTTCTTTTTTATGATTATCATAAGCAAATCACCTTGAAGGTATACACTACTCTCCGTGAAACATACTAACAAAAACACACTAGTTCTTCTGGTGAATTAAAACCGTCATCATCGGTAAGTTGTTTGATCTGTTCCACCGTCAGCAAATAAATAAATTCTCATTTCCAGATTATCGAAAACAATAAATGTAGCGAACAAGCGTATCCACATCGAAATCCTGCGACCTTATATTAAAAAGTGTGCAAACATGAAAAAGCATAAAACAATAATAAACAAATCGCTGGACCAGTGTTGAACTCTTTAACCCTTGCACGCGTATCTCCTTCACACCGTAATGCCGGTCCAGTTGTTGTTGCCCAGTGTAGTCCTTGCCTTGCGCCCATCGAACCCTATAACGTATAATCAATTTAAAACCAATTTGTCATTTAATTTACGACTAAAGTTTACAACCGCGGATAATCGCCTTCTTAATATACACATGGACACACGAGTACGTAAGCTAAGCGTATAAAAAAGAGTGGCCTTTTCGAATGGATTTTGCCGTGCCCCCACAGCCTCCCCGGCTGCAACAATTCCGATTTTAGTTCAACGATGGGTTCATGTCCATCGAAGATCTGGGCAAATTCCTTATGATGGCTAGAACCCGATCAGTACTCCGCTCCGAAGATCTGACCAGACAGAAAGTTATTCTGGAGCATCTGGAAGAAGACGACTATTACTGGTCTTATGGAGCACAGATTTATGGTCATTTCGAGGTCGGACATAGGTGTACCGTGTGCAGTACTGGTACTGTACTGTCGGTTGTCCTCCCTGCGATCGGATATGCTCAGAACTTTAAAGCCTATCGGTCCAACAACTTCTGCCTTGAAAACGTACGCAGTATATCTTTTCGACTCAGAGACAAGAAAATGCCTAAGATGCAATTTTATGTGTTACAAAAATTTATGTCTCAGGTCTTCGCGTTCATGCGCGAGCTGCATCTTTTCCACCAAATGGGATTGGTATCTGGCATCCCGAAGATGTTGTTCGTCCTAACTGCTCGACATACTACCACTTTTCGTCCCGCTGGACCTTACGTCTTCGGCCAGGTAACTTCTTAATGCTTCGCGTATGGTGGCGTCCTATATGTCTTTTTCCTCTGTGTGTCGTGTTTTGTAATAACTCTTCCCCGTCGGTCGATTGTCGTCCCAGTCGTTTTGTTCTGATCTTGTCGTTAAAGTTCAGAATCACTTTTCGAGAAAAAGGCCACTAAAGGTTAATGTTGTTTGTGTTTTTGTCTGATACACCGATGGAACACCTAAAGCGTAAGCCGATGCCACTGCCACAGTAATTCTCTGTCATGTTTGGACCGTGTATCTTCCCCGATTTGAATTGAAATCAACACGAAATTAGTTTGAAACGCGATGTTTGGCATATTGGAGAGGAGTACGGACATAGTCTTGAGAAATGTACTTTTTCATTTTCATTTTCATTTTCTTTTTAAATATTTTGTACATAAACCAGAGAGAACATGCTTCTTTACGTTTGTTTGTTTTTCTGAAGCAGCAAAAAATTGCTAATGTTCGGCTCAGGCGTCATGAATTTTGGCAAGCTTACACACTACGTCGTTTTCTTTTTGAGATAAGTAAAGCAAGTACCAACAACATTCGACACCATTCATAAGTTCCTGTGTGACGCTAGATGAACGCGCAAGGTTGCAATGATGCTCCTCTGCAAACACGACAACAGGATTTAACCCAAGCTTTCCTTCAGGAATCAGGACTTCCAGTTATTATGCAGTCATCACACAACCCCGTAAGTTCTTGCCCAGATCTAGTCCTGAATTAAGATTTGGCTTCTAGAGGATATGACCAGAGACTGAAAAAATCTGCCAACAATCTTGGTCCGGTCAAAGTCCGGAAGCGGTAAAAGTGGGAGTACCATAGCGGTACTACTACTGTCACCCTCAACACATTTTTGAGTCATAGTCCAAGATAGGTCAAAGTCAACATCTAACACCATTTGTTTCGAGAAAAGGAGGTTTGTTGAAAAGTTAATTTTGTCACTAGAATAGCTTCTTGTGCAAGGGCGCCCTTAGAGGAAGGCAAGAGTGGTCACTTGCGCACACTTGTATGTTCCTAATACGAAAGATATTACTATAAATTGAGAAACGTTTAATTTTCCAGCCAAATGTTAAACATATTTGTTTATTCCCTTCATATTTGTTGTAAAATTTTAATTCTCTTTTGTTTCGGTAGTACCTACTTATTACCAAAAGCATCACTGGAGTTTTACGACAGCTGACGAAATCACGAGAGTACAATTTTATTTTGATAAAAAAGACAAAACTTGAATAATAATTTTAATTAGCTGACAATTGGGACAAGTCCTTATAAATAATATTTTTGAGAAAAATGGAAAATTTTTGAAAAAAATAACAAAACAAGTGTTTTCTTAATATATGATAAATTACGAATTTGAAATATAAAAATATTGTTCCTAATCTAATTCAACTAAATTTTAGATTAATTATTAACGACGGTTCATTGATGCCCTACAAAAGAAAATTATTTTTTGACTGAATCTAATTTAGTAAATAACCAGCAATTAATGATAGGTACCTAATAAGTACTAGTCTTATCCAGAAAATTATCCAAAATTTTGAGTAATAATCGAAAACGTATATTTTAGAAGCTCCCATTTTTGCAGATTGAATACTATTCTTGTAAGATTCGAGTGTAGGCACCTCAAAAGAAGGAGTACCTTAATTTCACCGTATTTTCTCGATCTTAATTGTGTCTAAAAAGTGGAACTACGTATTTTAAGGACTTTTCTGGATCCATCGCAAAGAACACATAAACTTATCTAATTAATACACATGACACTTCCAACCGTTTAGAGTTTTGTCGAAACTTAATCACAAAACATACAGCAGTCACGATCGGCTGCAAGCCAAACGTATGATACTCTAGATGAAATACTGAACTCAGACTTATATTGGAGTTGGGGATAAAGTAGAATTACGTTGTATGTCCATTATTAAGGACTCCCATTTGATTGCTACTCAAACCTAAAAGACAATATTCAGTGTTTAATTTCATATCTTGAACTGGGTGAGTCGCCGATAAAAAATTTCCTTTTTGAAGGGCTTTCACATGGAAGCAGGAAGGACTCAGTCGATTCCTTACATATTTATCGTTTTCCTTAGAACCATTTAAAAATTAATGGGTACAAAATTTCAAATTCGTTGCCTGAAGCTTTCAAAAGTTATCGGAAAATATTATTGAACACGTGCCTTAAGGATTTTTTGTATGGAAGGCACCAAAAGGAGTAAAAGGATTTCGCTGACTAGTAAACTCGAACTTCGTTTTCACTCAGAACTAATTTGTATAAAATTCCGAATTCATAGTTAAACGATTACTTGAGTTATAGTAAGTTCCGTAAATTAAGTGAAGACGTTTTGACAGGATATTTGTATGGCAGCTACACGAAGGACTAATAGGATTTTCTTCATAATCATACATTTAGCTCCAACTATTGGAAAAATAACAAATACAAATTTTCAAAGACGTAGCTTAAACCCTTCTGAAGTTATCGGCCAATATTCTTGAACACGTGTTTAAGGACATTTTGTATAGCAACTACCAGAAGGAGTAAAAGGATTTCGCTGACTAGTAAAGTCGAACTTGCTTTTCACTCAAAACTAATTTGTACAAAATTTCGGATTCGTAGCTAAAAGAGTACTTGAGTTATAGTGAGTTTCGTAAATTAAGTGAAGACATTTTGACAGTATATTTGTATGGCAGCTACACGAAGGACTAACAAGATTTTCTTCATATTCATGCATTTAGCTTCAACTATTGGAAAAATAACACATACAAAATTTCAATGTCGTAGCTTAAACCCTTCTGAAGTTATCGACCAAATTCTTGAAGACGTGTTTTAAGGACATTTTGTATGGCAGCTACCCGAAGGAATAGGACGATTTTGCCCGTTAACGAACTTAGCCTTACAAATTCAACCATTCATAATTTCAAGATCCTAGGTGAAGGCGTTCTTGAGTTATCGTGTTCACGGACAGACGGACGTCAAGCGGATTTGAGGTTTTTGGCCACAAATAAACAAAAAATAATATATAACTTTTTTTCGTCCGAGGCTTGGTTCTATGCGTTACAAACTTTTGGGCTGGATTAAACTTATAATACTCTATACACTCAAAGAAAAAATATGACTGTGGTAATCATATTTTGGGAGAACCTTACTATGGTTGAATTTATAGTTGCGTGAACCACATTGCAAGATGTAAGATAGTTCTGATAACTGATGTTATGGTTGTACTAACTTTACTGTCTTATTGCTCTAAACATAGTATGATTATATCAATCATGAAAATATTTGTAATTTGATTATTACAACTATAGTTATGTTTCTAAGAAATAAGTTATGATTGAATCAAACAAACGAAAGATTGTGAAAATTTGTTGTATGGTTAACGCAAACATAGTTTTGGTTCTACCAACTTAACTTATGTTCTGTTGAACATTCAGTATCTTATGACTTGAGCTATGATAAACATATTCTAATTACGTCAATCATATAAATGGTTGTAACAATTACAGAACACGGTTGTGAGAACTATAATTACGATCCTAAGAAATATTAATATGTTTGATTAAAACAAAGCTAAGGTTGAGACGAACAATGATGTATGGTTCTTATAACCAATAACCATAATGCTGTGAACACTAAGATACTATCATATTATTAAAAATGGCACTGGGGATCCTCACTAACTTTAAAATTGGATTCATTTCTAATTACAAACTTACTTTCTTATTTCTTGTCTCTGTGTGGTAGACAAGTCCCGTCAAATGCCGGATAAAATGTCTTCCCAGATCGCTGAAAATTTAAGAAGTCCACATTTCTGTACAGCTAGAGGATTTTGTAATAATAAATTATAGTATAATACATAATTGGAAAAACTGCGTATTTTTTTATGAATATTTTTATTTTACAAATCCTTAAGAGTAAATTGTACCAAACATTTATAATAAGTTGAATATATTTTCATAACTGGAAAAAATACTTAATATTTTCAATATATAAAATGAGAAATTTCAATACATACATATACATATTTCTTAATTATTAACACTTCAATTTTAAAATAACAACTTCACTTGAATATATTTCCCTTGTAAGCACGGCTATAAATGAACTTAGCTCACGAACGATACCTTTCACTGTGGAAGAAATTGTGGTTTTCGTCTTTTTATGACATATTTGTTTAATAATTGCCATAACCATAACATGGTTGTAATATCATCGTGCAAAATGGTACAAACCATAGTATAGTTGTGAGAAATATTCAATAAATTTCTATAGTTGTACTGATCATGGAATATAGTTGCTGTTATCATAAAATACTTTTACATCATGTAACAAGCATGGTTAGGACAACCTTATTAATTTAAAATCACCAAATATGTTTATTGCAGCCATAGTATGTTTGTGTGCATTATAAGCTATGGCAAGGACAACCATAACTATTTTAATATAGTTATAATAACTAATTTATGGTCACTGCAACTATGGAAGAATCACATTTTTTCTTTCAGTGTATGATTTCATCTAGAGTATAAAAAGGGATTGCTCATTTGAAAAATTGGTTGATATTTTGATGAATAAGTTTAAAAGTTCTTAAGCTAGATCACCAAATTTACTGGTATTTGAAAGAGGACAGAATAGCCTATTACCTATCATATCGAATAAATTTTTTTACTCTGAAATGTTAACGAGAGCATTTTGAAAAGCTTCGCCTATTTTCTTTCCGATGGTGTTTAAGTTACTCAATTTTACACGCTGTATAAAGTATTATTAGTATTATGGAAGTTCTTGATATTAATAGAAGAAACGGCACGAATTTGGAGAACTACATGCTGATAACGGTCTGAAAACGGGCATATATTCGTTTTATGCAGATTTTAGAATTCTACACTACAACAATACCTCGGCCTGAACTTTATAACAATAAACCCTGTATAGTATCTCGAAATAGATTCGAACAGAAAGAGAACCCTCAAAAACAAACAATTAATAAAAAACCTTAAACCTTCAACCCTTCCGCCCCTCCCCCCAAATATCAACGTCTGAATTCGCTACTGCTTCACTTCTTAAAAAAGGTATGATTAATAACTGATTATTATAAGATTGATAAGTTGCAATAAATTTTTACCGCAAAAGGTATCCAAAGTATGTGAGGTACGATCAGGTGAGAGACCTTAATCGCTGCATGGTATCATTTGCCCGTAACATCATAGCATAAAACTGATGACGGCTATTATAAATGCTAAGGAGTCGCACCTGTGTTCCAATCTTGTTACAAATTCACAAATTAAGAACTTTCGACAATGTCAACGCTTAGTTTTTATCTTACCTCCAGCTATTTGGGTTGATAATCGCTCCAGGGCTTCAAAGATACTTCAGTGGCAGAAGGAGTAATTATTTACGTAGCCGGAGTAAAGGTACTCCTATCTAAGCTACGATGCGATGAGTGGTACCCAGTGGCTAATCAATTATTTAAGCCCCGAATTGAGTTCTAGTTGGACGGTCGTTACCAAGTTGTAGAGATGATAGCAATAATCGCAAATGGCATGTATCATTAGTGCGTGCACTTAAGATACGTCGGTAAACACCTGTAGTTCGAAGAAACATTGTTTTTTAAGCAATATGGTCTGAGTTAATATTGAAACTGTGCTTACTTTACTTGAAATGACAAAATGTATCCAAATATTTACCGTACGTAACACTTAACCCTCACTTCGCCTAAAATTGATCTTTTCTTCTACTGATAAAAGCCAACAGATTAGACCACCCAAAAGTCCGTTCACAAAATTCCATACATTTTTGCCATACCTAAACCCCGACATTTTCACGGTAAATAATTGTCCGGTAGTTTTATCATATCGAAAATTGGCAGATACAAATTAAGCTCTCGACTGCAAACTAATCTATCCAAAGCCCAAATAGCCCAAGTCCCATAAATTCCAATACTTTCTCGTTCTTATCGTTTCCCGTCAATTTCTCAAAATTCGAAATAGAAATCCACTTAAAAGCTGTCAAGGGAAACACTCATTGTAGCACCTCGTCACCGATAATGGGCCCCACTCAACGTGGTCCCACGGCGTGGATGCTGCCACGGCTGGCTACCTGTAATCGATAAGTCTTCTATGGTCAGTTCTCAGTTCATGGGTGAGTGCGACTATCGGGAAGCACCAGAAGACAACTGCGGACATCATTGACCACTGGCCAGGCCGTACGTTCCTCCACAGTGCCAACTCGGTGACCGCTCGTAAGCCCCAATAGCCGACTAAAATCCACACAGAAAACGGCCATCAATTTGTCAGTCAAACGTGTAACGGATACGAACGGCCAGAGGTAATGTTCCCTGTTCAGGTGTCAAACGCGGATAGTCGGCTGGCCAGGTAAAGGCCCAAGCAAACGTTCTATAGAAAATGAAAAATTGTAGCGACGCGACCACATAAAAACGCCTTGGGCTAGCCATCAACAATAATCGGGAAAATCCAATCGAACCAAAAATACGCGGGTCATTATTTAGGAGGAACTGCCACGGCCGCGACATATTTCCGCGTTTATTTTGATGGTTTCTGATCTGTCTGCAATTTAACAATATTAAATTAAATTGAACTGAATTGAATTTAATGATTTCTTTGTAAAAATAAAAAAGGCATAGTTATATTCGTTCTGTATGTCGGAACATGTGCATGTCAAAAAAATTCACCGAATCACTAACGATTCATCCAAGTGAACTATACGTTAATATTCTTAGGTGGACATGGATCGTGCAGTTTTAAGATACGCAAGTCAATCATGTTGGTGAACCTTAAGTGTACTCGAAAAGTAGTGTATTTAAAAAATAATAATAAAATACGCATTGTCGTATGGAAGTGGATAGAAAACGGTTGAAGAAAATGAGATTTGAGGTATTTTTCACGAATTTCGTCATATTTCTTAGGTCTTCTTAAATATTAACTTAATTTTCATAAATTTCTTTATTATTTTAATAATAAAGTATTGTTATCGATTTTTTTAAAAAAAAATTTGCTACCCTGAAAATTTTTTTTTCCACGTTTCATGACTATAGACACCAAAAAAGCAAAAAAGAACTTTCAGTCCGTCTGTGCGCCGTACGCCGTCCGCCGTACGCAAAACGTTTGAAAGCTTATAGCTCTCAAACTCTTTGAGCTATTAAGTTGAATTTTTTTTTGTTGGTAGACTGAGCAGACCCCTTCAAGTGGCCATTTTTTGAGTGGTGGGGATGTGAGGGGGGAGGTGGGGAAAGCGTTTTAGACGGAAAATTTTGGTTTCTAGATCTCAGTAACCGCTTAGGCTAGGAGGCTGAAACTTGGAATTTATATAGAGCATCGATAGTGGACCCATTTTAAAAAAAAATGATGATATAGGTAAAGGGGTGTGAGACATTCTAAAATCCATATCTTCTAATCGGTTAATGTCACGAAATTAAAACTTAATGAACGTCTGTGGGTATACTTGGAGAATAGATCGGAAACAAATTTTTAAGAGGGGGCAGTGGCGTACGGAGGTGGGGGATGAAAAATTTAGATTACGATATCTCACGAACAAATTGCACTAGAAAAACAAAATTCGGTTTCTGTATTAAGGTTGAGAAATAAAGTTTGCTGAAAGTACAATTTTTTAAGGGGGCGGTTGAGTATGGAAGTGGAGCGGATAAGAATTTTTCAAAAAAATCACGTTTCATATCTCAAGAACAATGTACGATAGATGTTTAGAATTTTTACCAGAAGTAGGCCAAATAGACCCCTAGCAGGGTGAGGGTGTAGAGGGTGAGGCTAGGGGCGGGTGAAAATGAAATGTTCAGATTTTTATATATCGAGAACCTATAATGACATCAAGCTGAAACTTGGTATTTAGATAGAACTATAGTAGTAGCATGTTGAAAAAATATAATTTTTTATAGTGATAGTATGGTAAGGAGGTTTGGGTGTTTTTCCTAACTATAGAACGGCTTATGCTAAAAAGTTAAAACTCGATATGTATATGTAAGTCAACTAGAAAAGTAATTTTGATTAAAAAAAAATCAAATATCCATTGGCGTACAGAAGGGGGGCAAAAAAATTATCAGTAAAAATGGAATGCATATATTTTCACGATTTTCGTCATATCTATTAGGTCTTTTCAAATATTGAATTCATTTTTATTCCACAGATTTTCCATATAAATACCTAGAAAACGTTTTGAGAATTTTTTGAAATCCGACCCCACGATGGTGTAAAGGAGTTGTATACATTTTCACGAATTCAGCCATATCCCTACGGTCTGATTAGATATCGAATATATTTTTACTTCTACGGGCTTGTTTAATAATCACCTAAAAGCCGTTTTAAATTTTTTCCTTTTTCAACCCCTAAGAGTGTATAAACGGGTTGAACACGTTTTCACGAATTCCGTCATATCTCTTAGGAGTGATAAGACATCGGATTGGTTTTCACTTCCTCGGGCTTTCTTTAACCCTATTCAGGATTTTTGTATATTCAACGCCAAAGAGTGTGCAAGGGGGTTGCATATGTTTTCACAAATTCCTACATATTTCTTAGTTCTGATGTGATATCGAATTCAGTTTAACTTCCTAAGGCTTCCTATATAATCGTAAAAAGTTGATTTCAGTATTTTTAGATATTCAACTCCAAGAGGACGTAAGGCTTTCGACATATTTCTTAGGATTGATGAGATATCAGATTGGTTTTCACTTCCACAGACTTTTTATATTGTCGCCTACAAACGCATTTCCGATTTCATGTAAAGGCCCAAAACCAAATCACGAAAAATTTCCTAATCACGTAACAACTGATATTATACTTCGACTTAGACCTCTTCCCGGAGTATGACCCAATTATGTAATTCATATGTTATATGTGGCAGCGGCGTAAGTATTCTTGCGCGACCCCATTCTAACCGCTTTCCGAACTTTTTTTTGGGTTTTCAGTCACATAGTAGTTTCGTTTTAGTTTTAAGAAGAGGCGAAGCGCTCGAGCCACCGCGCACACTAGGCACCAAATGGACCCATAGTGATCCCTTCAGAGCTTCGTAGGTCACTAACCATCCCCTAAACAACCCAGATCCCTAACGAACTTGACTAGCTTATCATGCCATATTGACCTGAGGTCCTCCAAATTCTCAAAGAAAAAACTGCCCAGCCACCTCAGTTGCCTCCTTGCAACCGCCTGACACTCACACAAAATGTGGGTGATGTCCTCTTCAGCATATAGGTCAAGGCAATACCTGCACACGTCAGAGTCAGCGATCCCCATACGCATAGCATGCTTCCCTAGCAAGCAGTGCCCTGTCAGTATTCCGACAAGTAGCCGCAGACTTCCCCTACTCCATGTCAATATCTCCCTAGTCTTTCGCCTGTCCAACCTTGGCCATAGTGCCCTAAAAGTCCTACAGCTCGTTAGCGCCTCCCATCTAGAGTTCGCTGCATCCGCTGCACAATCCCTGATACGTGCTTTAATTCCGTTTAATGGCGGATTAACCACCTCCTCTACCATCCCGGCCGACGGCGATCCTAGTCTCGCCAGCTCATCGGCCTGTTCGTTGCCTTGTAACCTCACTATGCCCTGGTACCCAGCATAGTTGTACTCTATTCTCAGTCACATAGTAACCTACACCGCGTCTCAGAATTGAACGCATCCGAACTTCTACCGAAAAAATAATAAAGTTCCGCCCAGACTGTTGGCAGATTTTTTTTTTTAAATTCAACATTAAAGCGTCTTTTCTTTTCTTTAGGTCTGATTGAATATCGAATAAGCTTTGATTTCCACGAGGTTTTTATTTGAACGAACCTTACATATACTTGTCTAAAAATAATTTCAGGTTTTTTCTATATTAATCACTCAATGGGGTGTAAGTGGTTGCATACGTTTTAACAAATTTGACCATATCTCTTGGGTCTGATGAGATACAAAATTGATTTTTACGTCTAAGGAATTTTTCTTTTTCACCTTAAAACCAATTAGATAATTTTTCGAAATGCAACCCAAAAGAAGGTGGTACTTTCAAAAAATTCGCTATATCTCTAAGACCTGATGTGATTTGAAATTGGGATTCACGATTTTTCAAAATTCTAGGGGTGGATACATTTTAACAAATTTAGCCATATCTCTTAAGTTTAATAAGGTGGCAACTTCATTTTCCTTTTACGGGATTTTAAATACAATTGTCAATTACCAAATTTCAACATTTTAATACATTAAACCCCCAAAGGAGCGTAAAGGGGTTGCATACGTTTTCATGAATTCCTACATAACTTTTAAATTTTATGAGTTATCAAATTGGTTTTTACTTCCACCAATTTCTTACATAAATTTATTATTACATTACTGTATGCAATTTTTATACTTTAAAATTTTTTTTTAATTACGTGAATTTTTATATGAAGAACCACTAATGAATATGAAATGTTGTTTCTTGTAAGGAGGTATACCAGTGACAAAATTTAGGTTCCAAAAACCTCCTTGTCTGGAAACAACTGATATTACATTTCAACTTTGACCGCGTCCCGGACTATTGTTAAAATCTCAATTGGTGTTAGGGATGAAACCAGACGTTTCTTGGAACCTAGCGAAATATTGTGTAAGTTTTTTATACTCTTGTAATTTACCTGTCCTGTTGTCATATGAAATTCTCCAAATACATATTAAGATCAATCAACTCGGCAATGTTATGTTAATACCTCAAGCGTAAACGTGTTTATTGTGGGACCCCTGCTGGTGATAATTCAAGCATCTTGTTGACTCAATTTTTACACGCGAATCACCTGGTTTCTGATGTTTCACCTTGCTGGAGCTAAATAAGATATGTGTGACCGACTATTCAAAAATATGTTTACCACATTTAGTAAGCTTAAATAAATCAAAGTGAATTGATGAACTTCTTTTATCGCGTCAGTACATAGTCCCAAAATTTAAGATATCCAAAAATGATAACTAAAACGATCAAATATATCGCGTGATATGCATTTAGGACATTGCTTCGAAAATACATCATTATCACAATAACATTATTGCAGGATTTATTGGGGTGGAATTTTGCTGTGAAAAGCTGAATACTGCCATGCTAAGGACTTTAACCAAAATATAGTTTGTCTATGAACTGTTGCGATGAACTAAAGGCGATAAGACTCTGCTGTTGGAAATTAGCCGGCAATTTGAATAGGTACCTTATACCGTAGATAGAAGGCGGAAAATTATGATTAGGCACAACTCATTAATTAGTTGTGCCACGATGACAATGAATTTTGCCAAAAAGGGAGGATGAATTCGCTAATTATTATATCGATGGTGTAGCCCACAATTGTTGTATGTGATCATCTGTGTAGATTGAAAGCTATGTCAGTGGAGTGAGTGAAGTTTTCAGTCATTTTAAATTTAGCCTCGATGCGAGCACTATTCCGAAAAGACACCCACACCAATTTTCCAATTGGTTGGAGTTGTTGTGTCTTTAATGAAAGAGTTGTTGGGAAAAAATTTCACTTCGATATAACGAGAACACTTGAAAGTTTAATTTTCGCACATATCTACAGTAGTAGGTACATACATTACCGAGCAGAGCAGAGAGAGAGTGAACACAATAGAGAATAAAGTAGCATCTTTTACTTTTCACATCTAGATGGCGTTGTGGCTATATAGGTGCGAAATATCAATAACAGAATAATTTCTTCATGTTTGAAAGTGACCATTATGTTATGACTTCCTCCAATAAAACAATCTCCGCATTTGGATGCTTACCTAATGAACTGTTTTGTTTTAATTTTTTGTCTAAGACATTACAGTAAAGTGAGAGAAAAACTCATAGAAATATGTCAATTCAATTCAATTCAATTCATTTCCTCAATATAGGTACTTAAAACTAGACATTGCTGGTAAATTTGTTGATTAGGTGGTCAGTTGAAAAACTTTACATCTATAGTTACATATGTAGCTTCAAGCTGTTATTAATAATAATTGAAATATTTTAAACAGTTTGTAAGGAAAGGGAAACAAAAACCTTATTTTTATGTGTTAAAACTTAGAACTAAACTTAAACTAAGCTACAACTAAATAAGTGAAACGGAAGGATTATCTATAGCGTACAGAGAGAATCAACGGGTTGTTTGACTTTACGCAATTGATTTTAAAATTTGCTTCTTGTTTACAAGTTACTTTAGTTATTGTTGGTAGTTGCGCAATAAAATATAGATCGCGAGTTGAGAAGTGCCATGGCTTATTTAAAATGATCTTTAGGCATTTGTTCTGAATTATTTGCATGCGTTTTTTGTGAGATGAGTTAGTTACGAAGTCTTTGTGTTGAACTCTGCATTTCATCAAGAGCAGAGTAGCCACACCACTGGAGTTAATGTTGTGACTACACAGCTTGCTTTGTTGCTACGTATCAATATTGCTAACCTGATCTGCACTGGATAATGAATTTGTGCTGCAACATCGAAATATTGAATGAGAGTTGGCTATACATCTCATATCTTCCGAGCTAATTAAGAGATAGGATCTTGAAAATTACAAAGGAGTGATTAAGGAATGAGGTGGAGGGGGAAGGTTTTTTATGATGGACAACTGAAGGTCCCTATTTAGCATAAATTGTTGCGTTGCTTTTTGATGCAGCCATCAGGGTACTGTGGGAGTTGGTTTTTACATCTTAGGAATGGCTTATGGTCGTAAGTTCAAACTTGTACATGAATAGCAAAATAAATTTTAAAAGCAAATTGTTTTGCATCAGAGTACGAAGGTGGAGCAAAAAACTGGCGAGTCCAATTAGTTTTCCTAATTTTGTTGCTTTATATTAATACCTAAATATTTTTTTCACAATTTATTGATATTCAACGCATAAGAGGATAAGTGAAAAGCAATGGCGGCTGATAGCCAAATGAGGCTAGTATAACTGAGCCCCATCATTTGCAATCAGAATTGTAAATTTAATTAAATATTTTACGAAATCGTAGTTCTTATTGTTTATATTGTTTTCATAAAATATTACTTTCAAAGTACGTCAAATTCGAATTTTGATCATGCTCATGTGAATTTCATTTACTCTGAAAAGGGCTTAGATTATTACGAATTCTGATTATATCTTATGTCATACACCATGGATACACTGCTTGTATACAAATCACATTATTCAAATCATGATATGCGATATAAGATGGCATGATACACAGCCCACACATGTTATACTTGTAGAAACCGGACCATCACATCGCACACACAAATGAAATCACGCTCAAACAATTCTACCTGACGGAAGGATAGAAAAATCCACAACATTCATTCATTGGAATTTCAGTTGATTTCAGTTTTAGATGGCGCTGATGGCAGTTAAAAGAAGGCTATATCAGCTAAAATCATCGAATTTATACACAAGGAAACAGGTTGGATATTATGTAGATATCAGGTCGTTGACGTACTATATGCGTATTATTGGGTGATACACTGGTGATATTGACGATACTATGATTTGTATACGAGCTGTGTATCAAAGGTATTATATGTATAACGAATTCGCTTGCACATCCACTAGCTTTTTTAAAAATTGACCGGAAATTAAGTTCAAAATTTTTTTATATTCAGCTCTTAAAGGGGTGCAAAGGAATTGCGTACATTTTCACGAATTCCGCCATATATTTTAGGTCTGATGAGATATCCAATTGGCTCTATCTTTCAAATTTCATTTCAGAATTTTATGATATTTTTATATAGACACAATTAACTTTTTTCAACTGAAGTCGTAGTAAAAACCAACTATGGTGTAACACCTAGCCAAACTAGTTAAAAATCTAATGAAAATAGCGCACTCGAAATTCTAAGGGCAGCAACTTCCTAAATTTTTATGATAATTTCTTGGATTTCTGATGGTTAATAAAACTATGTAGGCTAGTGTATTCGAATTTCTAGAAATATAGTGATGAAGACTCCGTTTCCAATTCAATGAACTATTTATTAGTCTAGTACAATTTATTTTACAATCAATGTGAAAACCCGCTTATCCTATTTGAATAAACTTACAGTTAAGTATTAGATATCCAGCGTTCGCAGCAGAATTTGATGTTTTTTTTCCATTAGACTAACGATAATAAACGTGGTAATGCTTTAAAGGAAAAATATTTATGCTGTAAGCATTGCAAAAAAAATTCAGAACTAGTAGGTATAACAGAAACCATTTCGTGTATTGTTTTATGAGATATTATTTATTATAAATATTTGAATTGCATGTTTAAACATACTGTTTTAAAATTTTAAAACTTGTCGAATAATGTATTATTCGAGTCGAATGCTCTAATTAAGTCCCTTTCCGTATCAAGAAAAGGAACGGTTGATCGCAAGTTTTTGAAAAAAGTCCTTCTACTTCATTGCCTCTTGCAAATTAGCTTCCAACATTAAAACTATAAAAAATAATAATTATAAAACACACTTGAAAAATAGAAAATACGAATCTTACTTTCTTATTATTTTTTAATTGCTCACAAAACTTTCTGCACTAATTAGCGAATTACGAATCATTAATCTGATGTTGTGCAATGAATTATACTGATAGCCTTGTCAATATCTACACGGTAAAAAAAATCCATTGAATTTTACATCTTTTGGATAGTAGACAAATATGCCACAACTTTTCAAATAAATTTACATTGCGATGTAATATTCAATTTGAATGTAATTTTCAATTTTCGGTCAGTAAATTTCAATTTGTAATCAGTAAATTTCAACTTCGAAAAGAGCAAATTCACTGGACATTCTTTTAAATTTATACTCTAAAAAATTAGTTCTCTTTAAGATACACCTATTTCTACTTCTAATATTATTTCTTACTTACTTACTCTTAATAAAACACTTGGCTGTACGTAGAAATCAAATCCGCGATCAATTCTAGTTTTTGCTGTGTAGGTTTGGCGCGTTTAGCCACTGCGCCACCGAAGTTTCAGTAGAAAATAAATCGAACGAAGTGTGGTTTCATATATTACATGTTTTTCGTAGTAAAATTTAAATAAATAAGTAGAATTACACAAAAAAGAACGTAATTTTCAGTTAATTTTACACAAAATGTAGCGTAATTTTTCATGTAAATTGTGCGGTTCAGTTAAAAAATACATGAATAATTTACTAATACACACTAGCAATTTCCTATTAAATTGATTGTAAAAGTGAACTTTTACTTGAAAAAATAAAGTATACTGGAAATTTCAAGTAAAAATTGGATTGAAAATCTAAAAATTGGATTGAAAATTCAACTTTTTTAAAGCTTTGTAGTAAGTTCCTGTGGATTCAATGTAAGGGCTTAGTTAGTTTTCAGTCAGTGGCGTAGATTGGTTTTTGCCAAGGGTGCGATTTGACTAGGTATTTAGATTCATAAGTTTAGTATCTAACGTTTTATATCTTCACTATCTGCAAGTGCAATGTGTACAAAAATTTGTTACCTTAGTTGAATCTATATTTATTACTCTTTTTTTGCAAAAACTTGTGAAAAAAACATACTCATAAAACAGCAGTATTATTGCTAAAAAATAAAGTTTATAGTTTTTCAGCTCTCCTGAAAAGTTGTATTTCTAATACGTTTGACTCTTTTTCTCAAAAACTACTCATCTGATTGGTGTGGCTTTTTCGCTGCAAAGATGGCCCTACTGTTGACAAACAGAGTGAAAGGAAATTCGAAAATTTAAATAATTATTTAATAATTTGATATGAGAATAACTTGAAGTTTTCTGTGCGTCCAAATTACATGTACTAAATATAAAACCTTCAGTGGTAATTTCCCCTTAAAATAGTGTTATATGCCAAGCAACCCGAACCACTTATTAATGACATTAAAGTTTCCAGAAAAAATTACCACCTTCCCATATCCAATTAGAATAGCGTAGGATCTCTACACACTTCTTGCACATTCTACTCACATTCCGCATTGGAAATGGACTCTTGACTCAACTCATGCAGTATATGAGCACAGCAAGGTTTGTACACGTGATTAGTTTTTTATTGCGAAAGCAAGACGACAATCAGTTTACTGAAAAGCAGATATGCAAAGTGATTTTCATTGTTAACTGTGAACGTGTCAATAGTGTGATAATTGAATGTGATTATAGCAAAGCGTTGTTATTTTAATAATTTAATCAAATTACAAAAAATCTAGTTAAGTTTAATTAGAACAATATTTACTGTGAATGTTAATAGTTGTTTCTTAGAAGGATTCATTCTAGCGACACATTCTGTAAGAGGTACATTTTATGGGATTCTTGGGGTTCGGACATGAGAATGTGTTTTCTTCCTACACTTGCTAGACAATTTTCAGTATGGCGGCTTGTTTTATGTGAAATATGCTGCGCCCCGACTTTATATCTTTAACTGCGCCCCGACTTTGTATCTTTAACTATACTCGAAAAATAATAAGGTTGCGCCCAAACGCTTGCCAAATTTTAATAATAATAGCTTACCTCTGAGCTGCAGAATTGCAGTATGCTTTTTCTAATTAAATAATTCACAAAATCAAAGTTAATTAATCAAAATTTTATTAATTTGTCACTGCAAAGGACTTGTTAAAAAGCGAAACATCTGTAGATCCAGTTACCATCTACGCCATTAACAAACCATTAGCAAAAACGCTCGTTCCTATGGCAAATTTGAAACGATTCGATGTGACAAATTTCTGTCGGTTCTACAAAACCCTAATTACATCGAGTTTAAGGCATAGCTTCCTGGTTGCCGTCCTTGCAGGGCCGCCAGCATCATTAGTAAGCTCATTGATCTGCAAAATCAACACGACCCGGCATTTTCGTATGGGGTACGAATCCAGCAGTTCGGGAACTAACTTTTCGGCCAATATTTGCATTGTCATCATTAATTATCTCACTTTTGATACTTTCGAATCGAAGGAGGGCGATGGACGTATCTTTCGTCCTCGGCTCGGAATTCCTTTCATCGATGCTCGATATTTGCACAGAGAAAACTGTCAGAGCAGATCATCGATTTAACTATAAAAATTTTAATGGATTGATCCGATCCCGATCCCGATCCTAATGAATTTTCTTTCAATGTACTTTCGAGGCCGGATGATGTTATGATTTGCGTGGGAATCTTTCGTTGAGAATTCCTCCGCATGGACCGGAGTCGTGGATGTTTCGGAATGAAATTAATGAGATCTCATTAATGCCGGGCTACGTGAACAAAAGCTGAAAGATTTTCAGCTAATTAAATGGCCGACGCGCAACAAATGGAGAAGTCTTATTTGACGTTATAAAGTGAACCTAATTGGGTGCATGGGACCGTACGGCATTCATCATAATTTTTCCGCAATCGAATCAAGAGTTTGAAATTTGATTGAAAAGGTACACTAACTAACTACAGGTAAAGGTTGTTAAACTTTATTTAGTCGTTGTACTCCGTGGAGGTAGGAAAGAGGATACACTTTTAGGTATATGAAAACAAACATAGGCGAAATATTTCCCAATGTGCCTACATAAGCTCCATTTTGCTGTTGCTAATTTGAAGAAAAACAATGTTTTTGAATGGGGATAAAAAAGTGCGAGCGAATGAAATTGGAGCTGAACAGAACAAGTAAATGAAAAATTGTTAAAAAGTTCATAAGCAAGGTACCAACAATGCTTGCCTCGGTACTTCTATTCGAGATTTCACATAAAGCAAATTGAAAGAAAGTCATTCCACAGTCACGATAGTTAACAGCCAATCGGACGATACTACCTAAGTGAAATATTGAACGCATACTTATTTTCTATAAAACAAGAAAATTAAAAGTGCACATAATAGTGAGACATTTTTATGAGGTGAGGCTACTCAAAGGCAAAGATCATCGCTCTCATTTAAATGGTTGTACCTGGAACTGTATGGAAAGAACATCATACATAATTTTGAATTACTTGTGTTTTGATGTTATTGCAAAGAGTTGTTTCACGTCTTTTAATGGCTTCTATATGAAAGTTTAGATGACCGATTTAACTTATCAAATTTATTAATTTTTAAAACCAACCCGATCGCTATAAAATCGACTTACCTTTCTTTTGAAAACATACTGCTGCCGATCAATTCTTATATGGCAATATGGTATATCAATCAGACGCTTCAGGGTTATTACCTCTACTCCTTCATGTTTACAGAAAAACTAAATTCTGACACCGATTTTTAGGCGATTAAATTGAAAGGAAATTAAAAAACAAACCAATATCTCATCAGAGCTATATGATATGTCGGAATTCGTAAAAACGTACACAATGTTTTTACACCCACTTAGAGGTTGAATATCGTAAAATCCTGAAATCAATTTTTAGATCATTATACATATAAAAAAAATTTAAAAGCGAATTCGATTTCATTAGACCGAAAAGATTTGTTGGATAAGAATGGAATTTTTCATGGTGAGAAACTACCATAGAAGCAAATTTGTTTAAGTTTTTGTTGGATTCGATTCGGCGCTCTCAGCGTTGAATTTCATGTATCATAGCGAACAACCAAAAATTCCATCAAATTGGTTGAAATATTGGGTGATCTTCAGTGCCACCTACCTTTAGTATAAGGAGGCGAAGGCAAGAATTTACTTAAATTATAATTCGCGAAAATTAAATTAGTTTCAACATTGCCTATATAGAATAATTCCAAGCAATGCCACCAGCTGTAAGGGTGTTTCGGATTTAGGCTTGATATACCCTCTGATGAGTCTATGCCATCCGATGACGAAACAGCTCCTTCGGACCAAGTCCAACACAGTCTTATAAAAAAATGGCCTATCCAGTGAAGGTTTTCCAACTGTCATGCCCTCAGGAACAGCGATTAATCAACAGTCGGGGATTTCGTGTTGGGGTTTTACACCAGAAGCTCCACTGACGCCGGAAAACAACAAAAACTTAAACAGATTTGTTGGAATTCGTCAAAACATCAACAGTACCTTATACTGACAATTTTTTTACTACGTCAATGAAAATCTGAAATTTTTGTTCCCTGAATTACTCCTGCAATATATCTTCATTAGGGTGGTTGTTAAAAATTAAATTTTTTGGGCGTCCTCCTAAATAGTTTCTTTGTCATGTAAAACTATGAACGAAATTAAAATTATAAAATTAAAATAACACGTGCCCCAAGACGATCAATGTTTCTTTTTATTAATCTGCAGTTTTTCAAAAATATCTCACGAAATATGAAGATTTGAAAAAAAATCCATATAAATGGTTCCATAGGAAATTGAATTTTGTATAAACAATGATTCATTAATTTTTCTCAAAAAATTTTATATATAAAGATATTCCAAAAAATCATTCGTGAATCGTACCTGGTGATTTAAGGATTAGAAATGTCAAATAAATTATATCATATACAAAATCATAAATTTTATTCTATTAATCATTTATCAAAATTTATTTTTCACTAACAAAAACTGTATTTGTTATTTAAGTAATTATTTTCTGCTTTTCAGTCTTATGTGTGTGAAATTTAGGCCTCCGAGCATAAGCGGTTCCTGAGATATACCATAGAAATTACAATTTTTCGTCTAAAACCTTCCCACACCTTCCCCCTCACAACCCGTCCCAAATTCTAGTTAATATTTCATTATCATCTAGTTCTGACCTATGCTTAAAGTTTCAAGTCTAGCTCAACGGGAAGTTAGTTTAAAATCATTTGTGAAATCTGTACCGAACAAATGAACAGACTAGAAAGCGAGCTAATAAAAACGTACTAAAATATAAAAAATACAAAAGGAAGTTTAGTCAAACCATGGGACTAAAAAATTTGTACACGAAAATTAAATTTTGATAAATGGTTATTGAAATGAAATTGATGTACAGAGTGCGCCATCTTTTATGTCGGTATGTAAACAAAGAATAACTTTGACATTTTTCAACAGATTGACGTGATTGGACAAGTTTTGAAGAATATTGCCGACAGACCGTCCACGTCGCTTGGAATACGGCCAAACAGTCGCTTGAATGGTTGACACTGAACCTGATTTTTGGAAGCAAATTTTGATGACCGACGAGGCCCATTTCACACTCTTTGGCGGCGTTAATAAGCAAAATTGGCGCATTTGGGGAACGGAGAATCTACACGAGATCCATGAAACGCCATTCCATGATCAAAAAGTGACTGTTTGGGCAGGCGTTTGCGCGAAAACCATCATTGAGTCAATATTTTTCCGACAAAACGAAACAGTCGACGGAAAATCATATCGGAAACAATTCAGTTTCTGCAACGAAAATTCACTGGACGTCTGATGTCGAAAAGAGGCGACATTGACTGGTCACCGAGATCTCCAGATTTGACTCCTCCGGACTTCTTTTGATGGGGTTATTTGAAAAGCAAAGTGTACGCCAGCAAGCCTCAGACCATTGACGAGCTCAAAGCAAACATTCGTGCCGAAATCATCGCTATACCACCCGAGATGCTCGAAAAAGTAATGGAAAACGCAGTAAAAAGGGCACATTTTGCTGTGGCCAATAGAGGCAGCCACTTGATAGATGTTGTATTCAGAAACTAATCCAAATAAATTCTAAAGGACCAAATTGAATAAAAAAAACCTCACATAAAAATCATTTGTTTTTTTTCAAAGTTATTCAATGTTTACATACCGATATAAAAGATGACGCACCCTGTATATGCCACATATTTTTGACATTCCTAATCCTTAAATTATTCACCAGGTACGATTCACGAATGTTTTTTGAAATGTCTTTATAAAAAATTTTTTTGATAAAAAAAATATTTTTAAACATTATTTATAGAAAATTTAATTTCCTATAAAATCATTTATATAAAATTTTTGTCAAATCTACATATTTCGTGAAATATTTCTTAAAAACTGCAATCATCAAAAAAAAACTAGAAAATAAATCGATCGTTTTGCGGTACGTGTAAATTTAATTTTTTTCCACAAAAAATTAATTTTAATTAATTTTTAACGACCACCTTAATCTACATATACGTACGTACAAAGTTTTAATTTTCTAGCGTAAACTGTTTCTGAGATACAAACAACTACCCCCTACCCCGTACCTTGCAGTCCCTATGCCTCTATAGTTACTTTGTAATAGTTATCAATATTTAGCTTTCTATCCTTTGCGATTTTCAAGAACTCAAAATCAGAATATTTTCCTTTCCACCCCCCTCCCACCAGGTAGGTATAATTGGTTCGGAAGATAATAATAATACTTTATTATTAAAAAATAATAAGTAATAGGTAATTCAAAGTTTTTCACCGCCACACACGACCTCTCCTGGCCTCAAAATTTTCGTCCTTATCTTGCCTTCTAGTATGCCTTAAAACAACCACAAAGTTTCAACCTTTTCCACGGACGGCGTACGGCGTTTACGGCGGATATTTCTTTTTTGGTTTCTTGGGGCTTATTAGTCCTAAAACATGAAAATACAAGATTTCAGAGTAGCAAATTTTTTTACAGAAGAAATATCAGGTCGGTCACAATACTTTGTTATTAACAAATAATAAAAAAAAAAAAAATTAAAAGATTCGTTTTGTTTTTCTTAAAAAATTTAACATTTTCAAAGAGGGGTTAAAAAATCCAACTACAGGGACAGGGAAGATTTGAATTTCGATCTGTTTTTTTATTAAATCTCCTTATTCAATACTGAAATAACTTTTTTAGAAAGCAAATTAAATTTACAAAAACTTGATGTTGGCGAGGAGCAACCCCGACGGACGTTAAGAAGAAATTTTGATTCAAACATTTAACCGCCAAATGGCAATACCAAGTTCCGCCATTTGGGCATTTTCTTTTTTGTAAAGGCCATTTGGGCATTATTATTTCCCTTCGTGATTGGCAGCAAGCAGGGAAATTACAACCTCATTCTCGCCGCCACGACCGAAGAGGGCACACTAAAGTGTAAGTAATCAGCTGATCGCTAGTGCATTTCCATTTTTATATTTTTATATTTTGCCTTGTAACTTATTTGTCAATTTCCAACAATACAGGAAATAAAACTCATTCCATCATTAACGGCAGAGTTATTATTTGTACCCCTTAAGGAGAGGCGGCGGAATCGTCGCAAAATCGTACGAAGCGCGAAAACGATTTGCAACATCTTTTATTTCACTTTATGCGTAAAGTTGAAGGGTCCAGAGGTGCACTAGGAGCATTGGCCGCTGGAGGAGCTAAATTTGAAGGGTCCAGAGGTGCATTAGCCGCTGGAAAAGCAAACGGAAACCGAGAAAAAACCACAGGTGAGTACCTTTGAGAGTGATTTGGGGGTATTATCGGTGGGATAATTGATCGGGAAAGATAAACGTGAAACGGGTCGCGCCGCGAGCAAAAGTGATAACGGGTCGCGCTGCGAGAAAAAGTGATAACGGGTCGCGCCGCGAGGAAAAAGTAATAACGGATCGCGCTGCGAGAAAAAGTGATAGCGGATCACGCTACGGTAAAGAACAGTTATGCCCACCACGCGGGGAGCTACAAGCAGACTGGCGTCCGACGAACAGGACGGGGAGAACGTCACGCAGGACGACCCCAATCTAACGGTGCGCGAACAATCGCCAGAAAACGCGCCAGCAGAGTCGGTAGAAGTAAGGTTAGAACGGATGATGCAGCTAATAATAGATTTACAAGCCGAAGTTAGACGGAGCACCAATCTCGTCCAAGCACCGGAACAACGGGAAATGGTAACGGCTTCTCCGACAAATCAAAGTGAAAGCGCAGCTGAAGCTGAGGTCACGCTGGCGGCGGCCCTGAGTGATTTGAGCCGAACATTGGCCACGTCAAGGCCCGAAGGTGGTCGAAGACTACACGATCTGCCCGAATTTGAAGGGCGTGCCGAAGATTGGCCCATGTTCAAGGAAGCATTCACGATGACAACAGCTGAATACCGCTATAACGAGCGTTCGAACATGATGCGACTTCAGAAAGCGCTGAAGGGGAAGGCGAGGGAAGTCGTCGAGTGTCTGCTTGTGCATAGCAGAAACGTCGAACGAGTGATGGAAACGCTACAAGAGCGCTTTGGGAGGCCAGAACAACTGGTAAAGAGCCAATTAACACGAATTCGGAGCTTTCCGTCGATAGCAGAAAATCGTATTGAGCAGTTGGTGCCATATGCGACAAAAGTGCAGAATCTAACCTCATTTCTGGAAGCGGCAAATTGCGACCACCATCTGTCAAATCCCACCCTAATGGAAGAGCTTATGATGAAGCTGCCAATACAAAGGAGATTGGACTGGGCCAGACACGCGATCACCATACAACCAAGGGCGACCATACGACACTTCAGCGATTGGTTGCAGGAGTTGTCGCGTGTAGTAGTCAGTGCCTGCGTGAACATCAACGAGCCGCCTCGACCAGCTGACAGCAGAGGTGACGGACGGACAAGATTCTTCCATTCTAATGAAGTTGGAAATCGTGAAGGTAGCTGCGCACTGTGCTCGAAGGAACACGGGATAAGTGATTGTAGACGCTTTCTGGAAATGAACTACGGGCAGAAGTGGCGATGTGCTCGTCGACGCAAATTGTGCTTCAATTGTCTAGGAAGCGGACACAGAAGCGATGGTTGCAGTTTGCAGCACAAGTGCGGAACAACAAATTGCAGTAAGAAAATACACCAACTGTTGCACGAAAGTCAAGTCAGAAACGAAGGTCAGCAACAGGAACAGCGGCAAGAACAACAACAAGTTTTCTCGAATACCTTGAAGCAACCTTCCAACCAGAAGCTGCTGTTCAAGATATTACCAGTAACCGTATATGCAAATGGAATTCACGAGAAATGTTACGCGTTCTTCGACGAAGGTTCGTCAACGTCATTGATGAGCGAAGGTTTGGCGAAACGTCTTGGGCTAAAAGGCCTTAAGGAAGACTTAACGCTACAGTGGTTTGGAAATAGAACAGTCACGGAGCCGTCAAATCGTGTCGACGTGAAAATTTCGGGAGTTTGGAAAAATAGCAAGAAGTTTGACTTGCGAAACGTCAGAACAATTAATAACCTCCAGCTGCCGACGCAGACACTTGATCTACGAGAAATCCAGTCAAAATACCGCCATATGAAGAAGTTGCCGATTCACGAGTACAGTCGGGCTACGCCGGAGCTGTTGATAGGGCTTGACAATGCCCATTTAGGAATATCGCGAAGAGTTGTAGCCAATGGATGCGAAGGACCCGTGGTAGTAATGACCAAACTTGGCTGGGTAGTCTTCGGAGGCCGCAGCGATGGCAGTGATAGTTCAACCGCGCCTGCATTCTTTGCTCAAGTTCACTGCGCGAAAGAAGACGATACGCTGGAGCAGCTATTCAAAGAATCTATCGCCGATGACAATTTGGGAGTTCGTGTCACTGAGCGATCTATCGAGCCGAAAGAAATTTTACGTGCGAAACAGATCCTGGAGGAAACCACAGTACGCGTAGGAGCGCAGTTCGAGACAGGACTATTGTGGAAGAGCCAAGACGTAGCCCTACCCAACAGCCGTGCGATGGCTACTAAGAGATTTCTGTCGCTAGAAAAGAAGTTCAGGCACGATGAAAATCTTCGGGTCGAATATACGCGCATCATGGAGGATCATGTCAAGAAAGGTTATACGCGGAAATTAAGCCAAGAAGAAGCAGCGAATGAGGAACAGCGCACTTGGTACCTTCCTCATTTCGGAGTGCGTAATCCTAACAAACCAAACAAATTGCGACTTGTATTCGATGCAGCGGCGGAGGTTAATGGCACGTCGTTAAATTCGTCCTTGATCAGCGGAACAGGTCACTGTCAGCCTTTAAACACAGTCTTGATGAAGTTCCGGCAGCGACCAGTAGGAGTGTCAGCCGATATAGTCGAAATGTTCCATCAGGTAAAAATCATACAGAGGGATCAAGCGGCTCAACGATTTGTATGGCGAGCAGACCCAAATGACCCGATTGAGGTGTATGTCATGACTGTCATGACTTTTGGTGCTACGTGTTCGCCGTGTTCTGCCGAATACGTGAAAAATCGGAACGCACGAGACTTTTACCAGAGGTATCCCGAAGCAGTGGACGCTATAGTGAACAACCATTACGTGGACGACTTGGTACATTGTTTCGCTGATGAACTGGAAGCTGCACGAATCACTGAAGAGATAATATGGATCCATAACCAGGGAGGTTTTGATTTAAAAAGAATCGTCTCGAATTCCAAGGCAGTTAATGAAAAATTTAGTGAAGGGAAAGCTGATTTCATCGTGAACCTAGAAGGGAGTAACGTGGAGCACAATCAAAAAGTTCTCGGAATGCATTGGAACACCGAGAAAGACACCTTGGGTTTCGTTCTGTCATTTGGAAAGGTGGATCCTGCGTTGTTGAATGGACAAAGGAGACCCACTAAGCGAGAGATACTTCGAATTATGATGTCAGTATTCGATCCGTTTGGCTTGGCCGCGGAGTACTCACTGGTGCCAAAGCTATTGATGCAGTCGTTTTGGCGAAGGCAAGTGGGCTGGGACGATATCATTCCTGAGGACTCGTACCAAATGTGGACGAAATGGATGAATATGTTGGATGATATAAAGATTTTGAGCGTCTCCCGTTGCTATGGAGACGAATTTATGACGAAACCTGTGGAATTACACGTGTTTGCCGATGCAAGCGAGACAGCTTACGCTGCGGCAGCCTACTGGAGAATATCTGGAGATGCAGAAGTGTCTACAACGTTCGCAATTGGAAAGACAAGGTGCGCGCCTATGAAACTAACGTCGGTTCCGCGTTTGGAACTGCAGGCGGCAGTACTAGCTACGCGCTTGCGCCAAATCGCACTATCTTGCCACGACGTAAGGCCTATAAGGGTGTACATGTGGAGCGATTCGAAGACAGTCTTATCCTGGATAAGATCGGATCATAGACGCTATAAACCCTACGTGGCACATCGAGTAAACGAGATCTTGGAAGGCAGTAAGGAGATAGAATGGAGATGGCTTCCAAGTAGCCTCAATCCGGCTGACTTCGGAACGCGTGTGAAGAATGGCAAGCGAAGGTCATTTTGGGTGAGTGGACCCGAATTTCTTCTGAAGGACGAGTCAGAATGGCCGCGAGCGGAGTCCTGTATCGACACGGAAACAAATGAAGAGCTGCGCCCCAAATTTACTCTCCTTTTAATGAAGGCCGATGGTGAATTTTTTCAAAGATTCTCATCCTTTACACGGTTAAGAAGAATTGTAGCCTGGATACTACGCTTTCGCGACAACTGTTCACTAAGGGTAAACGAAAGAAGGCGCGCGGGTCTCAATATGGCAGAGATTCGGAGATCAGAAAGAGTGATCTGCCGAAGCGTTCAGATGGTGGCATATGCCGATGAATATAGCTCGCTGAAGAAAAACGGAAGGGTGAGCCCTAGCAGCGATTTGCGGAGGCTAACGCCTTATATGGATGAGCACGGTGTGATACGTTTGGACGGTCGTATAAATGAAGCTAAGGCGATTGGGCCCTTGATGCGTAGGCCAATCATTCTCCCGAAAAATCACCACGTAACGGACCTAATCGTGAATAGTTATCACCGAATTTGGAAGCACCAAAACGAGGGAACGATTATAGCTGAGATTCGACGGAGCTATTGGATTCCGAATATAAGAGTGGCGGTTCGTAGAGTAGCCAAGAGGTGTCAGGTGTGTAAAAACGAGAAGGCCAAACCAGCTACGCCGCTTATGGGTCAATTGCCTGAAGATAGGCTAACTCCGTACGTTAGACCTTTCACGTACGTCGGATTAGATTACATGGGCCCGTTCTCGATTGTGATTGGACGTCGCAAGGAAAAGCGATGGATTGCGCTTTTCACATGCTTAACAACGCGGGCAATACATCTGGAAATCGCGAGGGACCTCTCCACGGATACATGTTTGATGTGTATACGTAATTTCAAAAGCAGACGCGGAACTCCTGTACGCATCAGATCCGACAATGCGACAAATTTTGTGGGAGCCGATCGAGAGTTAAAGCGACAGACGATCGAATTTGATCATGGCCGGATTGCAGACGTCCTCGCGGACAGCAAGATCGAGTGGCTATTTAACTGCCCTTTAAACCCCCATGCAGGTGGGTGCTGGGAGCGCTTGGTGCGCAGCGTGAAACGCGCGATGGGACACGCATTGTTGAAGGAAAGCCTGCAAGAGCATAGCTTGTACAGCATGATGTGTGAAGCCGAAAACCTGGTAAACTCGCGTCCGTTGACTCACATCCCCATAGACACGCCCACCGATGAACCTTTAACCCCTAATCATTTTCTCTTAGGTACAGCTAACTCAGATCAGACGCCTCATCCTCACAATGAAGACCTGCGCGTAACAAGGAAGCAGTGGCGAAAGGTGCAGCAAATTTCGCACAGTTTCTGGAAGAAATGGATTTCGGAGTACCTACCGGATTTATGCCGAAGAACCAAATGGTATCAACCCGTGAAACCACTCGCCGCCGGCGACACCGTGTTGATATGCGACAACAGCGTGCACCGCTCCAGGTGGCCAATGGGCAGAGTGCTCCGAGTATTCACAAGCAAGGACGAGCAGGTTAGAGCAGCGGAGGTGCAGACCAAAACAGGCGTCTTGAGACGCCCAGCATGCTTACTGGCCAGATTGGATATTGGTGAATCAGACGCGGACTAGATTCACGGGGGCCGGGATGTTGGCGAGGAGCAACCCCGACGGACGTTAAGAAGAAATTTTGATTCAAACATTTAACCGCCAAATGGCAATACCAAGTTCCGCCATTTGGGCATTTTCTTTTTTGTAAAGGCCATTTGGGCATTATTATTTCCCTTCGTGATTGGCAGCAAGCAGGGAAATTACAACCTCATTCTCGCCGCCACGACCGAAGAGGGCACACTAAAGTGTAAGTAATCAGCTGATCGCTAGTGCATTTCCATTTTTATATTTTTATATTTTGCCTTGTAACTTATTTGTCAATTTCCAACAATACAGGAAATAAAACTCATTCCATCATTAACGGCAGAGTTATTATTTGTACCCCTTAAGGAGAGGCGGCGGAATCGTCGCAAAATCGTACGAAGCGCGAAAACGATTTGCAACACTTGAGATCGAGATTGGAATTGTTTATAAACCTTAAAATGCTCTAAAATTTACATTTTCGATTTATGCACTATCAAAGCAGTGCCAAGCACATAAACAAGTACTTACAAGGTGGGTACATGCTTGAATTTGAATTGAATCTTGTAGTAACCAAAATGCTATAAGAATTTTTACAAGACATGATTGGGCGCTGGGCATAGCTCACATCAGGCAGCAAAGGTAAAAGCAAGAAATCTTATTGGAATTAAAAATTCGAAACAAAGTTGTAAGAGAAAACCTGAAACGCTCTTAAAAATGAATCGTACCCACGAACTGAGCGGAGTTCTGTTTCTGTACTTCGCACTGTTTGACTCTGTGCAGCATCAAAAATAAACTTCAAATTGTGTTGGTGACTTTCCCCTTAAAAGTGAACCGATTCGGAGTTTCCATGCGCATAGAAATTTGTTGGTGTAAATATCATGCACGGAAATGTTAGCTAGTGTGTGCATTTATTTATATACAAAATTTAAACTCCGCCCACTAAAAGCAATGGAGTTAGTAGACATGAAGTAGTATCACAATGGCAGTAGCTAGACCAGACTGTCGTCTTTTGGCCTACTACTCTAAGTTCATGTTTGGATTCAAATCGAATCGCACGGAAAAACAGGAATTTAAGCTGGACGCTGAATGAATACTTTAAGATTTTTTTTCTGTGAAAATGGAATGTAAAGTTGGTGTTTAGATACTAAGAAAAATTAGAATCGGGCCGAGAAGGGCTATAACAATTTTTACTAAGTAGAAACCTGTTAAATCCATAGATACTTAGCTAAAATCCTGTAATAACCATTTTATCAATTATTTAGATACATATTCAAATATCGAATATCTACAGCATTATAATCAAATTTCGGAGTGAATTATAATTTTTCAACACGGAGCCATGGCCTTATAAATGAAATTTTATTTAGAAAAATTTTAAAAACAAGGAAACGTCGTAGGAGTGCCTTATAGATTTAGAAACACCTCTGATGCCGAAAAACAACCAAAAATTCTTGAAATTAGATTCTATGATAGCTTTACCATGAAAAAATTCCATTCTCATTAATATAAGGAAAATTAAAATTGCTGTTGACTAAATTTCATCTCGTGCACTTAGTGAGTTTTTCCAATTGCTGGGTGCAACATGCGATTAGTATTAATACACCCAAAATTGCCAAATTGGATGAAATATGAAGTGAACTTTAGTGCATATACATTAATTATAAGTACAGGGTCTGGCAGTGAAACCTGCCGGTTTTTGAAATGGAATAATTCAATGAATATTCAAGATATTTTGTTATAATTTTTTTAATTTAAAAAAGAAAGAATGGAAGTTTAAAATGTATACAAAAAAAATTCGAAAAAGCATGATGAAGCAAAAATAACATCACTCAAATGATGCTCCATTTTCTCTGCACTGCTCAAGTCTGTTAGCAAAGTTAGTTATCACTCTTTCCAAGGTTTGGCGCGGGATCGCACGCATTTCACTCTGAATATTCGCTCGCAGTTCTGCCAAATTTTTAGGCTTATCAAGGTACACTTTTCCCTTGAGGCAATCCCACATCATCATCAATCATTTCAGGGTCTTCAATCATCATCCTCAACATTGTTTTTGCAGAAGCTAACCTTCTTGGGAAATCTTGAAGTTGTAATTCTTGAACTACAGCAATTTTGTACGGGTGAAAATTCAAGTCTTCATGAAGTATCCGCCGAACAGTCCTATCGGACATCCTGAAAGCCTGAGTATGACGAATAGCTGATCGCCGGGGACTCCGTTCAAAAACAAGTGGTACAGCCTCGATGTTTGTAGGTGACCTTGCCGTCCTGTGGAACTCCCCTCTTTCCAATGTTGTTCCGAAAGCTGTATTGCGAAAGTTCCGAACCCACAAAAGAATAGTGTTCCGAGATGGAATCGGCCCACGAGGAGGAACATTAAAACGTAAACGAAATTGCCGCTGTGTTAGGGTCACAGAATCGTTATTTCTGAAGAACGCCTCGACGACGAAGGCACGGTGTTCACTGGTCCAACGCTCCATTGTAACGAAACTTCCAAATCAGGAGAAGGGAAAGAGACCGACCACCACCACCTGAGATCCCCCCACCACCCAGTACCCACGTTCAAAAACCGTCAGGTTTCACTGCCGGACCCTGTACTACGACAATTTTTCAGTAAATTGTAATTCGAGAAATTCAATTTTGGTTCCATATCCCACATATAGAGAAATTATCAGCAAAAAAATATTTTTGAATGTGGTAATTTCTGTTTCGCCATAGTTAAATAATTGTTTTCGATTACGGAAAAGATTTATTGTAAGATACCTAGCCGTGTTCACAAGGTTTAAATTGTGTCCAACAACAAATGCAAAAATGAAATGAATATGATATATTTTTTGATCACTTGTTATAAGAAGTCCCCTTTCTTCTTATTTTACTTTATTATTTTTTAATAATAAAGTATTTTATATTCTTCGACAAACGGTTTCATCGTAAGTTTGTTTCCATAACAACTTCTTTCTATTGTTTTGAAGAAACCAGCAACAAATATATTGTCTAACTTTGACAATTGATGTTTATGAACACATGGCAATGTTTAAAAGGCACCACAAACTGACTGGTATTTGCTATGTGAACCAAGTGGTCTATCAATACAATAATCATAAAGATACAGAATGAATGGTATTATTAATTTGTCTTTCATGTTTGCAGTTGTCTTTTTTACTACAAAATATTTATCGTAACTCTGATTTCTGCAAAAAAAAAAACAGAACGAATGCTGTAAAACTGAATTAAGGATGTTGTCAAATAATTTCAATATTAAATACTAAACCAAGTCACTAAAAAATTTGCTTTTTTTATTTATTTTTTTATAACATTTTTGGTTTGCGCAAATACTGTAAAAATACTGTATCAGTACCGCTAACATTTGTTCTAAAACAATTCTGTTTTTCAGTTCCGAACGATTACCGAAAATCCGAATTTTAAGATTTGGCAATTTTGGCATCCGTTGGAAATTGATAACTGCAAGTATACTGACGACTTTCTTCCGAAAAAATCTATTTTACAGCAAAGCTGTTGATAATATTCTCTGAAAATAAGGACTGCAGCGGTATTGACTCAGTACGAAGTTTTCGTTTAAATAACGGGGTTAAACTTATATTAATAGAAGGAATATGCATACGTTGATCTGATCTGATCTTGTTTGGTAGCATTATTGTTTTCGGGAAGTCTCAAAGTTTATAAGTAATTGTTCTCAAGGCCAAGAAACTCTATTTTGAGATTTGAATTTTTCTGAAAGAATAACCTATTGCGCTGAACAGTTTCATATTTATAATTTCAAATTTCCACAGTTATCGTATGTAAAAATAACCCTAAGAAAAAAAAAACAAATGCACAGAAAATTTTTTTAACTTTTGTAATTATTATATTTTATTCATATCTGCAGTATAGTTTTTGATTCAGTGATTAGAGGTGTAAAAATGTCTGCGATTTCATGATTTTTCCTATGCTGACAACTATTACCTATCCATTAGAATTTTTAGAATAATTATGTGTAAACTGTAGATAGACAAATAAAAACAAATAATATTTATAATCAAAAATGGCTTTATTGTTTTTCAAAATATTCTCCATGAAGATCAACACACTTTTGCATGCGTTTGAACCAATTTGCGAAACAGTTTTTCCACTCCGATTGAGGTACCTCCAAAAAACGGGATTTGAACGCATTCAGGCGTCGAAAAAGGATGACCTCGCAATTTATTTTTGATCTGCGGGAATAAGAAGAAATCATTTGGTGCCAAATCAGGGCTGTACCGCGGATGACCCATCAATTCGATGTTTTGGTTGCTCAGAAACGTTTTTCTTTGAGCTGATGTGTGACAGCTTGCATTGTCGTAGTGCAGACTGATTCGTCTTCGGCGATTGGTTTCCCTGATTTTTCCGAAAACTTCTGGCAAACAAATGCTGGTGTACCATTCAGAATTCACCGTTCTACGATGCTCTAATAGAACGACGGCGACATGTCCAATTACTCCGAAAAAACAGGCGACCATTTGCTTCGAAGTGCTTCGTGCGCAAACAACTTTTGTTGGAGTTTGGCTCGTCTTGAAAGACTCATACAGTCGATTGTTGTTTAGTTTCGGCTTCATATGCATAGATCCATGATTCGTCGCCTGTCACGATCTTATAGACGTCTTTTGAAGCACCGCGATTGAATTTTTTCAACATTTCTTTGCACCAATCGAAACGAATTTTTTTTTTAGCGATTGTCAGATTATACGGTATCCAACGCGAACAAATCTTTTTGACAGCCAAATGTTCATGCAATATTGACTGTATGAAAGTGGAACTAATACCCAGGAATGCCTCAATCTCACGGTATGTCGCATGACGATCTTGCAATATCAGTTCACGCACAGCATCGATATTTTCTGGCACAACTTCCGATTTTGGACGACCTTCACGAAATTCGTCCTGTTGCAAAGTGCGACCACGATTGAATTCAGAAAACAAGCGAAACACGGTGGCTCGAGATGGTGCTTCATCACCAAAAGTCGAAGCGAGTTGATCGGCACACTGCTGTTGGTTTAATCCACGTCGAAAGTCATAGAAAATCATCGCACGAAAATGTTCACGATTTAATTCCATTTTTCGACCAAGATGAATATTTCAAGTATCTGTAAACAACACAAATAGCACTCGTATGACAACACGTTCTGAGTACGTTCACCGCTAAAAATGTCAATCTTTACGACGACAATGTCAGATTTGACGTATTCACATCAGTGTTGCCATATCTCAAAACTTAAGTAGCAACCTATATAAATTTTGGTATTTTTGACATTATTAATTTAAGCAGAGTAGAGATAACTACACACATGGTATTTGCGAAGTCTGCAAATCAGTATTGCGTCACTACAAAACTAGTACCGTAGGATAACGTTGACATATTACGAGTTCATACAAGAAAAGAAAAGAAAATTTGGCAATCAGTGGATACATCGCGCTATAGCCTACATTTCATGGTGTTTTTCTCAGACTGGTGAGTCGCGAAACGAAATCCTTCTAATTGTAAGTGCATTATAAAATACTAAATTTTTAAATATATGTAGGTACATCGCTATAGATAAACCAGATTGATAAAAAATACAGTTAGGTATAGAGATCACTTCAAGAATACACAATTTTATTAGTATTATCTCTTACAAAATTACCCCCGTATTGAACAGATATCGTTTATAGACATTGACTAATAAAAACTTACAACGAACTTCACTAAATTAATACAGTCGGTACGTATATCTATAGATTACTCAGTCAGTAATACTAAGCCAGTACTCAAGTTCAGTACTGAATAAATTAAATTTAGCCGCATTGAATTAGAACTAGATATGTTCCGCCAGAAATTTGCATGTTTCAGAACTAGGAGAAGAAAATAGTTCCACTAGAATACCGGTTGAGTACCGACACTCTATGCGGAAGGATTAATTTCATACTATAAGGATGTCGTTCATCATATCAATGAATATTTTCAATCAAGTAATGAATAAGAATTACAGCGTTTATTGATACTATGAGTGCGGTCTTTAATACAATGAAGTTATAAAATTCGGTCATTAAAAATACTAAACTAATTTCATAATGGGTGTAGCGCTCAAATATGGAATTAAGGCCAATTTTCATGTTGTAAAATGTAAAATGAACAGTCCTGGAGCGACGCGTATACTGGGTTTAGCTGCAAATGACCTACATTCGAAGTTGTTACCTTAGTGACTTGTGGTATCGAGATCTTATGTTGTGACTAAGCGAATGTTTCACAAAGACATTAAATCTTTAAAATAGAAATAAATTAAATTCACAACGAAGGACAAAGATAAAACAAGAAACCGCTACTACGAAAACATTATATTTTCGCATTTAATCTCCAACTTAGTTCACATTGATGTACGTTTGTCGCCGTCAAAAAATGACCACAAACAAATTACCCACTTTGTCGGCCTTCCAGAGTTCAGACTTCGGACTATACCTCCTAACCGAAAATAAAACTACACATCCAATTTAGTGTCAACACTAGAAGCAAGATGACCTGCCGTTATTAGTCCCATTCCATAAATTAACCCGGCACAAAAAAAACAGCACCCTGTCACGACAAACATACGAGAAATACCTCATTTGTCTGGGACCTCGGGGAGTTAAAACTTATTGGAAAAACCGAAAAATATGACCCACGTGAGTCTAAGGGTCGGTCAATGCGGTCAAGATAAGAACGAAATCTGTAAATTTTATCTAAGATCTAGATCCGACCATACTTCACTTTCTTTTCCCGAAATCCTGAAAAGAGTTATGAGGGTACGGAGTAAGTTTTATGACCTTCGTGAACAAGAGTGAAAACGCCATTTCTCTACGTAGTCATCATCTCATTTCATCGAGCATCTCGTGTATTTATCGTTATCTTAATTTTTTTTAACAAACATAAAAACCATCGTCTTCAAATATAATATCCATGTTGTCTGGACATGTCCAGCGTTTAGTCTGAAATGCGATTCTTTTGAAATCCGACGTTGATATCTCATGAACGTGAATTATGATCGCATTTTATCGTAGACGTGAATGCTGAACGGATTTTTATGGGATTTTCTTTACTGTTTATTTTTGGCTCAGTCTTTTTAAAACCATTGTAAACTAACAACATGTTTAAAAAAAAATTGAGTATATTGTATTCTTATAGGAAAATTTCTCTGTAGATAGCTTAATAGTCTTTAAATTTACTTTTTCGTTTTTTTTAATAATATTTAAAGTGCTAAAAAATTGATACCCTAAAATTTTTAGCTTTTACGATTTAGATCTCTAAAACAGAAAAAAGCTTTCGTCTATCTGTCGTGAACGGCGTACGCCAATGCGTTTGAACGCCCATAACTCACAAATACGTATTTGAATGTAATTTTTAATTTTCGGTCAGTAAATTTCAATTTGCAATCAGTAAATTTCAACATCGAAAACAGCAAATTCACTGGATATTCTCTTGAAATTACACCCTAAAAAAGGTGTGTATAATTAGGACTCTTTAAGATACACTTATTTCTACTTACAATATTATTTCTTACTTACTTACTCTTAATAAAACTCTTGGCTGTAGGTAGGAATCGAACCCGCGATCAATTCTGGTTTTGCTGCGTAGATTTGCCGCGTAGCCACTGCGCCACGAAAGGTCTTTCATTTTAATTTCAGTAGAAAACAAAATCGAACTAAGCGGTCAACTTCGTGGTTTCATATATTACATGTTTTTCGTCGTAAAATTCAAATAAATAAGTAGAATTACACGAAAAAGAACGTAATTTTCAATTCATATATACAAAATCTGCCAACAGTCTGTGCGCAACTTTATTATTTTATGGGTGGAAGTCCGAAACGTGTTTAATGATGAGATGCGGTGTAGGTTACTATGCGACAGATAACCTAAAAAATAACGTTCCAAATAGCCTCCTTATTATTTCTTAGGTTGTCAGTCGCATACACCTCATCTCATCATTAAACACGTTTCGGTCTTCTACCCATAAAATAATAAAGTTGCGCCCAGACTGTTGGCAGATTTTTTTTATCAATAGAATAATTCATAGTAGTAAAAGCGAATTCGATCACATTAAACCTAAGATATTTTCGGAATCAGTGAAATCTTGAACAATACCCCCAGGGGGTTTAATAGAGAAAAATACTTAAATTGGGTTTTTCTCCGACTACGTTTAAAGTTTAAAGTTTATAGAAGTAAAAGTGAATTCCAAATCTCAATATACCTTAATAATATATCAGAATTCGTGAATATGTACACAACCACTTTACACCCCCTTAGGGGTTGGATACGCCAATAAAACTCTGAACTTTTTTTTGCTTTAGTTACTCTAATAGTACATCTTTATATACGTACTAAGTTTCAACTTTCTAGCATAAGCCGTTTCTGAGATATAAAAAACTATCCCTCACCCCCATACCTTGCTACCCTTATGAAGGGTAGGATGTCTCTATAGTGGCTCTATATAATCCTAAATTTTTAGCTTTCCATTCATTACGGTTTTCGAGAAATAGAAATCACGATTTTTTACTTTCTATCCCTTTTCACCATCACCCCTTTCACCCTCACCACTAAATTTAATCATTTAGAGGTCTACCGTTCCCAACTCCTGTAAAATTTTCAAGATCATATCTGATACGGTTTCTGAGATATAAAAATGAAATTTTTTGAGAAATTGTTTCCCCCCACTTTCGTGCCCTACCTCCCCCCTCAAAAAATTTACTTTTACTTTTACTTTCCTCTTGTAATCCCATATACAGACACTAAATTTTATCTTCCCGGTGTTTTTTACCCACCAACCTAACACCCCACCACACCCCTTCAAGTCTAGGAGCAACCACAAAGTTTCAATCTACTGACATCAATCGTTCAGGAGATATGGATTTTAGAATGTTTCAATCCCGGCTTTCAAGCGTTTTGGACTCATTGTTTTCCCCCCCCACTTCTACACCCCTCAACCTTTATCGATAATTTTTTTGCAAATGAGTCCACTAACATAGTAGGTACTACATAAGTTCCAAGTTTCAGCTTCTTAGGATAAATGGTTCCTGAGATCTAGAAACCAAAATTTTTCATCTAAAACGCTCCCCCCTCATCCCTTCTTAAACCCTCACCCCCCCAAAAGATGCCAATCGTAGGAGTTTACCCAATCTACCCACCATAAAAATTTCAACTTAATACCTCAACGGGTTTGGGAGCTACGCGCCTTCAAACGATTTTGCGTACGGCGTACGGCGTATACGGCGGACAGACGGACATTTTTTTTTGCTTTTTTGGTGTTTACTAGTCCTAAAACGTGTAAATACAAAATTTCAGGGTAGCAAATTTTTTTGAAATTTCAGGCGATCACAATACTTTATTATCAAAAAATAATAAAGTAATATAGTTAATTTTACACGAAATGTAGCGTAATTTTGTGAGCCTTTTCATGTAAATTGTACGGAAAGGCGGGTGTTTGATGGACCGTTTTAGGTGATAAATTTTGATTTCTACAGCTGAGGTTTTCTATAACTGAGGTTCCAATTATGCTAGAAAGCTATCACTTAAATAGATTACCCAATTTAACCACCAAAAAATTTACCTTTAATAGCTTACAAGGTTTGTCACTCAAATTCCACCTCTTTTACGGGATTTATAGCAACCAAGCTGTATTTTCGGCGTTTGTATCAAGTGCAAGTAAATATTAAAGTGATATGGAACAGTTCACCAGTCAAAACTTTTTCACTGCCTTAGGCGTTAAATATTGAAAAATCCTTAAATGAGAAAGCCTGAGAAAGTGAAAATCTGGTCGAATCACAATTAAGAAATATGGCAGAATTCGTGAAAACTTATGATGTCCTTACGATTTAGGAACTGAATATCTAAAAACACTGAAAACGACTTGTGTTTCGGATATATCATCTGACCCAAGAGATACGTGCAATTTGTGTAAAAGTTTAGAAGGTTATTGGGACCACTAAGGGCTACAATATCGAAATATCCTTAAATTTATTTTTAGGCGTTTAGATAAAAAAGGAAACCAATTCAATACCGCATGAAACCTAAGATATACGCCTGCATTTGATAAAACAGATATACAACCCATTTATAGCCCCTGATCATGTGAGTATCGCAATATACTGAAATCACTTTTTAGGCAATTATGAAAAAAACTCGTGTAATTAATAAATTTGATTTAAAGATATGGCGGAATTCGTTACACCCACGCATATATCCAAAATAATGTGGTAGCAAATGAGTTTTTACTTCTAGCGGCTTTTTATTTAATCGACTAAAACCAATTTCAGAATTTTTTGTTATTCAATTTCCAAGGTGGTGTAAAGGTATGGCGAAATTTGAGACGTTTACACGGACTTTTAGAATGTAATCGGCTAGAAATCGACTTCATACTTTTATATTATTTAGAACTTTGAAGGTTTCTCATTTTAATATTCTTGTCTATCTTTTTTTTTTGAACTGCTAACCACAATACGATCCCAAAATGGCAATTAAACACTCCAACAATAAAACACTTGAAAATATAAATCAGTGGCTTGTTCCGCAATAAAAACTTATCCATTCCTCGGGTTTACTCAACATTCATGTCGAACTGAAATTAATTCAAAGTCTTACAGCATTTTGGAACTCGTAAAGCGATGACTCCGGTGTGCTTTATAGCCACTTCCGCGATTCTTTACGACACATCAAACAACACCAAGATGCTCTAATTAAACGAACGAATTTCTTAATTTCTTCTTGTTGTAAATGACTTAAACGCTACGCTCGCAACGCTACGCTTTCAACGCTACAATTTCCATCAGTGAAGGCGAATGATTTTTATTACCCGGTTTTTGTATAGGTGCCTCTACAAATGGATTTGGTACATATGCGAAACATGAGGGTAAGTGCCCACTATTGCAATCTGTCTGTTACATCTCGATGGCGGTACAGATAATTAGCGGTTCCGAAGCAGCAGAGAATGATGTTCCGTACAACCCTTGGTCTTAGGCAACTAAACCATATCAAATGTCATAGTTTTTTTTGTTATGGGGATGATTTAATCAGATTTTGTCGACAAGGGATTAACTACATTTCGGAATTTTTTTCATGGGTTTCACTGACATTTTGTGGTCTCGTTTCAATTTGGACAATGATTTTGAGCACGCTTATAAAGATGCTATCGACAAACTAGTGCCAAATTAATACTTTGGTTCCGCACGGGATCGTATTTCCAGAAATTTTAAATCATTTTCATTTGATCGTTTTTTTAATGACGGTAGTTATCTGAAATCTCGGATGTGTAGAAAATTTATCGTTTTTCCACCTTATTCGATGACACTACAGCCCAATAATAGATACAATTACTTAATAATTTTTAATTCAAAAAGGTAGATATAGAAATTTCAAAAACACAAATCATATAATGAAGATTGGAATTTCAAAAAGATATCTTAAACAGAAACATTTTGTTTCTGCAACATATAGTTCATAGTTTTTTCGAAGCAAAATATACCTTCTTTTAGGACACATCTGTGCTATTCGTAATCTGCTAAAATTAATATTTAAATGCCTATAAAGCTCAGATTTATGCTTTTAGATTTTTTGAAAGTATGAAAATAAAAATTGAGGTACTTGTTCAAGTCGCTACTCACCATACAAAACTATTTTCAAAAATCTCCCAACAGTATGGTCACAACTTTAAATTTTATTTGGATAGTCCGGAATGCGTTTTGTTCTACGAGTTTACTATTCGACTCAGAACCCCCTCGGTGTTTGAATATAAAAAAAATGCTTAAATCGGGTTTTCCCCGATTATATTTAAAACCTTTAGAATTGAAAGCGAAATCGATATCTCATTAGATCTAAGAAATATTTCGGAAATCGTGAAAACGAAAAAAACGACTTTACACCACTTTAGGGGTTGAATATCGAAATATTTGTACAACAGTTTCTAGGCGCTTATATAACGAGCCAGTATTAAAATTAGTTTGATACCTCTACATGTGTAGAAGATATGACAAAATTCGTGAAAATGTGTAAGAAACACTTTTCTCGGACAATTTCATTGCTCCCTCTGCATGCCAATGCAAATCTGATTTTTTTTGTTGCTTAAAAACTTTCTGTAGTATATTAGCATATAGTTACGTTCTAAGTTTCAAATTTTTAGCATAAGCCCTTCCAGAGATGCAAAAAAACCATCCCCACCCCGGTACCTTGCTACTGGTGGCTTTGAATTGTCTCAGCAATTTTTAGCATTCTATCCTGTTCTGCATTTCTATAAATCCACTCTTGAAATAACGCTAAGAAATTGTTTTAAGTATTTAGGGATGTTCAACCCCTAAGGTACCAAAGGGGTCGCATACGTTTCGCAACATCTGGCATATTTCTTGGAAGTGACGAGACATCGAATTGATTTTTACCTCAATTTGCTTTCTATTATTTCATGATATATATTTTAAAATCGCCTGAAATCAATTTTCGATATTCCACTTCCAAATGAGTTTAAAGGGGTTATGTGAGACTTCACGAATTCCGCCAAATCTCTTTAGTCGGATGAGAAATCGAATTCTATAACTTAAATTAGTTTTTTATTCGGAGTAAAGCAGACATTTCTGAGGTTTGTTAGTTGTAAGTCGTTAAGCTATCAAATAAAAGGGTTGTAAAATATGTGTAAGGTCATAATATCAAAATACTTCAGTACTAAAATAATGAAAAGAATAAGAAACTTTACTATTTTTGGGTTGAAGTCCGGAAGCCGTTAAAAGTTTGAACAAGGTGCAGTTTACTCTGCGACTGATATTCTAAAAAAGTAACTTTTTAAGTTGCTTCTGGATTTTTTTTCCAGGTAGTCAACCGCTTAATGACATGTACCACATCTAAAACTTAACCGCGTCCCGAAACCCAAATGCAATGAGTTTTTCGTATTATATGAAATTTTTCATGTAGATCTCAAAGATTTCATTCCAAAAAATTTTAATTTCAAATAGTGAAATTGAGATAAAATTTATTTCGATATTATGTTCAAGTTTTTAACTGCTGCTTTTTTTCCCTCCTATAAATAGCCTCACTAAAATCCCTTTTTTGTTGCATTACAGTTTCGTGAACATCATGTTCTTCAGATTTAATTACTGGCATTTTTTCGCCAAATGAAGACGTTATTTCTCAACTATTACCTCAATTATTTTCTTTTGTAATTCTCTAAAGGTCACAATCAATATTTCCGAAAAATTAAAAAAGAAACGTCGACCTAAGCTCATGGTTCAATAGATTGATTCTCGCCAAACCCCTCAAAAAACACTCAGCCTCCAACCGATACTCATATTGACCCTCTCAAACCCTAAAATGACAAAACATCAGAATATCCTAAAAAGGACATCTCCCAAGTTCGAGAACAATATCTTCAATTCCGTAAAAAAAACATCCCTTTTGATGCTAAGGATGTAAAGATCATGGACCCCGACTTTTTAAATTCGGTCAAATGTCAGGATCTTTAGAGATGATGTCACGCGGTGCCATATAGCCGTGTTGTCAAACAACTATACAGTATTGCATTTTCGGGGGTGAATTCCGAACCCTGACTTATGTGAATATCGTAGATTTCAAACAATTTAATTAAATGGCTTTTGTTGTCCTCCAGGTTCGCATACAATCAAAAATCAAAGTTATTGTTTTGAAACTGATCTTCGGGGTTTCATTCGAATTTCGCGTCAATCAAAAGTTTCATAAGTCGATTGTAAAATTCTGAAATGAAGGACTCTCATCAAAAACCAGTATGGAAACGATAAAATGTGGAGAATATAAAAAAAAAACCCGACTGACCAGGATATTGTTCTGTTCACCTTGGCATCATACGACAATTTTATGCGAAAACCCATCATTATTGCTGTTCCGTAAGGATAGCTAGAGGTCAGTCGGGTCACTACTGGTCATTTCGTAAAGATCACACATAAGCAAAAAGGATAACGTTCGTATGTTCTCCAGTATCTTAAGGAGAAGACCAGTTTTCTTTCGGACATTAACTGAAAAAAGGATATAACCGTGTAACCGTATATGATAATAAAATGCGATATATGGCCGGCCATTGAGGGTTGTGATAATATTGCATCTGAATTCGAAGACACACATGTTGCTTATGGAATTATCCAGATGGCCCTGGGTTAATAAATTCTGGGGGAGCAATTAAGTTGAGTTGCTTGTACGGCAGAAATATAAATCGTGATATAAGACATACTCGATTTTTGCGGGATGCGATTGCATATGAGTTTGACATTAATTTGATTTAAATGTAACGAGTAAACAGTTGGCAGTAGTATCTTAGTGTAATTAACTGCCAACTTCAATTTTCGTTATAATCCAATCGTGCAAGAGATTTATTCGGAACATTTTGGACAGAGTAGAAATATGGTGAAACTATTTCGAAGATTACCTAGATATAGGAATTACGTATCGTCACTTTAATGTTGGACACATGCAGATAGTTTGAAAAAAACAGAAATTTCATATTTTATAAATGTTTCTCATTCCGGCCCTGAAAGACAGAATATTATATCAAGAAAGTTTACCCACTTTGTCAGATATTTGAATATTAGAAAAATGCTCCTTTGTAAAATTATGTTTTTACTACGATACTATTGGCAAGGTATATATTTCACCTAAAAATAATTGACTGGTTAATTGTGTAATTTAATGTGTAGTCATTAATTTTTAAACCACTAAAACAAAAAAATAAAAAAGTCAAAAATGTTGCTAGACATGAAGGCTAATAATTTGGTCAATGGATAAAGCAGTAAAATTTTAAATAATAGTAACATTTAATCAAATATCATACCTAGAATAACATTTTTAATTGAAAATAACGATCGTGCTTTGTAATGGACGCATGAAGTTACGGTCTAAATATGCCACTTCTTCATAGGAAAAGAATAAAGAACTAAAATCACGAAGGTAGAGATTTTTGACAGTCTGATTTGATCCCAGGAGTTAACTGCAGAAATATGACTTTCTAATATTTTGGATTAATATTTATTTGAATTGTTTATTTTATAATAAATCGATCACATTGTTAGGTAATTGAAAATATTTGTTAATATCAATTAACTAAACATTTAATTTCTTTAATTTTATAATTGTAGTTTTATAATTATTTACTAATTTATTAGTTTATCAAATTCTCACTAATATTAATTATTCACTTTTAAAAATTAACAATCTTATTTAAATTATTTATTTAATAATTATATGTATGAATTAATTATTCAGTTAATTATTTATGATTCCAACATTTATTTTGAATATAATTGATCTTAATATATCTTATTCATTTAACCGTTTTTATTAAACTGACTTTCCACATTCCATATTTAATTTTTTATTTTTTATTAACAAGTCCCGAGTACTTGATCTCTATTCAATAATATAGAAATCAAGCACTCTGAATAATTTATTGATTAATTTTACAGTAAATTTCTAATTTTAAAATTAACCAAATAAACGTCAACTGCACCACCACAACATTGACTAAAAATTAAAAAAAAATGAATATTTCGTATTTATACGTTTCGGGGCTAGTTTACTCTAAAAACGCCTTCGTTACTTTAGTGAGTGGATTCAGTTCGTATCTCATAAATCCTAAGACTTTAACCCAAATTATTAAAGTGGGTAGATTGGCTCCATTAACAATTTGCCTACCACACTTTTTGTCAAAAATTTCGACAATGTTATTTGAAGTCAAAATTTACGTTAACTTAAGTTTTTAGTGATATGGGGGAGGTAAGAAAAGCATTTTAGACGAAAAGTTTTAAGTTTTATATCTCAGGAATCGCTTACGATTACAAATAGAAACTTTGACCTTACAGAAACCTATGATAGTGCAACCACTTGCCAAAAAAAATAGTTCGAGTGGTACGGCGTGAGAAGATAAAGCTTCCCTACCCCAGGAATGGTTTATGCTAGAAACTTGAAACTAAGGTATATGTAGATTTCTGGTAGAAAGTGATTTAATTAAAAAAATGAAAACGGGATATATTTAATAAAATGGCATATATTTTCACGAATTTCATCACATCTCTTAGGTTTTTAGAAATATTGAATTAACATAACATTGGTGCTCCAGATAAATGTGTAAAAACTGTTTTAAGAATTTTTTTAAAATTAAGAAATTCAAAAATTCTGTCACAAATAAGTTTTTACCTCCACGGGATTTCGAAATAGTAGCATAATAAATTACAGAATTTTTTGCTATTTATCCCCCAAAGAAATATCAAATTGTTGTCCACGATTCCATAAACTCCTTCAAATCCCGTAGGTCTGATTAGATATCGAATTGGTTTTTTCTTTCCACGGCCTTTTTATTAATTGCCTTCAAACCGATTTTAAGTTGTTTTTTTTTCAACCCCCAAGGTGGTGTAAAGGCTGCGTACATGTTCACACCTTCCAACATATCTATTAAATCCGATGGGGTATCTAATTGGGTTTTAATATTTCTAGAAGGACACAAATATAAATTTCAGGGTTTTTTGGACCCTCAAGAGTACACACTCTACACATATGCCTTTAGACGAAGGGGGTGGATATGTTTTCACAAGCTAATCTATATCTCTCAAATCTGGTGAGATATCAAATTGGTGTCTAACTTCTACCGGATTTCTATTCAAACTTCTAAAATCAGATTTGACAATTTTTCGAAATTCAACCTCCAAAGAGTCGTAACAAGGTTGAATATGTTTTGTTATAGCTCTTAGGTCGTATGAGCTATCAAACATTTTTTCATCTACGGGCTATTTATGCAATCGCGTAAAAATTAATTTCACAATTTTTTGGATGGTCAATCTGCAATTCCTGTAAAGGGGCTGCAGCTGTATTCACAAAATTCTTAGATCTGATGAGACTTCATATTGGTTTTTACTCTATGGTAGGCTTGTGTAGTTCGCGAACGAGCTAAGAGCCGTTCCCTTAACTGAAATGAACGAACTAGTTCGCAATCAGTCCCGCTCCTAGTTCGTTTTACATTGCCGTTCGGAACTCTGTGAGACAATATACTATACTAGATATAGTGTCTTTTTTTTGCTCTACATGTTCTACTAGATCTATCTACCTTTTTTTTGCTCATCATCTTCTACTAGATCTACTGTCTTCGAACTACGACTACTCATCACTGAACTCCCCTGAAGTAATGAACTATGAACTAAAAGAACGAACTAGTTCGCGAGGGATCGGGCTTTTTACGAGGGCGGATTGATAATGATGTGCAAAAATCAAGAAGGAGTGGGCAGGTAAGGAATTCGTTATTTTTTTTTACCTGGACCATCCTTAAATAGATTACCTGCAAAGTTTAAGCCTGATACCTCGTTTAGTTTTCGAGAAGCAGCCGTCTAAGCAAGTCGACTTACAAAAATTTTTGAAAATGGATTAAAGTGAATTTCGTGTGTTGATTAAACACAATTTTTTAAAAGGGAAAACAGCTAAAGTAACCAAAGAAAAATTAGGTAAGCATTATGGGGACTCTGCACCATCGATCCGAATGATTTACAAATGGTTTTCTGAATTCAAGTGTGGTCGTACGAGCCATAGAGATATATATACTGGAGATGACAAGCAGCGATTGAGTTGAAGGCGGACGTCGTCGCATTCACTTGCACGCAAAAACAACAACAATTGACATAACGAACCTGTTCTGTCTCACTCACTCTCACGCTAAAACAACAACAACGACCCTGTTTTGTCTCACTTCTCATCGTGTTTTTGGCTTCAAAGCGCTTTATACAAAACCGGTGGCTTGTCGTCTCCAGTAGCTCTATGGTACGAGCACACAAACCATACCAAGTCCAGGTCGTCCAAATGAGGTCACCACGCCAGAAATGATCGATAAAATCCATGATATCGTGATAGAAGATCGTCGAGTAAAAGTGCGTGAGATAGTTAACGTAGTAAGCATCTCATTTGAACGTGTTTGGAATATTTTGAAAAACCATTTGGACATAAGAAAGCTATCCGCAAGATGGCTGCCGCGTTTGCTCACAATCGACTAAAAACGCAATCGTGTGACAACTTCGCAGCACGGTTTGCAACTGTTTTAACGTAATACAAATGAATTTTTTCGTTGATTCGTAACTGTTGATGAAGGATGGATTCACCACTACACTCCAGAAACCAAACAACAGTCAAAACAATGAAAGAATGTCGGTTCAAGGAGGCAAAACCGTTCTATCGGCTGGAAAGGTTATGGCGACAGTTTTTTGGGATTCCAATGGAATGATATTCACCGACTACTTGGAGAAAGGAAAAACAATGACGGGAGCATATTATTCTGAGGTATTGGTTTCATTGGATGTTGAAATCAAGGCAAAACGGCTTCATTTCGCGAAGAAAAAAGTGTTGTTTCACACGTCCGTTGTTGCAACGGCAAAACTGTTTGAATTACGGTACGAATTGCTCCCTCATCCACCGTATTCTCCGGATTTGGCACCCTGCGACTTTATATTATTTCCAGACTTGAAAAAATGGCTTGCTGGAAAGAGATTTACCACGAATACTGACGTCATAAGTGAAACCAACGCCTATTTTGAAGGGTTGGACAAATCATATTATTTAGAAGGGATCAAAAAATTGGAAAAACGCTGGACTAAATGTATCGAGCTAAAAGGAGACTACGTTGAAAAATAAAATAAATTTTTCCGGATAAAATTATGTTTTCTCAATTTTTGCACGTCATTATCAATCCGCCCTCGTATGTAATGCCCTAAAAACAAATAGCTAGGGACTTCTTATTTAAATTTGTTATTACATTAGTATATGTATTTTAATGTTATATATTTTTTTTTAATTTCCAGAGAACCGCTAGTGAATGTTGAAAGTTATTGCTTATAAGGTGCTATTCCAATGACAAAATTAGCTTTCGAAAAACCTGTGTTGAAAGAACTGATGTTACATTTCAACTTTGAACAACGTTCCTGACTTCAACCCGAAATCAAATAATATTATAGTCATTGGAGTTTTAAGTGTTTCTGAAGTCCTAATACTTACGTCACAATTACGTCCAGATTATAGGCAGTTTTTTTAACGTAACAGGGGCGCGTCGTGAAATCTCTAGTACATTCGACCGTGTGTGTAGAACGTACATGACTTGTTTTTTTCTGAAGAACATTTTCATTTTACGATCTCATTTAGCGATTAGTTTAGAGCATTTATCTAACAGCATATAGTAAATACGCTGGTCTATTAATTCAGGTTCAAATTTCACTTAGGCCTAGGACCCATGAGCTAGACAATCTTATCTTTGTAAATTGTTATATTGTGACCTCTATTGGTACCCCATTAGAGGTCACTAGGCTGTGGGAGGTGGATTGAACCCTAAAATATTTTGGCGCAGTGGCGTCCGAATGTCTTACGACTACCTTGGGCGTCACCGAATAAGAGCAGTCCTATTATTGAATCGTTTTCGAAATCCAGTAGGAAAATTTTTTACGTGGTGGACTCAACATCTTAGTACCAATTAACAAATATAAAATTAAAATTTTCTTCAATATATGTATGTACATTCTATCGTTGTGTGCTAGTTCTTATTCACAATTTAATAACAGCAACAATTTCATATTATAAAAAAAATTGCAAGTTTATTCCTGTTAAGGGATATACCAATAATAATTTATGTTCTAAATTGTCAAATTCATTATTTGTTCGAAAATCCAAAATCGATTCGCCATACCTGATCAGTCTTACTTTAGCAAAACGTACAATTGAAGTTGAAATCTCTGAAAATTATCAATTTTTCCAATGATTTATTTGGGGAAAAAATCTCGTTATAGGTTTAAATTCCGAATTACATGTGACTCGCCCCCTTTTTACAACCACAAAATATTTCAGAAAGGAAACCAAAAAGTGTTCCCTTTTGGTTCTAGTATAATTTCGTAGGGAAACTGAACTTAAAATCAGATTACGACGCCGTCTATGCGCCGAGGACAGGAAAGGCCCAACAACAAAACAGAATTTTAGTGCTGACCTCAGTAGTGACCCCAGGAAGCCGTAAATAGAATTCACGCACATTCGACACGTTCAACATTTAAAAAGGTACCCAAAACCGTGAAGTGTACTCAGGCCGAGTGTATATCGTATGTGTAAACGCGACATTATACGTACATATATCGTGCATACACGACACCTATTCAGCCCATACCCAGTCAAAAAAAAAACTCACTTCAAGACATTCTCTGCCACATATGGCACAACTTTCGACGTTTTCCAAGTAAAATGCAATCTACTTTGCATTATTCGAACTAAATGTCGTCCATTGAACAGCCAGCCAGTAGATAGAACACATAATGTCTTCTGGAATATTCAATTTGGAAATTCCTCCGATTTGTGGCATAGTCGCACCCAAAATACGCGACTAAGCCAATGCGCAATGTGGGAAATCCAATTTTCATTACTTTCAACATACTCGCATGTTAGCCACGGTGGCTCGAAATGTCGCGTCCCGATTTGAGCAATTTAATTTTTGAAATTTTTTTTGAATATTTCTTACTTATCGTCGGGTATTTTGATTTATGCATCCCCCTAAAAAAAAAATAAGGTCACACGGGTCTAATTATTTGATAACAATTTCGGGGTATTAATATGTATAATCTACGTATTTAACTTTAAAATTTAATTTTATCATTTCAGGCAAAAAATTGATTACATTTTGTTTCTCAGTTTATTATTGTTTCTAAAAAAAATGGTGATTACAGAATTTGTTATTATGGACAACATGATAGACGGAATTGTGTAGGCGGATGATAATTAGCTGAATATTTTTATTATTTTACTTGAGTCCATTAGTTCATTTCAGTTTGGCAAGATTACAACAAAATAATATTCCACCATCATTTTTGTATCGAATGATTCTACTATGTAATTGTTATTTTCATTTGCTACTGTGTTTTTAAGCAACCAGTAGCCGAAATTACAGAGTATTATAAGTTTAATCCAGCCCACAAGATTCCTTTTTTAATGAAACGTACAGAGCCTAGCATAAAAAAAATTTGCCAACAGTCTGGCCGCAACTTTATTATTTTATGGGTAGGAGTCCAAAACGTGTTTAATGCTGAGATGCGGTGTAGGTTACTATGAGACTGACAACCTAAGGAATAACCAGGAGGCTATTTCAAACTTTTCCCCAAGAGGTTTAATAGGGAAAAATACTTAAATCAGTTTCATTCGCGACTATGTTTAAAGCTTATAGAAGTAAAAATGAATTCAAAGTCCCAATATACCTTAGAAATATATCAGAATTCATGAATATGTACACAACCACTTTACACCCCCTGAGGGGTTGAATATCGAAAAATTTTGAAGAACGTTACTAGGCGCACAGAAGCAAAATTGCTTTGATAGCTCGACATGTCTAAAAGTTTTAACGAAATTCGTGAAAATGTGGATTCACGGACATATTTTTTACTCAAGCTCAGAACCCCAAAGAAAATTTGAACTTTTTTTTTGCTTTCATTACTCTAGTAATAGATTTACATATATGTACTAAGTTTCAACTTTCTAGCATAAGCCGTTTCTGAGATACAAAAAACCGCCCCTCACCCCCTCACCACCGTACCTTGCTGCCCCTATCAAAAATTTTATTTTTCTAGTATGTCACTATAGTGGCTGTATATAATCCTAAATTTTTAGCTTTCCATTCATTACGGTTTTACAGAAATAAAAATCAGAACTTTTTTCCTTTCCATTTCCTACACCCCCACTTTTTTTTCCTACTAGAGGTCTACCGACCGCAACTCCTGTAAAATTTTCAAGATCATATCTGGTACGTTTTCTGAGATATAAAAATGAAATTTTTTGAGAAATTGCTATCCCCCCACTATCGTGCTCCACCTCCCCCCTCAAAAATTTTAGGTTCAGTACACTCCTCCTGTGATCCCATATACAGAAACCAAATTTCATCTTCCTGGTGTAATTGGTTCCAAAGATATTGTTATCCAAAGTTTTTCACCCCCCACCCCCACACCCTATGACCCCCTTAACAATTTTAGCCCTTGTCTAATCTTGAAGTATCCCTAAAGACAACCACAAAGTTGAATCGTTCAGGAGATATGGATTTTAGAATGTTTCAATTCCGGCTGTCAAGCGTTTTGGACACATTGTTTTCTCCCCCACTTCCACACCCCTCAACCCTTATCAACTATTTTTTTGCAAATGTATCATAGTAATACATAAGTTCCAAGTCTTAGCCTCCTAGCATAAGTAGTTCCTGAGATTTATAAACCAAAATTTTTCGTCTAAAACGCTCCCCCCTCATCAACCCTTACACCCCCATCGCCCCAAAAGATACCACTCCTGGGAGTTTACCCAATCTACCCACCATAAAAATTTCAACTTAATACCTCAACGGGTTTGGGAGCTACGCGCCATCAAACGATTTTGCGTACGGCGTACGGCGTCTACGGCGGACAGACGGACACTTTTTTTTTTTGCTATTTTGGTGTTTACTAGTCCTAAAACGTGTAAATACAAAATTTCAGGGTAGCAAATTTTTTTTAAATTTCAGATCGATCACAATACTTTATTATTAAAAAATAATAAAGTAAAATCAGTCATTGCAAAAAACCCCACTTTTGTCCAATCGAACAAATCCCCATGCACAAAAATTCAAAGTATTTTTAAAGAGATGTGATTTATTAGATAATGATAATTTTTTGATGATTTTGTTCATTGTACCACAAATCCACAGAAATTTGTTTGATGAATGGCATTCATAAGAGTTATGAACAGTGCGACATTAATTTCTTTTTTGCATAGCCCATTCTTAATATTTAGTAACCGGTGATGGGTGATTTTGCCAGTCTAGCCCAACTAGCAAACTACCTTTCAAAAGGCCTTGTCGAAGCGATTTTCTTGCCTCCTAGCCTTGGAAAGTCCTTATGGAAGGTAGTTTGTTAGTCAGGAGGTACCCTACATAGTTTGCCACATTTGTTGCTGAGGAGTGAATTGATCAAAATACTCAATATAATGCTCAGTCTGACGTCATACAATTTAATCGCGCAGAAATATTGTTCGTGGACTAACATTTTAATTACACATGTCGCAAATCGATATTATCTCCAAAATTTACATTCTTGACCCAATTCCCAAACACAAAATAAAAATTATTGCCAATTATCGTCGGTAATGATATCGGGCAAGTTTCGAAGATATCTTCATAATCCTGTCCAAAACATCCAGTCACACACAAGAGCACCAATTAAGTTCCGGACGATCATTAAAACCGATTGGCGAATTATTCAAAGAATAAAAATTAAGAAACCCAGTGTGCAATGGACATTCTCTTGCAGCTCTTCGAAATTTCAAAATTCCCACAGTTTGGACAAATTTGCGTGGCAGCAAGCACTTTAGAGATCCCTCCGTCGTCACTATCAATTCCGGTGACAACTTTTGCCAATAATCTCAGAAACGATACCGGGGAAAACAAAGTGGATTTTTTTTTTGCCATATGCAATATGTTCCCTATCCGAAAGGACACAAGGACGGAATATTTTCGATTTCGATACGCCAGAACCCTAGGTAAAAATGACCAATTTGCATTCACACATTCAAATTTTTCTCCCAGGATTCATTTATTCTTGGTGTGGCAATTTTTTTTTTAAGATATGAAATCGATTTCGGACATATGCAAAGGGAATCGAAATAAAGGCATATAAATAAAAATTGCTTGACAGATTTGTAACGACTTTTGCATTGTCGACTGTTGAATGTTGAGTTATTTTGAAAAGTCTTTGTTGAATTTCATTCAGTGTGACGTAGCCAATTATCTTTTTATGAAGTGTGAAATGCAGTTTTTAAGTCAATTTCTTGAAAAATGATTGGGAATGAAATTTGAATATGTAGGTTTTTTGTTGAATATTTCTTAGGGTGAACTACGAAGTGTTGACTTGAATTTATTTATAAAAAAAATATTTGACCTTATAAGTCAATCGAATAAATTTTTTTATAAGAAGTAATTTTTTTGGGAACTAATTTGAATTCATGTAAGAACATGGAGGTAATGATTGCTGTCTCATGCACTAATACAGTTCTATTTGATTTCAAACTTCAAAAAATATTAAATAAAATTTATAAATTATTATTTATAGCTAATATTAAATAATGCTTAAAAAGAAGTAAAACTTTAACACTTCAGCTGAATATCTTATCTGAAAAAAAATTTGCAATTTGTCTCGGCGCATCTTTACTATTTTTTGGGACACGTTCCGGAAAAAAAATTGAGCTGCGACAGTAGTTCAGACGCTACTAACACCCTTAAAATACCAATCAAAATATTTTGTAGTTGTTTAAGACAGAACCGCGTGTTTGATACAAGAATACAAGGATGTTATTTGGAAAATCAATTTTATAAGTAAAATAGCTCTGCCTTAAGGGTTGAATATTGAAAAATATGCAACCCTCTTCCACTTACGCTTAGGAGCTTAATATCGAAAAAATCCTGAAAAATGTCTGTTGGTAATTATATAACAAACACGTGGAGCTAAAAACCAATACGATATGTCATCACACCTAAAAGATATGTCACAATTCGTGAAAACGAGTTCAACCTCTTTAGACCATATATGGGTTGAATATAAAAATATCCTGAAAAAGTTTTTATGCGTTTATCTGAGGTGCTCACTAAAGTAAAATTAATTCAATATTTCAGAAAACATAAGATATATGATTTCAACTTTCTAGCTTAAGCCGTTCCTAAGACATATAAAGAAATTTATGAAAAGTACATACACTGAACCAATTAAAATGTACATCATCATAATGAAAAAATCATTGTTTTTGAGCCGATGTAAGTATTCATTAATATTGTGCATAACCGTTCATCATTATTCGGTCTGCTTTGGACACACACAAACACAATAACGGAAATAATGTTAAGATTCATTGCTACAATAAACGAGTTCATAATATTGATGAAAACAATAATTCGTATTAAAGTACAAATTCATTATTACTATTAAATGGGTCACTCTCAGCATAATATGATGAACGAATTCATAATATTGATGAAAAGAGTAATTAATGTTACTAATGTTGTTTCTCATATTAAGGTATAAATTCATAATTGTGATTAATCCTGTCACTGTAATCAATATCTAAAAAAGAAAAACAAATATTCGATCATTTTATATATTTCTATCGAAACTTTGAACGTACAAAGAAACATATGAATATGGCGCGATTGTTTGTACACCGTTCTCAATGTAAGTATTTTATGTCATATGAAAACGCATAAAGTTCCCCACACACTTGTGCCAAAATTTTGCTACTGCTGCGACTGTTGAACGATTATCCACTGTGGTATGTGTGAACCTTAACAAAAAATTAGCAGCCATCAGAGTATCTGTAACCTTGAGCTGTGCGATGATTGTTTTCTTCAATATAATGAATGTGTCCATTTAACATAATCAATATGTTTTACGAATACCAAGCAAAGATGCCTTGTTTGTAAGAGCATTTTAAGCAATATGACGAAGACGTGCACCAAAATTCGTAGGTGTTGATATCTGAGAGTATGAGTGCATACTCTTTCCATATATACAAATTGATCAAAATTTTTTTATGAAATGAGATTCATAGTATTAATGTACGGTTCATATATCATGAAAAAATATTTGATGATTTTCTTCATTGTTGCAACGATTTTTTCATTAATCCGAAGAATTTCGTTTGATAAGAGGCAGTCATTGATATTAAAAAATGTATTTTTTTCAATGAGGAGTTTAATATCGAAAAATCCTGAAAAATATTTGAAGGTAATTATATAAATGACATGTGGAAGTAAAAACCAATTCGATATCTCATCATACCTAAAAGATATGTCAGAATTCGTAAAAACATGTTCAACCTCTTTAGACCACATAATGGTTGAATATAAAAACATCCTGAAAAAGTGTTTATGCTTTTATCTAAGGTGCTCACTAAAGAAAAATTAATTCAATATCTCAGAAGACCTAAGAGATATAATTTCAACTTTCCAGCTTAAGCCGTTCCTAAGCCATATAAAGAAATTTAGGAAAAGTATATACTCGTACATACCTGGGTCATTCCACCAAGAATCGCCAAAAATGACGAAATTTATCACCTTACCATCGCCGATTCTTTTGAAAATTTATCTACTCGAAGAATTAGTGAAAAAAAAATAAAATTTAAATTTTTTGTTTCTATAATTTTTTTTGTTATTTATAGTATGTTAAAGTTTTCGCAAAAATAGTGTCCGAGTCCTCTTTGAAAATTCATATATCTGGTAATTTTTATGCTAGAATAATAAAATAGGGCTTATTTTAAAGGGGGAGGTTGTTGCAATATAAAAAAAATACGAATAAAAAATTTTTTTTCAAGGCTAACGTTTTTGTCCTTTATTCTTAACTATCTCAAAACGCTTTTTTTATATTTTATTGGTTATACTGTTTTACAAAACATATCAAAAAATTAATTTGTGATCTTAATGGGATCGGGGTCAAAAAAATTTAAGAACATCAGTGCTTTTCAATTATGTTATAGAAAAATTACAATTATAACATAATTGAGAAGCACTGATGTTCTTCGATTTTTTGACCCCGACCCTTGCTACCTCTATCAAAAATTTTAATATCTAGGATACTTCTACGGTGACTCTATATAGTTGTCAATTTTTAGCATTCTATGCTTTGCGGTTTTCGAGAAATAAAAATCAGAATTCTTTTCGTTCCACCCCCGCCCAACCGTCACCCCTTTAGCCAGCACTACCAAAATATTTTTCCTGCTAGAAGTCTACTGAGCCTAACACCTGTAAAACTTCTAAGATCATATCTGGTACGGTTCTTGAGATATAAAAATTAAATTTAAATTGAAAAATGTTCATCCCCCCACTTTCGTACTCCACCTCCCCTCTCAAAGTTTTTACATTCAGTATACTCCACTTGTGATCTTATATACAGAAACCAAATTTCATCTTCCTGGTACAATTGGTTCGGAAGATATTGTAATCTAAAGTTTTTCACCCTCACCCCGACACTCCACTTCCCTACTTAAAAATTTTAGCTTTTGTCTACTCTCCTAGCATCTCTTAAGATAACTACGAAGTTTCACACTTCTGAGATCAACGGTTCAGGAGATATGGATTTTAGAATGCTTCAATCCCAGCCTTCGAACGTTTCGGACATATTGGTTTTCCTCCCACTCACACACCCCTCAACCCTTATCACCTATTTTTTTGCAAATAGGTCCCCTATCATAGTACTACATAAGTTCCAAATTTCAGCCTGCTACCATAAGCAGTTCCTGAGATCTAGAAACCAACATTTTTCGTCTAAAACGCACCCCTCCTCCGCCCTTACACCCCCACCTCCAAAAAAGATACCAATAGTAGGGGGTCACCCAATCTACCCACCATAAAAATTAAAATTCAATATCTCAACGGGTTTGTGAGCTATGCGCCATCAAACGGTTTTGCGTACGACGTACGGCAGACGGTGGACAGACGGACATTTTTTTTTGTTTTTTTGGGGCCTGCTTTGAAAATACAAAATTTCACGGTAGCAAATTTTTTTGAAATTTCAGGTCGATCACAGTACTTTATTATTAAAAAATAACAAAGTAAAAAATGAGATAGAAAGAAAAAATTGAAATTTTATTTTTTTTTCACTAATTCTTTTGAGTACATAAATTTTCAAAAGAATCGGCGATGGTAAGGTCACACTTTTGGAGATTCTTGATGGAATGACCCACCTATAACATCATTTCAAAAGCTGGTTGCACCCTTTTTTTAACGATTCTTTGCTAATCCTGACGAAGGATAGGACTTACGAGTATGTATATACTTTCTATAAGTAACAATATGGTATACCTAGCTACGTAAAATAAAATTATAAAAGTGATTGTTCAGCGAAAACTTAAAGTAAATATCACCAGACTTGCTTTTTGAGTTAGTGTGTATAGGAGGTACTCCAAAATTTTTTTCTAGTCTATTAAATGAAGTACGTAATCAGCCCTTGAATTATTTGTATTTAAGAATTTATTACGCCTTGTAATAGCAGAATATTTCTGTTCAGACCTTTCAATGTAAAATTTTGTACAAAAATCTAGTATTCGAGACTTTCAATTTGGAGATAACTAAAGTTCGTCATACGAGAGAGCGTCAAAAAGTTATAAGTTACAAAGTTTATTTCGTATACCTAATTTTATCTTCTATTAAATGCAGTTTTCAATTTCCGAATATAAAACTTCACCAGTCATAAAACTGCACTTTTTAAAACTGCTAGACTATCAATTTCATATTTTCCTTCATAACTGGAACGAACTATGAGTCATAGGGCTACTCTTTTGGGCCGTTAATAAAAAACACCCATAACAATAACTCATTCTAGTTCAAAATGCTTCAAGGTAATCAACTTAAAAAACCAAACAATTCCGAGGCAAAATACTACCCGAACTCAATAATGCACTTTAAACGGAAACAAACAGATTCAATTACGTCAATAAAAGTGACTTTATCGCATCGTATTTTCTCATAAATTTTCCGAAAAACGTATCACTTTCAACAGAAATCTCAAGAATTGAAAACAGATTTTCCCCTTTTTTCTGAACAAAAAATTAAGCTGTAAAATTCACCTCATTGAGGAAGTAACTTGGCTCGATTTCTTTTTGGAAAGATGACAATTTGAAACTATTTCCAGATCATCGTCTTTAGGACAAACTGATCCCCGTGTGTACAATTAAAAACCGATATGTTGCCTAGTCAAAGAGGTAATTCAACACTTTAGTCGTTTCTCAATAGGGGAAACATTTTTTGAAGACCTAAAAAACAGTTTAAAGAAGAGTTTATTAGAAGGGTGCGTGGTACTTAATCACATGTGCTCCAATCATTCACGTTCAAGGGAACAAGAAGTTTTGACGGATTTTGAAATTGATGTCGTCTGAAAAGTGTTTTGATAGCAATTTCGAGTGCAACATCAACACGAAATATGTTCGGTGTTTTCGTTTTTAGGAAAATTATTTTTGGTACGAACGGTTTAGTTTTTGTGAACTGAGGTAACAAGTAAGCAGCGTCAAGCATGAACAACCCTCATTAACGCCTATTGGGATAGAAAAGAGTTAGTGAATTGTAATATGTAAACTAAAATATACGGTATAGTCATAAAAAGGGAATCTTGTTGTTATTTTCAATGAAAATTTGCTACTCTACTCTGCTCTGGATGAGAAATCATAATTAATCATCCATCGTAGCTCTATTCAAATTTGAAACTTCAACTTCCTAGCATAAGCGGGTCCCGTGATATAAAAACCAACAATTTTCGTTTAAACAATGGACTCATCTTCTCCTCTCACCTCACCACCCCAAAAGTCGCCATTTAAAGGCGTTCATCCAGAAAATTTAAATCAAATATCTCAACTGGTTTGTGAGTTATGAGCCTGCAAACGCCTTTGCGTACATCTTAAACGACGGACAAACAGATATTTTTTTTGCTTTTATGAGGTCTACCACTCCTAAAACGTAAAAATACAAAATAAAAGAGTAGTCAAGGTTTTCAAAATTTTCAAAAGAATAGGCTACAAAATTCCTTATTTTTGAGATTTTTGATGGAATGACCCAAAAGCGTTTTTCTTATAAAGTAAATCCATACGCTCTCCAAAGTCAGTGTTGTCCTTAGTTGGGTAAGTAACCAGTAAACTACATCTCTTGGCAGAATTGGTCTGAGTCAGATAGGGATCGGCTCAGGGTTGGGCACAGTTGTGCCTACGTCAGGAGAATCATAGAATTATTCTCGAAATTGGTCAGCACAATGTCGTCAAAACGATTTTATGGGACTGCCGTACTAAAGTCAAACATTTGACTATTTTTCCTGCCAAAATTTTTGTTTGCCACATTATTTTATTTGATCCACACAAGGTCGATTTTGACGGAACAAAATTTGCTCAACTTTTGGTCAAATTTTATTAGTCAAATATGTGACAGCTTGGCATACAGAGTAATACCAGCTTAACAATTATCCGTCTTGCCAACGTTGTAATGACGCAGTCACCGTAAGTGGGATGTGTAGAAATTGGTTCACGTAAGCATTTTTTACTATCATTTTAAAATCGTATTTATTTGAAAAAAGCTTACAATCGTTACTTTACTCGAGACGACCACGTTTTTTTCTTAAATGCTACTAAGCTATCAAACCATTGACACCTTCTGCTCATACAAAATATCTTAATTTATTGTGATCATGCTTTAATGTCCGCAAAATACCTATTCAATAGTTTTCGGTGGTATTGAACAAACTTTCCGTCCTGATGACAACTCCAGAAAATTGGGCGTATCAGACAATACAAAGAAGACAATACCTCAAGGTGTGAAATACAAAGGGACAGTTAGGTAATGGCCACATTTACAGCAAATTATCTCATCATCGAAAAGAGAAGGTGGACAAAAACCTTTCAAACAAAGGTCTTACAACAAAGATAGAACGCAGGCCGAACAAAGGCCATAAACTATCCTTAACTACTGTCCAGTTTCGGTCCACCACCTGGGCAGATGTCTTCATTCATGAAATAACGAAGAGTTAGAATCAGCCATACGCCCATACAAAACCCCCAGAAAAAAAACAACACTAAGACGAATTGGTCCCTGCCGGAAGAAAACGACAGGAAACTTAAAAGAAACCTCCTCGAAAGAGCGACAGTCGCCGCAACTGGAACCGTTGTTAAACAGCTCCTGGACATGAATCTTCAACCACAAAACGTGTGACCAGTTTCGGTTACCGACACGACTATGACGTCTTATTTCAAAGGTTCAGACAGTGCCGATTTTTTAGTGTCCGCCACCCATGACCGCCGCTATTAACCAAATCCATTAAACCTGACACCGGAATTCAATCACCGGAAAATGGCTAACACACGAGAAAAGACCAATCCGAAAAAAAAAATCCGACACCAAAATAAGGCGAAATCACAAATTAGATATGTGAACTTGAACATGACAAGAAGAACCAACGTACTGAGTCGAACCATCTTCAAAATGCGCGACTTAAATATGCCACAAGGGACCAGCCAAATGGTCCATCTGGGATCGGCCATAAAATTACCAGTGATTCCGTGAGAAGTAGTTTGGCGGACATTCCTTCCGTCTTCCGATCGTCTTAGCGGTCTAGACACGCTGCAGACTGTAGTCATTAACTTATGACAAAGTGTGAGAAAAAAATTGCTTCGCGCACTAAGAAAAGACGTCGTCACGACATGTTCGAAGATATGCATATCACATACGCGGCATACCTTAAGCGCCTGCTTCCTACTTGGTACTCGGGCAAGATGTTTCTCGATATCAGAATTGCTTTTCGGTTTTGTCTTATTTTTTCAGATTACTCGGTATTTTTTTCTAAAAAAATGTTTTGTTTATTACAGAAATCCGTCCATGACTTAAGAACAAGTCACCGTTTCATATCAGAGGGATCAACCTCTATCAGGTTCAGTTTGTCTACATACAACAAATTCGTTACTTCCGCTGGCAAATATTTGATTTTCGGGATAGTGTTTGCCTTTATGGCTACCAGCTTTTGTGTTATGGTCGCACAGTGTAATCTTAATCTTATTTACTGTGTGTGCTAGCAAGCGCTACTTGGCTTTTAAAGGAAATAGAGGCTCCTGGCGGTTTGTAGCCCAAAGCGGATATAATTGTTTCCATGTGTGATTTAGATTAAGTCTAGTGCAGGTGGATGGACATGGGCAATTCGGGGTAAAAATGCAATTAAAACGATGTTGGCCAGGTACATATGAATGCAACTGGTGTTTACTGAATAAAGTTTCATCCATGTAGTAATTAATTTAAGTTGTTTCCCAAACTTGAAATTCGCTTGATACATACACTGTGTGCCATGCTGTCAAAAATTTGACTAAATTTGCAGTCAAACTTTTTCCGTCAAAACTTATGTAGAGCAAATAAAATAATGTGCCAAACAAAAATTTGACGATTACACTATCTAACCGCATTTGTCAGTAAATCAAACACTTGAGACAGTGACATACAGTGTAATACAGGCTTAACTCAATAATGCGTTGTCCTAGGAAGTTAAAATTTAGAACCCACTCGTATTTCTGTAGGGTTATTATAGTGGCATGTTTTGATGGGCTAGTTCTGTTGAATTAGATCATAACCACGTCCTCCTGAATCGGGAACACTTGCTGCACTTGGATAAATCTAAAGGCAGGTTAGGTTAGGAACTAAAAAAGTTTTAATATTTTTTTGGTTTTAGTTAACCTGTAAAACTTAATCCTTTGTTAACCGATCTCAGAAGTTTCAAAGCTGTTTTTATTTATCGTATATTTTGTGAGATATGCTTCAAAAGTATGAGCTTATTAGAAAGATAGACAAATCTTTATTAAATTCATACTTTTGTATAAAAACAAGTCTAATTTAGAGATAAGATTTTCGGGGAATAAATTTGTATTATTTTTGCTTAAACTTGTGAAATCTTTATAATAAAATAGGTTGAGACGAATTTATCGCTAAACTACCTTGCTTGAATCTTCCTTAATAACGAACTTAAATTACTACTTAAAAATAATTATAATAATTATATGAGTTTATTATTTTTCGACATTGCGACTTAAGTGCGGATGATAGTGACAACCTTAAACACAAATTATAAATTTGGGTCATATTCTGGGGTACGGTAGTCGTGATATATGCAGCACTGGTAGTTTCGAGACCAGGATGTTATTTGGAAAGTTGATTTGGTCATATGTTCATTTTATCTTTAGAGTAACTACTTCATACAAAAATTCACATAAATAAACAGTCTTTAGAAGTAGAAATCCAATATAAAAAACATAAATAGGTTTTTAGCCAATTTTGATCCTGCGAAAATTATATATATATTACGTTGATATTTCATCAGACCGATATATATCGAAATCTGAGAAAACGTATGCAACTTCTTTACACCCCGCGATCGGTTGAATATTGAAAAATTCTTAAACTAAGTAAACACCAATTCGATATTACATCAGATCTAAGGAATCCATATGTCGGGATTCGTCAAAACGTATGCAATGCCTTAATATTCAACTGGGGATTGAATTTCAAAAAAATCTTCAAATCAATTGCTACATAAAATCTCCGTAATGTAAAATGCAATTTGATATCTCATAAGACTATCTAAAGATTGAACATTTTTTTAAAACGTATGCAACCCCCTTACACCGCCTTGGGAGTTGAATATTAAAATTAATTATTATTAATTTAATATAAAAGTCCGTTGAAGTAAAAACCAATTCAATATCTTTTCAGACCTAAGAGATATTACAAAATTCGTGAAAACCATCTTCAGGGTTGAAAAGCAACAAATCGTCAAAACATTTTTAAGGCAATTATGTAAAAGGCTCGTAGAAGTAAAAACTTGTTTAATATCTAATCTCATGTAAGGAATATGGCGGAATTCGTAAAAATGTCAAAATGTGTTTGAATTTAAAAAAAAGGCCTGGAAGCAGTTTCTAGGCATTTATCCGTCCGTGTGGATGTATTAAATTTTTGGAACCTAAATTACTTTGCTTTCACCATTCTTTAAGCAGTTCCTAAAATAGGAAAAAAAATCCCCACCCCCGTACTATACTCCAACTATTAAACATTATATTTTTGTAACGAATCACCACTATGGCTCTACTAAAATTATAAGCTTAAAATGTTTATTATCTATCAGTTTTTGTGATATCTCTTTCCTTTCCAAATTTTTTTTTCTGATACAATTCTAATGCTCGTGTTTATATATTTTGGCTTCACTGTCATATCACTATATATATTTCAAATTTCAACTCCTTACCTTAAGGGGAGCAAACCCTTTAGACGCCCGTCATTTTTCATGAATTTTTTTTATGGTGATAGAATGATTGTATCGCTTTAAAATTTTGACATGATATTATTACAACTTTCAAGTGATTTTTTTGTTTTGCAAAACAAAATGTCGACATTATAGGGTATTTTTTTAGGCGTCTTTTTCGCGACATCGAAAAGTGCTCATATTTTGAGATCGACCTGAAATTTAAAAAAAATTTGCTACCCTGAAATTTTGTATTTACACGTTTTAGAACTAGTAAACACCAAAAAAGCAAAAAAAAAAATGTCCGTCTGTCCGCCGTACGCAAAATCGTTTGAAGGCGCATAGCTTCCAAGCCCGTTGAGATATTTAGTTAAAATTTTTATGGTGGATAGATTGGGTGAACCCCTGCGAATGATATCTTTTAAGGGGGTTGGGGTGTGAAAGGGTATGAGGGGGGTGCGTTTTAGACGAAAAATTTTACTTTGTAGATCTCAGGCTAGGAGGCTGAAACTTGGAACTTATGTAAAACTATGATAGTGGACCCATTTGAAAAAAAATATCGATAGTGGTGGAGGGGTGTGGGAGTGGAAGGAAAAACAATGAGTCCGAAACGCTTGGAAGCCGGTTTTGGAACATTGTAAAATCCATATCTCCTGAACGATTGATGTCAGAATGTTGAGACTTTGTGGTTGTCTTTGGGGATACTTCAAAATTAGACCACGGCTAAAATTTTTAAAGTGGTTCGTGGGGTGTTGGGTTGGCGGGTGAAAAACTTTGGATTACAATATCTTCCAAACCAATTACACCAGGAGGATAAAAATTAAAAATATTTTTGATAAGAGTAGCATGGTACAGGGGTGAGGGGTGGTTTTTCATATCTCAGTACGTATATGTAAATGTGCTAGTAGAGTAATTAAAACTAAAAAAAATTTAGATTTTCATTTGTTTACAAAGATAGAGTAAAAAAATGTCCGTAAAAGGGGTTTTTTCCCACATTTTCACGAATTTCGTTAAATCTCTTAGACTGTTCGAGCTATCAAATCAATTTTACTAATGTAAGCGCCTAGAAACATTTTTCCAAACTTTTCGATATCTGATCCCTAAGGGGGTGTAAGGCGGTTATGTACTTTTTCACGAATTCCGATATATTTCTTAGGTCTAATGTCATATAGAATTCACTTTCACTTCTAAATGCTTTGAATATAATCGGGGAATAAACCGATATAAGTATTTTTACTTTATTTAAGTATTTTTTGATATTAAACCCCCTGGGGAGTAAAACATTGTTCAAGGTTTGACGAATTCCGAATTTTTTTTAGGTTTAATGAGATCAAATTCACTTTGACTTCTATTGAATCAATTGAAAAAACAAATACGTAAATATCTTAAGAAAATCTGGCAGCAGTCTAGGCGCAACTTTATTATTTTATGGGTAGGAGTCCGAAACATGTTTAATGCTGAGATGCGGTGTAGGTTACTATGCGACAATGTTGGTTTGTTTTATGGTTTATGTTTTAGGTACGCGCTTCGCCATAGATTTGGGCGAATTCGCAAGCATTAAGCTGGACAAGCTGCTGCAGTTTGTCAGGCTGGCGGGGTGGTTTACTTAAGATGTTGTCTTGGGCACACGGGTACCTTTTCCCGTGCATGTGGGATCACAACGGACCCATTGGCGGTCTATGTGCTTGGTCGCGAAGCGACCACCCACCTTACCCAAAACCTAAAACCTATGGTTTAAGAGTCATCCTCATTGCGGGTGTCCCCATCTGGTGGGTGACTCAAAATGTGGTGTAATGGTATGTTATTGTAAAGGGCACTTCTGCTGACAAGTGTTATTGACTGTTATTTTTTTTCTATTGATCTTAAACAGAAAACAAATATATTTTTCGAATACTGACAGATGTAGGAGAAAGGTATACCTATAAAATTATAAAAAAAGTATAAAACAATAAAGATAGGATGCTTTTTAATCAAATGTTAAATTTTCGACTATTTTTCTGACAAATTTCACCCCCAAAAAGTAGTTTCTTTATACGATATCCTCAAAACTTTAGATATATCCTTCCGATATTGATATAAACAGGAAGCTCCAAAAAATCAGTCAAATCGATCCACAACTTTTTGAGCTACAGCACGAGCATTTTTTGAAGATGCGGTTTCGAGATAATCGCGTTTGAAGTTTCAATAAGAGAAAATTATTAGTTTTATTGACTTACCGAATCACACCGTCACTTGTATTCTCCTCGCATTTATCTGTGAATTGATTCCCTTGAATCAATATCCTTTTCTAGAAAATTTTCGAGCTATTTTACCTCGCGTTCTTTTAGGATAGTTTGGTATTTTAGTTTCGAAAATTCAACAGCACACGACATACGGACCCTGTTCAGGCAGCCTGCTTTTTTTGTTATACTCTACTTAAAACGTAAAAATACAATAATTTACGTAGATATTTTTTTTTAATTTCAGGTCAACCACAATACTTTATTATTAAAAAGCAATTAAGTAGGTAACATGCAAATAATAGATAATATTTAGGTTAGCAGAACTCCATTTAAATTTCCTCCCAGAATTAGTTTATCTCCCTAAAAAACCTGGCAGATAGAAGTCTAAGCGTTAAGTATAAAATTCATAATTAAATTAATGGTCTGAAATTACCAGATTAACTTTTCGGTTTCCGATTTATTATCTCCGAAAGTCCCCTTTCGAAAAGCGAAAAACTATTTGACCCCTGCGTGTAAACAAGAGTCGTCCCCATGCAACGCTCACGAATATTCCATCTTTTCAGACAAATGCAAATATTCTTTTATTGACCTTAATCAAGGATACGGCATAAATCTCCATGCACTGTTGACACTTTCCGATGACATTTGCATGTTTATTGCATTAAGAACAGCATTGAAGGTTTCAAAACGGCGACCCTAAGGTAACAAGCTGACCGTACGTTCTATCTGAAGATACTCGATGAACAGTTCCGCAGAATATATCATCTCAGAAGATGGCAAACATTGGGCACAGAAAAAGGAAGACATTGAACGATGACCCGTCGCAAAAATAAAAAGGACATCCAGCAGCGGATAATATAGCCTTACGCTTTCCATAAATGAAAAATTATGAAAATTTTATCCTTTTTTTCGGAGATAGGAAAATATTTTATGCATGCATGAAAAACAGAAGGGTGTTACCCCTGCTGCTACACGGGAAATTCTTTCGCTGTGATATCGCGTTTCTTTGCCAGAGGATTTTGTTTTTTGATTTTGGAGAGTTTTATAGTGACCATTAAGGCTACTTAGGTATAAGTCGAGACCTTTGTATAAAATCATTTATGCAGATCCTTTGGCGAAATCTGAATGATTCTACTGTGCACTATAAAATGCTCATATGAAAATCTTCGCAACATGATGTCCTTTATATGAGCCATCATAAAACACCTGGAATGAGAAAAAAAAAACAAAATAAAAACAGATTCCGTGTCATTAATTCATAATCCAACAAAGGGTCAACCTTGCGCATCTTAAGCGCCTTGTAACTAGCCTTTTGCCGTGCACAGTACACAACCTAAAGAGCAGATGTGCTCGATTGTCTCCTTTGTCCGGTAGTGTGTCCTTAAACTTTAACTTGCCTTCGGAAGTTTCGTTAGCTCAGGACGATACACATGACGTCGAGGATAATTAATAGCCGAAATGACCATACCTCTACCTACAAGGTACGGTGTCCAAAGTTGACTGCTGGACATTGTCCAGGATTATTGATTATGTAAAATTCGAAAGTGAAAGGACGAACGGTCCGAAAAGGATAATAACGGGATAAAATTTAATATGTACGTATGAAAAGATTTATTTTGAAGGGAGTTTCGATACTGTGAAAGAGTATTTATCGTGAGAAGAATTTCTTAACAAATATTTGACGGTTGACGTGATTTCGAAACGGTTCTCGTACGATCTTAAAAGGGATAATTAGATCCCAATGGAACAAGAAATTTGATAGTAATGATCCGTGAAATTGGATGCATTTTTTTACGTTCCTTTTTTGTAAAGATCAAATTTAAAATAATGTTTATTGAAGTAATTGTTCGGTTTTAGAAGTAAGAAACGTAACAATCTATAGCTACATTCGGTGTGTTCTTTGGCGCTCCAGTGTTAAGCAGAGGAAGTGTAAAAGAACGATACAGAGCGGATCATCAAGTTTCACTTTTGACATCTAGATGGCGTTGATGAAATGTGTGCAGAATATTATTAACGGAATAAGTTATTGTTTGCTTTGATTGCGCATTGCGAGATTAACGGTAATAAATTCTGTTTCTTCAAACAAATTTACTGATCTAAATTATGTCAGAGTAATAAAGCAGTTTTTTTTATTTTCGAAAACCATTGTAGCATAGGCACTTTGAATTTTTTCTTAAATACTTTTACAATAATAAGTGAAAAATTGTATATAATAAATGCACTTCAATTACACAGAGAGAAAAGTGTAATGAAATCTAAAAAAAAATGTAATGATTTTCATTGCAAGTGCAATGAAATTCCAACCCATTACACCCGTAATGAAAACTATGGCATGTAACGAAATTCTGCAGTAAAGAGTTGCTGTTACATTTATTACAGATTAGTAAAATTCATTACAAATATTTTAAATCGTACGGTATAATTCATTAACAAGTGTAGTAAAATTTAGTGAAGTGTATTACCAGTGTAGTAAGAATAATTGCAAAGTATAGTAAATTTCATTACCAAATATAGTGAAATTTATCACCATGTATAGTAAAATTCATTACTTCGTATAGTAAAATTCATTATTAAGAACAGTAAAATACATTACTTTTTAAAGAAAAGTTCAATATCAGCTTACTTTATTAGCAAGAATGGTATAATGAATTATACCAACGATGGTATAATTTATTTCCAAGTGTAGTAACACTTTTATTAATTTTACTGTACAATTTATTACATACGTAGTAAACTATATGTATATGTATATTTTATTAAATAAAAATACTCTATCAATTATTATTTAGTTTTTATTCATATCACAAATATAAAAAAATTCACAATTAAATTATTTTAAAACTAAATGCTTTTCTGCCATCACTTAAATTCAAGTATATTATTAAAACAGAAAAGTTTTGTATTATTTTTATTGATAAAAGCATTTAAATTTACATCATAATAAAAATCAAGTTTTTCTGATATTATTAATTCCCGGTCTTCATTTACAATTATATCGCAGATTTTGTAAATAAATATATCATATTCTTTGTGTAAGTATAATAGAATTTTATTTTATAACATACCTATACACTTAAAATTTAATAATAAAATAAGAATAAACCCAAAATCTAACAAAAACGATCACTATCACACAATTCAACACAACAAGTAAGTAATGTGCAATCCATTGGCGTCGTCGCACTTCTGCGAACTTACTATTTCTGTAGTCAAAAACACTAGCGCATTAGTCAAATTCATTACAACTTTAGTCAAATTCACTACTACCGTCATCAAGCACACTACTTTTTTAGCAACATTTATTGCTATCATTATGAAATGTACTACGTTCGACAGATTCACTACTACTTTAGTCAAATTTACTACATACTGTAATTCGAATATTTTCCTTCAGTTTAATTACAATTGTATCTTATTACCTTACCAAGGTTACAACATTTTTAGTAAATTTTACTACATGATATAACAAATGTTTATTAATATTACTAAAATAGTACTACACTTGTTCAAATTTGGCCACATTTGTAATAAATTTTATTGCAACGATATTTTTTTGAATTCATTACACTGTTTTGAGAAATTTATTACAGATATTTTAATTTTTATTTTTAATTCGCTTGAGCTCAAAAATTCAAAAAAACTTTATTTAATTTATTTAGTCTTAAATTTTTAAGAACATTTTATTGAAACTATTCAAAGATGAATCGATCTTACCCATGTATTAATTTGTGGTTTTAAATTATATAAAATCATTCGAGCTATATTTGTGAAGAGAAATTTGAAAGCAATCCACTGGAAGCCACTGTTTTGCCCATTAAGGAACGTAATCATACACAGAACAAACGCTTACAAAACTTTATATCAAAAGCTGACTTCTTTCATGAGGTTTTTAACTTTTAGTCTCATGAAATTTGTAAGGACTTTAATATGGTGACCATTCAAAGGATTATGTATATTGAACTATTGGGAAATCGAGTTTTACAAGAATGTAGATTTTCATGCCTTGAGTTTATTGTGCGAATTGATGGAGAATTTTTACCTATAATAAACTTAGACAATTGAATTAAAAAATTAAAAATTGCTAGAAGGCTAAGCTCTTTTTCTTGGAAGTTGTGAAAAGTAAAAGCAAACAGAATTTTAGATTTGTGGATTAAAACGGTTTGAAGTTATAGAAAATAGAAAAATTGGTGTGACCACAGACATCAAGGATTTCTGTCCGAAAAACGGACATATTTTTTTTACTAATAAATTTCATCCCAATTATGCTACTTCGTCAAGTGGCCGAAGTGGAATCTTGCTGACTGGAAAATTTTTTCTTTGAGATTGTCCAATCGGAATGAAGGCATTTGAAAAAAATATTAGATTAGTATTGCATTTTCTTTTATTTAGGTTTAACAGGGTTTGCTGCCCGTCAATAAAAACACGATATATCAAGTCACAGAAGAAACTTTCAATTTTGCGTGCGCACCTTTTAAATGGGCTAGTTCGAAACGGGCGATATCGTCCTACACATTCAAGTAGGTAACATACAAAAATCCTTAAAAACATTTTCATAAATATTTTCGATTATTTCGAAACCCTTCGAACTAGGAATTCGGCATCTATTAATCAATATTTTCAGGAGAAAGAATTAAGAGGAAAAACATACTGCAGTCACGATCGGCTGCAAGCCAATCGTATAATACTCTAGATGAATACTGAACTCCGATTTATATTGTAGTTGGGGATAAAGTAGAATTACGTGTGTGCATGTTGTATGTCCTTTATTAAGGACTCCCATTTGATTGCTACCCAAAACTAAAAGACAATATTCTGTGTTTAATTTCATATCTTGAACTGGGTAAGTCATCGAAAAAAATGTCCTTTTTGAAGGACTTTCACATGGGAGGTGCAGGAAGGACTCACTTGATTTTTTACATATTTATCCTTTTCCTTGGAACCATTTAAAAATGAACGTGTACAAAATTTCAAATTCGTAGCTTGAAGCGTTCAAAAGTTATCGAAAAATATTGTTGAACACGTGCCTTAAGGACATTTTGTATGGCAGCTACCAGAAGGAGTAAAAGGATTTCGCTGATTAATAAACTCGAACTTCGTTTTTACTCAAAACTAATTTGTACAAAATTTCCAATTCATAGCTAAAAGATTACTTGAGTTATAGTAAGTTCCGTAAATTAAGTGAAGACGTTTTGACAGGATATTTATATGGCAGCTACACGAAGGACTAATAGGATTTTCTTCATAATCATACATTTAGCTCCAACTATTGGAAAAATAACACATACAAAATTTCAAGGTCGTAGCTTAAACGCTTCTGAAGTTATCGGCCAATATTCATAAGCACGTGTTTTAAGGACATTTTGTATGGCAGCTACCAGAAGGAGTAAAAAGATTTCGCTGACTAGTAAAGTCGAACTTTCTTTTCACTCAAAACTAATTTGTACAAAATTTCGAATTCGTAGCTAAAAGATTACTTGAGTTATAGTGAGTTTCGTAAATTAAGTGAATACATTTTGACAGGATATTTGTATGGCAGCTACACCAAGGACTAACAGGATTTTCTTCATAATCATATATTTATCTCCAACTATTCGAAAAATAATACATACAAAATTTCAATGTCGTAGCTTAAACCCTTCTAAAGTTATCGACCAATATTCTTGAACACGTGTTTTAACGACATTTTGTATGGCAGCTACCCGAAGGAGTAGGACGATTTTGCCCGTTAACGAACTTAGCCTTACAAATTCAACCAAACATCCAGATTCAAAATTTCAAGATCCTAGGTGAAGGCGTTCTTGAGTTATCGTGTTCACGGACAGACGGACGGACGGACGGACGGACGGACGGACGGATGGACGTCAAGCGGATTTGAGGTTTTTGGGCATAAATAAGCAAAAAATAATGTATAACTTTTTTTCGTCCGAGGCTTGGTTCTATGCGTTACAAACTTTTCGGCTGGATTAAACTTATAATACTCTATATGATTTCATCTAGAGTATAAAAATTGAGCCCATTTTTTCCAGTAGCCTTCATACAAAAATATTTTTAAATTTAAAGAATTTTTTTTTTATAATTGGAGTTGAACCCATGAACATAAAACGCATTAAGTAAATCCTTCGATTAGTTTCCACACAAAAGCCCTTAATGAAAACGATCAGTCAGGAATTAATTTCGAGTAAAAAATGTGATCGAGTTCATCAAGTGAGTGGTCCGACCACTTTGAGTATCTCCGAAATAAATTTTCCTACATGATTACACTTCTTTCACGATTCACAGATAAAAAAATTATTTCACATCACAATACTCCTCCTCATAGCTTCCACTCAAAAGTCCTTAAAAATTAGTGTTCATATTCGCTGCAAAAATGTTAGAACTGTGAGTAATTGATCTAAAATTTCAAGTGATTGATATTAGAACTATAAAAGATAGATTGAGTGAATTAAATTAAGGAGCATAATGACTGTCTTTTTCCAAACAAAAGTAATTAAAACACGTGATGAATCCCTGTACTAACTTTAAAACATCGTTAGTCCACAGCCGTATGTTTGTATTCTACTGCACGATCTAAAAGTTTCATGAGGTTCTTACATGCCTCATAGTCGATTAGTGCTAAAGAAAATGGTGAGTAGTTGACTGATTTACAGATTACGGTGACAGTATGCACAAGGGCGCCCATAGAGAGGCACTTACCCCTTCTGTATTTTACCAATCAAACAAATAGTGCTTATTATTCGAAAAGGTATAACTTTCCAACCAAATGTAGCTAAATTCTTTTGCACTTATAAAATTTCAAAATCGGCTCGACGGACCAAAAAATGTTAAATTCTATGAAATTGTTGCACTCATTTAATATTTTGTGAAATTTCGACGACCTGAAAACAGCTGTGCATTTTCATCGAAATATATTTGGATACTTATAGCTACTAGCACAAGACCAGTACATTCGGGGTGGAGGGGGGAGGGGTGGATGCTCACGGCTACTACTGCTTCTGAGTCTTTAGATCGACTGAACCCTTTTCGTCGTGTGAGACCTAGTAAGTTATTTTGTCCTGTGATGCATAAATAGTCGACACATGGTTTTACCTTCCATATGAAATTTTGTGTGGCTCACTCGGATATGCAACATTCTACATTCAACTATAAAATGTTTTCCAGTTTGCACAACATGCAAAAGGTCTAACGTTTCCATTCGCTTGTATGGAAGAGTAACCAAAAGAAAGGCGGATTTCTGCCCATTAACCACACTTTTTCCCTACGAATTTGATCAGAAATGAGAGTTCAACAAAATTTCAACTTCGTTACTACAAGTACGTCCTAGTGAACAGGCCGGCGGATAGAAAGCAACCGGATTTGAATTAAACATTGAACATTCCAAAGATTTTTTGAAAAGAACAAAACTCGATATTCTCACGATTGGGTCGCCAGCATATATATTATCTCTTAGCTTTGAAATTATACCGTCTTATCTCACGCCGTTTCTAAGGGTTCAACCGGCAATAATCAAAAAGGTTATTTTAACCATAGCTTTTAACGTGCCCGGATCACACCCATCCTAAGCGTAAACTGTATTAAAACATTAAGCCCCGTCTTGATCTCGTTAACCTTGTTAATGTGATTAAGAAGTAGAAATTACCTTGTGGTCGAAATCTGGCCGCTTTAGATCATTCGATAATCATTATCGTCTAATCGCGCACTAGATAGATTGCTAAGATAGTTGGATACGTAGACCCGAAACCACTGAACGATGCCACTGGTATGGGTCTAAGTATCAAATCAAGCACCCTCTGTCTTTCTGGCCACAACAATACAAAACGAAATTCTAACCCATTAGCGCACTCTTTTCACCAGGTAACGAGACTATTAACGTAATAACTGCAATTACTCCACCCAAATGGGCAAAGTCAAAACTCGCATTAGAGCGGAGTGAGGTGGCGAGAACGCCAGTGGTGCTAGACGGATCGTCCTGCTGTAGTTGTTACTGTCTATTATAAACCGGCACTTTCACATCAACGTACACCTTATACACCTTGTACACCTTACACGGCATGCCCAATCATTGGAAAATAAACGGGCTCCACCGTATGACCGTATCGTAGTCATAAAGTCAATACCTGAACTCCGGTACTGTGTTTTAATAATGGTGTAATAGTGTAATCTTAAAGGCATCGCTGGTAACTATACTCAGGACCTGTGATTAATCGTCGGCCGAAGATTAATTCAAATCAATCAAAACCTGAAGATGACTAATGACCAGGGTGTTTATTACGCAAACGATCATCTCGTCCCAATGAGTGGGATGACCGTGGAATGATGAGCTCCGGAATGGAATTTATCGACAGTGCTACACGGTATTATTTGGACCTATTTTAATAGACCGCTGCCAATCCATAGTCCAGCATAGTCTTAGCAATTAATGGGTTAATTTCTGATTGGTCCCTTAGTAACGGCTCAAAAGTTCTGACGCGGAAATGGCCGCCACACTATTCTGAAATCAGATCTTTAAACGTGCACATCAAGATCTTCGAAATAAATAACAGTCCAAGGTTCAAAAAATTGTGATATGTCCTACTGCGATCAAAACTACAAGGGCGACCACCATAGAACAATTTTGTACGCAAGGACAAAACTACGGATCAGAGTGGAAAGATTTAAGCTTTGTAAAATGACTGGCTACCAGTATGACTGAATCAATCAAAATCACCTACATACTAAATTCCTACAAACACCATCGAATGTACTCGAGATCTTGCGACATTATTCATTAGTATAAAAGCGTAAAACAGGCAAACCCACAAGATCAGTTTCTGATAAAGCGATATCCGAGCGGAGCATCAGGCAACCGTGTGTATCGAATAGCGCGGTACTATTCCTTATACCAGTGCGTTGTACTATCTGGAGAGTACTTTCGGGTTATGGTAGTTGAGCTTAATGTCGGCATACATGCATGAGTATCTCGATACGGTGAAAATTTTTACAGCTCATTGACCCAGGGGACAGTATGGTCACCAGTTCTGAGAAAGTGTACCCAAATGTAGAATTTCTGTCCGACTTTTTGAGTTGGGAGACAATTAATATTAAAAAAAACTGGTAACATCTAGCTTGACATCTCCAAAATTCCAGACATCGTAGAAAGTAGCTGCTAACTTTTTTCTTCCCTCTATAGCAACTACTTCATGTTTTGATCCGTCGAGCCAGATTTGGACTATCGATCAAGGTCGGCTGGAAGACATAAGCAAAACTTGTTTAGAAGACCAAAATTGGAAAAAAATGTAACCATGTTTGGTTGGAAAACTATAGTTTTATTATTTTATAATATGTACGTCCGTCGATCCACCGTATAGCTTCGTCGTACGTCTGCACGCGCATTGCTCCTTAACACAACTATTAAGATCAAATTTCTTTTAGTGGCTAGATTGAGTAGAACCATTTTAGTGGCCTCACTTTAAGGGCTGTACGATGGAGTGAAAGTTTTTGGTTTCTAAGGCTCCAGGAACCCCTTATTCTAGAAGTCTAGATAGTAGAGGCCTTTTCAGAAATTAGGTGTGGAGAAGGACAAAACAATGCATCTGAAATACTCGAGACATTTGAATGCCGCGTTTCCACTATCGCATTCATGTGCATTGGACGCGAATGCATAGACGATAATGGAAACACTACATTCGTGTTCAATGCGAATCCCTTTGATATGCGTCCAAACATCGCCATCGACTCGAATCTATGTGATTCTCGACTAGACGATGAACTAACGCGAATGAGCTGTTTACACTTTCCACATACGCATACGCGCTAGTTCGTACAGGTTCGCGTGATAGTGGAATCGCGGCATAAAATCCATATCATGGCTCATAAACAGTCCAGCAGGCTGACGGATGGGCGGTCAGGCAGTGAAATAGACGGGCAGGTGAGTGGACACCCAGAGAGTAGACAGACATAGGCTGGCAAGAAATGAATGAGAGATAAGGTAGGCTTTATGAGTTTTCTCTGAAACTTTTAAGGAACTAACGTATGATTGTAACCGCGATAGAAACATGTATTTATTATAATTATTACATGTTTATTATTATTAAAATCATAACTGTTCATTTAATTTGTTACACTATTGTATGAACCGCATACGCTTGGACACCATAGCTCCAAGGACGCTCTCGGCCAGAATAAAAAGGATAAGCTACAAAAATACCGGCGCTATTCGATTGAAACGTTTACCGTTGACCTCATCCTCCGAACTGATGATCTTCGCAATTAGTCATTTGATCCAAGACTCCATCATCTTAAGATGAAGTTGTCCGGCGTTTTGTAAGCAGATCGACAAAAATGAAAATCGATGGTGCCACGGTAGAAGGAACAACAGACTCTTCAACGAAAAGTTCCAGAAGAAAATTAATGAAGAAATGATGGTGTGATCGTTTGGTTCGTTCTGTTCGAAAGATGTTTATTATTATTATGGTAGTAGCTTCATATGCCGAAATGTTCCAAAACACATTAAAAGGTCAACCAGACGAAATTTTCAAACAAGTCTTGTGCACTGAATAACCAACCCGAAGTCACAACGATCGGTAAAATGATTGATGAATGGTGGACGCGAGCGGCGAGCATTACCTGGATAATAGTCGAATCTTGAGATCGCATTGTATCGCATTTTGACGCTATGAAGTGAGGAATTAAGACGAAGTTTTGTTCACTTCATTAGCGTCTATAATGCGCTATAAAACCACAAGATTGGGATTTTTCTGATATATTTCGGGGTGTAATTACGCTCAGCATGCCCCGTACGATGGGAATGGATCTATCGTCGATCGTTCTATAGACAGTAGTTGAAACATGGGTAAATATCTTGAAATTAAGTGCTCTTTCTGTACGCATGGCCGCCCGATGTAGGTAACTCAATAAGCTCAATGATTGGTAAGACATCTTCATAAATCGTTAGTGCTCGTTGAATAGTTGCCAAATTGTAGAAGGTTTTGGAAATTAAAAATTTTATTGTGGTGTGTGGAGTCGATGAACTCGATTTTCGTGATATTGACTAATTGTTCAGGTCATTTATCATTGGCATATTTGGAACGCAAATATTTACTTTAACTGCACTTAATGAATCATTTTGTCTAACCAGTTAATGAGATGTTACCTAATTGAAGGCGAAAGAAGAATTTAAAATTAAGGTAAGCGTGCGAATACCTTCGGGCATAAATGAAAGTATAAGATTGTTGTCCTATTATCCTATTCCAAATCCCAGTTAATGCCATTTATGTACCTACTTATATTAAGTAACCGGGTAAATCAGACAAACAGTGAATTCTTTCTATTACTCGGAATGTACTAACCTGTATTAACAATTTCAATCTCCTAAATTTTGAATGAACAGCTACTTCCCCTCCATACTCCCCCATAGTGCAATATGGGATTATTATTCACGGACTTTAATATGGAAACTACCCCACGGACTAGAGTACTTTCGCTCAATTATTAACCAAACGTGTCATAATGCTCTAAACAAGTTCTTCTAAAATTTTATCAAGTTTTAAACAAATTAAATCGAATGCAGAAAGCTATTTGTGAGGACATTTGCATGGTTTTAACTATAAAGAGTAACTTGATATCATATGGAAAAAAATTACAGAGCCCAAACTTTAAATTCTGTAGTGTAACTATTGGTGCAAGTAAATTTGTTGTATAGAAGTTCGTCCACTACCGAAATTGACTTTATATACGAGTACTAGTGGAGCCTTTTTATACTCTAGATGAAATCATATGGAGTATTATAAGTTTAATCCAGCCCGAAAAGTTTGTAACGCATGGAAGCGAGCCTCGGACGAAAAAAAGTTATATATTATTTTGTGTTCAGTTGTGGCCAAAAACCCAAATCCGTTTGCTGTCCGTCCGTCTGTCCGTCTGTCCGTCTGTCCGTCTGTCCGTCTGTCCGTCTGTCCGTCTGTCCGTCTGTCCGTCTGTCCGTCTGTCCGTCTGTCCGTCTGTCCGTCTGTCCGTCTGTCCGTCTGTCCGTCTGTCCGTCTGTCCGTCTGTCCGTCTGTCCGTCTGTCCGTCTGTCCGTCTGTCCGTCTGTCCGTCTGTCCGTCTGTCCGTCTGTCCGTCTGTCCGTCTGTCCGTCTGTCCGTCTGTCCGTCTGTCCGTCTGTCCGTCCGTCCGTCTGTCCGTCTGTCCGTCTGTCCGTCTGTTCGTCTGTCCGTCTGTCCGTCTGTCCGTCTGTCCGTCTGTCCGTCTGTCCGTCTGTCCGTCTGTCCGTCTGTCCGTCTGTCCGTCTGTCCGTCTGTCCGTCTGTCCGTCTGTCCGTCTGTCCGTCTGTCCGTCTGTCCGTCTGTCCGTCTGTCCGTCTGTCCGTCTGTCCGTCTGTCCGTCTGTCCGTCTGTCCGTCTGTCCGTCTGTCCGTCTGTCCGTCTGTCCGTCTGTCCGTCTGTCCGTCTGTCCGTCTGTCCGTCTGTCCGTCTGTCCGTCTGTCCGTCTGTCCGTCTGTCCGTCTGTCCGTCTGTTCGTCTGTCCGTCTGTCCGTCTGTCCGTCTGTCCGTCTGTCCGTCTGTCCGTCTGTCCGTCTGTCCGTCTGTCCGTCTGTCCGTCTGTCCGTCTGTCCGTCTGTTCGTCTGTCCGTCTGTCCGTCTGTCCGTCTGTCCGTCTGTCCGTCTGTCCGTCTGTCCGTCTGTCCGTCTGTCCGTCTGTCCGTCTGTCCGTCTGTCCGTCTGTCCGTCTGTCCGTCTGTCCGTCTGTCCGTCTGTCCGTCTGTCCGTCTGTCCGTCTGTCCGTCTGTCCGTCTGTCCGTCTGTTCGTCTGTCCGTCTGTCCGTCTGTCCGTCTGTCCGTCTGTCCGTCTGTCCGTCTGTCCGTCTGTCCGTCTGTCCGTCTGTCCGTCTGTCCGTCTGTCCGCCTGTCCGTCTGTCCGTCTGTCCCTCTGTCCCTCTGTCCGTTTGCAAGATAACTCAAGAACGCGTTGGCTTAAGAAGTTGAAATTTTGTCACCACCTGAAAAATGAAAAAAGTAAGACTATGTCGGAGCACTGACGGGTCACTGTATGTTGGGGAAACACGCTATGTGGCTAGGGCGGAGACGGATATGTGCAGGTTCTGCCATGAGTTGTACACTGTGGAGGACATTACTTACATCCTATGTGATTGCTCAGGGATCGCTAGAAGGCGACTGTGATGGCTGGGTAGTCTTTTATTCGATAAAATCGAAGATTTGAGGTCATTAGGGGATGACAAACTGGTCAGGTTCTGCAGGGATTTGGAGTGTTTTTGAGGGCCACGAGAATCTGAAGGGATCGTGATAGGCCCGTATGGCGCCTAGTGAGCGCGGTGGTTCTAGCACTGCGCCCCTTCTTAAACCTAAACCTAAACCCAAGGCTAAGTTCGTTAATGGGCGAGATCTTTCCACTCCTTCGGGTACCTCGCATACAAGAGTCCTTAAAACACGTATTCACAATTATTGCTCGAATGCTTCAAGTTAGGAACTTGAAATTTTGCATACTTAAATTTTATAATGTTCGAAGCAAAAGTTCCGAATATGATGCAAATCGACTGAGTCCTTCGTGCAGCAGCCTACAAAAGTCTTTCAAAAATTTATGCAAGTTACAGAGTCCACTATAACTCCAGTACAAGTTAAAGCAGGGATTCAAAATTTTACAAGAATTAGTTTTATATTAAAAGCAAGATTGAGTTCTTTAATTAGCGTAATCCGTTGACTCCTTCGGCTGTCATACAAAAGTCCTTGAAACACGTACTCACCAATATTGAACAATAACTTTAGAACGTTTTCAGTTGCGACTTTGAAATTTTGTATGTGTTGATTTTCCTATATGTAGTTGCAGCTAAATGTATGATTATGAAAAAAACCTATTAGTCCTTCGTGTTGCTGCCATACAAATATCCTGTCAAAATGTCTTCACATAATTTACGGAACTCACTATAACAAAAGTAATTGCTTAGCTATGAATTCGGAATTTTGTACAAAATAGTTTTGAGTGAAAAAAGGGTTCAAGTTTACCAGTCAGCGAAATTCTTTTACTCCTTCTGGTACTTTCTATACAAAAATATCCTTAAGACACGTGTTCAACAATATTTGCGATAACTTTTGAACGCTTCAAGCTGGGAATTTGAAATGTTGTACCCATTTATTTTTAAATGGTTTCAGGGAAAAGGACAAATATGTAAGAAATCTCTCTGTACCTCCATGTGACAGACCTTCAAAAAGGAAAATTTTTTTTTCGATGACTCACCCACTTCTAGATATAAAATTTAACACTGACGATATTGTCTTTTAGTTTCAAGTAGCAACCGAATGGAAGTCTTTAGTAAAGGACATACAAAATGCATACACGTAATTCTACTTTATCCCCAACTACAATAGAAATTGGAGTTCAGTATTCATCTAGAGTATCATACGATTGGCTTGCAGCCGATCGTGACTGCAGTATGTTTTTATTCAAAATTAGTGCTTTAAGATTATCTGCAATTGCCAACTTGCCATGGATAGTTGATTTCATTGCAAACATTACTGCCAACCCCTTCTTGGATTTTTCTTAACATTTCCCGAAAATACCACCAAATATCCGAAAAGCTCTAGACTCAACACATGCAGTATATAAGTACGGGAAAGATTGCAGCCAAGGACAGTTCCTACTACGGCGAAGTAAGACGACGACCAATTCAACCGGAAAGTATTTGTAAAGCGATTTCGATTGGTAGGAGCGATCGAGCAGTGATCAAGTGGGACATAAAAGCAGGCAGTGTTGCCAGGAAGCCGATTATTAGTGCGATTAATAAATACGAATAATAAAACGCAATTATTTCTATTAATTTTAAGCAGATTGTGTTTTACTTAAAATCCTGGTGAACCTCTAGCTCGCAACAATACTAAGTCATTATTGATGATATTTAAAAAATTTCTTTATATTTATATCCATGTAGTGTGTATTCTGTGTTTTGATGATATAAAAGAAAATAAATAAAAGTAGCATTAAAATAATAAAGCATTTATTATTAGCAAAGATACTAGACGGTTCTACACAAAGGACTTGTATTAACATTTTTAATGAATAAATGCATACCAAATTACAAGTTCGATGTGTTTTTGAGTTTTGGAAATATCCATGGAAATGCGTTTTTAGAACTTTCCGGCAACTATCATGAACAGTGACATATGCGATCGAAAGCTTAAATTTAACACCTACCAGAACTGCGAGAACTGCTCTGATAATATCTGATTCCTCTAATATGTTCTAAAACCTTCAAACGGGTGAACGATTTTATATCTCATTTGAAAGTAGTGGCTTGGAATACTGCTCTTCTGTTTGATTTCTTCATTCAGTCTATTGAATCTGTTAAGCGTAAATTTTTCGTCTTTTTTTTAAATATGTAGTTTTTCTCATCTTTCCTCCAACATACGTGTAGAACTCTTCGATATCCCTTAAGAGCAGCGTAGATTTTATTTAGATGAGTAGATTTTGTATTAGATTTTGTATTCGATTTTGTATGACCTGATAGATTCGCCACTACGCCTGGGTGTCATCGTACCTCTAGCCCGAGCAGCTCTGACTTCACATATTTACAACTTATGCACCTTCAACTAATCCGTTTTCAGAGGAATCGCGATATCTTTCAAGTTGGTTCCCAGCCTACATCTTCACTTGCTCGCTTAAAACTGTTATTTTTCATAATTTAATTGCTACGTCAGCTCCAAGCTCTCGATGAGACGCAACGTCTTGTCGTACCTTCGGCACGCCGGCGCTCCACTTTATACGGAAGCGAGCCGTTGCATGAACTCTCTGCATTCCTGCTTCCTACTTCAATTGATTTTCTGACTGAGTTCTGCCTGCCAATTTAATATAAATGATTGTATTGTATTTTTTTTTTTTAATTTGTATTGCTTTTTGAATATTTAATTCTATTTATTTTCTTATAAATTTATTTACTTCAAACGGGATTACCGTGCTCTATACATGTACAAAGTGCGATTCCTGATCGCACTAATTTTTCTAGTTAATAAATTAATTTTATTACCTTGCCTCTTTTACACCAATTGTCTGTACAATATATCCTTAAATAAATATATAGACATATTTTTCAATATCATAAATTGTGGTTTCTACTCCTCTACAAACACCAATTTGTCCGACGTGTGTCCACCTTGCTTCAAAAAAACCGCAGTTCCACCACAAAACGCATGTTTGACCATTAAAAGGCTTCGAAAAAAAATCCCTCCCAACTCTCAGAATGATACTTAACACGCACCGAACTCACTTCCTTCAACTTCCTTTTCCACTTGTGCTCCGTATCACTTCACGGATCTTATAGCCACACTAAAACTACACCGTGTAAAGCCTTACAATAAATTCTTGAAAAATAAGAAACACCTGCCCATGCCCGGAAGTCTTATTTTCCTGCATACGAAATAACCCAGCCGAGTCGCGGGTCTTGAGAAAATTTTCAATTTTCCCAAGGATTTTTCTCAAGACTAGCGGGTCCTTATGCGTTCCGTGGTCGTCTAGGACACGACTACGAAAGTGAAATGTGTCATAACTACTTGCGGGTAACATGACGAAATTCCTATGGGAGTTCTATCAAAGTTTTTCCCATAGTCGATTTATTCCTAATTAGTCCTTGCGGTAACGAAGAATATCCGATTACAAGACGTCGTGATTTTCAAGCTATCGATACTTTTTCGTAATTTCTGTTTACGAATTTATCGGACAATGGCTGCTCGATTTTCCGGTTGATCGGTTTTTAAGTATTGCGTTACAAGTGGCCGCTCACAAGGTGCGGCATTGCGTCGCGTCATAGGCGATCGGATATACGGTATCAGTTACACGTGATATACCTGGTGAATATTACACCTGGATGTATGCTAATGAAATTGATACCATCTACTTAGTATGGAAATATTTTGACAGGATTTATATTTAAATGGGATTAATGTGTGGAAAATTATTGATTATTATTTAATGCCTATTTTAAGAAAGTTACTTTGAGTGCATGTTACTTGCGGTATTTTTTATATGTGTAATCGATTTTGGATGGAAATTATTTCACAGTATTACAAAGTTAAATAAATAAACTGTAAAAAATTGAAACTTGGTTCGTGATAGACATATTTGAACGAATAATCTTAGTATGAAGGATCAGACTCAGGAATTTGATACATCCGAAAATCGCACCAATCACCACAAAACTTCTAGAAACATACTGTAGTTAGGCTGCAGCCAATTCGATATTTGTGCGTAAGATACTTAAAAAAATCAACTGAATTTAGTGTGACCTTAGCTTGAAATTTTTTCAGTAAACTATGCTGACATATACCTCGTTCACGTGGTAGCGTAGTGTAGTGTAGCGTATTATGAAATCCGGTTGATATATGAGTGTTCACGTGAAGTGAATTGAAGTTCCGCACTCTTGATTATTAATTGACAGCTGTCACAACTGGTATTTATTTTATTAAAAAAAAATTACATTCGTCGTTTTGTTTCTTAAATAACCTTTCTTCTTTTATTTTTCAGCGAAATGGAGTCATTAAAGGCACTGGCATTATAATCGTTTAGAAAATCCAAACAAATAAAGTTGTCTGTCAACACAGTTTTTTGACAATTCACTCGAAAAGTAATACGGAGCGCAACGGCAAGTGTTCTCGTGGGAAGGATTAGCAAATCCACTACACTACGCGGTTTTGCTACGTTGTAGAAAAACCGCTCCGTAGCAAAATTTCGTGTGTTCACGTGGTACTACGAAGTGCTACGTAGCGGTACGTCGTTGACCACGTGAACGAGGTAATAGTCCTTTGTTTGCTTCGTTAAGGAGTTATAGGGGTTTTAAGGACTAGAGATTTTCACCGTAGTTGCAGCACTTTTTGACCGGTAAATTGTGAAAGATTTGGCTTTTGACGATTTGAAAAGGATATTAGTTCTTCTTTCTAGACTGCGGTCAAGTTTTTTTTTGTAAGTCTTGCAATTTTAGATATACAGTAGAACTTACAGAGATCTATGATATTTTACCTACTTGCTGGCTTCATTTTTATATGAGTGAAAGGGCTCGAGAGTTCGGAGAAAAACAATGTGTCCGAAACGCTTGAAGCTTAGGTCGAGACATTCTAAAATCCATATCTCCTAAACGGTTAATGTCAAACTTGATACTTGCTAAACTAGGAACTAGGCGAATAGATTGAAAATAATTTTTTGAGAGTGGTCAGTGGCGTGGGTGGGTGGTTGCATTGCGAAGTCTCACAAACCAATTAAACCAGAAAAAGGAAATGTGGCTTATGTTTAAAGATGGACAATAGGAGTTGGCTGAAAGTATTTTTCAGGGAGGCGTTGGATAAGCATTTTTTTAAAAAAAACCCACCTCATATCTCAAGAACTGTATGAGGTGGGATCATACAAATAATACGAGACCTAGACCATTTGCACTCCTTGCTGAAAACTGGAGGGAGATGATGGAAGGAGTGAGGGTGGAGAACGATAAAAAGAAAAAAATTCATTTGGTTTTGCAATCCGATATCGACAGAAAAAGTCTTTATCGTCGCATATGTCTATGTCGATTCGTTGTGCTATTTTGTATTGGTGACGCTCGAGTCATGTTCTTCATCAGAATCACTCCAATTATCCCACAAATGAAATCTTGCTATAACTTCAATCGTAGAAAACTGGAACTTTTCCACAGGTTAAATTTTTCACTGGGTAACTTTAATCACTGATTACAAAACCAGCGAATCACCGGTTAAAAACGATAGCCGGAGGTGAATAATACCAAATCTTTGGAAAAACTGGAATTAACCTGAGGTTGTAAATAACCCGAAGTGAATAATACGGCCCTTAGAGTAGGCAATTTAGTGCCTACTCTGAAAGCGGTTTGTCAAATTTCTTTACGCACTCTTGTGATTTTTACAATTGATGCGGAAATTCGCATATAAGTGTGGAAATCAATAGCTAAAAATGTGTAAATTTACTGCTGATTTGGAAAAGGAAAATTTTACAATGCGTAAAATTACAAACGGTGTGAAAAAACTAATATGTACCTACTTGATAATATAAATGAATAAACTTCAAGCGAATGATCGGCAGATAAAATCTCAGACTTATTTTGAAGGGCAAAGGACACAGCAATCGACAATTGGAAAAATTCATTGAGATCAATCAACACATGATAATTGGGAATAAACCAGGATATAGGTCAAAAAGGAAAGAAAGTAAAAAAAACATTCGGTGTTGTAATTTTACTTTCCAGCCTGTAAATTCATGACGAAAATGTGTAAAAATACCAACTTTTACAAATTTCTCGTCGTTTTGTTAAATCTAACGAAAATTTGTAAATTTACTATATCAATTCGGCATATTTTACTGTTTCAATGACAATTATTTTCACAAAATTTTTTACTGTGTAGTTTACATCACCGTCTCCGTCTCCGTCTGCGCTACCGCTCGCCGCATGCTATGCGGCTAGGGGTAGCGGAGACGGATATGTGCAGGTTCTGCCATGATCTGTACGCTGTGGACATCACTCACATCTTGTGTGAATACCCAGGGATCGCTAGAAGGCGATTAAGATGGCTAGGTAGCCTTTTCTTCGATAGCATCGAGGATTTGAGGTCGATATGGGATGACAAACTGGTCAAGTTCTGTAGGGATTTGGGGTGCTTTTGAAAGGATACAGGATCTGAATTGATTACAATGAGCCCATACGGCGCCTAGTGAGCGTGGTGGTTCTAGCGCTGCGCCCTTTCTTGAAACTCAAACTGAACTTAATCACCAGATTTCTGAAACGTGACTTCGATATTTCGAATAGCTTTTACATCGCTCTGTAGAGAACTTTTTTGATTTTTCAAAATTTTTTTTTTTTAGTCAACATGAGGAGAAACCAAACCATTAAATTAATGATTCGAAAATTTGTATTCCGAACAAAGGATTTGAAAATTTGTTATTAAATACGTGGGAATGCGAGTCGCGATAATGTCTGAACGAGGTGAAATAATAATTTGTGTCCTTGCCCACCGGATTTCAGAGGACTTAGAAAAATTTGATAACCTAAAATTTTTTTTTTCACGGTTCAATAGTAGACACGAAAAAAACAACAAAAAAAATGTCAGTCCGTCTGTCCGCCGTACGCAAAATCGTTTGAAGGCTCGTAGCTCCCAAACGGTTTTAGATATTAAGTTGAATTTTTTTTCGTGAATAGACTGGGTAGGCCCCTTGAAGTGACCAAATTCTGAGTGGTGGGCGTGTGAGGGGGGAGGTGGGGGAAGCGATTTTGGTTTCTAGATCTCAGCAACCGCTCACGCTAGGAGGCTGAAACTTGGAATTTATATAGGGCTTTGATAGTGGACCCATTTGCTTAAAAATTGTCAATATAGGTGAAGCTGTGTGGGAGTTGCCCCCCCCCCCCCAAATTAATGCATCCGAAACGTAAAAAAGCCGAGATCGACACATTCTAAAATCCATGAATATCTGTAGGTATACTGGAAGAATAGATCGGAAACAATTTTTTGAGTAGGGGCAATGGCGTACGGAGGTGGGGGGTGAAAAAGTTCAGATTACGATATCTCACGAACTAATTGCACTAGACAAATAAAATTCGGTTTCTGTATAAAAGTTGACAAATGAAATTTGCTGTAAACAAACTTTTTTAAGGGGGTGGTGGAGCATGAAAGTGGAGGGGATACAAATTTTTCTAAAAAATCACTTCTCATATTTCAAGAACTGTGTACGATAGATGCTTCAAATGTTTACCAGAAGTAGGCCTAATAGACCCCTAGCAGAAACAAAATTTGGGTGACGGTGTGGGAGGGTGTAAAGGAAAAGGTTCTGATTTTTATATCTCGAGAGGCTATAATGATATAACGCTGAAACTTTGTGTTTAGATAGAGCTATAGTAGTAACATGTTGGAAAAATATAATTTTTTATAGGAGTAGTATGGTACTAGGGTGGGGGGTGTTTTTCCTTTCTATAGAACGGCTTATAATAAAAAGTTGAAACTCGGTATGTGTATGCAAATCAACTAGAAAAGTAATTTGGATAAAAAAAATTTCAAATATCCATTGACGTTCGGAAGGGCAGCAAAAACATTATCAGCGAAAATGGAATGCATATATTTTCACAATTTTCGTCATATCTAGTAGGTCTTCCCAAATATTGAATTCATTTTTATTGTACAGATTCTTCCTATAAATACCTAGAAAGCGTTTTTAGGTTTTTTTGAACTTCGACCCCTAAAGGGGTAGAAGGGGGGTTGTATATTTTTTCACGAATTCTGGCATATTCCTCAGGTCTGATAAAATATCGAATAGCTTTTCACTTGCGTAATAATCTCCTAAAACTTTTTTTTTCCTTTTTCAGCCCCTGAGAGGGTATAAAAGGGTTAAACATGTTTTCACGAATTCCGTCATATCTTTTAGAAGTGATAAGAAATTGAATTGGTTTTTACTTTCTCATGTTGTCTTCATATTTATCTATTAACTCCTTTCAGGATTTTTGGATATTCAACCCCAAGTGATAATGATATATCGAATTCGTTTTTACTTCCTAAGGTTTCCCATATAAGCGCCAAAAAGTCAATTTCAGTATTTTTGGATATTCAATCCTAAGGGGTGTAAAGGGGTTGTATGCTTTTCAAAGCTTCGACATATTTCTTAGGTTTGATGAGATATTAGATCGCTTTTCACTTCCACAGACTTTTTATATAATCGCCAACAAACGCATTTCTCAATTTTTCGATATTCAACCCCCAGGGTTTACATATGTTTTCACAATTTTTGCCATCCCTTAGTTCTGAAGAGATATAAAATTGGTTATTGTGGGATTTGGCGTAATGACCTAAAAACTAATTTCACAATTTTTCGAGGATTTCGAATTTTTCAAGAACCAAGGGGGTGTGAAGAGTTTGCTTACGTTTTCACAAATTTTTCAAAATCCATCGTGTCTCATGAGATATCAAGTTGCTTTTTATGAAATCGTCTAAAAACCTGTTTCCTAATTTTTTCGAAATTCAAACCCCAAGTGGAAGTAATGGGTCTGTATACGTTTTAATAATTCCTCATATCTTTTAAGTCTGAGTAGGCAACAAATTCGTTTTTAATTCTATGGGCTTTTAGTGTACATAATATGCCGAAATTCGAATAGTCTTCACGGGCTTTTCCAATGTTTAATCGGCTAAAAATCTCTGCTTTAAATATTTTTTTTAGGAACAAAACTAACTTTCCAAGAAACCTCATAATTTCGATACAACTGATGATATACTCCGACTTTGACCGCTCCCGAACTTTGATCCGAAAATAATAAAGTTTCGCCCAGACCATTGGCAGATTTTTTTGTCTATTTTCCTAACATATTCTTACAGAAATTCCGAATTTGGAATGCGTTTAAATGTACTATCAAACATAACGATTTCAAGCATGTGTCCTAAACTTTGCTAATATGAATAAGCCAGTAAGTAGCACGGAAACGCCTAAGCTGTTGCAACTTGTACAATTAAACCATTAATTTGCTCGCAATCTGATTTTATAACGTGCAAATGCAGAGGAGTTAGTACCATATTCGAAATCTACCATCATTGGCTAGCATACATACAAATACAAGTTCATTCGGGGCGGGTGATCATAAACCACAATATTAATAATCGCATAGCTCAAAGCCTTGTGTACGGCCATATTTCGATCTAAAATTCTTAATATTTATCACGGGGAGTTTATCTTCCGAAACATGTTCGCGTTATTGTTAAATTCAACAAAATTAATTAAGAGTCGCATAAGTGCCGAGCCAACCACAGTCGTAATAGTTATCTAATCTGTGTAGGATATGAAACTTTACTTCATAAGCACTCGTTCATAAACCCCATTGCTTTAGCATACCCATAGCCGTGTGGTGAACACAATTAATCCGCATAGGTACGAATAGTCAACAAATTAGTTCTACCTGTACATTTGTATTTGGTGGGTGTTTAATGGCTAATTACTCCACAGGTATTTTACGACTACGAAGTCCGCCCACAAGTTGCTCATTTCATGTACCTTTTGAAATTCCGATATATTTGCGGCCACGCGAGGAAGGGTATCTTCATCGCACTGTTCTTTAATGATCTGAACTTAGCGACCCGTCGGTCATATGCAGATCGACTTTCGGTGGACCGACCCTTATGGACCTGCCGATGCTGCGTGGAACCAACGGATCATTCAATTAGACAGAATGCTGCCGGTAAAGGTGTTATAAACCAAAACGAGGTGTGACACTTTGGGAAGGGCCATGGGTTAATATTCACATGTCCATTACGTCTGCCGGCACCGAACAGTTCTGAAGAGGTCATTGCAAAAGATAAACCTGTTGAACAAGTACCATCGGCCAGTATGTAGCTATACTTGTCCGAAATCGTTGTCTCACCTGGTCACTTTCAACATGTCCGATTTTTTTCGAAAGAAACTCGTAATTGAAGACTGTAGTGTTGTTTACCTTTCCTCGAACGTTATATAGAACTTCCGAAATACGCAATTTTCCCATGAGCTTCGGTTTCCAGAGTGGGAACGTGCGAGTCTATAGTGCGTCCGAAACACAAGCCCAAAATTCGAAACTTGTTGAAAATATTGAAGGAATGTGCTGAAGCCATTTTCCTGATGGGCTCGCAAACTTTGTTTCGGGGGTAGTTTACAATTGAAAAGGGTTCGTTTGCATTGAACTCGCCGATAATGAAACAAGTTTATAGAATTGAAATTATAGACGACGTGGGCTATTCAGCAAAGTCTCACATAAATTACCGATCAGAAGGGCATAGAAACGAGGCAGACTATTGCCGACATGGCAAAAGGGTTTCCATTCGAATGCCGCCGCGATCTGAAAAGACTCTGTACGCGAGTATTGCCAGAATTGACCTTTGCGTATAACAAAACGGAGACGAGCACTATCTGCCTTATGTTAATTCAACTTAATTAGAGTTGATCAAATAAAATCATTCTTGGCTGATTGCATTTGCGCACAACACAAAATGGAATTATTAAATAGGCTCTGTGGTTTTTTGCGACTTGTGTTATTACTGTACGTCAGAAGGATGCGAAGTTTAGTGAAATTGGGAACGCTGGGTGGTCGTTTGGCGGTAAGGTACATAATTAGAATTTTTGCGATACGAATTTAATGCGGACGGATGCAAATTGTGAGAAAATTATTAAAGAGTTTTGGCAACTGTCGTCTCAAATGTGTGGTATTTTGTTTGGCTCAGATGAGACAGGAAATCCGAAAAATAACTAAAAAAAGACGAGAAAATCATTATCGTGGAGAGAACAAATTTTTGGTTAATTTCCCTTATTCTCTTTGACTTTAATTAACTCTTTCAGATGGATAACATCATAGTTTTTATACTCTAGATGAAATCATATAGAGTATTATAAGTTTAATCCACCCCAAAAGTTTGTAACGCATAGAACCAAGCCTCGGACGAAAAAAAGTTATATATTATTTTTTGTTTATTTGTGGCTAAAAACCTCAAATCCGCTTGACGTCCGTCCGTCCGTCCGTCCGTCCGGCCGTCCATCCGTCTGTCCGTCCGATCGTCCGTCCGTCCGTCCGTCCGTCCGTCCGTCCGTCCGTCCGTCCGTCCGTCCGTCCGTCCGTTCGTCCGTCCGTCTGTCCGTTAGCACGATAACTCAAGAACGCCTTCACCCAGGATATTGAAATTTTGAATCTGGGTGTTTGGTTGAATTTGTAAGGCTAAGTTCATTAACGGGCAAAATCGTCATACTCCTTCGGGTAGCTGCCATACAAAATGTCCTTAAAACACGTGTTCAAGAATATTGGTCGATAACTTCAGAAGGGTTTAAGCTACGACATTCAAATTTTGAATGTGTTATTTTTCCAATAGTTGGAGCTGAATGTATGATTATGAAGAAAATCCTATTAGTCCTTCGTGTAGCTGCCATACAAATATCCTGTCAAAATGCATACACTTAATTTACGAAACTCACTATAACTCAAGTAATCTTTTAGCTATGAATTGGAAATTTTGTACAAATTAGTTTTGAGTACAACCGAAGTTCGGGTTTACTAATCAGCGAAATCCTTGTACTCCTTCTGGTAGCTGCCATACAAAATGCCCTTAAGACACGTGTTCAACAATATTTTTCGATAACTTTTGAACGCTTCAAGCTACGAATTTGAAATTTTGTACACGTTCATTTTTAAATGATTTCAAGAAAAAGGATAAATATGTAAGAAATCGAGTGAGTCCTTCTTGCACCTCCCATGTGAAAGTCCTTCAAAAAGGACATTTTTTTTCGGTAACTTACCCAGATATGAAATTAAACACTGAATATTGTCTTTTAGTTTTGAGTAGCAATCTAATAGCAGTCCTCAATAAAGGACATACAACATGCACACACGTAATTCTACTTTATCCCCAACTACAATATAAATCGGAGTTTAGTATTCATCTAGAGTATTATACGATTGGCTTGCAGCCGATCGTGACTGCAGTATGTTTTATTAATCATTATAATCAAACTACCAAAATTTGGAATTTGTTCATAATTTCCAGAGTCTTACATTCCTTTTGAAATGCTCTCATACTAATGTCCTTACAATCATACTTATCTATATTGCATGATAACTTGAGGACCCATTGCAAACTACAGTTTTACAATTTCATCCGATCGGACTGACTATAATTTACACGATTAAGTTAAGACCAAAAGCTAAAGGCGAGCTCATTGCGACCTAATACGAAGCGGGTATCAAGTATAGATTGTATTTATACGGACTTTAGTAAGGCGTTTGATAAAATCAATCATAACATTTTGATATGCAACTTTGGGTTTTCCAATTATGTTTATTAATTTGATATCATCTAATTTATGCAACCGATTTGAAAGAGTTTTATTTTGTGGGGTATTATCCTCGGAAATTTCTAAACACGTCGGGAGTTCCACAAGGCAGCCACTTAGGTCCTTTATTATTTGTATTATTTATTAATGACTTGAGTTCAATGATTTTAAACTCCAGAATTCTTCTTTACGCTGATGATGCAAAGCTTTTCCGCAATAAAATAATTAAACAATTTGTTTAAATATTCTTTGTAATTGTTCTATTTAATGATCGCTTTTATTTGTTTTAAAAACTGTAATGAACTGTAAGTAATCAGGTCTTGATGAAACTGAAATAAATAAATAATAGCAGTTAATTTTTCAAGTACAAAAATACTTTAACCAATTTTTCAATATCTTGAGAAAAAGGCTCAATTTAAATATAATAAAACAAATATAAAAGTTTTTCGTATCTTGAACTTTAGGTAAATCCCCGAAAATAAAATTTTATTTTTGAAGGACTTTGACTTTGAGGGAGGGTGCAGAAAGGACTCATTCGATTTCCAGCATATTTATGCTTTACCTCGAATCATTTAAAACCTAGTGTAAACAAAATTTCACATTTCTTTTCTGAAGCGTTCTAAAGTTAAGACTCGTGGATATGTGTTTTGAAGTCATTTGTTTGGAAGCTACCCCAAGAAGTAAGGAGATTTCACTCAATAGTAAACCCGATACAACTTTTAACTAAAAGCAAATTCCCATAAAATTTCGACTTCCTAGCTCAACGACTACTAGAATTGTAATTGGTTTCGAAATAATAATACATATGCTTTCCAAGGACTTTTATTGTTTGGTAGCCACACGAATACTCACTCGATCTTCTTCATTTTAAATTCTTCCATATGCAACTATTGAAATATTAAATTGTTCGAAATTTTAAATTTCTAACTTAAAGCGATCTGATATCATCAGCCAATATTCTTGAACGCCTCTTAAGGACTTTTATAATGGAAAACCTCGCAAGAGTGAGCACTAATGCATTCAACATTTCTTTTGACTTTAACCTAATTCATGGAAAATTTTGACTTCCTCCTTTAAGGTATTCTTGCTTTAGATTCAGGTTTTATTGAAAAATATTAAACATCATTTTAAGTTTTTAACTTGAAATATTCTGCCCATACGTGGCTTTTGTATGGCAGGTACTAGCAATTGTGGAAGGATATCGACCAGTAATGAACCACTCAATTAAGGTCATAGTATTGTGAAATAATTTTGTGATATATACATATAAAATTATTTTGTTACAATTATAAGGGAAAGAAAAACTTTGTCAGTGCGTTACGTTGATCATAGGGTTGTTTTGAGCCCTTATGTAGAAGGAAAGAGGAGTGCAGTCTGTAAAAAAATTGAGATTTTAAAATAAGAAAATATGGAAATGAAATATTGCTTATACAAGGCATGAATCACTTTGCAAAATTTGTGAAAACGTATGTAACCCCCTTGGGGACTAAATTCCGAAAAATCATGAAATTGGTTTTTAGGTGATTACACAAAATGCCCGTAGCAGTAAAAACCTTTTTCATATCTCATCAGATCTTATTGCAAAGTTGGAATCGAACATATCAAAAAATAATGAAGTTAGTTTGTATTTGATTATGTAAAAAGTCAGTGAAAGTAAAAGGCAATTCGATATAATCATACCGAAAAGATATGACGGAATTCGTGAAGCGTGTATAACCCTTTTGTAAATTGAAAAGTGGTTGAAAATTAAACAATCCTGATAGTCGTTTTTATGCGATTACGAAAATGGCCTGTGAAAATAAAAACTGTTACGATATCTAATCAGAACTGAGGAATATAACTGGATTCGTGAAAATGAAGACAACACCTTTACTTCACGTTAGGAATAGAATTGAAAAAGTCCTGAAAATGCTTAATGGGCATTCACCTGAAGAAGCCGTAAAATTAATTCAATATTTCAGAAAGCCTAAGAGATATGACGAAATTCGTGAAAACATGTAAACCGCCTTTTCACTGACAATTTTTTTTTGTATCACCCCCGTATGCTGAACGATGTATACATTTTTTCTAACCTAAATACTTTGTTGTCTACGTATAAAGCCGCATAAAAAGCCACTCCAGAAATATGCAGAATAATCCGTTATATACCATTCCTATAAAACAAATCTGCCAACAGTCTGGGCTTATTATTTTATAGGTAGAATAACGAAACGTGTTTAATGCTGAGATGCCGTGTAGGTTACTATGCAACTGACAACCTAAAAAATAACGTTCCAAATAGCCTCCTGGTTATTCCTTACTAGTCCTAAAATACAAAATTTCAGGGTAGCAAATTTTTTTGGAAATTTCAGGTCGATCAGAATACTTTATTATTAAAAACTAATAAAGTAAAATTATATTTATACTGAACGGAAAAACTCTTATCACTCCACTACCATGCACTTTTCTAAAAAAAAAGGTGTGAAACTTTGTTCGCTCAGTTGAAATGGGCTTAAGACAAAAATAAAGCTGCGACAAAACACTGTCGATTTGCTTGAATTTGTTCGACTTTGGTTTTTGTTGCCAGGTTTTCAAAAACATCAAGAAAACAAAAACTCAACTAGTCCGTTTAGTGGAAAACCGGGATTGGATTGTCCCAATTCTAACTTTCGCGCATGTCAGAGAAATTGTTTTTTCACTCCCGTATCCATCCGTTCAGGTTGTCCTTTTTTTCATCGCCCCCTTCACCCTTACCCTCAAAAAAGTAACATGTGACACAATCCACCCAAAAAACAAATTTTAATTTATTTGCTTAAAGGGAAATACGAGCTTTCGAAGGCGTTTGCGTACGGTGGACGCCGCACGGTGAACAGACGGACTAAATTTTTTTTCCGGCGGTTGTAAACCGTGAAAATAAGAAAATATCAGGAAATCAAATTTTTAAATAAGCAATTCAAAATACTGTCCTTTTGAAATAATAAAGTAAAATTGTGACCTGAAGAACAACTTCCATTGTTATTAACTATTTAGTTATTGACTTCATTATGACGCAACAAAATACACGTTAAAAAGGTAACTATCAAAAATAGTGACTCTCTCGAAATATCGACTAACCCTGCATTAAGTCACTACAACGCGAGTCTATTGTATTTAAATTGAAACTAAGGTCAAATATAATGAAAATTGAAAAAAGTTTGGGTATGATCCATAACAGCTATTTATCTTCAATTAAATTAAAACATATTTTAGAGAAATATTTTCTGTATTAACTAGTTAAAAGCATTTTCATTACAACAAAATTTGATGGGTATACGACCTGCCAAAACTCTTCAACATAATAAGCATTTCAAAAACTAGATTGATTACTGGACATTCCTGCAATTACTAAACTCTCTCCCAAATGAACTTGCCTTTTTCTTGACCAACTGGTTCCAGCATTACATAAGTCGCTTGCATTGGCACTAGTCGAAGCCAAGATAAAATAATAATCTCAATTTTTTAAGAAAATCAACATGCAAATGTTGATAAAATTTCACCCTCACCCGAAAATTCCCTTCGCACTCATTTGCCATTAACAAACCCGCTTTTATATAGAAAACTTTATTTTTCTCGCAATCTCCGTTTGAATAGCGCGCGTCCACCTAAAAATTGACCTTTCCAAATCACGATTATAAATGGTAGCACAATTAATCACGAAACAACTCAATTACCAGAAAAATTTAATTTATTGCCAGAATCATTATCGTTCTTATGGTCAGGTTGAAGGCGGACGGCTTAAGATGAACTGTGAGTAGAAAAAATTCAAAATAAAACTTTACCATTAATTCCAACGTATAGTTGGAGTACGAGAGTGTAGCGCAAAGGAAGACCCGTAGAGACCTCTTACCCATACGCCAAGTAAAAAAAACCGCCGATACCCATTGACACTTCACGTTTGACAGGTTAATAAGCCGACCAGAATGTTTGATTGATGAAAACTATGGCGTTCCGATATTTCTCATAATCGAATGAGTACAACATACTCGTATGTACGCAACGAACTTTGAGTAATGATCGTCCGTAGAACCACGAAAAAATCCCATACAAAACTTTTAAACATAAATCTAAATAATTCTTGAAATATGAATTGAAATACAAAATTGAAAAAAAAGATAGAAAGCATCGAAAGAAATTTTAATAAACCATATGTGTGTGACCTTTATCGAGTTTAGGGCCAATCAAAATATGTTTACAAGATCTTCTCGCACAGGTTGGACGCAAAGCGTCAAATTAACCCCGCGCTGGCGTTAAACGGTCGGGGATCGTCTAATTTGATGACCTATTTATGTCCTATCGATGGGGTGCTTCTTATATGAGATCTGAGGAGAATCGCACGATTGATCCAACGAGGTCCGATCAGAAAAATGATATTAAATATATAATACTGACATTAGAACCGTCACGTAATCAAAATCCAGATATTAATGAAAATATCTTCCAAATTAAATCAAAAACTGTTTTTTAAGAGATTGTATAGAAAGCCCTTTGAAGTAAAAAGCAATTCGATATCTCATCAGACCTAAGTGATATGTCGGAATTAGTAAACACCCTCAGTTTACACCCACTTAGGGGTTGGGTATCGAAATATTCTGAATTTAATTTCTAGATCATTATATATAAAGCCCATAGAAGTGAAAGCGAATTCGATTTGATTAAACCTAAAAGATTTGTCGGGATTCGTGAAAACTTGAACAATGTTTTCAACCCCATGGAAGGTGGAATATACCTTACACCCCCTAGAGGGTTGAATGGGTATATCGGCCTTTTCCCGAGTTATATAGAAAGCCTTTAGAAGTAAATTTTGATATCGCATTTGACCTAAGAAATATATCGGAATTCGTAAAAATATACCACACTTTGAGTTGTATAAATCATCAAAAATTTTTGAACTAGGCTTCTAGGCGTTTATAAAAGAACACGCAGAAGTAAAATTAATTTGATAAAAATGTTTAACGAATGAGATGTGGAAGAAAGCATTTTCACGGATAATTCTTTACTCCACTTCCGTACGCCATTGAAAAACTTAACTTTTTTTGATTTAATTACTCACGTAGTACATCTCCATATACATGCTACGTTTCAACTTTCTAGCACAAGCTGTTTCGGAGATACCAACAGTTTTGTATACGGCGTCTACGGAAAAAAAATGTTTGCTGCTTTTTTGGGGTTTACTAGTCCTACAACGTTAAAATAAAACATTTCATGGTAGCAAATATTTTTGAAAAATTATAACAAAGTAATACATAGGTATTCAGTTAGACAGACGCAAATACAGATAAAATCAAGAGCGACAAAATTATGAATTTCATTCGGCCCATTTAGGAAACTTTGAAGCTTCGTCCTGCAGATATCCACGAATGTTTAAGAAACTCTTGTTTTAATTAGTATCATATAGTTGAATAAACATTTTAGTGTAGGGTTTCAACCCTCAAATCCCTCCCCCACTTTCCAAAAAAAAACCATATGTTCGCGCCTGAAGTTAGAAATATCAGAAAACAATAAGTAATTCAACAAGATAACTCCAAATATTTTAAAAAATTTCATGAGTCAGTACTAATGGATGCTCTAGTGACATTTGTATATATAATAGTACTGGCTCCAAATATTAGGTTATTGCAAATGAAATGTCGTTTTTCTCTATGAAGGGAAGTCAGTTGCGATTTTCATATCTCAAACTGCCGCCAGGTGGCACAAAAGGTATTGGGTATTGAAGTATATATACCCGAATTACATTTACTCATGGAGTCATTTCAGTTTTGGACTTCATTGAGATCGGATAGAAAAACAAAGAAAAAAAAATGGATTCGAGTCAAAAACGGGTAATTTTCCTTTATGAATTTAAGCTTGGCCACAGCGCAACGGATGCAACCTAAAACATCAACAGCGCATTTGGAACTGATACGGTAAACAAACGAAAAATTCCGATCCGGAGATTTGACCCTTGAAAGTGAGCCATGTGGTCACCCAGGACCTTCGATCAAAAACGATGAGCTGAATTTTTAGTGGAATCTGATTCATGGTAAACTATAAGGGACATTGCAAAAAATTGGGTTGACACTATTCGACAGTTTCCTGACACTTGCAACAGCTTGGAAAAATGAAAAAGCTTGATGATTGGGTTCCGCATGAGCTTACTGAGCAAAATATGACGCGTCGACTGGAAATTTGCAGTTCTCTGCTCTCCCGGAAGAGAAACGATCCGTTTTTGAACAAAATAGTGACATGTAATGAAAAGCGGATACTGTACGACAATCGTCGCCGATCGGGACAATGGTTGGATGCCGATGAGACCCCAAAACACATGCCGAAACCAGGCCTTCATCCGAAGCAGATAATGGTGACTGTTTGATGGTCTGCAGCTGGAGTTATTTACTATTTCTTTTTGAAGTGTGGTGAAACCATTAATGCAGAGAAGTATTGTGCCCAACTCGATGAAATGCATCAGAAATTGCGTGTTCAACGGCCTAGATTGGTCAACAGAGATGGAGTTATACTGCTTAATGACAACGCACGGCCTCATGTTTCAAGAACAACGGTCCAAAAATTAAACGAGTTGCAGTATAAAACCCATCCTCATCCACCATACTCACCAGACCTTTCGCCAACCGATTACCACTTTTTTTAAACATTTTGATAATTTTTTGGCGAACATGACGATAATGGTGCAGCCATCAAAAGTGATTTAGATTAGCATGACAGTATCCAGTTTTCAGAACAGAAGTTATTAGTTTTCAGAACAAAGTCCGAGTTAAAGTTCATCATCGGACTTGTTATAATATTTTGGTTTTTGAATCTTTTTTGAATCTAATAGTCCTAAATCGTGAGAATACCAAATTTCGGGGTAACCAATTTTAGTGAAATTTTAGATCGATCACAACAAATTATTGTTAAAAAGAATAACGTAACTGCGTTAAGATATATTTGGGCCTGGGCCATCCATATATGTATATGTATAGAGCCTACGCGTAAATGATTTATCCAAATTTTAATTCCTGGTCATGTAAATATTGCCAAAATCAGTCTATGTAAAGTACATTCATCTGATTTCCGAATAGTTGAAGCTACTAAACTGAAATAAAGACATTGTCACTCTCCTTCTACTGGCATTTGCTTGTTCGCAAAATATTGCTTGAATGCTATTAAAACACGCAGGGGTCATTCAATAGGGACCTAACAAATTTGTATTTAAATAAAATCCAGAATAATTGAGATAATTTCATAAAGTAGTTCGTGAACTTCTTCACGATAAAAATGTAAACTTTGACTGAAGTTTTGACATTGACAGACCAGGAAAAAAGTTTAAGGGTGCGTTTGTATTAAAATAAAAAATTGTTATATATCTATTCAATAACCCCTTAATAACATAAAATTTCTGTGTATTTAATTCTATTTAACTTATAAAGTAAGATTAACTTTGTGAATAAACGAAATCATCCTTATCCTTTAGTTAACTTGAATTGAAATGTCCTTCAAAATTTCGATCTTCAAATTGTACGACAACCGGAGAACGTGCTAAACTAGCAAAAAATAAAATTGTGCCACTGTCCTACTTATACCACAATTTTAATAGCATTTAAAATTGTATCTATAGTATTTTTTTTTTTATTCAAATTATTTCCAGACCTTTCATAAATCACTTAATTCTTAATCCGGTGAATAGCCCAAGAATCAAAACACTTCTAATCTGTTTCTGGTCTGAACTAATTCCTTGGCATGCATATCATTTTCGAAATTGTCAAACAAGCATTTCAAATATTTCGTTGTTCTTTACATCACCCAATTTCAAGATGGAGATTTTCGAATCGTTTAACATGAATCCCAATAAGACGAACCATAAAAATCTTCAAAGAATCTTACGAGTTTTTAATAGCGATTATTTTTAGTTTAACAGACAAGAGATTACGCGTCGTTGTTTCCGTTTATTCCATATTTCTATAAATTATAATATTGAGATATTTTTTCTTAGCGTGAAGATTTTAAGACGTTGTTCGCACTATCATTAATTTTTCCTTATCAGACATTTGAGGGCGACCTTACGATTGTTGGATTGCTGCCGTTGTTGGCATTCGAGACTTCGGATTTCTTCACACATATCATGTATGTTGTTTTCAAGCTAGTAGATGAAAGGAAAATTTTCTGTGGTAAAGTGCTTTGCACGCACTTGTAATTCAAGAGGAAAAAGAAGTGGAATATGAAGAAGCTAATAATAGTAATAATGTTTTTGTATATATAGAAAAAACTGGACCTCTGTCCTTTGGCATTTTGTGCAGATCTCTCGACACTAATTTCTAGGGTGAGTAGAATCAATTAGACGAGAGAGCATTTAAGTCCCACATTATATTAATTTGCTTAATCTTATTTGAACTTAGATTGGAAAATGTCGTAGTGTCATAAAGTAGCTTGATTGTGAACAAGGTGCTTATGCGAGATTTAGGAGCACCTTTAACCCAGTGCGTTGATGCATGAGGTACTACACTACGCGCTGTTTTTTCCGATCCCCTTTGCCGCTAGAAAAACTTATTCATAAGTCCAGTATTCGGCTTAGATTTGTTTAAGATTTTTCTGTAAACGAGGTCTCACAGGGTATTCAGCAATTTCCGCAAGTTAAAGCCCTTTTATCCTTCCATCACGTAAATCACTCTCCATTACATTTTCCCTTGATTTTGGTGGACCTTCAAATACATGAAGCCATCATACCAACGCCCTTGAAAATTTCTAGTTTCAAAACACCGAACGTGCTCCATTCAAATGCCCTTCAAAAAATGGAGCAACTTATGATTACTCGAAAACCCGTACAATATTCTTAAATAAAAAATTTAATTAAATTAAATGCTGAACTCTTATTTCAATTGTAGTTGGGGATGATACAATTTTGGGATGTGCACGTTATATTGGCTAAGGTGCAATTTGGTAAATAGTTGCACAATTGAAAATCAAATATATTGTGCTAAATTTTGCCATCGGTACTCTCTGATATCATAAATTATTAATTTTTTGGCTAGAAGTCAAAAAAAAATTTCATCCGAAACGCTCCTTCATCTTCAACCTCTATACTCACACCCCCACCCCCACCCACAAAATGTTACCACTTAAGGGGTTCCACCAAACCACAAAAAAGCTATAAGCCATCAAAAGCGTTGACGGCTTGTACGGCTTGCTTATTTGCGGCTCACTAAACATGAAACGAGTAAGTTGATTACAGTAATTTATTATTAAAAAATTATAAAGTAAACTTTACATATTTTTGAAGTATTTTTGAATGGAAGCTACACAAAGAACTGAACTCAATTGACTTTCTTCATATTCATATTTTTACATGAATCTATAAACAAACTAGTGTATGTTATATTTCAAACTTTTAGCTCGAAGAGTTTTGAAGTTATCGGCCAATTTTCATGAAAACGCGCTTTAATGACTATTATAATATGGGAATTACTCGAAGATGATTTTTCTCACTAATGAACTTGATAGTAATATTCACTAAAATGTATTTTCTGTACTATTTCGACTCGCTGACCGATTTATTGAGTTACAGTGTGTTGTTGAAGATAATTGGACAAATTTTAAACGGATTTTTATATGTTTATTTTTATGTTTTAAAAAAACATATATACCTTCTAATATATACTAAAGTTCAAGCGTTCTGAAGATACCGGAAGATATTCCTGAATAAGTATGGAAGCTACTCACAAGAGTGTAAGGATCTTGAATGAATCACTTTATTATTTTAATAATAAAGTATTGTTATCAATTTTAAAAACAAAAAAATTTGTTACCCTGAACATTTTTTTTCACGTTTCATGATTAATAAACACCAAAAAAGACACAAAAAAAATTGTGTCCGTCTGAGCGCCGTCCGCCGTACGTAAAATCGTTTGAGGGCTTATAGCTTTCAAACCCTGTGAACTATTAAATTGAAACTTTTTTTTTAATAGACTGGGTAGGCAGGCCACTTACAGTGAAGTTTTGTTGGGTGGGGGAGGTGGAGGAAGCGTTTTAAATGGAAAATTTGAATTTGGGTGAAAAGGAAAGCTTTCCGATTTTTATATCTCGAGAACCTATAATCATGGAAAACTAAAATTTGGTATTTAGATAGAGCTATTGTGTTTTGGTTTTTTTTTAATAGTGGTATTATGCTAAGGGGGTGGGAGGTGTTTTTCCTATCTATAGAACGGTATGTGCACAAAAGTTGAAACTTGGTGACTATACGTAGATCTATTAGAAAAGTAATTTAGATAAAATTCTTTTTTTTAAATATTTATTGGTGTACGAAAGGGGGGCTAAAAAAGTGATCAATGAAAACGAAAGGCATACATTTTCACGAATTTCGTCATGTCTCTTAGGTCTTCAAAAATTATTAATTGATTTTCATTTCACGGATTCCTCATATCAATACATAGAAAGTGGTTTCAGTGTTTTTTGAAATTCGACTTCTAAGGGGTGTAAAGGAGTTGTATACATTTTAACGAATTCGGCCGTATCACTCAGGTCTGATTAGTTATTGAATAACTTTTCACTTCCATGGGCTTGTTTTATAATGGACTAAAACTCGATTTCAAGTTTTTTCTCTTTCAACCCCTAAGAGGTTATAAACGGGTTAAACTCGTTTTCACGAATTCCGTCATATCTCTTAGGAGTGATAAGACATCGAATTGGTTTTTACTTCCTAGGTTTTTCTTTATAACTATATACGTATGTAAAAACCCATTTCAGGATTTTTGGATATTCAACCCCAAAGTGGGTGCAAGGGTTTTGCATATGTTTTCACAAATTCCTACATATTTCTTTACTTTCTAAGGCTTCCTACATAATCGTCAAAAAGTTGATTTCAGTATTTTTAGATATTCAACTCTAAGGGGACGTAAGGGTTTCGACATATTTCTTAGGATTGATGAGATATCAGATTGGTTTTCACTTCCACAGACTTTTTATATAATCGCCTACAAATGCATTTCCGGTTTCATATAATGGCTCAAAACCAAATCACGAAAAACCTCTTGATGCTATACTACGATTTTGACCGCGTCCCGGAGTATGACCCAATTGCGTAATACATATGTTACATGTAGAATGCGGTGTAAGTATTCTAGCGCGACCTCATTCTAACCGCTTCCTGAAGTGTTTTTTAGGTTTTCAGTCGTTTTCAGTAACCAGCACTACATCTCAGCAATAAACAAAAACCCAAAAATAGTAAAGTTGCGCCCAGACTGTTGGCAGATATTTTCATTGTAAAGGCAGATAGCAAACATTCTTAATCGAAAATGATTCAAAACTAAATCACCTCAGCGAATTAACCCATTACTGCACAAACTCCGTTTAAACGGATATTGTGCTTAATAAACTTTGTGCACTAATGGGTTAAGAAAGTGATTTCACCTGCAACTTCAAATTGATTCTGTGGTTGTATACGTATTGGACATCGACTTCTGATTCTTTATTACCAGTAAACAAATTATTCACCGAATCTTCACAAAAGCGTATGTATTCAATATAAACTCACTTTAGTGAACGTTCTGCGAGTTATTTCTGAGTCATGTGAAATATTCAGAAATTAAATGTATAGCTAGAGAATCCATTTTGAGTCTAGGGAGAATTTAATTACAAGAAATTAGATGAATGCGTGAAAGTAATTCGAATAGGAAAAAATCTTTAAACTATATGATAAATGATTTTACCAATGTGATTTTATTTTTTAAACTTTGCTTTCACTTTTCACCAACACTTGTAGTTGCTTTCAACAAATCGAATAATTACCGATTGTTTTTAATTCTGTCGCTACTTTTCTTTGGATTTCATGAAAAAAATAGTCATTCTGGATTTTTGCATTAGAAATTTCTTCGCTTTTAGGGAACCCGCACTCAGTATGTTTTTTTTAAACATTCGATTGTTATTCATCTTTGGTGAGTGACTTCAAGGGATTTTGTATGTGGTCCGGTGTCAGAGTGGTCTACAAAGAACACAAGACAATCTTCCCGAAGAATCTTGGCTATAACTTATCAAAGCGAAGATAAATCATTTGAGATTAATGTAAGTTTTTGCAAATAAAATGCAGATTTATCAATTGCAGATGTAAAGATTAAAATCTAATCACTGAACTATTTTAACATGTTATTATACAACCCAATGAATCTAAATAAATCATCTATCTATCTATCTATCTAAATCATTTGAGGACAGAAAAAAAGTCTTCATTGTTTTTCAAACTGGGCTTAAGAAGTATGTTGAACTATTTTTGTCAAAGTCGGAATGTTTCGATTCCTAGGATTCAGAAAGATTAATCCCCGACTCCCGTATTTCAACGCATTTTCTTGAGTGCTATCTTATCACTTTGCTATTTGTTTATAAAGTTTCAACTTTCTAGTTGTTAGTTGAGAAAAAAATGAAAAATTATAAATTTTTTTTATTACTACTCCACCCTTAAATTGAAAATACTTTTTATATGAGTATTGACACCTCAAATACGTTTAAGGGGCTAGGTAACAAAAAAATAAGACATTTTTTTTATAGAGGATACAAATAGAATGCTGAGGATTTTTTGCAACATATTTATGAAGTATTTAAGTACAAAAAAAATGTTCTTTCTTAAAAATGATGACATGATGTTCTATGGCGAGCGCCGTCATCATTTCCAAAAAAGAGGTCCACTTTGGTAACCTGTACAAGTCGTAAGTTTTATCCGAAATTAAAAATCAAAAAAATTTTCTTAAATATATTTCTGTAGTTGGAGCTTATACCAATAAAATCAATATAACCTCGAACAAAAAAAAACTGCGGGCATACAAATTTTTAGACTGGATTTTTTAAGATTTTTTTTACCATGAAAGTGTTAAAAAAATAAAAAAATAATTTTTTTCCCTATTTTGTTGGTATAAGCTCCAATGAATTTAATTCACTTTAAAATAAAAAAAATTAAGTCGATATCTTATTGGGTTCAAGCTCTAGAACTTACAGAATTTCAGAATTAGTACTTTTTGCGATTAGAATGCCATAAAGTAGGTGCCTAAATGATACGATAGCTCACGTATAAAGTTGATTTCGAAAAAACTATTTGAGTACCATATTTTACACATGTTTATCTACTAAAATGGGTTGAGTTTAATGTACCCCCTTAGGAATATGAACCTTTTACGGTCTTTTACCACTAGGACGTGAAAGCACTAAAGTTAAAGTGACAATTTTATTATTAACCATTAAAAATAGTGTAAGGTTTTCGGTCTTTGATTTTCTTCTTTTCCTGATTAGTCTTATAATACCCAGGTTTTGATTGCCAAATTCTAAGGCATAGTTAGGGCAGCACTTACTGAATCGATGTTTTTTTTTCATTAGACTAAAATTGATAAACTATATGTCCTCGGCTTAATTGCATTGAAATCACGTACCACTAATTTAATGTTCATTCTGCTTCTAATATTTGAAATTGTTCTTCAAACCACATAACAGCAAAGAAATAACCACAAACATTTTTTCTGATAATTCTCAAAATAGTTCCCATCATTAAAAAATTGTATTTCCGTATAACTAAATTGTGTTTTGCCCCAAATAAAATACTTTTCACAGTCAACCCTTCCACATTATTTTCATTTACATGCTGCTTTTAAATTTAAACATGAAATCAGGACATGCTTCCTGTTTTCAGTTTACTGAAAATAATAATTATTTTCGAAAACATTCAATCATTGCACAGTAGCGATTAAAACGTTGCACAACATGCACACTAACGGAACGCTAATGTTCCCTTGAGGATATTCCGCACAAATCTAACTCACCCTCGAAAAATAGCTTCGCTTCAGTAATCAAAAAGAACAGAAATTCCCACACTTAAGTCAGCAGCAATGAAAATTATGGTTGTCCTTAAAACCACAAAAACACTCGCTCTAATTACGATCAAACTGCACCCTCTTTCGTGTAGTGGGAAACAAATTACACCCTGATTTTTGATTGTAAAGCGTCCCGGAAACGTGATTTAACAGAAAACAACCCCTTTGCCGAGTTGAAATTGAATCAAAAGACAGAGGACAGGTGATTTATGCAACAATGATCGGACTCAATAAAGTGAAACTATTTAATCAGCCGACGAGATATGCAGCTGGTTTCACTTTCTTTATACTTTTTCGGAAAATCACTCCTAGCAAAAAAAAAACTACCCTTCAAGCAAAGAAAATGATTTTGATCAAATTTGCGTAACGTAAAGCAAGTGAAGCGTAAACATGTTTCTCCGGGACCCTAAACAGGGGCTCAAAAATTAGCAAGGCGTGAACACACTCCAAGGATCCTGTCGTCGCAAAAGGCCAGGGCATGCAAATAATCCAAAGTTTTTCGACAAAATCTCCTTGAGGACCACGAAAGGAAAAAAAAGTCAGTTACAAAAATGAAGATCTGTCTCAAGTAAGGTTGACAGTTTCCCTAAATCACAAGATTTCTTTTGAATTGTGAAAATTTGAATTTACGAAATATTCTTTTATCGGATGCCTCCGGTAAGATGATTGTCTCGAAATCTCAAAGAAAATCCTCTTACCGTGAATAATCAAATATTTATATCGCCACGATGCATTGCCATGCGTTTGCTTTTTGCATATATAAGAACCCCGATTTCGGACCGAAACGAGGGAAGATTTTCGCACGCAAGGGTCGGAATTTTTAATGCTCAGGTATGGAAAAACGAATCTAGGTGATGTAATGTGGACCAAATGCATGTGTAGCGCAGAATGACCACTCGTGTGAAAAAATTTTAATAATTTCTAAAGCAATTTTCGATTTTATTGTGAACAAACATAAATTTCGGTAAGATGACGGGGTCCTTGTTTGGACATGACAGGCACAACGGACACAGACAAACTTTAATTAAGATTTCGTGACCTTTTACACTGCGGATAAAAAGGGAGATTTTTTTCGGTATGGGGTAAATATACGTAGCTAGTGGCACTAGTTTTAGACGAAAAATTATTGAGTTTGTTCTTTGAAAGAATTCAGACTTTAAAATGCCAGAAAAAACTCAGAGGAATCCTGAAAGCAGAAAGCAAAAAAAATCCGCTGGCTCACAGCAAATTCACTGGATATTCCCTTGAATTTACACTCTAAAAAAAGGTGTATAATTAGCAATCTTTAAGATACACTTATTTATACTTCCAATACTTTTCTTACTTACTTTCTCTTAATAAAACCCTTGGCTGTAGGATGGAATCCTGTGTTTGATGCGTAGGTTTGGCGCGCGTAGCCACTGCGCCACAAAATCGAACGAAGCGTCCAACTTCGTGGTTTCATATATCACAAGTTTTTCGTCGTAAAATTCAAATAGATAAGTAGAATTACGCGAAAAACAACGTAATTTTCAATTCATATATAATTAATTTTACACAAAATGTTGCGTAATTTTGGGAGGTTTTCATATAAAGTGTACGGTTTAGTTGAAAAGTACATGAAAAATTTACTAATACCAGTAATTTCATGTAAAAGTGTTTGAAATGTGTACTTATACCTACTTGAAAAAATTAAATATTCTGGAAATTTCAAGTAAAAATTGGATTGAAAATTAATTTTTTTTAAAAACAGTGTAGGTACTACCAATATGAAAAATGTAGTTACGGAGAAAAATATGGTAAGGAATATAAATGGCGTTTTGGATGGAATTAAAATAGTTTCGTAAAAGTGCAATATGTTCGTCACTCATAAGGAGTTGTAAGAAGTGTTTGACGAGATTTTCGTTTTTTGTTAATAACAAATTTACTTTTGCATTTACTTCTCCTAAACTTAATCAGATCATTCACCCCCCTAAATCTTCAACCTTAATACAAATCAAAATTCCGTATTTCGCTAAGTTAATAAGCCGAATGGTTTTTTTTTGTTAAATAAAATTTAAATCCACTATTAAACTATTAAAAAAACTCCCTAATAATATTGAGTAACATCATCCAAAACACAAACACTCAATATTTGTACATTTATACAAATGTGTTTATTTGCAACAATCGCCCGAAATCCGCGCCCTCTTCATAAATTCTGAGGCAAAAAATCAAAGAGCCCTTAAAAAAAGGCAAAAGGACTGACCTTTTGATCTTCACGCATGACTAAATCTCATACGGAAATTTTAAAAAAAAAGGACAATATTGAAATTGATGCAAATTATCCTTGCGCTATTTTTACGAATACCTAGTTTTATGTGCCCTAGTTTTTCTTACAAATTAGGCATTCTGTTTGCCTTGTATTTTGAAAACGGTGACCGTTTGAAACTAATTTTTTTAGTTCTCACATTCGTAAGACATATTTATGGGATTTATGTAGTCTAGCTAATCAGATTATCTAGTGCACCTTGTTTAATATTTGGGAGTTTTACCTATGAAAAAAGACGTTTCTTTTTTGTGTTCTCGCAGTAACGGATATTTGAATAGCTTTGAGTTCTTTCTTACAAAGCTTAACAATAGGACAATTAGGTCCGGTATCTGGATTATCTATTTTGGACAGATTAATTTCTATATAGTGAGAATTTTTAGGGAGGAATTATTTCGTATTGAAATTTAAATTAATCGGAGAGGACGACAGAGAGAGAAATGTTTTAGATTTTTCAGCCTAAAAAACATCTAGAGTGATCTACTAGATACTTGCTGAAAGATAATATGACTTAAAGATTTTCATATAAATAAGCGGTTATAATAATTATAACTTTATAGCTTAACGCTATCACGCAACAAGGAGAACCATGATTTTAACTTTTTCCCTACCTTAGCCTTTTTAAGGTCTAAAAAGTGGAAAATTTTAATACACCTTAATTTTTGTGTTATAATTATTGTTAACACGTTTTTCAATTGCTTTTTATTGAGATTTACTCGGAGGAGAGGAACGTTTCTAGAATTATCGCGAATGCAAATATACGGCTACTAAAAAAATTATAAATTACCATATTTTTTTACAACGCCTTGCATCGTTCTACGCATTTTACACTTTATTTATTAATTTAAGTAGATAATGAATAGTTGGTGTAAGATTAACCAAATACTAATATTAATAAATGGTTATGTCCCATTTATTATATGTAAAAAGCTTTATGAAATTTATTTAATATAAAATTTGAATGACTTTTGGATGGTAAAATTAATGGTAACAATCAAATATTGTATCGAAAAAATTAATTGAATGTCTTTTAGCTTCCAAAATAAAACTAATCTGAAGTTATACTATTTGTTGAATTAAAGGGTTTTTCGTTAGAAACAGGATTTTGACCGCTTGTAAATTCTGAAAACAACATTGAAACAAAATTCCGCAGTCGGGACTCAATTTGATGTATCCTGCAGATAAATTGTTTAATGACTCTTAGATTGAAGATATTCGAAACAATGTGGTTGCTGTATCCAATTTTCTGCAATATGAAAATAATGAACTTTTGTTATAAACTTTAAGTTTTAAAGAACTTTACTTTCTTGATATTTTCTTCCCTGCAAGGAAATTTCTATCTGGATATAAAGGTTTATCCAATAGGGATATAACATAGTTCAATTATAGAACAATAACTCAATTGTTTGACCAGTGAAGGGATCTTGTTGGAACTACATCCAACATGGCACGATAGCGAAATCCATTTACCGTGACATGGCGATTATTTTCATTGGCGTAATCAATCACACCTCCGGCATGAAATCCACATCACACAGTCACCTTTTGTGGATGCAGTAGATTTTCTTAAAGCACATTTCAGTTTTTATTGACAAAGCCACTAAGCCAAAAATGAGCTTCATCGCTGAAGATGATTTTTCGATGAAATTGAGGATTGCCTTCAAAAATTTTGCAGAGCCCAATCGGAGAACAATTTCCAGACATTAAGACATAAAAATGTAAACCTTGACTGACGTTTTGACATTGACAGAGTAGCAAAAAAGTTTAAGGGTTGCGTTTGTATTAAAATACAAAATTGTTATGTAGGGGCAACCCGTGTACCTATGGACGGTTGTACCTGTGGACAGCTTAAGTATTGACCAAATTCAAGTACTTACAGAGACTAATAAAACGTATTTAGGGATCTTTTTTCATATGTGGTAACCCTTATTAAGTGTCATTTCGCATTCTTCAACGGTACCATTTTTCTAGGCTGGTAAAAAAATTCTCGATAAAAGTAAATTTCTGAGTTCTTTTACACAATGTATTTTAAGTTTCAAAACTCGATTTCGTTACTAATTTTACTTTATTATTTTAATAATAAAGTATTGTTATCGATTTTTAAAAAAAAAAAATTTGCTACCCTGAAATTTTTTTTTATGCGTTTTATGACTAATAAGCACCAAAAAAGCAAAAAAAATTTTCAGTCCGTCTGTGCGCCGTCCGCCGTCCGCCGTCCGCCGTACGCAAAACGTTTGAAGGCTTATAACTCCTAAACCCTATGAGCTATTAAATTGAAATTTTTTTTATTAATAGACTGGGTAGGTTTCTTGAAGTGACCACTTTTTGGGTTGTGGGAGTATGAAGGGGGAGGTGGGGGAAGCGTTTTAGACGAAAAATTTTGGTTTCTATATCTCAGCAACCGCATAGGCTAGGAGGCTGAAACTTGGAATTTATATAGAACATCGATAGTGGACCCAATTATAGTATGGGTAAAGGGGTGTGGGAGTGGGGGGAATAATAATGCGTCCGAAACGCTCGAAAGCCGAGATCGAGACATTCTAAAATCCAGATCTCCTAATCGGTTAATGTCACGAAATTAAAACTTAATGAACATCTGTGGGTATACTAGGAGAATAGATTCGAAACAAATTTTTGAGAGGGGGCAGTGACGTACGGAGGTGGGGGTTGAAAAACTTTAGGTTACGATATCTCACGAACCCATTGTACTAGAAAAATAAAATTTGGTTTCTGTATAAATGTTGATAAATAAAGATTGGTGAAAGTAAAATTTTTTAAGGGGGCGGTGGAGCATGGAAGTGGAAAGGGTAAGCATTTTTTAAAAAAATCACGTCTTATATCTCAAGCACAATGTAAGATAGATGCTTAAAATTTTTACCGAAAGTAGGCCTAATAGACCCCCAGCAGAAAAAAAAATTTTTAAAGGTGAGGGTGTAGAGGGTGAGGCTGGGGGAGGGTGAAAAGGAAAAAGTTCCGATTTTTATATCTCGAGAACCTATAACAATATAAAGCTGAAACTTAGTATTTAGATATAACTATATTAGTAGCATGTTGGAAAAATATAATTTTTTATAGGGGTAGTATGGTACGGGGGTGGGGGGTGTTTTTCCTAACTATAGAACGGCTTATGGTAGAAAGTTGAAATTCGGTACGTATATGTAAATCAACTAGAAAAGTAATTTTGATTAAAAAAAATTCAAATATCTATTGGCGTTCGGAAGTGGGGCAAAAAAAATTATCAGTGAAAATGGAATGCATATATTTTCACGATTTTCGTCATATCTATTAGGTCTTTCCAAATATTGAATTAATTTTTTTTCTACGAGTTCTTCATATAAATACCTAGAAAGTGTTTTCAGGATTTTTTAAAATTAGACCCCTAAGGTGGTGTAAAGGGGATTATACATTTTCACGAATTCAGCCGTATCCCTCAGGTCTGATTAGATATCGAATAACTTTTTACTTCCACGGGCTTATTTAATAATCACCTAAAACTTGTTTTCATGGTTTTTCCGTTTTCAACCCCTAAGAGTGTAAAAAAGGGTTGAACTCGTTTTCACGAATTCCGTCATATCTCTTAGGAGTGATAAGACATCGGATTGGTTTTCACTTCCTCGGTCTTTTTTTATATATGTCTAAAAAATAATTTCAGGATTTTTGGATATTCAACCTCAAAGTGGGTGCAAGGTTGTATATGTTTTCACAAATTCTTACATTTTTCTATTTCTAATGAGATATCGAATTCATACTTACTTCCAAATACTTCCTACATAATCGTCAAAAAGTTGATTTCGGGATGTTTGTTATTCAACTCCAATAGGACGTATGGTTTTCGACTTATTTCTCAGGATTGATGAGATATTAGATTGGTTTGCACTCCCACAGACTTTTTATATAATCGTCTTCAAACGCATTTCCGATTTCATGTAATGGCCCGAAACCAAATCACGAAAAACCTTCTAATGGCGTAACAACTGATATTATACTAGGACTAGATCTTGTCCCGGTGTATGAACCAATTATGTAATTAATATGTTATATGAGGCAGCGGCGTAAGTATTCTAGCGCGACCCCATTTTAACCGCTTTCCGAATTTTTTTTTGGGTTTTCAGTCACATAGTAACCTACACCGCATCTCAGAATTAAACTCGTTCCGAACTTCTACCGAAAAAATTAAAAGGTTGCGCCCAGACTGTTGGCAGATTTTTTATTCTATGTGAAGTTTATTAAATATTATTTATATTATGACTGTATCGGGATACCTTTTTGTTAAATAGATAAAATGCTATGAAGGGTTCAGAGTGTTATAAATTGTACCTGTGGATAACATTTTACTTGTACTTTTGAACTGTCCATAGGTACACATATTGTCCATAAGTTTTAAATCTGTTATTATTTGTTTTAAAAAAATATTTTACTTTTATTATTGTAATAAATAATTTTGTTAATTTCTGTTAAAAATGTGTTTCATTCAAACTGTCTTCAATTAAAAGCGCGTCCATAGGTACATTGCACAGCGTGTACCAGTGGACGAAAGCTCCAATTCTTAAAACATTCTATAACTAAAAATCTTGTACCAGAAAATAGTAACCAACAACTTCTAGAAAAATTAATATCTTCCTAGAAACTAAAAAAAAATGAAAATAAAAACAAATTAAAGCAAATTAAAGATAGAGCAGTTTCTATGGAAAAAAATGACAATTGTCCACAGGTACACGGGTTGCCCCTACCTATTTAATAATCCTTTATATAGAACTTAGTACCTATGTTTTTACTTTATTATTTTAATAATTTATTTTAGTTTAAACTGAAGAGACTCTAGCTGAAATCAGTAGATCCATGAGTCCAAACAAACGATAAAAGCTGATGTTTAAATGTTATTATCAAAAATTAAACTACAACATAGTCTCACCCACCTTTAATAACTCTAACAATTTCAGGTAATGAAATGAATTTGCAGAAAATCGAGGAAGTGTAGCCGCCGTACAAAAGTCTTTCAAAAATAAAGCGAACAGCATAGCTTAAAAAGTTTATGAGCTACAAGCCTTCAGACGAGTTAGCGTACGGCAGATGTCGTCAGACGAACAAAACTTTTTTTTTTAGTCGATTAGTTCTCAAACGACATCACAACGTTTTAATTTTTTTTAAATTAAAAACGAATTCGATATTCCATCAGACCTAAGAGATGTAAAGTTAAAAGAACCTTTTAAACTAAGGTGAATATCAAAAATTCTCGAAAATGATGTCTATGTGCTCATATCAAGAACTCACACATGTAAAAAATATTTCGAACTCTCATCTGACCTAAGGACGTATGGATATGGTGATTACAGCATATAATATTAAGAAATCCTGAAAATAACTTTCTGGTTAGCATATAATAAAAACGATTTCAATATTTCATAAGACAGCAGAGATATACCAGAATTCGTGAAAATCTATACACCCTTTAACAACTTTAGAAAAACCCTTCAAAACAGACCAGAGGTTGTAGAAATATAACTAATTTGATATCTCAGCAGAACTCAGAGAAAAGATAAAATTCGCTTTTCACACCTCAGCAAAAACCGTCCGTCCACCCGTCTGACTGTCGGTCCGGCTGTTCTTCCGTCTCGCGGTCCATATGTCCGTCTGTCCTCTTGTCCGTCTGTTCGTCTGCTCATCTGTCCGTCTGGCCGTCTATCCGCCTTGCCGTCTGTCCGTCTGGCTAACTGGACGTCTTGCCGTCTGTCCGTAGACCAAGAAAAAAAAACGTCTTACGTGGATTTTCCAAAAGCTAAAGTCGGGTACAGATTTGAAAACGGAAAACATTGTCCTTTTCTATGAAGTAGCAACAAAACGAGAGTCCTTCAAAAGCAGAAAACTTCACACGAACTCCTAATTCTACTTTATCCCCAACTACAATGTAAATTGAAGTCCAGTATTTCATCTGGAGTACCATGCGATTGGCATGCTGCCTATCGAAACTGTAGTATGTTTAGTTTTAGCATTTATAACATATTTTTAATTTGTATGTATAATAATTTTACTAACCAATTTTAATTATAATTTTTTTTAATAATTTTTGGTTGTTTTTCCGGTGTCAAAAACAGTCTCTTGTGATATTGTGGACATGGCAGCTAAAAACTTTACTGGAACGGCCAGTTTGAAAACTGTGATGGACTAGGTCCGAAGCAGCTGTTGCATAATCGACTGGCATTATCTCATATGGAAGAGAGTGCGTTCCTGAACTGAAATTCATTTCCACGAATTGTAAGAAGTCAAATAGTGAATGATTGTTTAACAACATGCGATGAAGTCCATCTCAAATTGGCTGTTCATAATAAATTCAATTTGGAACATTCGCATTTGGGGAGAGTGCGGCGAGCACACTTGCAAAACCTCGCTCACTCTGGCAAACCAAGGTTATGTATGACGAGGCAGTGTTGGACGAGACGAGCGCCCTGTCTACCCTGTCATTATTTAAAAAATAATGAAGTAAAATTTTGCTTTGTAATAGCTTACTGCCCGGAACTCGGTAGAGAACTCTTCGCCACAGTTTAGTATAAGTAGAGTTAAAAAATTCCTGTAATTATTTAACGCAAAAAAAATAATTTACTTGTACAACCCTCAATGATTATAGGTGTGTCCGTATAATACAAGTGCAACAAAAAATTCAAATCCCGGTATGCTATGAATATGGCTCTTAGATCCTCAACTTTTTACAAACCATTACATACATTCGCGTATTCCACCATATTAAACACATCATCAGCCTCAATCATTCAATCAATCCTCGACCAAAACCGCACATTTGCGGTCTCATTAAATTACACCCTCAACATTGTGGCCAGAAGATCCCACCACAAAAGCCGCAACAATGAAACCCTCAACCACCAACAATGGGTTATATGAAAAATGAAAATCCCTGACAAAAGTGCACCCCACACCGAGTACTCCGAGCGTCAGTGTACTGATGAAAAACGTCTAACTACCCTCATTCAAAGGACAACGTTATCCTGCAAATGTTTAGGGGGTGCTGTTGCTCTCGATGCACAGAAAAGACAACGACGACACGTTAATTCCGAAGGGTCTACTCAATCAAAGTTTTCCGGGAGTTAAACGAAAGGGGTTGCCCTGGTCCACCCCATTCCCGGCACTGACTTCTCTCAAATAGTTTTCCCTTCCGTATGAGCAGTGTTGTAACTATGTTTGCTGTTATTACCCACTTCCTGATGGACGGTAAAAAAATTATTAACTTAACCACTGGTGTAGTCTATTTCCAGCGAAAGAAGCGGTCCGAACAGGAAGGACGTTAGACGAGAACGCCCACCCACACGATAGCAGGGCCAGCTACCCTCCGGGGGATGATCCATAACTCCGATATGATATGTTGGCACCGGTTCTACTTCTGCCTGTCAGTATCCTTGTCGTGTAGAAAAAAAAAATACTTCAACCCTTGAGTTGGAAAGACCGTAAGCCGTTCTCTTACACAGAATGACCGAGTAAGTGCTAATTGAATTTTCATAACGTCCATAACTTTTTTTCTTGGAAAATTAAAACAGGTTGATATACCCCCCATCGCTCAATGGTCGCGAGTTGGGCCGATTGCAGCCAAAACTAATTGGCCTCCATTTTCATATCGGTATAAAGTTCATATCATCGGGGTAGAAAGCTGGACTATGAAATGTGTATGTCGGGCTGTGTCCTGACATTTACCAATTGAAATGGGCGCGCTTCGCGTGTCCTTCGGGCTTGAGAGCCATACAGAGCCCATCAGGATCGACATGAAATGTCAAATAGATAATCAACTATCAAATGGCTAGTGAGTGACTTTTTGTGTTAACCGTCGAATTATTTATCACAAAATGACAATTTTATTGTCACCGAGTTCACTCGATTTTGATTTGTGACTCGGTGATTTAGCGTGGACACCTGCATGTATTAAAACTGGTTGTTAAGTGCAAAAGCTTTTAATTTGTGTCATGCTGGTAAAAGGTGCATGATAAATTCTACCTGTAAATTTTATTGCGATGTTATGTAAGAAATTCCGCTTTAGATTCGACAAATGGACGATAAAACGTTACTCACGTTATTAACAAATAATAAAGTATTTTGTGACCGATCTAAAAAATTTTAAAAAATTTGTATAATTTTGTATTTTTGCGTTTTAATACTAATACGCCCCAAAAAGCAGGAAAAAACATACTGTAGTCAGAATCGGCTGCAAGCGAATCGTATGATAGATGAAATTCTGAACTTCGATTTATTTTGTTGTTGGGGATAAAGTGAACTAAGGAGTGCACAAGTAGTTTGTCCTTTATCGGGGACTCTCGTTTGGTTACTACACGAAACACGAAAGTAAAAGACAGTATCTTCAGTGTTCAATTTCATATTTGGAACTAGGTAAGTAAATATTTCAAATGGGAGGTGCTCGAAGAACTCACTCGATTTCTTGCAAATTTAACAATAAATGAGTACAAAATTTCAAATTACTAGCCTGAAGCCTTCAAAAGTTATCGGAAAGTATTCTTAAGAACTTTTTATATAAGTTCTATCCAAAGGAGTAGAAGACTTTCGCTGACTAATAAACTCGAACTTTGCTTGCACTCAAATCTATTTTGTACAATACTTCGAATTCGTAGCTGAGCGATTTTTTGAGTTGTACTGAGTTCCCAAAAAATTGGTAACGGCATTTTTACAGGATTTTAATATGGCAGCCATTCGTAGGACTCTTGGGATTTTTTTCATATTCATGCCTTTTCATATTCAGGACTTTTTGACTACCCGAAGAAGTAGATCCTATTGCCCGTTAATGAACTAAGCCTTTGAAGTTCCACCAAATATCCAAATTTAAAATTTCAATATTCTAGGTTAAGGCGTTCTTGAGTAAGGAAAGACGAACGGACAGTCGAACGGACAGTCGAACGGACAGACGGATTTTTAAATAATTTATACCTTCTTTTCGTCCGAAGCTTGGCTCTATGCGTTACAATCTTTTGGGCTAGATTAAACTAATAATACTCTCAGATTTCATCTAGAGCATAATAACGTTGTACATAATGACTAGAAGCGGGTCGCATCGCAACGGTACGACGAACATTTTTTTTCTACGTACTTCGTTCCGTCGCGAGTCTCGTTCAGTGGACGCACTTCCATAACAATGTATGGCAGGCGGATTTTTGCGATGCGGCCCGGCCCGGCCCGTCCGCCGTAGTGGACGCCAGCTGGTGTAAAGAGATTTTTGTAAACATTTTTAATTTCATGGTCCCTTTTATTAAAAAAAAATTTTGTAATTTGAGAGGAGTATGCTTTTATAACTTGAAGACAATTTGTGATATTTTAGAAGATCCTTGAATTTTGCATCTTATGTATTAAAATGCCCCGTAATAAGTTAAAACGGAATTGCATCTTTTTGGTTGTTATACAGGGTAAAATCAAAGGGATAAAATCAAAGTAATATTTCTGATACATATTTTATATTTTACTTTATTATATCAATATTTAATAATTGTGGTTAAAAAAAAAATGTCAGCCATTGTGCGCCTTACTCGAGCTTGTTTGACGGCTCGTAGCTCCCTAACCCTTTGAGATACTAAATTCAAGAGTGGTTTGAGTAGACCCCTTCAAGTGGCAAATTTAGGTGAAGGAGTATTTTGGACGAAAAATTTTCTTTTATATATCTCAGAACCTCTAATGCTTAAACTTGGAGTTTAAAAAGTGCTGTGATCAGTGGCGGTCATATTGCTTTTCCAAAGGGGGGCCACTGAAGGTTAATAGCTACTGTAGAGAAAATAGGTTCGGTAGCTACCCGCTAATGCAGCGAGGATGAAAATTGTGGTAATGCTATGGTCGTTGCGTTTGGTACTGCTTGAAAAGATCAACTTTTCATTTGCGCATCTAAATCGCCAAATTTCGGCAACTAAATTTCAGAATATTAAAACGCATCAACACCGCTCTAAGGGATTTCTTTAGCATAGTTCAATTTATCGTCTGATTGTATGATATCAAAAATTTGAACTTGCATTGTATGATTGTAAGCAATGGAATAAAATTATTTGATTCGAAAGCTTGGTGAACATAATTTTCGATTTCAGAAAAATTCGATGTAGATCTCGATTTCGACAAAATTTAGAAGCCCAAACTGACTTCAAGATCTCTCACGTGTATGAGAAATCTAGTAGATTTTGAGAGTTTTGTTAAAATTTCGAGATATCGCCAAATCCAATTTGAAATCATTGGATGTAAATTAGATGTTTTTAGAGACCACTAGAAAAGTAATGTATTTAATTTTTATTAGTTCTACTATCATATATATTTGATGAAACTCAATATTGGGCATTAAAATTCGAACCCTATATCTCATAATCTAAAGACTTCAGGCCCGACGAAGAAGTGATCACTCCAGTTATTAAGTTATCCTACAATACTTAAAATCTACGAAAGAAATATTTTATGTCAATGTAATTTATTAGGTATTAGGTATTAGGTTATACTATACATATTCACTGAGTCTCCTTATTGAGTCGATCTATAGTTTAGATGACTGCCACCATAACCTAACCTAACCTACTCTCCTAATTCAAAAATTTAAAAAACAAAACTCGGAAATTCTCTAAAACTATTTTCAATTATAATAACTTCATAAGAAGTATGATATACCTGATTTACATCGCAAGATTTTGGCAAGTAGATTTTGAAATCTCGAAAAGCGTTTACAACGCTCTGAAGACATTTGTTTGACAACGACTATGATGATTTAACTTAACTTAACTTATTTTGGAAGAGCTTAACTTTTTAAAACGAGGACATTTTAATTGAATGAACAAGAGTCAAAAGCTTGCATTATCATGAAAAATAAATTTTGGGGGGGTTATATTAATTTCACGAATTCCGTCATATCTCTTAGGTCTGATTAGATAAAATTGGTTTTCATTGGCACAGACTTTCATGTAATCGCCTAAAATTTTTTTCACGACTTTTCGATAAGTGGATGTAAAGGAGTTGTATACGTTTCTATCAGGCTCATAGCCTGAGTCTTGGCTAATATTATACAATAACATTATCGTCAAATTCCACTGAATCATTTGAACACTTCCTGGAGTTAATATCCATAAAAAAATGTTATCTACTGAATTCGTTGAATTACATAATCGTCTTGTTGCGCTAACCATACGTGCTTAGTTTCTATATGTTTTCATAAATGTTGCCATATCCCTGAAATCAGATAAGATATCGAATTGGTTTTTATTTCAATGGCAGATTATTTTTACTTCTTTTTTTTAAATTTGAAGTAGAGATGGACAGTTCACGAGTAAACTACTCTAAAAGAACACTTCACTGAAAAGAGTAAGGGAAGTGACTCAGTCATTTTGGTGAACTGTAGTTCAATTCGAAAGGGGAATAAAAAAAAATTAAAACGAATGAAGGGAGAACGAAGACTAACAAAGTGACGAACACGGCGAGTAGAGAGACAGACAACCAACCAATCTTCTCGTTTTGTCTGTCTCCGTTTCCCTCAGAAACACACATAGCGAAGACACAACTTAATTCATCACAAACTAACAGTCCTTCGCTTTCATTAATTTATCACATATTTGGTTCATATTAATTTCATATGCGTGAGGTATTTTGAATTGCGTGAACTGACTGACTAGACTATAATGAACGGCTGTTTAGAGAAGAGGCAACTCACACACGCCAGCACAAGGAACGACTAACTGACTAATGAATGACTATTGAACGGCTATAATAGAATAAGTGAACAATTCAATAGAAGGAGTTGTGACTAGTGACCACTGAACGTGTGGTCAGAGAAGAGTAAAGATGAAGTGATCAGCTCAATTGAAGTACTTGACTGAACTGACTCTTTAAAGTGAATGACTACTTGGAAAGTACTTCACTCAAATGAGCTGTTTTGACCATCTCTAATTTGAAGAGCTAGTACTTATTGAAAGCTATTTCGCTGTCTTGTAACAAGACTAACTTTCAAATAGGCTCTTGATTTACCTTTGGCTTGTGTCTAACCAAACTGTGATATATTTCGAATTTTTCCTAATTTTTTTCAGTTCAACAAAACAAGGGCATGCATATTATCTTTCGGAACTGCAGTATTTTGTCGCAGACAGCCGTGAAACGGCAATGGTAGACCGTCGCTTTATGCGTCCACTACAATAACACTCTCCAATAGTTTTTCTGAAACTATACATCTACGAGAATGTTTTGAGCTAATAACACATTAAAATCCAAACACTCAAAATTTCAGGTTCAAATTTTTTTTAAGCTTGATATTTCAACATTGGAAGCTACTGTAAATCGTATATTTGTAAACTGGTTGGAAACGTCGTAAGTCCTTCCTTTCTACATAAAGTGTAAGTGTTTTATTTGAAATAAATTATTTTCCAATCCATTCAGCGAGTACCAGAACCTATAAAGAAGTAGGTACTCTAACTAATTTCTTATGCCACAATATTCTGTCCACTTTTTCATACTTAGTGTAGCATTCAAAACCATATCAGTATTTATATTGTGAGTTCCATCTCTGTACAATGCTGATGCAAACATGTTGTGACTTATAACAAGAAAAGGAGGTCACGTTAGAGATAACCTCAGTATTTTACTGTATCTGTGATAATATTATAATCGTCTCGTATGTAAATATATTTTTCATACTGTCATATTATAATTTTTTTTTTAATATTTAAATTGTTGTTGTACATCGTGCGAGTACTTTTGCGGGGAAAAATGAATTAAATACAGAATATTATTATTCTTGATTTCGAAATAAGTTCAGAGAAAATCTCATATTGTTAAAAATACTTTTTATTTTATCAATTCCTAGGAAATTAGATTTTTTTCTCAAATATAATCTAAATTTGGAGGTATAATTATATCATTTTTTCTACTCTTTCCGTGACCGTTAAAAATAAAATGATTTCAATATTAACAAGTAGTTAGTAAGTAAGTTAGAACACTTTTTTGATGATGTGTGGAATTGATTACTGTTCTGTTTTTACCGCAGTCACCTGACGAACCATTTTTGTTTTTGTTGATCGGTACAAGTATGCGGACAAACAGAAAATATTAAGCAGATTTATTTATAAGATTTTTGTACTTCGGACGTGGTTCAGTAAACTGCTACAAAGTTGGCTATGAAGTCCTGCACACTGGTTTCGTTTAGCCCTGAGTTGCAGACCCTTTTTTGTTTCTTGATTTTGAAAAAGGTTCTTAGGAAACTTGACTCTGAATACGTTTTGATCTGTATTACATATTAGGACCTCCAATTACAGTCTCCCATACAAATTAATAGATATATTTTTAGTAGAACTATAATTTGGAAGCCCAGATAATCTGAAAACATCTTGGTAATCTGCAATAAAAGTACAATCCCACGGATGTTAAAAATCGAATCGAATTGTATTAAGCTAAAAATTCACATTTCCGAAGAATCACACTGTCATTATAAGTCATTAGTGTTTTAAATCTCTTCCAGAATAAATTTACTTACGAACGTGTTCATCGAGGAAATTCTATTTACGTCTAGCTGGGTCATCGCCGGGTCAATCTTTCCAACTTTCTCCCCATTTAGTACGGAAAAATGTCGATGGTGAAGGTATGGTTTGGTAAAATACCTTATTTTCTTATTTTACGGGACGTACATCTGTTTTTTTCCTATTTAAGAAATACTCGAACCGTACATCAGCTTAAGTGGATTTCGAGGATTGTAGAATGTCATAAATGTCTTCGTTGTGAATGCGAGGGTGGTTGATATGCAACTCTACAACTCTAAATATGTTGGGGGAAAGTTTGTATTAAAAATAAACTTGTCATCTTAGAATAACAGATATCCATGATGTGATAATTTTTTAGTAATTAGCTGACTTAATAGAATTGAAGATGATGGGCACATTACTTTGTTTTGAAATTTCAAACAAGGATTTTTAATAGATCCAGGGATGTGATTTTTTGTGGTTGGTGGGATTTGTTGGAGTATACTTAAGGAACATTCGTGACATATTTTTAAATTAAATCCATAATCTGTCTTTTTTTAAATTTCAGTATTTTACGGAAACATTTCCAGTAGGTAAATTTTTGTTTCCTACACCTAAGTAGGTTGAAGGAAAAAAACCTTCAACTGTCTGGCCGATACTTTATTATTTCTCTCGGGAAAAATTCGGAAAGGAATTATAGTCGGAGTACAACTGAATTATTAACCACCCTTCAAGTATCAATAACGTCTTTGAGTCCAGCATTCGGGCAAAGTCGAAATAGGACTTTGGATGTTTCGAAGCAGGCACCGTAAAAAATTAACTTTAAATACTTTATTATTAAAAAAGAATAAAGTAAAATAGCTTCGTGGTTAATTCTTTTAGGAACCTAATTCTTGAGACTTAAGCACATCCACTTATCCGTCCCCTACGTCACTACCACTGTCAAAAATTACATTTTGAGAATATTTGCATATAAAACTAATAAAGGGTGTTACAATAACTCGTTCCGAAGTTAAATCAAAATTGAAAAGAAGTATATGATGGAGTTAATGAAGTTTTTATTAAAAAATGTTATATGGTCTATGTCAATTAAGTATGGAGAAGAATATCACTCGCCACGGCTCCTACTGCACACCTCGACCAGTTTGTCCAAATTTTTGATGACAACAGGTCATAATTGTTCCTCAATTAGACGAATATGGTTTATTATCTCGCCCTTCAGTTGTTGAATGGTGGTGGGCTTACTGGCGTAATCCTTGCTTTTGGGATAACCCCAAAGAAAGAAGTCCAACGGAGTCAAATCGAACGATCTCGGTGGCCAACTGATTTAGCTGTTTCTGGAGTTTTTTCGCCAGGGGATCTTCTGCTGAAATAATTCCATTGTTGTAGGCTGTGTGGCACGTCGCACCATCTTGCTGGAACTACATGTCGTAGATGTCATAATCATCCAATGTTGGCCACAAGAAGTCGGTGTTCATGGCACGGTACCGTTCTCCGTTCACTGTGACAGAGTTGCCAGCTGCATTTAAGAAAAACGGGCCAATCACTCCACCAGCGCAAAAGGTACACCACACAGTGACTTTTTGTGGATGCATTGGCTTTTCAAAGAGTGCCGTTGGATTTTCATCAGCCCATATTCTGCAATTCTGCTTGTTGACGTAGCCACTGAGATGAAAATAAGCCTCATCAGAAAAGAAGATTTTGGTCGTAAATCCATTGGCAACTTGGTTTCGCTCATGCATCCATTTGGCGAATGTAAGACGCTTGCAAAAGACTGAACTACCAAAATATCAAAACAGATGTCAAAAATTATTCGACGTTTAAGCGTGCTTCACAATAAGCTTCGGAACGAGTTATTGCAACACCCTCTATTTACGTACCGAAATCCGAAATTTCAACAATAGCCGTTTTTTAACAATAAATTCTCAAGCATTTCAGTTAAGCTATTCCCCACTTCACAACTCTGAAAAAATAAGGGGTATATTCGAAGGATCTTCATAGTAACCTCTTTTCGGTGATATATTTCCTCGACTCCATTCCCTACGTCTTGTATTCTTCCACATTTTTATCAAATTATTATTCTCCATCATAAGCAAATTCCAGATATACAGAAAAAAAATATTTTAGCCAGACCACCTCTCTTGATAAAATATTTTTCCCTTTACTCTAAAAGTTTAAAAGGTATAAGGTATACCTACGTTTTGAGGGCTCACATACCCCTGCACGCGCTAAAAACCGAGTAAATTTTAAAAATTATTATAAAGGTTATATGGTGAAAAAAAAATTTAATTGTTGAGTTCACATATCTTATTAACTATTCAACTATACAAAAAAAAAATTTTTTTTAAACATACTGCAGTCACGATCGGCTGCAAGCCAATCGTATAATACTCCAAATGAATGCTGAACTCCGATTAATATTGTAGTTGGGGATAAAGTATGATAGAATAATATGTGTGCATGTATAGTATGTCCTTTATTAAAGACTCCCATTTGGTTGCTACCCTAAACTAAAAGACATTTTCGTTAGTGTTTAATTTCATACCTTGAACTAGGTGAGTCGCAGAAAAAAAAAATTATCCTTTTTCAAGGACTTTAACATGGGAGGTGCGAGAAGGACTCACTCGATTTCTTACATATTTATCCTTTTCGTTGGAACTATTTTAAAATTAACGTGTACAAAATTTCAAGTTCCTAGCTTGACGATTACATGAGTTATAGTAAGTTCCGCAAATTAAGTGAACACGTTTTGACAGGATATTTGTATGGCAGCTACACGAAGGACTAATAGGATTTTCTTAATAATCATACATTTAGCTCCAACTATTAGAAAACAAACGTACCTATACAAAATTTCAAAGTCGTAGCTTTAGGCGTTCCGAAGTTATTGGTCAATATTCTTGAACACGTGTTTTAAGAACATTTTGTATGGCAGCTACCCAAAGGAGTAGGACGATTTTGCCCGTTACCGAACTTAGCCTTACAAATTCAACCAAACATCCAGATTAAAAATTTCAAGATCCTAGGTCAAGGTGCTCTTGAGTTATCGTGCTAACGGACAGACAGACGGACGGACGGACGGAAGGACGGGCAGACGTCAAGCGGATTTGGAATTTTTGGCCCCAAATAAACAAAAAATAATATATAACTTTTTTTCGTCCGACGCTCGGTTCTATCCGTTACAAACTTTTAGGCTGGATTAAACTTATAATAGGTACTCTCAGATTTCATCTAGAGTATAAAAATATGTGACTCTATAAGTGAAACGTATAATCCAGCATGTGAATCATTTTGTTATGTCGCACATAATTACAATTCTTCACTACAAGATAAAGATACAAAACGGTATGGATCAAAGTTCAAAACCATATAAAGTATTTGCGCAACGAAATTTGAACAAAAATCTAATTGGGTGTCATCTCACATGAACAATAGAACATTACCTCTTAATCGCATCGCTAAAGTGTTCGGTAAATGTTTGTCATTAGAAATTTCTCACAGTAAATTTTCACAAGAGTAGTGCGCAAAAAAAAGTTAAACTACTCATAAACTGTCGGTACATGGAGATTTAATGATCTTCCTTAAACATCTCGCAATAAAATAACTCGAACAAACTAAACAGGTTATTAACTAGGTATAATTACCTCATTATGTTACAGTTTTCTAAATGACAAAATTTGTCATGTTGGTTGGTACATTATCCGGAGATAAGTTTAGATTAGAAAACTTTCAAAGATCGTGTACCGAAATCTAAAACAACCGCAAAAGGTGACCTTCAAGGTCATCGGATCGTATAAAATGAAGTGATTACGTTCGTGAGAAAATGGAATTTCATTTTAAGGTGCCTAAGGAGGTTCGGTTATAACGTGGATTTGATAGAAATTTTTAATGAATTTCGCAAAGTGCGTCAATTTCTTTCCCAAATAACTTAAAAAATAATAATAATATAATAATAATAATAATAAGAAAAAGGCTGTGTACAACTTTATAATTCTTTCAATCCTGTTTGGTGGGCAATTCAAATAGAATTGTGACAAAAGTTGCTTACAATAAAAAATGAGTAATTAAAAGCAGGAATGTCGTAGTTTTATTATTTTTCGCTCACAATTTGAGATTTGACTAAATTTTAATTGCTATTCCAAAGAAGTTGAATTTGGAAGTACTAACACTTTTTGTGTAGCTTCATATATCAAATTGGGAAGTATTTCACTATTGAGAATTTTTCATATATATGTATATATTAATTTTCAGAACTAGCTAAATCTCAGAGAATTAGATTATAGTAAACTTACGAGTAAGATGGTATTATAGTGAAAGCGACGCGTTCAATAGTACAATCGCGTCGCGTGTGCCATATTGCGACATCACTTATATCAAGCGCGTTAAATCACTTGCCACAAATGTCAAATAATATTCACAAATACCAAAAAATATTATTCGCAATGCCTTAGTTTTCCTGTTGCATAACCTTTCGTAATAGTTATAATCCGGTCGCTGTTTATTGTAGTAAAAAACGGTAATAAAATCGCGTTATGCATTAGACGTAATTAGAAAATTGGTTATTGAGCGCCTCATGCGAAGCGATGCGATATCACGCATTTTAGTTGGCTGTCATCGCGTTGCATCGCTTTACGAGCGCGTCGCGTTCACTATAGTTCCGTCTTTATCATAAAACCTCACTCAATTTTCTACCGTTGTACGAATGCAGAACACATATCCAAGTGACGGCAATGGAACCTATGATAAAACATTAGTTTTTAAAATTTAAATTTTGTTGTGTTTTTTTTTCAATTAGAGAGGGGAGGTGCTGTAAATTCATAAAATTTCTGCTATAGAAGCAGTGAATTTTACTCACACTTTACAACTACGTAGGTCAGAAATAGTAAAAAAAAATGGTTCTTTTTCGTTTCATAATAAAATTGGGATTAGCGGAATACAAGCGGATATTCCAATGTGGCAATCCAAGAAAACAAACAGTTAGCTGGCACGTCGCTTCATAATGTCTGTTATAAGCTCTTTAATGCATGCCCATGTACGAAAGGCAGAACGGTACAGCACAGCCTTAGTACTGGTGTCAGAGTTGCCAGTACTGGCTAATGTTCCGGTCCAGTATGTGGACCGAATCATTGCGGGGCCAATGTCGATTTGATCAACCGGTCCTACTCCTGGTGCAAACTCTGGCCCGATACTGACTGCCAGTTTTGGGGCGTCGTGAATACCCACTATTGGGCCATACTTCAGTTTCAGTACTGAGACGAATCCAGTCATTCCCCAGTATCTGCGTGTCGGTCATATGGTGATGGCTAGTACTGTTTCTGAGCCCGCTGGAAGCTCTAGGCCAGTGATAATTATCAATAGCGACCAGGGACGCAGCCGATACAGAATCAATTTTTTTTAATTTCTATGTAAATATCAAAATTTATATAGCGTGGGAGTACTGATCACCTTGATTGGCACAATACTGGTCTGGTGGGTTATCAGTACCGAAACAATACCCCTCGACAAGTCTTGGCGGCCAATGCGATGCCAATTCTGGGCCGTGTTGGCAACTCTGGTGAGATACCGGCATTCGCACAAGGATGTAACTGATGGGGTAGTAAGAAGTAACCCTGCGTCTACACTGACAATTTATCTGGAAATGGCAATGACAACGGCAATATTGCCATACACAACTAGACAGTGTAGACACATCAAACGCATATGGCAATATTGCTCTCAACATTCCCATGGCAATCATTGCCATTTCAATTTTGAGAGCAATATTGCCAGAAAACGCATCGTTTAACATAAGTTAGCGTCGCCTGTCAACAGGTAGGAATAAGTTATTTTTTGCTTTGATCGCGTAATGGCTGAAAATAAGTTGACTAAAGAGAAAACTATTTAACTTATCAATATTTTTTTTTTTGGTGCAATGTCCGACATTTTGCTTTGCTTCAGAACATGATACTTCGAATTCACTTGCTCAAATGAAAATTGTCTGGCAATCAAATGCCCACTCATTACGATTTGACATTTAACGCAATGGAAATATTGCCATTCTCATTGCCAGTGGGAACGCAAGGTTAGTAATGAGTATTGTAGTCTCCTTTGAATAAAGATCTAGCACTACTTCCGCTTCTTGACAAGATCTGCTAAGCTGGATATACCTACGGATGCCTCACACCTGGATTATCTTAAATATTCCTTAAACTTCCATAGGGGTTGATAATCTTGAAATCCATCTCCGTTTGGAGATTGAGGTTGAAACACCCAAATAGATTTTTGTTTAATATTCTCTTCTGGAACAATCTCAAAGTTTCGACCTTCACTGCTGAGATATCTGTACAAACAAAATTGTTCGTCTAAAACGAGCTCCTACCTTACCCTCACAACCAACTCAGAAAGGTTACTATGCAAATGCAATCTCACCGGGTTTGTGAGTCTTGAAACATTTTTGCGTAAGGAGTATTCACCGGATATATTTTCTGTAATTTTGAATAGTGAAAATGTTAAATTTTAGTGAAGCGAATTCTTTTGAAGTTTCTGTTCGATCACAATTCTTTATTATGGAAAAGTAATAAAGTGAAATCTACGTCTTGTCTCATTTTATCTATTAAACTAGATATTTAAACTTTATTATCGCTATCCGGAAACAGAGACGCTTAGCTCTATCGCTTTATGAAAGTAATTTTTGAATAGGCACAATACCATTCGTAGCTTTTTCTTTTTTTCTTCTGAAATGCTGACATAAATTTCTTTTTAGAATAGAATCTAAATAAAGGAGTTTCAATTGAATACAACACAGAAATCTAGTTCTGAAACTAATTTATTCAAAATGAAGCAATATCCAGTCTCTTTCACTGTATAATTGGAAAAAATTATCGTAAGCATTCTGTTTTCTGTTGAAAATTTCCAATCGGAATCCTTTCGACCGATTTCCTTCATATTGTAGTTTAGATCCAAGAAATGAGTGTTTGAAATCTTTTCGTCCCAACCCTTTCGAAAAAGAGCAAATCCAATTTCAACTATGTCCTTAAGGCCGCAATTTTTATTTCATCTATACGGCATCATCACTTAACCGACTCGTCTCAAAAGTCCTTCATCTTCGACTCTAATGACACTGAAGGACCATTATCTGACTTTTGTATCCATTTCATTTTAAGGCAAACTCGACAGAAAAAAAGGCCTCCGAAGAAAGGACGATCAAAGAAGGGGATGCTTCCGGATTGTGATGTTGAAATGAAGTCCATGCCTCCCATCTGATAGATTTATCTTATCTACGAGCATAGGCAAATCTACTATATATGACGTTGAGTCGACTCTAATGCATAGTGCACATAACAATGGAATATCTTCCATTTTGTCACACTCGACGCGCACTTGCCATCACGTATTACAGGATATGCATGATTCTGGTTGATGGGATACGAAAATCTCGTAGTCGAGTACGTTTAAATGTGCCTGGATAGGCAACTTACATATCCTTGCGCGAGCATGAGAAAAATGTGCTCGCAAAAAGGATTATGCCGTGATGCTGCCATTCATGGAGATTTTTTAAGGTCTTCAATTCTATGCGACAAGAGGATATTATATTAAAAGGGACCAAGCAATTGAGACAAATAAGGACATGACTGAAGAAGGATTAGGCTCAAAATGGGACAAAGTGTTGTTGAACGTAAAAGGATTACACATAGGATTTACAAACGATGTGCGATGTATTTTCGTTGCGGCTTTGTGCGGAGGTGTAAAGGAATAAATATTATAAATCTCATCCGGTTACTATACAACTTAATGTTATTTAATATCCTTAAAATGAAATTATTGAAAAAGAGAAAAACTGCAATAAATCGAAGCTATGAACGTACCAAGAATTCGTCATTACTTTCTTACCGCTTTCAGAGACTTTGTGAGGTTAGTTACTTAATCAGAAAAAAAAATTACCGGAATTCGCACTGACAGCAGCATCTCAATTTGTTTGTGGTACACATCGATTGTCTCATGATTCTATTAAAGCTATTTTGATTTATAGAGCCATTGTACTCGGATGACACTTCGAAAAAAAGGACCTTTGGAACTCATAAGCATTTTAAAATATTAAGACTATCCGCAGTGCACACAGCGGTAGAAGTCGTTGAATGGTTTTGGGGGTAGGGACTAGACGAAATTTTTGTTGCTGGAATTTGCTGGAAGTCATTTTTAAAAAAATCTGCCAATGGTCTGGGTGAAACTTTATTATTTTTCGGGCCAAAGTTCGGGAGCGGCCAAAGTCGGAGCATATCATCAGGTGTTTCGAGATTATGAAGTTTCTTGGAAAGTTAGTTTTGTTCTTAAAAAAAAAATATTTAAAATAGAGATTATTAGCCGATTAAACATTGGAAAAGCCCGTCTATGGTAAACTATTCAAATTTCGGTATATTATGTACACTAAAAGCCCATAGAAGTAAAAACTAATTTGTTGCCTTATCAAACTTAAAAGATATGACGAATTGTTAAAACGTATACAAACCCATTACTTCCACTTGGGGTTTGGATTTCGAAAAAATTGTGAAACAGGTTGTTAAACGATTTCATAAGAAGCAACTCATGAGACACGAGGGATTTTGAAAAATTTGTGCAAACTCTTCACACCCCCTTGGTTCTTGAAATTCGGAAAATTCGTGAAATTGGTTTTAACGTCATTACACCAAATGCCGTAATTACCAATTTTATATCTCATCAGAACTAAGGGATGGCAAAAATTTTGAAAACATATTCAAACCCTTGGGGGTTGAATATCCAAAAATTTGGGAAATGGATTTGTAGGCGATTATTTATAAAGTCTGTGGAAGTGAAAAGCGATCTTATATCTCATCAAACCTAAGAAATATGTCGATGCATACTACCCCCTTACACCCCTTAGGAATGAATATCTGAAAATACTGAAATTGACTTTTTGGCTCTTATATGGGAAACCTTAGGAAGTACAAATGAATTCGATATATCATCAGATCTAAGCAATATGTAGGAATCTGTGAAAACATATGCAACCTCCTTACACCCACTTGGGGGTTGAATATCTAAAAATCCTGAACGGAGTTAATAGATAAATATGAAGACAGCACGAGAAAGTAAAAACCAATTCAATTACTTATCACTTCTATAGGATATGACGGAGTTCGTGAAAACGTGTTCAACCCTTTTATACCCTCTTAGGGGCTGAAAAAGGCAAAAACTGAAGAACAAGTTTTAGGCGATTATTATGCAAGCCCGTGAAAGTGAAAAGATATTCGATATTTGATCAGACCTGGAGGATATGGCAGAATTCGTGAAAAAGTATACAACCCCTTTACACCCCCTTAGGGGTCAATTTTCAAAAAATCCTGAAAACACTTTCTAAGTATTTATATGAAGAAGCGGTAGAATAAAAATGAATTAAATATTTGGGAAGACCTAATAGATATGACAAAAATCGTGAAATTATATGCATTCCATTTTCACTAATAAATTTTTTCGCCCCCCCTTTCGAACGCCAATGAATATTTGAAATTTTTTTTATCTAAATTACTTTTCTAGTTGATTTACATATACATACCGAGTTTCAACTTTTTAGCATAAGCCGTTCTATAGATAGGAAAAACATCACACACCCTCGTACCATACTACCCCTATAAAAAATTATATTTTTCCAACATGCTACTACTATAGCTCTATCTAAATACCATTTTTTAGCTTTGTATCATTATAAGTTTTTGAGATATAAAAATCGAAACTTTTTCCTTTACACCTTATGCAACCCTCACCCTCTACACCCTTACCAACATTTTTTTTCTGCTAGTAGTCTATTAGGCCTACTTCCGGCATCTACCTTACACTGTTCTTGAGATATGAGACGTTATTTTTTTAGAAAAATTCGTATCCCCTCAACTTTCATGATCCACCGTCCCCTTAAAAAATTTTACTTTTAGCAAACTTCATTTGTCAACCTTTATACACAAACCGAATTTTATTTTTCTAGTGCAATTGATTCGTGAGATATCGTAATCAAAAGTTTTTTACCCGCCACCCCCGTACGCCACTGCCCGCAGTAAAAAATTTGTTTCTCATCTATTCTCCTAGTATACCTACAAATATTCATTAAGTTTCAATTTTCTGACGTTAACCGTTTAGGAGATATGGATTTTAGAATGTGTCGATCTAGGCTTTTTTGCGTTTCGGACCCAAAATTTTCCGTCTAAAACGCAAATACACGTGAAAATACAAAACTTCAGGGAAGCAAATTTTTTTGAAATTTCAGGTCGATAACAATACTTTATTATTAAAAAATGATAAAGTAAAATTAGTAGATTGAGAACGCGGTATTTGAATCGAGACGATTGGAGGCGACGACATCTGGAGGCCAGAGCCCGATTTGAGCTGTTGCGCCATTGATGATGGTTAAGCTTTTATGCTTTCGTTGAAATATAGGGATTGAACATTAAAAAGAAAAGTTGACTTTTCCGAAAAATTACATCTAAATTTTTTAAATTTTAGTTTTGGTTCAGCGCACGGAGGCCCTCAGTATCCGATTCTCTGTGAGCAGTAAAAGCAAAATTCTTTGTTCCTTACTGGCTTAGTGTTAACATTAAAACTTTTGTTTAAAAAAATTTTCCTTTTCAGTTGTAATTCTAAACTAAACCTTTGGAGAATCTTTTTATCTTGTGCGTTCGAGGGGCTCAACTCCTTTATGCAAATGAAAAATGTATTTTTTTTTCTTCATTAAATACAAACCTTAAAGCAAAAATTTTGAGTTTTAAGACTTCCTGATTGATAAATGATAAAAGTTTACTTTAAGTCATCTGTGATTTTAGGTAGTTGGCAGGATCTAGTTTACTCGGTAATTACGAAATTGCTCAAGGGTTACTTTCCCGGTAATTGGTAGATCCACATAGTAGCTTTCAACTACGATCTCAAAATTGTAGGCAAATAACCAACTTCGAATTACTAAATTTTTAACTAGGAAAGATGATGTATTTACTTACGAACCTTCTCGGCAGATTATCCGCAAATATTTAGTATCACCTTTATGAAACATATTCGAACGTCTTTAAAGTGCTAAGTGCCCATTCTTTATACCTTATAAATCTTCCTACAGAATTGCGTTCACTTTTCAATACCATCTTGATATCTTATTGTTTTCATATTTCCGCAAAAGAGAAAGAGACTCTTATGTCACATTGAATAGCGACACTGATTACCAGCCGAAGATAGTACCCGAAACCAACGAATTTCCCTTTCAAGGGTTCAAAGATTCATGACATTCAGAATACGGTGGCCACAAGGAATAAATGTATACATACCATTTCGTATCTGCGGTAAGTTCCACCAGAAGAGATCCTATCGAATTTTACCAACCAAAAAAGGACCATACCTTTTCCCTCTTTTGGTATTCATCGACATCGAATATTGTTCAAAATCGAATAAAGCGGCGGGGGTAGAAAGGACCCTTGCGGTACTCCACAGTACCATACACAATAACTATTAGATGATATTTTAGAAGACAGATATGCTACTTTATACTTTTAGATACCTAGCGGTACTGATGCGGTATTGCGGTTTTGAGCCGAGTGATTCTCATAAGAGAAGTGATCAATGATATGTTTGTGTCTTTTGTGGCTGAACAAGTTATTGTTTGCGGTTCGTAATGTACTTCACTTCAAAATAACCGTAGGACGCCATCAGATAAAGCGTGGGACTACTTACGACATAAGATTGATTGCGATCTCAAGGATTTGCGAAGGGTAGAACAGGAACTTCGAAATTGCATCCAGTAATCCTTGGTCAATTCATAACGATGTTCATCAGAGTTTCAGTTTGAATTTTTTTTTTATGGAATTACCATTTGATTTCAAAAGTTTAAAGTACCAAGCAGTTGAAAATCTTATCAAAGCTCTACCAATGTCCTCACCATATTTCATTGAATTCGAACAATTGAAAAGAAGTGAAAGACCTCAATAAATGACATATCAATTTCTCCGTGCCATCGTCTAGAGAAAATAATACCGAATTCCCACCTATACACCAAACTCCTACAATAGTCGAACTTCAGTTTAAAATCAAAATCAGCAGGCATGTCAACGAAAAATATAATTTCAAAAAGGAAATTCAATGTCCTGACACATCGTGCAGATATAAAGCGTACATTTCCTTGGTGCTGGAAGCACACGTCATATTTGCCAGCCGCATGATTCTTTTGTTGGCACTGACGACAGACGTCCGTCCTTCAGGATAAGAAAATTATGAAAAAGAAAAAATCGGGAAGGTTATTATAAATTGTTGGTATGGAAACATTATTTCGAGTCCTGCATTTCTTCTGACTTTCAATAGACTCTGTCGGTCTTCAAAAGTTTCAAATTGATTACCATAGTTTTTACAGGACCTCTCTGATATAGGTACTATATCAATTTCCTTCTTTCGTTAAGCTCAACGTATTATACGAAAAGACGGTCGTCCTTTTGTATGCTCTCGTCCAATACAAGTTTTAGCCCCCTGATGCAAATAATGTCCCGGCTGAGGAGTAGACGAGTGAAATTAATATTCCCGGAGTCTAATTTCAATTTGGGATCTATACGATACGAGGATATGCAGTAGACTCGTAATTACCTCATCAAGTTGACTGATGATGCCATGAATCTTTGTGTGGATATGTCGCAACCCCTTTTCAATATTATAATATTAGATCCCTAAAGGAAACCGTCTTGTGGCTTGATGGTGATGAACAAAAAAATAAATAAACATGTAGAACAAAAACTATATTGTCCTTAATTTTTAATATTTCAGTTCGAGTCGAAAGGGATTTTCAATACAAGAACCAGCCCTTGATCAATAAGGCACGCAGAAATAAATTAGAAATGCAAAACATTATTTCTTTGATTAATACGCTAGGTATCTGGAGGGACTACCCGTAGGATCGAATCAATTTCAGAAAGACTTTAATTTGAGATTGCTCCTTGTTCAGAAATGTATGATGAAGTCCGCTTACAATTTTGTTTTTACAAGATGAAATACTAACCAACTACTTAAGTTGTAGTTCATTCGAGTTTAATGTTGATGGATTATCTGAATGAGTTTGGCCAAACAATAATCCTTTTTTTGAGGACATCCATTTGTGTAGGAGATTCAAGTATGAAGCTTCGTTTCATAGTTGTTTGCGTTCCAAGATTTCTGGGTTTTGTAGTAATTATTCAATAAATGTAACCCAATTTTTAATGAACTTCTATACGAAAACTACCGTAAAGAGCAAAGAAATTTTAATCATAAAACAATTTTTCCTCCGTTTTCGAGTTTAGTCGAGTAAAGGTGCTCTTACACGAGCAATTTTTCAAGCAATTGATTGCCCAACGACTATTGTCAAAACTAGTGGAGCGATTAATGGAGGGCAATAACGTGCTAGGCAATATGACAATTTTTTCACAGATTGCTGGTATTGCTTGTCCTATAGTTGCTGTATTCCACTGACTTGGAAAATTCCGAGCAATTGTCCTCGTTTGGTGATCCAATTGTCAAGTTTTGTTTTGAATTTTGCTTTTATTTGCCAAGTTTTGTGTTATAACGGCTAGAATTTAAATATTTCCAAATATTAGTTTAAGTTTTAGATTTGTTTGTCAAGCTTGCTTTCGTGTTGTTCATAGATTGAATTGCTCGTGTACGCCTTTATTGACGAATCGCTAGATATTAGTCAATATCGCTCACCACAATTCAGCAACGAGTTGTTGCTATTGTTGCTGTGTGTTGCTTCATATTTTCGTGATGTCAAAATTGACGAATATTGCTGCAAAATGAGCAATTTTAATCGCTCGTGTACGAGCACCTTTAAGTCCAATAAAGATACAATTTTTTACAGATATCTTTATGATAACTCTTTACAGATCATATTTGATTCAGTTCCCATTGTAACACATTTTTAATTGAGTTCCAAATTTTAAATTTCAAGATGTATGAGTACTCTGTCAATCATCCCATAAGAGTAATGACTTAAATTAAAGACTTTTGTAAGGGAGCTATTCAAAGGATTTTGGGATTTCGCTCACTTATTAACTTGATCTTACGTTTTTACCCGGTACTAATTAAACTAAGATTTCAACATACACTGGCTAAACAATTCCTTCAGTTATAATGCGTTCCGGTAGATCAATGCTGCATTTTCTATAGAAAGATTACTTTTGCGATGCGTTGGGAACCTTAAGCCATTGCAAGGAAACATCGGCTTCGGAAATATTTTCTTTAAATTTGTGTATCGCTCATTGCATCGGAATCCTGAAGGTGCTCCTATACGAGGGATTAAAATTGCTCAATTTGTAGCAATATTCCTCAATATTGATGTCACGAAAATATGAAGCAACATACAGCAACAATAGCAACTAGAGATGTGAATCAACTTTTCATCAACTCATTGCTCAAGTGTTATGAGCGATATGGACCAATATCTAGCAATTCGGCAAGAAGGGCTTACATGACAAATTCAATCTATAAGCAACTCATTGTTGTTTCGTTGCTCCAGGCCACGATAACACGAAACCAAACTTGGACTGCAATCTGTTAAAATATTGACACATTGCCGATATATTGCCGCAACTAGTATGATATTGCTCTTTATTGCTCCACTAATCGGCCCACCAATCGCCCACAATTTATGGCAATAGTCGTCGGGCAATCAATTCCTACAATAAATAAGATTTGGAGAATTTGGACCACGTTTTAAACGGTTTTTAACGCCGGCCAAATTTTCATCTTCACAACTATCTTCTGAGTTAAATAAGGTATGTATTGTATGTATTTTGTTTTCCGAGATATTCTAGTGATTCCGTTGAAATTAAATAATCAATTGATACTTTTCAATATAATAAAGGGTTGGAGACGATTTAAAAAAAATTGCTACACAAAAAAAATGTTTTTCACATCCCCCCGATTTTTTTTCCTTTAACCCCTGAAAGGGTGTAAAGGGTTGTAAACGACTTTACGAATTTCATCATATTTTTTAGGTTTGATAAGATTTCGAATTGGTTCGTGGAGTCAACTTTTTAAATAATTACCTATAAACCAATGTTTGCATTTTTGAAAAATCATCCTGCAAGCGCGTATAAGGGAGTTCAATACGTTTTACATAACTCCAAAGCGAGTGTAAAGGAGTATATGAAGAAATTCGAAATGTCTCCATTGGCTTTTTATATGTATAATCAGCTAAAAATCGATTTAATGATTTTTAGATATTTTTATTTCCATGGGCATATTATTTAGTTCAATGTTTGTATAAAGAACTATTAACTTTGACCACGTACGGGACTATGACCGAGAAGTGTAAGTCGTGTAATAAGAGCGGCAGTGGTCTATCGCACCCCCAAAAATCCCGAAAAATAATGAAGTTTCGTCCAAACTGTTGGCAGATTTTTTTCTTTGCAATCATATTGTATAATTTCAATAGTTTTATCACAATAAAAAATCAAAAGTGAAAATACAAACAGCATTCGATTTCCTACCTTTTGTGAATTTGGAATTTTCAATTTTTGTATTTTGTAATTGTCTGCCCTTTTAAGCAAAATTCTTGACCAGTCATTGATTCTATTATATATTATTAAAAATTAAAAAAAATAAATAAATTTAATTAAAAAGTTAAAAATAAAATAATATTTAAAAATAGCGCGAATACTTATATCTTGCGCTTATATTTCATATTAGAAGCCAATTCAAAAATTTCGGAATAAATTTCGAAGTTTCTCCGAAAAAGATTATAATAATAGCTCCGAGCAGGAGCGAACGCAGAGGGGTTCGGGGGTTCAAACCCTCCCGCCCCCCGAAATTATGTAATTAAAAATTCACAACTAAATGTAACTAATATGTGACGCATAAATTTGTCTGTAAACCCCCCGAAATAATTTTCTGCGTTTATCTATAAAAATTATATTTAACTTTTTTTAATACATGAAAATTTTCTTATTTTTGCAGATACTGTCGCTAGATTATCGAATAATGATATCAAGACTCACTGAGTATTGAAGTAGGGTAAGTTTGTTGGTATACGTTTGAAAAAACACGATATATATAAAAATTAATTTAAAATCGCCATGTTTTTATTGGTTAAATTTTTAGGTCATCTTCAGAACTTCTGATGGTTTATCTTAAAATAAATAATGCAAAGTATACAAACAATTGCTATTAAAAGCAAGTATTGTAATCGCATCTAAATTTAGAGAGTTGCCCGAAGTGGTGCACTCGTCCACTTAATATCTAAAAGGGGTTGCAAGCTGCGAGCCTTTATACGCGCTCTTTGTACGTCAGAAGGCGGACGGACGGACAATAAAAAATTGTTTTCTGTTTAGTTATAAACCAGAAAAAAATGTTTAGGAGTACAGCAAATTAAACTTTGTAATGTACGTTGGTTGTTCCAGATCAAAATTATTCTAGGAGGAAATATACACAATCAGAAGCTTACATTGTTCGAAATGCGACCGTTACGAAATATGCTGTGACTGCTCATAACTAAAACTTTATTTAAATACTTTACATTTTATCTTTGTTATAATTTTCACATCCCTTCAAATGAATTGTAGTGTGCTCCAGTATGTAACGTTTCCAAAGTGCATTAAGTGAATAAAGAAAATAAACATGAACCGGACTACGAGTATTTCTCCTTACTCCATATCGTCTACAAGAACATCTTTGCCAAAGCCCATCTCATTCCCTTCGTGACCCTTAAATGTTCCAGATAATTGCTACAAAATTTATATTTATGCAGATCATAGAAATCAAAAAGGTCATGTCTTCGTAGCATAACATAAGACCGTATCAACAGTACGGAGATACAGTGCAGATGCTGTATGGTATGACCCATAGGTACAAGGAAATTAACCCCTCGATCTCGATGTTTTTGCGTGACAAACGGTCAGTCTTTATTGTCCGCAAGAGATCAGAAGACAAGGACCAAGGACATCATCGAAGGAAGTTGACCGCCATCCGGAGATGATGAAAAAAAAAAATTACTGGATCCTGATATCCCCGATTTACTTACACACATCGAAGGATAAAGGACCGTATGGTCAAACTATTTAGAACGTGATATATTCGTGAGAACTAAATGGTCATCTTTGCATAGTGATTTTGACCATCGGAGGGTTCTTGCCGGGATTTCTTAAGGTGCCCCGTGAAAGTTATAGCTAATCCGATTTTAATGAAGCGAGACCATTGCGGTCGAATGGTTTTTGTGCGGTCGAAAATCCCTTGACCGCTCCAAATGGCATAATTTATATGTGTCCTAGTTAAGGGACGAAAAGGCTGATGTTGCCATAAGACCGGTGGGAAATGAAATTTAGTTGCTGCCAAATTGCGAACAGAATAAAGTTTCTAGTACCTACCAACCGACCTATTTTAAAAATTTAATCAATGCATAATAATTCAATATTCTGGTATTTTACCTAACAAACTCCGATTCTTTTTATTTCCGAGAATTTAAGATTTCTTCGAAAGAACCTTAAGATATTCTTAGAGAGCGTGTGCTATGTGAAGGAATTCATTTTTTTTTTATAGTTTAGGTGAAATATGAGGTCGTAAAACGTTAAAACAGAAGTAGCTGCACCTCAGGTGCATCGCATCCACAGAGCTAAGTGCCGATAGAACAACGTAGTGTAGAGTGGATAACGACGATGGCACACGCGACTATAATAAAACTCCACTTTAGAAGGGGTTGCTGTGAGAACATCTCGAAAAAACAACGAATTTTTCGAGTAATTTCGTTTAGGGTCTATATGACAACAGAAACTACTTTTCCACTACTTTGAACTAAACTACTCAAGAACGGTTCAAAGGATTTTAACCCTTTTCGGTAATGAGTTTCGATAATTTAGAACGGCAATTTTACAGATTTATTGGCACATTAAGATAAAAGTTCTCGTAAAATTCCAAGGAGCTGGCTGGTGACTACCAAACTTTTAAATGAGTTGAGCATGTGCACATATGACAGGTGTTTTGGTGAATTTATTTGTTTTGACTTGCAACGAGACACCATTAAGATTTTTTTTTTTCAGATTGGTAAGTTCGGTGCCATTGAAACAACACGAAATTTTTATTTCAAAACGAAATCGGTTAGGGTAGAGTACGGTCGGTCTGACGAAGATTTTTTTCTAATTTAATAATAAAATAAAATATTTTTGATCAAAATTGTTTATCTCTACTATAAAAAGAGTTACACTCGCTCAATGTAGGTGATGGCACATATTAAGACATTTTTGTTCGTTTTGATATGAAATATAAGTTTAATTAAACTTTTGGATGAAAAGAACCCTCAACCCGTAAGTTCGTCTTGTTGGACGCTCAACTATTCGTTCGAAAATACGATTACTCCAGAACGGGTAACTTAAGAACCTGAAATTTTGTAGGTACATACCCTTTAAATAGAATAAGTAGGCTAAGTTCGTTAATGGGAGATATCGTCCTACTTCTTCCCGTAGCTACCATATACAATTTTTTTAAAACATATCTTTAGGAATATTGGCCCATTTCAAAACGCATCGAGATAGCAATTTGGCATATTATCTCTTTTTTCGACAGATGCACGTAAAATATGAATTTAGGGAAAATCGTGCATGCATACAAAAGTCATTAAAAAATTAATGTATTTACTTTACAGAACTTGAGTTAACATAACTTAAAAAATCGATCGTCCAGAGAGTCGTAACCACAATTAGTTTCAAGTCGAGAACAGTTCGTTAGTGTACAAGATTCACTGAGCTGATTACCTTCTATACAAAAGTTCTTAAAATTCGTGTTTACGAATTTTGACCGATTACTTCAAATGTTAAATATTAAATAAATAATAATTGAGTAATACTATGTTCAGACTACGAGATTAACGCGTTTAAATCGAGTTAAACGCGTTGGAATCACATCCCGAACGCGTTTACGAAATCGCGTTGCTACAACGCGTTTAAAAGAAAACATGTACTGCGACCCTCGCGGAAATCGAAGTAAACTTTGAAAGAAATTATTTAATGCTGCAGAAACTCAATTTTGTGCTTGTGCAACAACTGCATTAGCTAATTAATTCCCTTTTCATTACTGCTATACAAATACTTTTCTTTCAATTAATTTAGAAACCATAAATTTGATAATAAAACACAGCTGAAAATCTACTTGTCAAAACAAATCATGCCAAGCTGTCTTGTATCAAAATAAAGCGAGTTGCCTTGTCTGAACACTACTTTTTTAACACGTTCATTTTGCCTACTTAAACGCGTTTAAAACGCATAGTATGTACAGGGTATTAGTCCTTCTTGTAGTCGCAATAGAAAAGTTTTTGAAAATTATATGAGTCATTAAAAAATGTATCTTAATTTTATAACAATTAATTGGATACCAACATACAAAATAGTGGAAAAACGGAGACAAATAAATACAGAAGAAAAACAAATTACTAAATTAAAAAAAAATTAATTGTTACTTTGTAAACTTTTCTGTTAAATGACTGAATAGTGATTTGTACGACTTCTTGATTACGAATATGACTGAAAAGCTATTTCAGTAAGGTAAAAAATATCAACTAGCAGTTTTAGTGTGACTATTTGGTTTTATAGTCTAAAGTTTTATAGAATTAGAATGTAGATAATCTTTCATTTTTATTTTAGAATATATGGTATGTTGTCAATTTATACACTGAAAGAAAAACTATGTTTATTCCAAGGTTGCATTGACTATATTAAAGTTCTTCTAATTATTGTAAAACAGATATGTTTCCAATAATCATGGATATGGTGCTCCTAGCCATAGCATATCATTCGTAAAAATATAGTATGGTTGCATTAAACATATATCCGTACTGAAATTTAATATTGTTGTACCAATCATTCTCGTTACATGATGTAAAAGTATATTATAATCACGACAACAATATTCTATGATCAGTGGAACCATGAAATTTGATAAAATAATTCCCACAACCATACCAGATATGGTGTGTGCAATCATGTAAGGTAAAATATGATTGTCGCAACCATACTATAATTGACATAACTTTGAACGATCAGTGTAACTATAGCATTTGATTAGAGATGGTCAGTACAATCATGTTAGTTGACATATTATGATTGCCGTAACCATACTGTGATTGTGATAAACATGAATATGATCAGTGCGGCATTGGAATTTGTTAAAATATGGTGAGTACAATCATGTAAGTTCATATTTGGGTCATTCCATCAAGAATCGCCAAAGTTGTGACCTTACCATCTCCGATTCTTTTGAACTAGTGAGCTGTACTTTAAGAACTAGTGAAAAAAAAATTGAAATTCAATTTTTTGTGTCTATCTAATTTTTTTTGTTAGTTATAGTATGTGAAAGTATGTTAAAGTTTGCTCAAAAATGGTGTCCGAGTCCTCTTTGAAAATTCATATCTCTGGTAATTTTTATACTTTCATTATATATTTCTAGGAACCATGTCACATGATGTTTATGATTGGCGTAACCGTTCTATTAAAAAAGAAGGTTGCGTGAATCACACACCTAGGTTTCCACAACCATAATTTTGTTTGAGACAAACATTGTATGTTTCCTAAAAACAAACACCATAGTTCTAGTAACTAAGTTGTAAAATTTTTGCTATAGACCTATAGTTATTACAAACATACATTCAGTTAGTACAACTGTGTTACATGTTGTAACATGGTTGTGTCAACTATAACCTCAATCATAGTAAGGTTCTCCCAAAACATGGTGCCATAATCATATTTTTTCTTTGAGTGTACAATTCTGCAAATTGTTTTATTTATTGCAGGTTCCCTAGCCTGTCACATGATTTGTATTTAAATTACACGATTGAAAAATATTATTTTTTTAGCTTATAAAAAAAAATTTTTTTGATAAAATTCCAATCCATCAACCGTTTTCTCAAGCACTTTCAAACACAAATCGATAAATGTGGGTTCGTTACTAAAAAGTATGGGTACAAAATAATACCAAATATTTCCACCAAATTATTTAATAAAATATGACTGCACAAATTAAGTATTTTATGAAAGTAGAATAAAATAACTGATTGGTCATGAAATTACTTAAGAGTTACATATTCGTCTTACCGTGTTATAGCCGGCTTCTTTTGACAATTCAAACCTGTAGTCATGAAGCGGTAGCTGATGGTCGTTACATAGGTTTGCTGACGTCCAGACGATCTTAAGAAAATTTTCCAAATTGGTCGTCACGACGCCAACGTCGTCTAAACGTCGATGCGACGTTGTACTGTAGAGCAATGTTTATTTTCCAGCTGTCTGGTGGTAATTTTGTAGTGCCGAGAAGTTGAAAAGCAAAAAATTCTGATTTTTATATCTCGAGAACCACTAAGGGTAGAAAGCTAAGAGTTGACGTCTGTATTAAGCCTAAGAACTTAGGTGTTGTGGTGGTGGCTATGCTAGAAAGTTGAAACTTATTGTGTATATGTAGATTTCCTCAAAAAAAAATAATTAAAAAACAAACAAAAAATTAGGCTTGCATTGGTAAACGGAAGTGAGGCAAAAGTAACTTGTGAATGAAAAGGGGTTTTATAAATTTTCACGATTTTCGTCATGTCTTAGGTCTGTCGAGATATTGAAATAATTTCACTTTTGTAAGCTCTGAATATAAGGAACTTGAATTCGTTTTATAAATTTTTCGATATTCACCCAATAAAGAAGTGTTAAGTTGTTGTGTTGGTTTTCACGAATTCTCCCATTTTTCTTAGGTGTAATGATCTGTCGAATTCGGTTTTCAATTTATGGGATTTATATTTATTTTTTTATTTATTTAATGTCGGAGCCAATAGAAGCCTTTCTGCTTCTCGAACCACGACTTAAGTGGTCTTTTGTCCCTGGCCCCTAACCACTCCCTAGGCCATATCTATTCCCTTGAGAAAGGAGATAATTTTACTCAGGTGAGTCTTCGAGAGGTCTTCATAGGTAAGAGTAAATACACCGAGAGTCTGCCTTCTTGATCTGGACAATGCATCACAATCACACAGAATGTGTGCCGTAGTTTCAGATGTGGTTTCATAGAATTGACATGCATCTAGTGATACTTTACCGATGATATTAAGGTGATAATTAAGGAAATAATGTCCTGAAAAATGGAATTTATATACAATCGTTTTAAAACCAACTTAAGCATGTATTGATATTAATTTTTTTAGCAGTTGTAAGGAAGTTGTGTAAGTTTTCACGAATTCCGACAAATTTCTTATAAGTCTGATGAGAAATTGTATTGTTTTTACTTTAACAGGCTTTCTATTTAATAGTCTAAAATTTCATTCAGAATTTTTCGATCCCCTAAGAAGTTAGGTCGATCTTCACAGTCTAGTCGCAACTTTATTACTTTTTGGAAAGAATTTCGGAACGGGCCTAATTCTGAGATGCGGTACAGGTTACTATGCGACTGACAACCTTCCGAATAATCAGTCAGAAGGCTGTTTGGAACGTTGCTTGTTTTTTGTCGGATCGTAACCTGCACCGTATTAAACACGTTCCGGTCTTCTACTCAAAAATTAATGAAGATTCGCCCAGACTATTATGTACAGGATTTTTTATTTTTTCTACGAATGACTCAATCCCGGACACTTATTAAATAGTGAATTATAATGCATAATTATTTTTTAGATAGAAATTAATCGCGAATTTTCCACAATAATTTATAATTAATAGGAAGAAGATGAAGTGCTTTAAGAGTCGAAAGGTTATCGTTTAGTAACATGATGAAAGTGATAAGCTTCCTTTCTCGATGGAAACAAGTCGTCAATTAAATTAATTTTTTTTTTCAACAATTCTTTCTTCGAGTCGCCCATGTAAATTGGTAGCCAGTGAATCACTGTGATAAACGACACTTTAGAATTGAGTGGATCTTCTTGAGATCTGTTACAGAACTTTTATTATGGGCGAAAAGTCGGCGGATTGATCGTCGAAAAATGAGAAGAAATAAAAATCGGCATGAATAAAGCACATCCTCGATCGAAATGTTTCCCATAAATCAGCTTGGAGCGCGCTTAAACGATCAGTAAATCACGAGGCTTCATCTAATTTCGTAGATAGTCGCTATACGGAATTCTTTGCATGATTCTGCTAGATGATCTTGTTTATGGGTTTTTTCTTCGATTTCTTTCAAAGAAAGTTGTTGGCTTCTTGTTTTGCATTCTCGAAGTCTGTGCCGTTGATAACAAACATCTACACATACATTCAGTTTATGTTTCTGCTATTTTTGTAGGATGCCTTGTCGATCAACGCTGTCCGACGTGGCCGCTTCGATCTTTTTTTTATCGATAGACCGCTTTAACACATCGCTGATCAAATTACTTATGCAAATATAAGCGAACCGATCGCAGGACGTTACAATCCGTTGGAGCTAGCTGGGCTAGCTGTTAAGCTAACTTAACTTCTGGGGCTACAAACAAGATAGACACTTCAAACGGAAAGAAGTGAAGCCTAACGTCGGCTAGCAGAAATACTGAGACGCTACTCTAGAGTCGCTTCAAAATGTTTGTTTACTTTTTCCAGACTGTTTTGTTTGTTGTGCAAAATGTTTTTCTCTTATATTTCTGTGACAGTAGTGGCCGTTGCTTTGTTTTCAAAAATCTGTCGCAATCCTTAGAGGTGTGATCTGTGCGGAGTTTTATCTTTCTTGACTTTTGTTGGAAGAGTCTTCTTTTGATCTAGACAAAAAGATCTTTTGTAGGCAGGACGTTAGGTGACTTATTGGACAGGAAGCTATCAGGCATGCATTGGGTAAGCGCTAATATGCATATTTGTGTAAGTTATTCGAAGTCTAACGATAAACGGAGATTTATGATGATTGCTTATATTTACAGAGCGGTGTTCATATCACCACAAGGGTGGGCCCTGCCTATAAAGCCAACTCAATAGAAGTTTCAAAAAAGCTAAAGTTAAAGTTTGCACATACCTTACATAATCAAATGAGTAATTACTGAAAGACGATATGGTTATGATTTCAATATTTATACTCTAGATGAAATCATATAGAGTATTATAAGTTTAATCCAGCCCAAAAGTTTGTAACGCATAGAACCAAGCCTCGGACGAAAAAAAGTTATATATTATTTTTTGTTTATTTGTGGCCAAAAACCTCAAATCCGCCTGACGTCCGTCCGTCCGTCCGTCCGTCCGTCCGTCCGTCCGTCCGTCCGTCCGTCCGTCCGTCCGTCCGTCTGTCCGTTAGCACGATAACTCAAGAACGCCTTCACCTAGGATCATGAAATTTTGAATCTGGATGTTTGGTTGAATTTGTAAGGCTAAGTTCATTAACGGGCAAAATCGTCTTACTCCTTCTGGTAGCTGCCATACAAAATGTCCTTAAAACACGTCTTCAAGAATATTGGTCGATAACTTCAGAAGGGTTTAAGCTACGTCTTTGAAATTTTGTATGTGTTATTTTTCCAATAGTTGGAGCTAAATATATGATTATCAAGAAAATCCTGTTAGCCCTTCGTGTAGCTGCCATACAAATATCCTGTCAAAATGTATTCACTTAATTTACGAAACTCACAATAACTCAAGTAATCTTTTAGCTACGAATTCGGAATTTTGTACAAGTTAGTTTTGAGTGAAAAGGAAGTTCGAGTTTACTTATCAGCGAAATCCTTTTACTCCTTCTGGTAGCTGCCATACAAAATATCCTTAAAACACGTGTTCAACAATATTTTCCGATAACTTTTGAACGCTTCAAGCTACGAATTTGAAATTTTGTACACGTTCATTTTTAAATGGTTCTAAGGAAAATGATAAATATGTACGAAATCGAGTGAATCCTTCCTGCACCTCCCATGTGAAAGTCCTTTAAAAAGGACATTTTTTTCGATGACTTACCCAGTTCAAGTTATGAAGTTAAACACTGTATATTGTCTTTTAGTTTTGAGTAGCAATCTAATAGCAGTCCTTAATAAAGGACATACAACATGCACACACGTAATTCTACTTTATACCCAACTACAATATAAATCGGAGTTCAGTATTCATCTAGAGTATTATACGATTGGCTTGCAGCCGATCGTGACTGCAGTATGTTTTTGTATAGGTACGAGTATGAACACTGAATATTAAACCTACCTCAGATGTGAACGGTGTGGAACTTTAAGAGGTTATCTTTTAATGAACTTACCAACGACAAAATGAATTTCGTTTAATGTAATTTTCAGATTTGTCTAAAAAATTAATTAAATTATTCTGAGCTCAGGCATTCGTTCTTCTACTAAATGTTGATAGAAATTAGAAGCAGCTCATACTTATAACTTTAAAGATGGGACCTTTTAGACGAAAACTTTTAGTTTCTAGATATCAAGAACCGCTTATATTATGAAGCTCAAACGTGGAACTTATGTAGAACTATGATAGTGGACCCATTTGCCAAAAAAATTATCGAAATGCATTGAGGAGTATGGGGGAAAAACAATGCTTACAAAACACTTGAAAGCTGGAATTGAAACAATCTAAAATCCATATTTTCTGAACGGTAGATGCCAGAAAGTTGAAACTTTGTAGTTGTTTTAAGGAATACTAGGAAATTCGACAAGGGCTAAAAGTTTTAAGCCGGGACGTGGGGTGTGGGGGTAAAATACTTTGGATTACAATTTATTCCGAACTAATTGGACCAGGAAGATACCTTTTTTAACATAGTCTATTGGTGCACAAGGGCGCCCATACAACGTTTTGTAAGGAGCGGCAAAGTCGTGGCTTAGAAGGGAAACCATGTGGCGAACACTGAAGGAAAAGAGGTAGCTGAGGTAGTAAGGTCTCCAACGAGAATGAATGAAGAGTTCACTCGACCTAAACACCGAAAAAGTTATATCCATAAACACCTAACACCTACCAACGTTGCAAGCCTTGCGCCACTATCCACCTCATAAGGCTTCACTTTTTGAATAATTGTGTTAAAATACAACTGTAATACATTTTTTGTTTTTAGTCCGTCGAACCGGATTTAAATAACCTCTGGCAACCAGAAGAAGCGAGTAAAATAGTTAAGTCACATTGACAAATTATACCTTCTATAATGATATTATTATTTTGAGGAAATACAGGTAGGGGCAAGTGCCCCTTATTTCCGCCCTCTAAGGGCGCCCATGTTGTTGCACTAAATAACATTATATTGCCAAAAAACAAAATTTCAACCGCCAGAAGAAAAAAACCGGGTACAAAAGGGTTAACGAAGTGCAAAAACTGGAATTCTAAAGCACTGGTCACAAATGGTATGTCAATTAATTTATAGAATGAATAAAGAATAAAGTCAATACACTGTTCTTACGATGAGAGGAGTACTTCGCATTCTACACACTGAACTTGAAAAATGGGTAACCGACAGCCAGGTATAGAATTGTCAGCAATAGGCTCTTCCCAGAGCAATGCAATCTGCACTAGAATCCTACTGAGTACTTGCATGGGAGAGGATGGAGACATCTGATTGTTGTTGGGGTTCAGAAAAAAAGTTTTCCTTTAAATACAGACAAAAGCAAAAGAAATTTATTATTTAGAACAAATTTGCGCTTATTTTTTTTGAGCATACTTTGTTTCATAAAATTGACTTTTCAATCCAATTTAGGTAGGGAAAAGTTGTACAAAACCGGGTTCCTTAGTGTTTGCGGTAAACTATCTTCGAATTGGTGTAACACATTCTTTTCATAATATTATTAAGTTGTTCTTTACTTATTTCTTGTTATTTTCTCCGTTCTTTTATTTGTATGAATCACAATAAAGGTGAAAAAATGGTAGTTTCTCTAACACGTCGAAATTCCCGTTTTATACACATGGTTGGACAAAACGGGGTACTGTATATGTTCAAAATTAAACACACTTTTTTATAAAAATAAAAGTTCTTCGTCATTTTTAATAAACAAAATTTGTATAAAATATATAGCAAAACATAAGAAAATAAATATAAATTAATCTTTTCGTTCAGTCGAATAAGTTACAAATTTAAGAAATTAATGTTTTTCCGCATTTTTATGATATTTCATTTTGATCAACATGAGTATTAGTAGGAATTATGGCCTTATTTATATTTACACAAATCGCATTATAATGTTCGCAATCTTCTGGATAAAGATTTGTACAGGCTTCATGAGCCCAACCTTTACAAGTGGAGTGGATGCAGAAAATACATGGTGCATCATCGTGGTCAGATTGAGTTTCTGAAGTCAAGACAATGAATTCTGTCGAAATATCGCTTCCAGCTGGAAAGCTCGAAGTAAAGGACAACGAAGTCTCTGTCGTATTATTTTGATCCTTATCCAGTGCAATTGGTATGTTCGTAGTCTCTGACAGTGCAAACATCCAATCTGGGAACACCTTTGAATCCAATGGATAGATACCAGTTTTTCGAAATCCATTGATGGCTGTTTCCATTGAGACCGCTTTTATAAACGCTGTACCATATAGTTTTCCGATTTGGAATTGAGTAGTAGCACGTCCAGGGTGCAATCTAAGCCATTTTCTACATTTATCCGAATAGTATTGACTTAGGGGTGCCATGAAGGATACGTCAAGGAGTTGCATTCTATGAGTACAATGTGGTGGAAAACAAGGACTAGCTTTTTCAATATGTTCGATATTTTTGGTATAACTAGCATGACCATCCAAAAGCAATAGAACTGGTTTGTCTTCAGACGGTCTGGAGAACGGTCGAACCATTTCAAAAATATCATCTTCGTCATCCATCCACTTGGATCGTACTCGGCAGTTGTGCCTGGCACAGCTTCATCCAGCAGCTCAGGCTTAGCGGAAAAAATTGGTGATAGGGAATTCAAAAAACTTTTAAGTCGTATAAGACGGGGCTCTACCCCGTTTCATCCACCCATAGAATACCCTGTTTTATCCAACGGGCAATTTTTTGCAAAATACTTCATTGCAGATATTTAGGCATCACTACATACAATTAATGCGTCACAAATTAAACAGAAGGCAACAACGAATAGAATGATATACGTACCACAAAATTAAACATACGAAATCACCAAAAATAAAAAGAAAAAAAAAAAGCTAAATAAAATAATTTTGTTTTTGAAAAAAAAAAATTCTGTCCTGCTTGCGGTAAAACATCTTATCGCGGCAGAAGACAAATGCCTAATGATGATACATGTGCATTTTTGCTGGTAAGGCGATTTGTAGTCAGATTCTACATTCACGGATGGAAAAAACTGCGGATCCCTGTGTTACACGCCTATCCTATTTTATACTACTTTCCCCTACCTCTTTTTATACAGTGTGTAAATATTTTTCATATGACTTTCCCTGCTAGGCCATGACTTTGTCCATCCGTAGAAAATGTTGTATGGGCAGCAGCCTTGGTTCGTGAGCTATGATCCTTCAACATGGACGTCCGTGTTTTTGCCTTTTGGGTCTACTAGTACTTAAAATACAAAATTTAAAATACAAAATTTCAAAGTAGCAAATTTTTTTGAAATTACAGGTCTATCACAATACGTTTATTAAAATAAAATAAAGTAAAATTGAGGTCAGTCATTTAGATAATAATCTGAGTCACTCAGTTTATTGACGTAAGATGGTATAACTGATGGTACAACTCACTGATTTTTACTGGTTCAGATGTTAGTCTGTAGTACTACCCCGGCCCAATTGAAAAACTTAAAATGAAATCACTGTGTAAGTGCGCACTTCTAAGTTTTATTATAGTATCTTACTATGTTCCGTCATTTCAAAAAAATGTTATATAAACTGCTTATCAGTGATGGTTTTTTTTTCACAAAAACCAATTTATGACTGTTGTTTATTAATCGTATCAGAATTATTAATATTAGTTCAAATATCGTCATTTAATTTAATTCGAATCCATTATTATCGCAAAAGCCTTATGATTATAATACTGAAACCGTTTCCCACCCTCTTCAAGCCGATTACTTTATAATATACCTAACTGCAATATTCTCACCCTTTACAATCACACTACATCTATTCATCCACCTTCATCGAAACGTTCAAAACTACCCAGCAGGTGGGCTACCGCAAGGTAGTCAATGCGGACCCCTTCTGTTCATTCCGCTCAAACGCCTTCCGTCATTCATTTCAAGGTGTAATCCGGTTGCATTCGACTCTTCTACAATCCGATTTTTATTGCTATTAGACTGCTCTAATCCCGTGTTTATAACACAGTGATTTCAGGATTTCGGGATCGTTGCTACGAAAGATGTTCGATTCCCATCAGATAAATCTCATCCCTTCTTATTGACGCGGGACAAAACAACCAAAAAAAAAAGCAAACCCCGCCGATGAGACATAACAAATAAAACGCTGCCATGGAATTATCTCATAATCCTTTCAATGCGGTACTTAAGTAGATCAAGGAGTGGAGGTAGAGGAACTCCTAAATAGACACCGTGGTTACGAAACACAGCCACACAAAAGATATACTTTTTAGCTCGCTTCGTCGCCTTATCCTTGTCTATCCGGAGCTATTCCTTTGGCCAAAGTTACGTCACTCGATGATATCCCAACCCGGAGTTTGTAGGCACCATTTGCGTAGATTTGATTACATCTTCGGCAGAAGGGGTTCAATTCGTCGTAGACCTTTCGCATCAACAACAGTGACGAATGGGTGAAGTGTGCTGGGATGGACCAAATTTTTTGGGATGAGATTGAAAGTCAGAAAAAAAAAATGCTCTGGGACCCTTCATCCTTGCGCCCCAGCAATAAAACTTTTTAATTCCAAAAGAGTTATTTGTGACAATTGGGATTAGAGGGTTTTAGGTTACTTCAGCGCAAAGAACATATTTTTGTCATAAATTTCAAATTGAAAAGTATGTAGTAGGTATTATGTATTTTTTTTGAGTTCTGGCGAATTGAGACGAGGTATAAATTGATTTAAACAAAAGCAAATAGGGTTACAGAGACGAAACAGAATTTTAGGACTTAGGGGATTGATTTCGACTAATTGAACTTGAAGTGGGATAGAAGTGCAGTTTTTATAATACAGAATAAATTTCATAAAACAAAGTGAAAAAGATAGATAGGGAACTGGTTACTCTACCGAAGAATCATTTAGACTCAGACAGATATCTACAATTCATCAATCTTTGATAAAACTGGAATTTCGATTTGCAAAGGACCTTCTAGCCTGATACACACATACTCACACTAATCACACACTATTCAAGGAAATCAATCTTCTCGACCAATAAGCTTTCAAGTCTTTAACTGAATCATGCCAGGAACATGGATTGGAAGTTAGGAATAAATATGAGGAGGTACATGACCTATGCCATGCGCACTTTCCAATCATCCATCTTTCACACAAAATCTAAAAAAAAGTCTTCTTGTTTCCACAAGAAGCATTATAAGAAGATAAGTACACTTAAATACGACTACTCCATTAACATTAAAGCATACCTAATTGTGTCGTATATTTAGCACAAATGCGGCACAAATCATTCGTTTTCCCGAGACCCGAGATAGACAATCGAATAGAAGTCCTTTAGTAGAGTACAAACATTATAATAAGGTATTCCCTTTCTCAGAAAATAAAGAATGATCACACCTTGACCTATCCAGTAAAATGTTCTCACCCCTACGCTCGTCCATTTTTAAACTTCGTTCGAATGAAACGTTGGAAGCCCGAAACTGCCACTGAGAGCAAATTTATGAGTTCAGTGTTCAACCCTAAAATAGAGGAAGGACTATCCAATAGGACAACACACGTAGGCATTGACATCATATGGGTATACAAACTTACATGCAGGTATACCTTATAAATCACACTGATGTTCTTTTACGTAAATTTTTATAGTTTCCGCGACTTATGTGTAAACGTGAATAACCGATTAGCTGCTTTCAGCTTAAACTCAACCAGTAGAAAGTATAAGTTACTCATGAGGATTCTATTGAAGACTAACGCTTATACAAAATATTGTGCTTATAAATGCAATTAAAAAAAAGAGTCTAGTTACTCAAGAAGGTTTTTTTCATGAATTTTTTTTTCACTTTTCATGACTAGTAGACACGAAAAAAGCAAAAAAAAATTTCAGTCTGTCTGTCCGCCGTATGCCGTACGCAAAATCGTTTGAAGACGGTTTGAGATATTCAATTGAATTTTTTTTTATGAATAGACTGGGTAGGCCCCTTGAAGTGACCAAATTCTGAGGGATGGGGTTGTGAGGGGGGGGGGGGGAAAGCGTTTTAGACGGACAATTTTGGTTTTTAGATCTCAGCAACCCCTTATGCTAGGAGGCTGAAACTTGGAATTTATATAGAGCTTTGATAGTTGACCCATTTGCATAAAAATTGTTAATATGGGTGAAGGGGTGTGGGAGTGGAGTTGAAAAAATAATGCGTCCGAAAGGCAAAAAAGCCGAGATCCAGACATTCTAAAATCCATATCTCCTAAACGGTTAACGGCATAAAATTTAAACTTAATGAGTATCTGTAGGTATACTAGGAGAAGAGATCGGAAACCTTTTTGAGTGGGGGGCAGTAGCGTCCGGGGGTGGGGGGTAAAAAACGATATCTTACGAACCAATAGAAAAATAAAATTCGGTTTGTGTATAAAGGTTGACAAAAGAAGTTTGCTGAAAGTAACATTTTTCAAGGGGGCGGTGGATCATGAAAGTGGAGGGGATACGAATTTTTCTAAAAAATAACGTCTCATATCTCAAGAAAAGGTAGATGCTTAAAATGTTTACTAGAAGTAGGCCTAATAGACTCCTAGCAGAAAAAAAATGTTGTGGATGTGGGTGGGGGAGGGTGAAAAGGAAAAGGTTCCGATTTTTATATCGCGAGAACCCATAATGGTATAAAGCTGAAACTTGGTATTTGGATAGAGCTATATTAGTAGCATGTTGGAAAAATATAAATTTTTATAAGGGTACTATGGTACGGGGGTGGGGGTTGTTTTTCCTATCTATAAAACGGCTTATGCTACAAAGTTGAAACTCGATATGTATATATAAATCAACTAAGAAAGTAGGTTAGATAAAAAAAATTTTAAATATTCATTGGCGTTCGAAAGGGCGGGGCGAAAAAATTTATCAGTGAAAATGAAATGCATATATTTTCACAATTTTCCTCATATATGAAGGGTGTTTTTTTAGGTGCATGAAAACTATCGATATCGATAACTGTGGTTTGACAGCTGAGAATGTCAAACTGTGTTGACATTTCTGTTCAGTAAGGTTTGGCAAGTCATCATGAATCGTTTAACGCCAAAACAACGCTTCCAAATTGTGGAAATTTACTTTGAATAAAATTAATCTGTTCGCGAAGTTCATAGAGCACTTCGTCCATTTTACGGTTAACATAATCAGCCTAGTGAGCAAGCAATTCGTGCAGTTATTGCTCGTTTTCGCACTAATTTTACTCTTCTCGATTCAAAACCATCAACAAGACAAAGAAATGTGCGGTTTACACGCTGGCGGCATCATCGGTCGTTATTTCTTTCGAAATGAGGAAGGAGCTGCCGTTACGGTGAATGGCCAGCGCTATCGAGCCATGCTGACTGAATTTTTGTTTCCAAAAATTAATGAGCTAAACATCGCCGACATTTGGTTCCAACAAGACGGCGCAACTTGCCATACAGCGTGCTTAACAATCGATTTATTGCAAAATTAATTTGGTGACAACTTGATTTCCAGAAGTGGTTCTGTTAACTGGCCCCCTCGTTCGTGCGATTTAACGCCTCTGGATTACTTTTTATGGGGCTATATTAAGTCATGCGTTTATACCGACAGACCAGCAACTCTTGAAGCATTGGAAGCCAATATTCAAGCCACTATTGACGCCATACGGCCAGATTTATTGGAAAAAGTAGTCAAAAGTTGGACGGAAAAAGAAATGTGAAAAATTTAAAATGAAATTTAGGTAAACAAAAAAAGTTAGGTTAAAATATAAAATATATTCGATACCAATAAATGAGAATTCGGTTCGGCCAACCCAGAATTTCGGTTCCAACAATGGTATAGGAACTTTTCCTGCAACCGTTGTAATTCGTTTGGCATATATTTCTATTGCAGCAATGAATCTGTTCTCTCAGTGTCCCATTGGTGTCGACGGGGGTTTTTCGGATGACATATTCTAGTGCCAGCTTATAAAGAATGGGGGCTAGACCATTTCCCTACTTTACACCACATTCCGATCGAAAGGTGGTTGTGGAATAGGTTTGTATTGTTACTTGGGATTCAGTGCTCGTCATTGTGAGTCGTTAGTCGGACTAATTTTGGTGGAATTCCAAAATCAAACATGATTGGTTCAGTACCCTCCTCTCGATACTGTCATACGTACGTTACTACTTAAGTTTTGAGATATGGCAAAACTGATGTGAATACGTCAAATCTGACATTGTCGTCGTAAAGTTTGACATTTTTAGTGGTGAACGTACTCAGAACGTGGTGTCATACGAGTGCTATTTGTGTTGTTTACAGATACTTGGAATATTCATCTTGGTCGAAAAATGGAATTAAATCGTGAACATTTTCGTGCGATGATTTTCTATGACTTTCGACGTGGATTAAACCAACAGCAATGTGCCGATCAACTCGCTTCGACTTTTGGTGATAAAGCACCATCTCGAGCCACCGTGTTTCGCTGGTTTTCTGAATTCAATCGTTGTCGCACTTCGCTACAGGACGAATTTCGTGAAGGTCGTCCAAAATCGGCAGTTGTGCCAGAAAACATCGATGCTGTGCGTGAATTGATATTGCAAGATCGTCATGTGACATACCGTGAAATTGAGGAATTCCTGGGTATTAGTTCCACTCGCATACATTCAATATTGCATGAACATTTGGTTGTCAAAAAGATTTGTTCGCGTTGGATACCGCATAATTTGACAATCGCTCAAAAAAAAGCTCGTGTCGATTGGTGCAAGGAAATGTTGAAAAAATTCAAAAGTGTGGTGATCTTCATGGAGAATATTTTGAAAAACAATAAAGCCATTTTTGATTATAAATATTTTTTTTTATTTGTCTATCTCAAAACTTAAGTAGCAACCTACGAATGCTTGTTTAAAATCTACGAAGATTTGGAGCATATATTCCCAGCATTTTTCAAGCACCTGTTTCACCGTGAATATCTGGTCTGTATTCGCCAATTGTTTCGTTAGTATAGGGCTTAAGACAACGTTCAATTATTTGAATTTGGGTATATTTTCCTTTGTCCAGATTTTACATATCATTTTGTGTAGTAGTTAACAGTTAAAGATATGACTATGAAAAATTTCGCTTAAGTCCTTCGAGTTGCTGCCATACAATATACCTGTAAAAATATCCTCATTCAATTTACGGAACTCGCTACTACTCTGGGTGACTACGTATCCAGATATGAAATTGAACACAGATGTTATTGTCTTTTACTTTTGAGTACCAACCAAATGAGAGTCCTCTGAACTACATGCGCACACCTTATTCTGAGTTATTCCTATCTACAATATAAATCGGAGTTCAGTATTTCATCTAGAGTATCATACGACGTCACTGCAGTAAGTTTATTGATTAGCTTTACCTAGTGGATATTGTAATCGATTTAACGGTTAGACATTTACTTTCTTCATTTTATTATACAGTAGAAGCTCGACAATTAGAAAAAAAAAAGTTTAACACAATTCTAATTTTAAAATTTTTCTAATTTTTAAGCGTTTTATAAGGTGTTGAAATAAAAGGCTAATTTATATTATATTTGTATATATTTATGTCTTTTATGAGCAACTTAATAATATAATTTTAAGAAAATAAAAACAGCACTTCAAAATAAAAATACTTTATTATTAAAATAATAAAGTAAAATTTACATTTCAATGTAGTAAATTGGAAAAGTAATTGGCAGTGAATATCTTATTTGAAAAAATCTGTTACATGCAATTGTTTGTGACGTGTCTTCACAGGCATTGTTAAAATTTAAAAGCAGTTAATGCTTTCTCACGAACACTTTGAATTGCGATAATCTCAGAGCATGTCAAGTTATTTCTTTTAGCCCATAACAGTAATCCGTTTGCAAATTTAACGGCATTCGAATGTGGAATTTTTTCATCTAGACTATCGTTATCGCAGTCACTTTCTTGGCTAGATACTTCTACGAGATCTGGATCACAAGTAATGTTATAGGCATTTCATTCTTCAACCTCAGCAATTGAAATATTGATTCCCAACATATTTAACATTTCCAAAGTTTCTTGAACGTCGACATCTGGAAGAAAACTGGACAAAGGAACGTTGTCTTCTTCATCAAAACTATCTTCTGAGCCATTGTCATCTAGGTCGTCGTCAACATCTGAACGATCAAAAATCGCATGCCAACATTTTTTCCAACTGAACGCTTATAACATTATACCAATCGTTTTTTTAGAAATAAAATTGCGTCGTTAATCGTCACTTCCTTCAATATTTTGGATATGTCTTCATTTTCTCTTCCAACTACAGACGATAACAAGCTCTTCCGAGAGTTCATTTTAGTTAGCCGAATAGCATTTTGGTCCAGAGGCTGCAATATTGATGTGACATTTGGTGGAAGGAACATGACTTTAATATTCCCGTCATCTCTTTGCGTTTGCTCATAACACTTCGCATTATCCACGAAAAGAAGGGCCTTTTTTGGTAAATTCTGCTCCTCCAAAAATTCGTTCACCTATTTTAGAAAACAATAATAATGCTAATGTAGCTCTGAAATTAATGCTAAGCAAATGCAAACCTGAACGATAAACGAATGATTGAACCAATTTTTAAAAATGAAAGATGTCATCCAAGCCGTTTTTGAAGAATCGTAATCGAGCGGATTATCAAAATTTTGAAAACATCTCGGTTTTTCGACTTTCCTATAACTAAGGGCCTTAACTTATGGCTACCGGAAGCATTGCAACATAACATAATTGTTTCGCGTTCCTTGCATTTGCCTCAACGTTTGAGGCGCGCCTCTATCCCCACCATAAAATCAACCAATCAGATGGCTCGTGCAGTCTCAAGAGTCTAACATTCTTCAACTTTTTCTCCGACGCACGCTTCCATATGTGTACACACATACAATGAACTGTGGTACCACACAATTCGCAGCTCATCGTATCTAGGCAAGTTGCGCCGCAAAGGCATGTTGAGTGTAAATTGCTTTCAACACAGCAAAGAACACAGCCGACGAAAACCGGTTTGCAATGGCCTGATGGGGTAGAGGCTCGCCTCGAGGCGAGCCTCAAGGGTGAGTGTAAATGCACCAGGATAAAAAGACTACAAGACAACATATTGCGTAGGTAATAGGGTCATTCCATCAAGAACCGCCAAGGATGACGAAATTTGTGACCTTACCATCTCCGATTCTTTTGAAAATTTTTGTACTTTAAGAACTAGTGAAAAAAATAATTGAAATTCAATTTTCTGTTTCTATCTTCTTTTTTTTGTTATAGTATGTTAAAGTTTTCGCAAAAATGGTGTCCGAGTCCTCTTTGAAAATGCATATCTCTGGTAATTTTTATCCTAGAATAATGAAATATCTCTTATTTTAAAGGGGAAGGTTGTCGCAATAAAAATTATTTTTGACATTTTTTTCTATGATAATGATTTTGTCCTTTATACTTGAATATCTCAAAACGGGTTTTTTTATTTTTTTTCATATATTTTGTAGGTTATACTGTTTTTCAAAACATACCAAAATATTAACTTGGAATCTTAATGGGATCGGGGTCAAAAAAATCGAAGAACATTATAGTAGTTCTCAATTATTTTATAGAAAAAGGGTCATTAATCAAGAATCGCCGATTCTTTTGAAAATGTGTGTACTCGAAGAATTAGTGAAAAAAAAATATGATTTCAAGTTTTTGTTTCTATCTCATTTTTTTTGTTAGTTATAGTATGTTAAAGAATGACCCATAATAAGATGAAAACAATATGATCCCGTTTTTACTAAGTGCAGTCTATGTAGCTAAATTCACACAGAACTTGATCAAACAAAATAGCCAAATCGAAAAAATTTCCGCCCCCTCCCCCCCAACAGCACAGTCTGGATCCGCCACTGGTTCCTTGGGAGTTTTGAGTCCTGGTGCGGCTTTTTCATCGATTGTCACGATTGTGTAATCTGGCAGAAGTCTATAAAATAAACTGGACTCATCTGCGTTATAAATTTGCTACCGAGTCAATTCCATTTGTCGTATTTGTTCGTCCAAACTACTTTTAAATGGTAGTATAGCTGCGGTGTTGGCGGACAATTTCTCGCCACATATTTTTAAATTTCGCATACCAAAACAACGTTTAAAATTTTGCAGCCATCCATCGCTTGCGTTGAAGGATATATTTTGCAGCGCTAAAATTACCTTGGCCTTTTCTCTAACAATATGGCCATTCAGTGTGCAACCTCTTTGGCGTTCCTGTAATATCCAGTCATACCGTTTTTTTTTCCATTTCTGGGAATTCCGCCAAATGTAACGTTTTTTTCTTAACTGGCAGATATGCACTTGCCACTTTATCCATAATTAGTTCTTGTTTTTTCTTGAGATATGTTATAAATGACGCAGTCACATTGTACTGCATAGATAGAGTTTTATTTTAAAAACCTTTTTTAATTTTTTCGATTATCTCTGCTTTTGTACTCAGAGACAGAGTATATGTTTTTTTCTTTTAATTAAAATTGGTGCCATTTCGACAAATAAAAGAAATTTAAACCACTGTTATAGACTTCTGCAAAGCAACTGACAAGCTTATACAGTCTGATGTCTGATGAATACGGATAGATATGAATAAATGCAACATGCACCGAAATGTAATTTCTAAGAAGGTATCTTTTGTTTTATGAAAAGTCGTGGGAAAATTCCGGTGTTTTAGTTTTTGAGTGTATAAAATACGCTTGAAAATTCGAATTCTTTTTTCTAATTTCTGAGCAATATGTGTAATATATGAACCGTTTCTAATTTCCAAGAGATTCTAATTTTGGCGCATTCTAATTTTCGAGCTTCTACTGTATTTATTTTATTGTTTCTTGACGTGAGTAGACGTTCCATTCTGTGCTAATCCCAATACCGCAGTTCATTGCAGTGACTGGGTGAGCACTTCTGACACATAAGGATCAGCTGACCCCAATGTCAGCATACAGCATGGGTATGTTGAAGTTGAATTGATTTCTCTAGTTCGTTGAGCTGATAAACTGTACTGCCTTCTGTTGGGCTGAGGAAGTGTACCTAAATGACTGAACCTACCTGTGTACATATTTAATTTACAAAAATTTATCGCCGCAATAACGTTGCACATGTTACTTTTTTCACTCTTCTATTTCGAGTAACGTGACCGACTTATTGCAATGATTTCAAGTCTCATTGGCTTGAAGTTCTGCGAACGTTCCAATTTCAGGACACACGTACGAGTGATTCCCTTTACGCCACTGACTGGATGTCTTCGATGTAGGTACGTACGTGCCTAGAACTAGAGTATAGCGCTGCAGTTCCCTAGCCGACACCAGAATTGGCAAACTGGCAGTGACAGTGCCGAGTTGTTCGGTCTGCGCCCATCAGTTTAACCGCGATGACATGGCCTGGGCTCAGTCGCCTGGCTTTTCACTGTACTCGCCTGAACTATTCGGTCATAGAGGGCGCACGGGATGGCCAAGCCAAATACAGAACGCAAGTTCATCTCCTCTATGTCCCGGCCGAGATCCGACTTCATCGCTCATAGCAACTTCCATCCCATTTCGTCCTTGCCGAGTTCTAATAAGAAGACACAGGAAAAAAAAGTACCAAGCTACCGTCACACCAGAAAATAATGTCACAGTAAGTTGAGAGTATTTGATCCCATTCCAACACTCGCCTAAGAAGGCATAGCGCTCTCACAGCTCACATGTCACAAGCAATCCGCCCTCTTTCACAATTTTATGTATCACAAAGCGGATGTATGTACGCTGGTGTACTGAGTTTGCACAAGCTCGAGCTCTAGCTGTAGCTGCAGTAGCGGCGTATAGCGTAAACACATTTCAGCTACCAAACAAAATGATTAGAGCGACCAAAAGGCCAATCCCGTTGTAGACCTTTTCTTCTTGGGGTATGATACCCGAGAGGGCGGAGCTACAAAGTTCGTTGTCACAGATCCCGGACTATTAATACCCGGGGCATAACCGCTACCCGCTATACACACACAGGCCGCATAGTACGGGCACTTTTCCGAAATACCGACAAAGTGGGACTATACCGGAATCGAGCGCTTAGCTCGCTAAACGCGCTTATGTACATATTCATAAAACATATAAAAGCCACCTTAAGCATGTGTGGTGCCAGAGCTAGCGTACAGCCAAAAGAACACGGTGGTGGGGTCAGGGCAGGAGTGGATGAACCAAACAGCGAACCGGTGCCATGCCTCGACTGTTGGCATCGCACACAACTTCTAGAGGTGGCATCGGGGTGGGCAAATGCCATCAGGGGTACAACCTCTATAACCCGTCCCCCTTGGGTACTAAGTACTCGACAGTCTACGGTTTACGGTCTTCCGAACTCGACTTCCAGCCAGGCTCTTCAGAGTATGGGTGAACTGAACGACTCGGAGTTTTGGAGAGGAGTAGGGAACCGGTTGGGTTTTTTTTCCCGGGGTTGAATGTGTGCAACCCTCGGGTTGTTCTATGCTGCCATAGACACGGCATATGAACGGCAAAGAAAAGGATCCTGGGGTTGGAATGGAAGGAACAGGATTTTTTATCCGAACCCGTGTAGGTTGGAAGTTCAAGCAAAAAGAGAGAACCTTTAGCCGTACAGCACGGATAGTGTCTTCGAAGACGTCGTATTCCGTATACCGATGGCATACGTGTGTATAGGGGAGCACAGTGCCCAGAGCCAGCAAATCTTTAAGAAATTTTTACAGTACATAGACGGCATTTGCGGCAAGTAGTAGGGAGGGCATCTTTTTTCTTGTATGCCTGTGCCTTTGGTTTACGGGTCTTCTGTATGTAGTAAAGATTGGTGTAATGTGCCAGGTCGGTACGGTCGAGTCGGGTCGGGTCGTGTACCTTTTGGCACCGACTATTTTGCCAGTCAGGCTCTAAAAGGCCTTTCGAAAACAGCTGTTTCTGTGTGTTTTCTGTGTACAGTAAATCGACATCCGAATTATAACAAGAAATAAATTCGATACAACGGCGATAGTAAAAATTAATAAAAAAAAAAATAAAATAATAGTTTTTATTTTATTCATAACTTTTGACTATTGCAAATGAACACTGATCGGCTTCGCAATTAATTTATTTCGGATAAATAAAAAAAATTGAAATCAATTCGTCGGGATTTTGTGCGATAAAATTTTATTAAATTTACGTTCCAGCGAGTCGGAAATCCGGAATTTCACAGTGTTTTGTGTGTTGGAAATTTTTTGACGAAGTTCAAAAATTTTGGCGCGCAACTCTTTACGGTGCAACCCTCCGGACCTTTTCGTATTCGGGCAATAATCTGATGAGAGTGCAGTTGAGATTTCAAAATTATTTCTAATTGTGATTTAAGTGGTAGTGTGTGACACCTTGTGATTTTTTTTATCAAAATTAATAAAATAAATATTTAAATATGCTTCCCGTGGGAATTGTTAAGTAAAATACTGCAGTGTGTGTGACGAGAAAAATAAAACGGATTTTAAAGTTTGGACGAAAAATCAGCGGACTATCAAAAATTTGGAGAGAAGAAAAAAATCAGTTCGGTCTCCAAATTTCGTGACAAGGTCCTTTTCAAGGTCTCCAACTCGCTGCGAGACGCGAGTGGGTCCGTTCTAACTGTCATTTTGTTCTTTTTTTCACCCCGATTGTTTAAATTAAACCGCCAAAATTATTACCCACAATTCACTTAGTGTGTACGGGGGTGGCGTTATGTGCGCCTCACCGTCCACAGCGACCGGATTTTTTAATCCGCGTTCGCAATCCTCGGAGCTGAGCGCGCTCGAATTGGGCTTTCCGCGTAGCATGTCCTTGGTGGCGCCACCGCCACCGAGCGCATGGCACGATCCAAACTTAAGTAGCCACATACCGGTATCGGGATCGGGCGGTGTCGGTGGTGGTGGTGGCGGTGGTACGACGACGTCATCGATAACGCCCAAGGAGGAATTAACGAACCTGTCGGGCGGTCATCACGGTAGCAGTGGCGCCGGCAGCTTAGGACCCATTATTAACGGCAAGGATTGCATACCCGCGAGCACGACACCTGGATCGCAGGCGAATAGTTCACAAAGTAGTAGTGGTGGATCGCAAATTGATATTAAAAGTCAAAATATCGAGTGTGTGGTGTGCGGTGATAAAAGTTCGGGGAAGCATTACGGGCAGTTTACGTGCGAAGGTGAGTTGAATTTTTTTTGTTCAAGGGTTTTCTCAAATTTTCATGAACTAGGCGAATTTTATTAGATTTGATTCGGTTTGTTGTGAAAAAGAAACTTTTGAAATTAGTCAAACTGGAAAAACGCCCTAGGATCCGAACGATCTAGAAGCAGCCCTGAATTAACCTCAAAGCGTTATGAGTCCCTGATTAGAAGGTCATTAAGGAAATGGACATTGCAGAAATGATGTGCCTAAGCTGGTCTCAATTTTTTTTCTATGCGGAACTGTAATAGTGGTAAAACTACCGCTGAATAGATAACCAATCAATTATTCTATGCATTTAAAAAATGCGTCTGTCTCCTCAGAATTTGCCCTATTTGCATTTATCCACCAAGACCCCCGGTGGCGCAGGCATAAAACTCCTAGTCCATACTGGTCTTGGCTTAGAATCCTCATTTATGTCAGATAAAAACGTATGACACCAGAGGTGCCACTAGTATGGAAAGGGCACTTAGGTCAACAAAAAGGCCCATTCCACCCTGTTTCGCTAAAAAAATTAGGTCCTAGCTTGTGAACTGCTGCTTCATCAGAATTAAGCTACCATATTTTTTTTATTGAAAAGAATCAAAAGTTTTTTGTGATCCGTCGAGCCGGAATTTTTACTAGCAACCTTTAGAACCCAAAAGGTGCGATCAAAAAGGAAAGAAGTCATCAAAAAGAAAAGAAGTGATCAAAAATTTCACAGTGAACCCGAATTACAAAAAGTTGAGTCACGTATGGCTGGAAAATTATATCTTGCATCATTTTTAAAATATGTATTAATTTTCGGATTGGTGGAATACAGGCAAAGCAAGTGCTCATTTCTTTTAGTATCTAAGGATACACCTTTCTATTGGTCAAATTTAGTATGTGCACGAAAGTTTTGTCTGTAGTGTTCTCTAGATGAAATTCAATTAAGAAATTGTAATGCATATAACTCGAAGCCCGACATTTCTATAAAAATTGCTGTTCAGTGATTGACAAAAATTCCAAATCTTGTTACTGTTTGTCCGTCTGTTTCAATTCAAAAGCGCATTGGTAGGAAGTTAATATTTGGTGTCTCGACTAATATCATTCGGAACTCTCAGTACATTTATTGATAAAATTGTTCTACTTCTTCAAATAGCCAAATCCTTAAAAACGTGTTCGCTGCTATAACTTTAGAACAGTTCAAGCCATGAATCTTCAGTAGATATTTTCAGATTTGGAAATAAATATGAAGCAAGTCATTCTGGCAGCTGCATAAAAGGTCCTCTAAAATTTTTCCACTCATTTGATGGTCTTAACAACTAAATAATTATCAATATTTTGGACGTAACAATTTTGGAATTAAAATAGTCTCTCTCTGAGCAAAATTAACTACCCCTCGGGCACTTTCATAAACAAAAGTCCTTTTAATACTGGGACACACTTATTGAACGATTACGAAGGATCCTGTAAAGCTCGAAATTAAAAATTTTGTTCACTATAATTCTTAGCTATGAGGCCAAAGTTGTTCAACTTATCGTTTCTACTAATATTTTATTTCTAAAGGGGCCTAAGTTACTACAGTTTTGATAAAAACGAAAGGAACTATTTCATGTTTGAAAGGTGTTTGAATATATAGTAAAATTTAGCAACCACTATATAGGTACCTAGTGACTATCAAGCCTTATTGCTACCGAGGTTAAAGTTGATGATGGGCTTAGGTTCTTTTACAGATAAATGAAATTTAAATTTAGTTCAACGAGTTGAAGAGACCGTAGGGTCCGAGCATCCCATTATCTAATATATCAAAATACAGAAATGTAACATGGAACAATAAAGAATCTAATCTAAATTTAGTTAATTTGATTTGTGACAAAGTTAATAATTTCTTTTCCGGTTTCCCAATTATTAATAACTTATTGAAAGAAGGACTAAATGAAATAAGTCCATGAACTCGTACTAAGTTTACGCAGCTCTCGGACCTAATTTCTTTTAGTAAAAATATATACATACTTGGCATATCTGAGAATGACTCCATCATCAGTTTTATAGTCCTTCCGTAAATTGTGAACTAGTCCTTTCCTCCATATCTCGGAAAGAGTGTGTCAGAATTTTCGTGGGTATTGTTCGGTTAATTAAAGTAGAGATGAACTTACTCCTGCCCTTGATCGACTGCAGAGGTTTAAAATTTAGGTAGGTGCCCAACAGATAGACTTATATGGTTACTATTTAGAAGCTATGGGTTCCTAAGTTCCATCAGTGGCTTCCCAATGTTAATCTCAGTCCATGGAACAAATCGCTTTTGCTAAGGTTGATTACACGGGGCCAGTGCAGGAAAGGCATAAACTTGAAATATCCGCGCCGAAGGCATTCTAGTCCAGGTGCAGACATCAACAATGTAGAACAGTCTTTCCTTTAGGATACAACTTACAGGGATTTAAAAGGAACACCCATCATATATATTGTAATTTATGTTTTAGTTCACTTTGTTTAGTTTCTGTTTTTATCCTTTTTCAAACTAACAGGCGCCCATTAAACTGGATTTGGGAACCAGCCTTTAATACAGTCCTTAGCCCACATCTATATATGGGAACAAGCAACCTCTGTATCTGTAGACTACGTTGTGTCCTTGTCACTAAGCTACTTAGATAGAACAAGGGGAGGCTAAATAAGAGGTGCTCCCATAGCCCGACCATTTCTTAAACACACCGAGTTGGAGTTAATAGTCATCAGACATTAGCAAAGGACTTCTTAACTGTTGACTAAGTAAAATTATAATGGTATAATACGGCCCTCCTCCACTCGTGGATTTTATAACAACAATAACAGATTGCTGATTTCAGTGAATAGTCTTTAATTAGTAGTTTATATCTACTAATTCAGAAAAAGAAAATATGTAGATTCGTCCTGCCTTGCTGCTTCCCTTTGTCCAACAAGGATGCTGTCCTAAAAAATAATTAAGTATACTCTTTATTATTGAGAGCTAGAATGTGGCCTTCCTTGAAAATAGAACGCTTCAGTTTCTGGAAACGATCAAGGAAAAAAACGCATTATGTTATCCACATACGCCATAGACAAACGAACGTATTTAACTCCTAAATTACCGGAGAAAAGAATATTGGAAGGACTTACCTACTCCTTGGAAGTTTTTTTTACCGTTTTTGTTACGGGGCTCTTAATATTACCTCCGCAAAATTTACTTTTATTTAATTTTCCGTGTTTGTGGCTTTTTATTTGGTATTACTTTTTGTCTGAACATGGAATTATAATTTTCTGCACAATTTGTTTAGCAACGTTTAACATTTGAGGTTTTTTTTAATGATATTCTTAAATCTTAAAATGACTCTTTCATATCAAAATTAAAAAAATTGTTCGTTAAATTGCTTTATTGGCCTGTTTTACTCAAAAAAAACTTGTTATTTTTTTGTCAAATTTTTGCGATCAAACATTTGATAACGTCGCGTACAGTTGAATACAAGCCTTTAAGTGAAGTCAAAATGAAGCCGAAATCATTATTTCGTCGTTCTGTTCGATTGAATCATTAACTTAAGATCGCGTTACTTTATTTAATTACTTTAAGTGGAACAATAGTTCAAGTTCGTTGATGACTAAAAAAAAGCCTGCTCTTTCAAGCACTCTTTCCAGCTCCCTTAAAGCACAAAACCTTAAAAGTATAGTCTCACATATTGGAAAAACTGCCGTAAACCTATCTCGAAAGCCTGCATTTGACTGTATTCCACTATGTCAAATATTTGACTATTTTCGCTTGCAAATGTTGTCATATTAATATAGTAGTCAAATTTTTCTTTACAATATTTATATTAGACCTACAGAAAGCCGAACATGAACTTGTTTTGTAATTTTTTTTTTTTTTAATTTTTATTTGACAGCTTGGGAACAGTCTAAAGCTAGTATTACACAGTTTGATCAAGCGGTCAAATTGCAGTTATAAGCATTGTGAAAAAGCGAATTTGACCGAGCGGATACTGTGAGATTGTTTGGAATTCGCTATTTCGCATTGCTTATTACTGCAATTTGACCACTTGGTCAAACAGTGTAATACTAGCTTAATACAATTTTGAGAACGTGTACCTATGCCACGTTGTCAAATATTTGGTATTTTTGGAATTTTAACAAAAAAAAAACAGAATAACTATTTGTCAAATATGAATTTGACGATTACACAATCTGAATGAACTTTTGTCTATAAATATTTGACAAACTTTTCAAAATTAACATCTCGACTTTATTTGAAAAGTTTTTCTGTCTGAATTCAAACACAACTTGAGATTGAGATGGGCTAGAAACTTTTTTCTTTTATCAACGTGTTTCTTCTGATTTGTATAACAGGTATAGTATAGTGGTCGCTAGGGATGGGAACAACACAGAACAAAATATCGACCGGGAGGGTTGGTTTTCAGAAAAATAAATATTATTTAACTAAGAGTGATAAAATGATTATAGTATAAATGTCAGTTAATCTTCACACTTTATTAAACAGGACAGTGTTGAAGCTCTTAATTTCCCTCCTATAAACTTCATTCTATAATTGTAGGTTTGAACCTGTTTCATTAGTTTATTAGATAATCCAGTAACCAAAAATATCATTAATTGCTACGATTGTTAACCACCTAAAATGTCTCTCGTTTCATAAATTATTGATTTCTATACAAAAGTAACAATTTTTCGAAGTTTTCATAAATAACCACAACATTAAAATTTAACGTCTCTACGACTACCTTTAGCTAATGCTGGCTATCACTCGATTCTAAAGTTAAGTTACCAACGTTAATAACAAAAAATAATAATATTGTTGAGTCATTTGATGTCGGTGATTACTTTTACCTTTTGATACATTGGCGAGTGATGAATGACTTTATAATGGACCTCACACTGGAAAAAAAAACGCACACACATACACGAATCGTCAAGAACCATGAAACTTAAGGTTCAGATATGACTTTATGTGAATTATTGTTAAATTATCAACTATCAAAACTGTTGTAAGTGTGATCTAGCTGTCAATTTTTCTGCCTTCCTGCATATACGAGTTAAGGCCTTGCTGCAATACCTACGCCTATCAAAAAAAAAAGTTAGTTAAAAATTATTTGTTGATTTCGATGGGACATGATAGACGATCAATTTCAATCAATCGGTCCTTTGTTTCGAAAGAGTATGATCAAAACAATGACAAAGAACTTTAGAAGTTGTAAATGAAATAAAACCTGTGTTCTTGACGTGAGAATTAAATGTTATAACGGTATATAATTGCAAATATATCTATCGAGTTATTAATAAACGGGGTCACCACTTTATTAATGACAACACAGTATTTTTTTTGTAATACTTTTGTTAAACATCATTCGATTGAATTATTTGCGAATGGATCTTTTAAATTTTTCTACATATACTACAAAACCCGTTTCGAATACGCCAAGTCTCCAAAGACAGATTTCTTACATCTGTTAAAAAATCGGACTTAATTTTAAAGAAATTAATCGTTTTTCCGATATTAAAGTCAAAGCAACTACAACAATCTACTGCAGAGAAAAAAAGGTATACCGCCTGGTTTTCTCAACTTTGTATGTGTATCTTACCAACCTTTGATCCGGTCACGACCATTTATTACGGTCATTATTTATATGTGTAGATCGCATAGACGACCATTATCGATCGTACAAAGTTTAATAAGAAACCAGTTCACTATTATTTTCTTCATATTTATCTAGTGTAGGCAGAATATCATGAACGATTTTAAAGCAATGTGATTTTCGGACGATATATCGAAGTATCGTGATTTATATCGTTGGTTACAACTTTTTATCTGTGGGTCTATAGAAACGGTCCTAGTAGGAAGCATCTCATCAGTTTAAGGTGAGCTCTGTTTTATGTATTCGTTGAAATTATTTTCAATGGTTAGCAAAAGTACGTAGTAAAGATATTGTTTACCGGTTTTATTTCGTCCTAAAATAAATCACATAAAATTTTAGCTTCATAGCTCATACCTTCTATCATGAAATCGGATGAATTCAAGCATCATTTTTGTTTAAAAACATTTGTTTGGAAGCCACTAGAAAAATATATTCGTTTTTGTTCTGAAATTCTCAGTCGATAAAAAATTCTAAAGTTCAAATTTAAATTACCAGTTTGACGGATTCTCTGTTAAAAATTGTAAGCACGTAATATAAGGACTTTTGTAAGGTAGCTATACGTAGGAGTTGGGTAACTTCAATCACTAATTAATTATAATAAATTTTTTCCCGAATTACTTTGTGGAAAAATTTTAACTTCCTGACTGAACGATCTCTTCCAGTGCGTTCAGAAATAAGATTTCCCAACTGGTGCAAGGACCTCTGTATGGAACTCACTCATATTCATTTTTTACTTCAAAATAAAATTAAAATTAAATTAAAATTAAAATGTTACTTCTTCTTCTGCAAAACAATGTTTTTAAGGATTTCTGTATTGGAGATGCCGAAAATACTCGTACTACCTAAGACGAATTTGCTTTTTAGTGAATTTAGCTTTGTGAATGATTTTGGTTTTTTGGTTCATATTTCTCCAATTAAAAGCTGGTCATTTGTACAAGAAATGCACTTGTTTTGTACACTCAGAGAAAAATCCTATAAATTTAGCCCGATTTATTATTAATTCAATAGTTTTCTCCTATTAATTTCAGTCAATGGTATAAACAACATTAATATAATAACTTTCAGAGTTTTATATTAATGGTAGTATTCTCAAATTATTTTAAAAATTTTACCATTTCTAAATAATAGTATACCATGTAAATCTTTAATCGGACATGTTATTGTTTTAAACGTTGTTTATATTAATTTAATGGGACAACCCACGTTTAAGATTAATAGGACCGACTATAAAAAGACAAGGACAATAACATTACAACAACTAGAAAATTTACTAGGATACTATTGTTTTAATAGGATTGCTTTCTCGTTTTTAATTGGCTAATATTATTCGAATTATAATCTTATCTGATTAATTTAATAGTACACCACGTAAATCTAAAATCGTATGAACTATGATCTCAAAAGCTGTACATATTAATTTAATATGACGGATTACATTGAAAAAGAATGTGACCAAACATAAATAATGTGGAATATCTAATTTATATCCAAGTTGTTGCTGTGTACCTGAAAATTTGAAATAATAATTTTTTTTTTAATTTAAAATATTTTTTATTCGTTAATTATACATAAAAAAAGTCAATTGCTGTGCACAAATCTTCAACAGAAACAACGTTGGCTTCCATTACCACTATACCTTTTTAAACTATAATTTTTAAAAAAAATCGTTCTTAATTTTCATTTTTAACAGCAACAAGTACCTAGTTAACTTTTATTACCTTTCGCCGGACACTATTGTAATTAATTTGTATATTATTTCATTTTTTTAAATTCACTTTTACACCTGTTTCACATCAGACATCACTCATCAACCGAACTTTGACCACTCATATTTCAACTAAACAGAACATAGCGTTGAAAAAAAGGAAATTGATGTGTGTCCTTTTAATTCAATGGTATGATCATATTCATTTAATAGCAAGTACATATGAATCCTATTGGTCCAATGGGATGATCACATTAACTGACTAATGTATATATACGAAAAACTTTACAAGAAAAACAATTGGTAATATGAACATGGCATGTATTTATTTATTACTAATCCTATTATTTTAATCGTACGTTATATTAAAATAATGTTTAAAAATTATTAAAATAATAGTATACTACAATAAACCAATAGGATATTTAATCTTATCACCATAAATTTAATTCGTCTTGTACTATTAACAAATGACTGTAGCGTAGTATCAGAACAATAGTATAACCTTATAAAAATAATAGGGAAATGAGATTTAAGTCAATGGTATTTCAAATATTATGAACAATTTGAACAGTTTGAAAATCAACAATGTATTCCTATTAAAATCAAAGGTGTAAAAAGCTAAAAACTATTGTTTTAATAAGAAAAATTTACTGTTTTCTGAACTAGGTAATCAATGGGTGTACTATTAACAATTTAATAGGATACTTTTCTCTGAGTGTAGCATCTGAGTGGTAGAGAGTGCCAAATTGTTTAGTGAATAGATAAAATAGCGTGGAAAGTATTTCATTTGTCGACTGTTGTATTTCCGTAAAACAAAGATCAAAGCTTAATCTGTTCTCAAACAAAGTGCTCTAAGTTGTCATTAGGAAAGGTAAGTGATCAAAGTTTTGCTCATTTCTATTGTCTATTGAGTTTATTATATTTAAAGTGTATCGTTATAGATTTGATGAAATCCCGGCGGAACTTTTAAAGCAAAGTTGATCATTTACAGCAACATAATTTTTTTTTAAAATCATGCCATTAGTAAGTAGTAAGTAATCAGTTTCTACGTGTCAGTGAGTCGATAAATTTTTATCTTTTATCTTAATTTAAAAATGCAAGACATAAAGTGGTTATGATTCAGGTTTAATGGCATCGATTTGCGCGATACATTTTTTCACTGATTCAACGACAGTTGCGGGAAGATGAGCCCAGTTAATTTTATGCAATGAGCCTTGTCCAATGTCATCTTTCTGGTGATCAACTAGAGTAGCAGGTGTTTTTGAAAGCACCTTCGAAATCAAGATCTGTGCCACTAGTGTCTACCTCTATACCTAAATCATAGAGTGAACCCCTAAATACTGAACAAATTATACACCCTGTATAATCAGTATATCCTTGATAAAATTGCAGGGTCAGCATCTTCATACATTTGAAATGTAGACGCGAAAGGTTAAGGAGATTGACAGTCGAGAAGGTTGACCCCTTTTTTAAAGTATGTAGGTATGAAACTCATGAATCTAGGGATGAATAATGAAAGAGGCATACTCATATCCGTTCGAGGGTTGTAATACGTGCATACTTATCGCGGCTTCTAAGCGCATCGTCCATAGATGAGTACATCTGTAGATAATATTCTCATCTAATTTTTTATCGCGCACCTAACCTATAACCAAAAATAAGATTAATTGAGGTACACAATTCTGACATTTGGCCGTTAAAATATGGTAAGAATTCGTTCGTGTGTCGGTGTGTCTGTAAATTGTTCTGTTCACTTCTCGGTAGATATTTCAAAATCAGAATTAGATATTTAGCTAGTTCTGTAGATACCTGAAAGATACCTAGGTATAGTTACGTTGGTTTTGGTTAGATTCGACTTTAGAGATAGATGGATTGTTGTCGGATGGATATGGCGAGGTCATCCATTCCGTTGCGATGAATTGGCATATCGCACGATATATTAAGTCATGAGGAGAGTGTGTCGTTTTTTTGTTGTAATTTCAGGGAGGGTATAACTAAGCGATTTATTTATGCATCGTTAGATACAATTATTATTATTTTTTTTTTTTCTGTAAAATTTGTATTATGTAGTAGAGATGGGATATTAGACAAGTTTTTGCCCTTTTGTTTTTTGTAAAATTTGAAGAGTAGCATCGAATGGACTCTGATGGGATTTTTCATTAGATATTAAAAGGAACCGATTTTTTGATTTGGTGTGTCATTAATTATCTCGTTAGGAAAGGGTTTGAACGTGGTTTTTTTCTAGGGAGGAATTTAGTAAGTAGAAGTGTTTGATGTGAATTTTATTCCACGCATCATTTAGCTGGTCTGAAAATTTAATAGCGGAGAGATTGCAACAGATAGACATAAATAAAATCGCCAATGCTTTGTCGGTAGTCAAAAAATATGAATACCAAACATTCCGAACTTATATCTTCGTCAGGTAGGTAGCGACTTTAATTTTTGCATGAAAAATTTGACATATTTTATTTAATTAAGTCATAGGCCATCATAAATTAATTTTCATTCAAGTTTTTTGTAAAATTCTACGAAATATATGTCTAAAGTTATCGGCATCTGCTTCATATTTAAAGAGAAGAAAGGAAAATAAATAAACAAATATAACAAGTGGTATATTTTTGTAGTTTACTACAAAACGCACAACATTTGGTTAAAATTAAATATGAAATATGGATGTATACCATACTATTTTTATGCTAAAAGCTTTTGCAATAATTTTTTAGGTTCATTGAGCACTTTAAAAAAAAATTATAAATATTTTAAAAGAATTTTTCGCTATTATTAGATTTTTCTAGTACAACAATAAATTTGTATTTAAACTCGTATTTTTGTAAAAATGAGTAATACTTTGCTGACTACTGTGGGGATTAAGATAAGACCCATTGATCTTTTGTCTATGCCACAAATGTGTCACACATGATTGGAAGATTTTGATAGTTGTTACAAACCTAATTCATGCTTTTTTCTGACTCAAGATAGCGCCACTCAGCTAGTTTAAGCCGATACTCTTCAAATAGTACGAAAAGGGAAAAGTTTTTTTTTAGTAAAAATGACATAAGGACTATACAATCATTAAGCGTGATGTGGAGCGATGATATCCATGTTGATCATTTTACCTTATTATTTCAATAATACAGTATTGTGATTGATTTAAAAAAAAAAAAATTGCTACCCTCAGAATTTTTTTTTAGACACGAAAAAAGCAAAAAACAATTTCAGTCCGTCTGTCCGCCGTACGTCGACCGCTGTACGCAAAATCGTTTGCAGACTCGTAGCTTCCAAACTCTTTGAGGTATCAAATTGAGGTATCAAATTTCAAGAACCAAGGGGGTGTGAAGGGTTTGCTTACGTTTTCACAAATTTTTCAAAATCCCTCGAGTCTCAAGAGATATCAAGTTGCTTCTTATGAAATCGTTTAAAAACCTGTTACACAATTTTTTCCAAATTCAAACCCCAAGTGGAAGTAATGATTTTGTATACGTTTTAACAATTCGTCATATCTCTTAAGTCTAATCAGGCAACAAATTCGTTTTTACTTCTATAGGCTTTTAGTGTACATAATATACCGAAATTCGAATTATCTACACGGCCTTTTTCAATGTCTATTTTAAATTACAATCTCTATTTTAAATATTTTTATTTTAAGAACAAAATTAACTTTCCAAGAAACGTCATAATCTCGAAACAAGTGTAGAAATACTCCGAATTTGACCTCTCCCGAATTTTGACCTGAAAAATAATAAAGTTTCGCCCGGCAGATTTTTTATAAGTTTTGTATTTTTTAATTATTACTTACCAATTACTAAAAATAGCATTTGGCACGAAACTAAGAATAGAGCAATCTCCATTCAAAGACTGCGTTTTTATTTTTGACAGTTCTGAAAATCACCCAAAACGAAATGTTCCAAAAATAGGTATTAAAAAATTATCAAAAATTTCAGGAAGGACAGGTTAAGGAATATTTGCTTTAAAAATTCATAAGGAATGTTGGAGTATACATTAACTCTTTTTTTTCGCGATTTGACCTTTTTAAAATTTTGGGCGTATTTATGAAAAATAATCGAAAAAATCAAAATACCCTAAAAGTAATATTTGGGTCATTTGATATTTGTGTTATATATCAATTTTAAGCATACTTTCTAAGGAATGATCAACTGTGAAATTCATAAAAAAATGCTGTAAATTTTTTGAGTATCTGTAATTTGTTTACATGATTTTGTCGGTTGTTTTAAAAATGTTGACATTGTCTACATCAAATTTGAAAATGAAAAAACACTGCCGTAATTGTGATTCTTACAGTAAGTAAACTGTATTGATCCAGTGTAATAAAATGCACTCCTCAGATAGGCTACTCTCCACCCAAGTCCTGATGATCTTTAATACTCCGCCTTCGTTCTAAGGTCACTGGTGCGAGGCTTAGATTAAAAAAAAGTTAATTGAGTAACAAAAGTTGTGTCAAATCAGGTGAAATTGTTGAAAAAAAGTTTGAACATTCGTTTGCAATGATTTTACAAGGCCGAGCAATATTTTGAACTTCTTTGAATAATAAGAAATATTTTAATAGGGAATTTTGATCTTTTCGATAAGAATACCTAGACATTAAAGACATCATTTTTTAAATGAATCCTGTAAAACCCAAGTCTCATTTATTTAACAGAGCGTGCGATATAACCCAGAGATGCATTCCTCTCTTAGAACGGCTCCACTTATCCTTAGATTCATGACAAAAAAAGCATGTTTCTTAAAATCAATATAACCGAAATATGGCAATAGCATACCCATAATATTCAAATCACATAATATCCGGACGATAAAGCACCATAAAAGTATCATTTGAACATTCACTTGACAAATTATGATATGTAGCATACTTGTATCACAGAGGATACGTTTTTTTTCTGTCCCTTTGAAACAGAAAAGATTCCCTTTACCTAAAAGAAAACACACACAAAATCGTAGAGCAATAAAAAAAACAGATATCCAGGAAGTGAAATCTTATAAGGATATAAATGGGCTGAGCGTTGACGATGTGAACAACCTTTCTCTTTATGTTAACGTGCATTGCCAAAAGGGAAAGTTAACCACATTTACATGGGTTCTGTGTTGTGTCTTGTAGAAATGTCATTTTGATTTTTGACTACAATTAATCATCAAGAAAACAGAAGATATCATACGAAAAAGTACGAAAGGACAATCCAACAAGATGCCGGTAAAATCTGTTGAGCCTTTACCGGGCACTGTTTTTGTTTTAAATGCCCCCGAGGAGGACTATACCTACTATCGTCTACTCTGTACTAGTAGTCACTGTACCTACAGTGCACATAGTAAGTGAAAAAGGACAACGTACTTTGTAAGTTCAGTGGTTTTTGTATTTCGTATTTTATCTGAAGAAAAAGGAAATCTCTCCAGTGATTTGACATTTTAGTTCAAACAGAAAAAAAAAATACTTAAATATTAAATATTTTGACATTTTATTACAAGAAAAAGTTTTGTATTGTTTGTGTGAAAATTTAATTTGTATCTGCATAAAGAACATTGCTTGCATCAGTTTTTTGTTTGTTCTGGGCGTACGAACAAATAATTAAAAATGTTTTGCTCATATTTAATAAATCTTGTAATTCCTTTGACGATAATTTTGGCACTCATTGAAAGAGTAAACGAATATTTCACTCGAGTGAAAATCTTCATAGTTTCACTCTAATCATAAGATTCTAAATAAAAAACGTGGCTGAGTGCATCTTAAATTACAGGCGGCATTTTTTGCAACATCGTGCCTTAATATGTACTTGCACTCGACAAAAATGTCTTTATACAAGAAACCCACTTGGGTTCTCCTAGAAAATAAGTTTTCACATAGTGGACGTGCTACCAAGATATCAGTTTTATACGGATCCCATCGTACGCTTCTTGCTGCCAAGGTACGTAACATTCCTACTCCCAAACAAGTACAAAACATAAACATAATAATTGAATGCATAACCATAATTGGTCACAGTAGACATATTAATATTCAATTAAATGCAGTATCGGAATTTCTGAACAAATAACCAAACACAATTCCATGATATACACACTTAATTCAATGAAGCGTATTGTAATAATGTTCAATTGCATTTGTAAACAATTGTAAAATTACACTATTGATTTTAAGTGTTGGCTTGAGCGCTCTTAGCAATGGTACCTTTTGATCCAAGCGTCCGATCCTGGTATAGAATCAACCACTAATATTCGATAGTCGTATATACAATTATGAAATTCAATTATCAACAATAATAATTTCAATTTGCCATTGAGGGCACCAGCATCATTGAGTGCTCATCTTTCGTTTTTCGTAACGCAATAGACACGCAAACCGATCGTTACAATGTTAAAGCTAATTCCTAAAGGTGTTTGTTATTAGTTTTGAGGTTTTATTATTCAGTCGGTATTTTATTTTATTTAATTTAATTTTATTGAATTTTAGAGCTTTTGCTTTTGTTTTATATATAAGTATATTAGAATGCAGTTTGATTTTTTATGTTGATTTGAACTTTAGTGAATAGCTCCCTTCCTATTCATTGTTTTTATTTTAATTTATTCATAAAATTAATTTTAAAAATACTGCCGTCTTTTATGGAATTAAATTAAATTTCTGGTTGACTTTTATGGCGGATAATAGATGTGTAAGTTTAAAATTTAATTCAGAGGCGCAAATAAAGATTTTACAGCCTTTCGGGTAATTTGATCAAAATTTTTTTGTTTCTGTTTTCAAAAAGTGAATGTTTTTTGGAATATTTGACAACTGTGTGTTTTAAGATGATTCTAAAATTAAAACGATAAAAACATATATTGAGCTGACTTGCTTGCTTTTTCTGTAAGGGCAATTTTTTGATCCGATAACAACTTGTAAGTCAAGAAGCTGTATTCTAAGCGGCGAAGGTGTGTTTTAAATATAGATGAAAAATATTTACCATTTAATGGTTTAAATTCTTTGACATTCTGTCTTAGTCTTGAATACGTAAAATTTGATACAGCCATGATGTACGTCTATCGCAGTCGAGATTTGGTCTCACTCTAGTACATATTAGTCTTGATCTTACTTCTTTGTGACAAATTCTTGCAGTTTTTGTTTTTGGTACGTACAGTATTGTGCGAATTAATGTGAACACAAGAATTTTTATCGTATATATTGTTTATTTGAAATAAAACTATTCTGAGACCTATAAACAAAGTTTAAATACTATTATTTAATATGTAATATGTCCTCCCTTTGCTGTAATAACGGTTTGAGCTCGACTCGGCATGGAGTCAACTATATTTTTACAATTATCGTTAGTCAACTATATTTTTACAATTATCGTTAGTCAACTATATTTTTACAATTATCGTTGATTGCCTCCTCTCGAAACCATACCTGAATTACTGCTTCCACCATCTTGGTTTTCGTCGTACAATCCATCTTTTGTAATTTGGCCTTGCAGATCGCACATAAATTCTCAATAGGATTGAGATCTGGTGAATTTCCAGGCCGGTTCAAAACGCTAATCTTCTTATCCTTGAAATATTTCACCATAGTCTTAGAAGTATGGCATGGAGCTGAGTCTTGTTGAAAAACTGTATTGCCGTTGGTTTGAACTTACTCCAGCTCCTGAGTCAAACATTGATCTACCATTGCTTTATATTTTTCGCTATTCATCATTCCTTCTACTGGAATAAGTTAAAAACAGCCCCAGAACATCTTCTTTCTTAACTGGATGTTTGACTGATTGAACAATATGGGCTGCAGTAAGTTTTTCACCTACACTCTTACGAACGAATTTTGATCGCTGGACCTGCACTAAATTGTGTCCCGTCTGAGAACAGCACCTTCCTCCAGTCATTTTCGGTCCAAACGGCATATTTTTTGGCCCAAATCAGTCTCTTTTACTTTATTATTTTAATAATACAGTATTTCATCATAGTGTGGTGGAACGTCACATCGTATATAACATAACTAAGTATTTTTTACTGTAGTGAATTTACGGTAATGACTGCCAAATTCGTACATGTTTATTAGCTTAAAATCGAAGTTGGCATATTTAGAATAAAATAAAATTTTTGGAAAAATATTAAGATTCTGATAAAATCCGTTGATGTAAAATACTAAAATAATAATTTTAATAAAAAATGTTCAATCGTTTAAATCATTTAATTTAAATGAATTAATAAATCAAAATAGTTCAAATATTATAACATCGGAAGTTTGCTGCTTTACAATGCCTAAATCTATAGGATTAATTAACACTCTGTTAGAGATACCTCTCTCATATAGAGATATCCTCTACAATAGGACCAGTCAAGAGTTGTTTTTTCTGTAGCCTCATGGCTTTTCTTCCACCTTCCAAGAGTCTTCTGCGTACTGTAGAGTCATGGATTTTCACCCCAACCCGTTCTAAATCTTGCTGAAGATCGTGGCTTGATTTTCTTGGATGCAATTTGCTGTTTCGCGGAAGGCTGCCTTCATCTTGAGGAGTGGTCTTCATTTTTCTTCCACATTTCCCTCTTCACTGCACTTCAACAGATCCCGTTTCTCTCTTCTGCTTTAATAATTCCCCCAAACTCACACCACATTCCATTGCAATGCTTCTCTGTGTCATTGGAGTATGTTCACTAAGCGTGATTATCTTCTCTCTTTTCCTTGGAGTAATGTCCATGATGCCTAATAAACGTAAAAAAAATCTAAAAAAAAAACAAAATTATCGAATATTGTTGCAAAATTTCAAAAACTCTCAAGCATAACCTAAAAATTATTATTAATTGCACACGTTTCTGCGTTAAGTAATGGCAATCATATGGTTAAATGATTTACCACCAAAGAAACTGTCAGAATGGACATAACAGTGTTGCCACAACCAAAATACTCACTTTTTGGTCGTGTTCACATTAATTCGCACAATACTGTACCTTCTTACGATTCGTCATACTTAGTATGTTATGTAACTCCACATACTCAAATAATAGAATGAAAATTACATAAACGTTTATACTTCAATTGAATTTCAAAACTAATTTCACTTTTCGTCTTGGTCTTTTCTATATTTTTGGTCTGTAACACTTCTACTCTTGGTCTTGCATACCCCTAGTATAGCCGAGATTCATTAGTTCATACATCCACCTAAACTCTATTTTAAAGCAGGACTTATAATTCTGTCAAAATAATTTTCCCTTCTCAAGACTAGAGATCTCACGTCGCACCATACATTTCATCACTTACTGCGCCATCTTTACCACAGTTCTGAAAGCTCACTGATTTTTCTTAGCATCTCCCTCTGATGGTTTCGTCATTCGTCGTATATCGCTTGTGGGTCACGCACATATCATGGTCTTCATATTTTGCAGTTTTCTCGGCACCGAAAATACAAAGTGGTATTTTTTATTTATTTAATACTTTTTTCGAGACAAGTTCATGACGTTAAATTTGCTTTATGTTCAATAAGTCCTGATAAAGTGCAACACTACAAGGCAAACCAAGCTTAATTTTCCTGATGAACGATCTAATGAAAAAACTAAGAACTTCATGCAAAGACTTATCGATACATTCTTCTGAAAGGCGAAGCAAATCCATTCAAAGCTGAGTAACTTAGTTCGGCAATCCTACAATTTATTGTACGAGAGTGAAATACAGCTTCCAAATTTCAAAAGTTGTTAGGGTTTGTTGAGTATAAACTCCCTCCAGTGCCGTAGTTGCCGTAAAGGTGTAATCACCACCTTTTTACCTTACTTGTTAGTATCATAAATAAATTTTTTTTTTAATTATTTCTTTATATTTCAAAACCTCGAAAGTGCAAATGAAATAATTATAGTAAAAGAATTATCGAAAAAATCCCACTCAATTTTTCAAATTTTAGTTAACGATTTAACGAGACTGATGATGTTAAAAAACCGTATCACTTGAATTTCTAAGTATACGACAAGTTTGTTCTATTATATTTTCTGACGCTTTTAAAATTCCTTAGTGTTGAGTAGTTCTACCGTCTAATTTCTCAAATCGAACTTTGGCTTATTCAATGATATTTCAGCGATCGACTATGACTTTGAATTTCAACTTTGACTTTGAATTTCAAATATTACTATCATCCCTTCATCCATAGAGATATAAATACTGGAGACGACAAGACGCCGTTTTTGTGTGAAGAATTTTGCAGCAATATTGAACTTTTTTGTATGGAGCGTTTGACCCCAGGTGGTAGTGAAATGCAAATAGTAGCCTAGTATTCAAAAGTTTGGCGTTTTTTGTGTTCAAGACCGGAGTATAACATAAATGTAACTAATACCATGGATACACTGCTGGTATTGATATCATAATATCGTCAATACCAGCAGTGTATCACCCAATACTAAGCATACATATACGAGATAAACGAACTGGTATACATATATCTAGTATTGAACCTATTTCATGGTATACAAATGCGATAATTTTACGTAGTATACCATGCATTTTACTGCTAGTTGTGCCATTCCCCTATTGTGTGGCTAGTATCGCAACTAAATGTCTTTGTTTGCTTATATCAGATACTGTCAAATCATTCCATATGTGCAGTGTATCATGTGCAGCTAGTTTCAATACTATGATTTCAATACCATGGTTTGTATACTAACTGTGTATCCATGGTATAATATGCTAATAGTAGCATAGTGATTGTTGCCGGTCCTTTGCGAGGAATCGTCCGACTTTAAAACAGTCGCTGTTCATCATCTCCAGTACATATATCTCTATGCTTTCATCCATCACAAAACTCCAAAATTTGGGCTTTTCCGGACCTTGGTTGTTAGCCTATCGCCCAACCATTCTATCAAGTACTGTTCATTTGTTATTATGTACTTATTTTCATTTATCTCAAGCAGCGAAAATTCTCAAATTCTAAACCCCAAAATTTGAAGAGTTAATTTCTTTCAGATTTCTGAGCGCAATTCGCAACTCTTTTCAGTTCAATAAATCGTTCTCTTCCCGAGTTGTACCATATCTTCGATTCGGAGCCAAGTTAAACTTTGCAAAGCAACAAAATCTAGCAAAAATTTCAAAAGTTTGTCTGTATCTTATGACTTTGACCTCTTAAATATATTCGCCTAGAATTAAAATTCGTATTCAAATCTTCGCCACAATCAACACCATAATCGTACCATGAGAAAATTTCTCCCACAAAACTTTTCATAAATGTTGCGGAAAGTAGGAAAAAAAAGAACTAATCAAATCACTCAAAACCTGCAACTTCATCGATCGGATAAAAGGTATACTTACCTACTACAGATACCTCATACATACCCGATGAATGGACCCGCAGAAGATTTGCTAAAGAAGAAAATAAAGAATCAGCTATACACCTCTACAATACTCTCGACCATCTAAAGAATCCTTCTCTGAAAGTCGTGATCAAAAACACAACTTTCCGGTAACGGTTTAATTAATTACGTTACCTGAACGAAAAACTGACTAAAATAAAAATAATCGAAACAAAAATAAAATAATACAAAAAAAAACCGCACAAGGAAGAGTGCACAGAAAGACGTTGTTGAGGTGCATACCGAAAGCGGCCAACTCTGACTGCAGCAGACAATTCATATCTCAGTGATGCGATAAGCACGTCTTGTAAGGTAGATAGATACCTTTACTATACGTAGGTGTAGTTTGCATAGTGTCTACCTTTTATAAATACCTGTCCGAACTATTCTCTTTGCATTGTGTTCATTCTGCGCCACTTAAACCCATCAAGGTAAACATAATCCATATGGACTACAATGACCTACATTTATTATGTTCATCTGACGATAGTTCTATTCTATAATCCATCATATGGGTAACACTACTGCTAGCACATGATGCAAATAATCGGTACTCACATGCATTTAACATTATCATAATACAGCAGAAGATAGCTCTATGAAAAGTTCATGCTCGTTCATCTCAGCACATAATTGCCCGCCCCGTTGAACGAATAGGTCATAATAATGGGATCTGAACGACCCAAAAAGACCACTATCATTCCATAATTATATTTTATATATATGAAGGGCTAATTAGTTTCCATGTTCTCGTACAAGAAGTGCAACAGCACCAGCATCGTAATTTCTATAAAAAAAAAACAAATTAAATGAAGAAGGCGATGGTAAGACAGACTTAAGCCAACTGTAAGTGCTATGGTGAAAAGAGTTTTATTAATGCCGAATAAGGTTCAAGCTAAATGTGCTGATGCACTTTAAGACTGACATGCATGCTCCCATGTACGCTTCGATGAATCTTTATTGCAAAACCACCGGAAAATTGAGATGATCTATCTATGGTTTTATCTTTCTTAGAATTATGACGCTACCTTACCAAAGAGCAATGTACGTGCAAATTAGAAGTGTTAAAGTCTAATAATTTTTATTTTGTATAATACAAGTTTACCTGAACTCTAATAATTTTTCGCGGTATCCGAACTAAAATACCAGCGACTTGAAGAATTTCTTAAATCTAAACTTTTCTAATCTGATCTGAAATCATATGTTTTCATCATAATCACATGCATTTAATCGTTTGACGCTATCTTTTGTTGCATGTGAATCAAAGATCATTGACTCATAATGAATCAACAAGTTTCCTACGAGTAAGGTACTTTGTTACAATTTCAATGGGTAAACTGTCTTCGCGTTTATTTTTCAGATAACATCATTCTACTTTTCTTATCATTTCGCAGTATAAGCCTAATGTTATGTTGTTTGTTTAATTTTACGAAGCCATCGCGTATGTGTGCCAAGATACAGGTGAGTCCAGAAAAGGTAACGCATTCTCGTCTTACATTACATTACACTAATAATTGTTGTAACAATTCATATGAGCAATAAAACAGTGACATGCTGAAGAATGTTTTTTACGCAATTTTATGGAAATAGTCAATACAGTGGAATAGAACGGAAAAATTCTTAGAGACAAATGGTTTACTCCGAAGAACCCAATTTCATTATAAGCAAACATGTCTGTAATGTTGTATAAAATATTTTTATTTTACTTCAGTTTGTTTTCATTTGATGAAGGCTACCCAAAATTTAAATTATTAAAAAATTAATAAATGATTGTTGCACTTGAAAAATTTGCTCAACCAAACAGTTGGCCAGTAATAGAAAGACATGATCTATTTTTCTTGGACTACTTATATGCCAAACAAACAAAGGCTCTTCTGTTAAGAACTTCCATGAGAAAAATATTTTTATTTTTTTAAATTTTCCAAAGTAGTGGAGTTTAAGTGGGCTTTTTCTGAATAATTTAATAATTATAGATGTTATTAGCGTGCATTTTCAGCTCCTTTATGAGCTCTTCATGTCACAAGGAGGACCAGCAACATCTGCCTTCTTAGACATTCCTGATATTTCGTTTTTCCTTTTTTGGGACAACGGGTAAAAAGTACTTTTTGGGGAACTATACCACAACTAGTCTGAATTCATTCATTTGTAGAAATTTCTTTATTAATTTATGTGATTTTACTTTTTTTTTTAATTTTATGTACAAATAAAAGCAATGAACTGGTCAAAAATGAAGTTGTTACTACAATCCTTTGAGGTTTAAGAGTGGAAACATTCAAATGTCGTTTTTCTCTATGAAGTGAAGTCAGTTGCGATTTTCATGTCTCAAACTGCCGCCAGGTGGCACAAGTGGTATTGGGTATTGAAGTTTAAATACCCCTACATTTTCTCATGGAGTCATTTCAGTTTTGGACTTCATTGAGATCGGAGAGAAAAAAAAGACAAAAAAAAATGGATTCGAGTCAAAAACGGGTAATTTTCCTTTATGAATTTAAACTTAGCCACAGCGCAACGGAGGCAACCAAAAACATCAACAGGGCATTTGGAACTGATACGGTAAACAAACGAACCACACAGCGATGGTTCAAAAAATTCCAATCAGGAGATATGACCCTTCATAGTGACCACGTGGTAACCCAGGACCTTCGATCGACAAGGACGAGCTGAATTTATTAGTGGAATCTTACTCATGCCAAACTGTAAGGGACATTACAAAGAAATTGGGCGAATACCATTCTACAGTTTCCCGGCACTTGCAACAGCTTGGAAAAATCAAAAAGCTTGATAAGTGGGTTCCGCATGAGCTTACTAAGGAAAAAAATGGCCTCATATTTCAAGAACAACGGTCTCAAAATTAAACGAGTTGCAGTATGAGACTTTTCCTCATCCACCATACTCACCACACCTTTCGCCAACCGACTACCACTTTTTTAAACATTTGGGTCATTTTTTGGCGAACATACAATTCAATAAGGAAGGAGCCTTCAAAAGTGCCTTCGTAGACTTTCTTCGCTCTAGAAAGTCGGACTTCTACGAAACTGGCATAAATGCACTTGTATCTCGTTGGGAGAAGTGTATAGTATCTGCAGGTGCTTATTTCGATAAATAATATTAAGTTTTATAAAAGTTACAGTTGTTTGAAATTGCACTACCAAAAACGACATTTCATCTGTAGCAACCTAATAGTTTTAGTGGTTTCCTCAATGTCTAAGGAACTACCTCTGCATTCATTGTTATAGGGGAAATATGGAAAATGACTCCAAAAGAAAATCGATTACGTGTAGTGGATTTTAATAAATTTTCAGAATATGTTCGCATCCCATATCAGGGGTGTTGGAAATTAACAGGTACTGAACTGCAGTACTGCAAACCGGAAATAAGACTGAAACCTTCCATAGCTCTACGATAGAGTCTAGTAAATCAGAACTGACAATTAAAAGTTAACATGGATCACGAAATTTGAAATTGTTCGGATAGAGTTCAGAGTTCCAGAATTCCTTGTTAAGAGAAATTGCTACGTGGAATTATAGGTTTTTTTTATAGAAGATTTTCGCTTAGAATAGCAGTAACAGTTTAGTACCTTTGCAATTCTGATTTTCCTAATTGTCACTTTATCTTTGTTCCCTTCTCAATTTTTACACTTTACATAGAATCTTTTGACAAATGACTTTCGTGGATACCTCAAGACATCTCGTGCAGAAACTGTATCGGTACTATGCCTGTTAAAATCTGATTTTTGGCTCATATAAATTATTGGCGTTATACTAAGCCAGGTGCTACGTAGTTCAATGCTGGAATCCAGAACTCAGAATTCGAAATCCAGAGGACAAATGTATATTCCGAAAATATAAAATTATAGAGATAGAAATATGAGACACGATAAGAAATATGCAGTTTAATACGGATACTAGGGCGATGTAAATAAAAATCATAAGTATTATATTTAAGTAGAATATAAAAAATTGTTTTTCATTATCTATAATAATAATAATAATAATAATAATATTTATTCGGTGATGATTTCGAGTATAAACTTATGTTATTAATAACCAGAGATTAGACATTTTCATTATCTAATTTTAGTTTTAGTTTTGGGTAATATTAAATACTTAGATCTGAACTCTGAACTCATTTGCAATATCTAGTTTAAGAATTCAAATTTGAGTGAATGGCAGTACTGGCATGACAATACTGTATCGAATCCTAGTCACTCAAAAGGTCTGGAGTGATTTATTAGTAGTTACAGTATGTGGAAGTGCTTCAATATTCCGAACTGCATTCAAGAGCCAAACTAATGTGACTCAGACTTTCCGTTGAATAAATTTGCAATCCTTGCCGGTATCATATTTTTCATACGATCACTGTATTCATAATGTGTCTTCTAGATCTTTATAAAACCAGTACAGAGCACAGCAATAACATTGTCCACTCTATAAGACAAAAGGTCTTCATTCTGAATTGTTTGCAATGTTCCATGAATATATTTTTACCTACATGTACTTAAGCCCGAAGACGGAGAGAGTAGTTCCCAGGGTCCAATTAAAAAAAACACACCAAGAAAAACACTAAATTAAATTTTCCGGAATAAAGTGCAAGATCATTGTCAAACAACTTGTCATGAAGACATGATGTAGAATGTGCGATGGGTAGTACTATACTTTGGACAAACTACTGAGTATGCATATGTATGGAAAATAACGAAAACTAGCGTCTTGTCTGCGCGGTAGTCTTCTCTGGAGTTATGATGGAAAACAGGGAAATTTGCATACCATATCATCAAAAGCTAAAACAACTATGCTACACTAGTGACTGGATTTTTTTCGAGTTTATTTTTTTTAGATAAACTTGTTATATGTGTGATGATGATAGGAGGATTCCGTGGACACTTTTCTCTATTGTTTGAAAACGTTGCTATGTTCAGATCGTACGAACTTATCTTGCTCAGTTTTCTTTTTCAGGGCATATTTATTTTCATTAGGAGCATTCTGGTATGCAATTATGGAGCAATTAATTTGGTTGTGAAGCTAATTGGTGAGCGACGGTGATGTCGATATGAAACAGATAAATGAAGTTCACACCTTTTGGGCATATTGTTTGACTTCCTGGTTTTGAGTGCAATTTACATATGACTATTGGCGTATGCTCATTACTCGTTGCTAGTTATAAGATACAGGTACCCGTCTTGCTATAGAGCATTGTCTTTTTGATGTAGAATCCGCCTTGTGTCGTGCAGTTACCTCTATCCAATGTACACACCCTATCACGACTGAACTGACTCGGGATTATTATGTACACTTGAATGGATTGATAGTGTCTTTTACAACTTACGATCCCATCATAAAATATATCATATTTTTATTCAAAATAATTTTAATTTAAAGAAGAAATAAATATATTAGGAGAACTCTATATGAAGATGTTAAAAATTCCTTGACACCGATCTGCATCTTGGTGTCATCAACAAGAAACAAACCCAAAAATGTTATATTTAGCGAAAATAGTTCAATCCACTCTATCACGTCAGCTACTTCTTTTTCTCTTCTCCCTGAAATAAATAATAAATAAAATAAATAAGATAAATAAAATAAATAAAATAAATAAAATAAATAAAATAAATAAAATAAATAAAATAAATAAAATAAATAAAATAAATAAAATAAATAAAATAAATAAAATAAATAAAATAAATAAAATAAATAAAATAAATAAAATAAATAAAATAAATAAAATAAATAAAATAAATAAAATAAATAAAATAAATAAAATAAATAAAATAAATAAAATAAATAAAATAAATAAAATAAATAAAATAAATAAAATAAATAAAATAAATAAAATAAATAAAATAAATAAAATAAATAAAATAAATAAAATAAATAAAATAAATAAAATAAATAAAATAAATAAAATAAATAAAATAAATAAAATAAATAAAATAAATAAAATAAATAAAATAAATAAAATAAATAAAATAAATAAAATAAATAAAATAAATAAAATAAATAAAATAAATAAAATAAATAAAATAAATAAAATAAATAAAATAAATAAAATAATTAAAATAAATAAAATAAATAAAATAAATAAAATAAATAAAATAAATAAAATAAATAAAATAAATAAAATAAATAAAATAAATAAATAAAATAAATAGAATAAATTAAATGAATTAAATAAATAAAATAAGTAAAATAAATGAAATTGAATAAATAAAATAAATAAAATTGAATAAATAAAACAAAATATATAAATTAAATAAAATTATTAATATAAATTAATTAAAGAAAACAAAACAAAACAAGACAAATGGTAGAAAGTTAATTATTTAGGGTCCCTGCATCGATATAACCGCTCAAAGACGAGATTGATATTTTACGGTGTACAGTGGCGCAGGCATGTCTGTTGAGCTCCGACTATAACCGCTTCCCGGTCTTTCCTCGAAGAAATAAAGTTGTTGGTCGATTTTTCATATTTGGATAGTATAATAAAAATAAAAGTGCATATATTTTTCTTATAGTATAGATGTGACTCAGTGAGTCACTGTGACTCAGAGTTACATAGATATAATAATATTAGACGCAGTGCTTTAGAAATAACTTAGTTACTGACTCGATGCCTTAGACGGGAATATAGGAAGCGCTTTTTAATTATTTCCATAAAAATCCTCACCCATTCTACGCCTACTGCTATAACATGATAAGCCACAAATTACTCGTCATTGCATCACAGGACATTCTTGCCACGTTCGGTATCCATAAAATCTGAAGAACGAAAATAAATTAAATGCTACAGGTGAGTCGGATGATTACCAATAGATAGACAACAGCCACTTTGCTGCATTATGCACATATGCGTATAGAAATGGTACTTACAGTATAAAGTTTGAAACGGTCAATACCAGTTGGCATAAATTATATGTCATTGACCAACACGCTTTGCACACCGCTCACTATACCTTACTGAGTAGTTAATTGCTATTACTAGAAAATCGGGTCATGAAAAAAAACGATTTTCTACCACTTTTTTTCTTACACTCATTTATCTTGTAATTCGTAAGATAGCTACTTGGGCTGGTGTCTTAACAATAAGTAATTGTGCAGAAAAAAAGGTAAAAATTATACTGATTTTTTTTTCGTTGATTGAATTCACCGTCGAGCTTCAGGTTTTAATTTAATTGAACATATATCCATCAAATCTGCAGTACATCGAGAGTATCACGTCCTCAAAAATCATCAGGCTTTATCACTGTGATTGGGGCCTTAATTGCCATATATATATGTATGACGATATGAGGTACTCGTATGCAGTGATAACATCTCACTTTGCGTCCGAACAGTAGTACGAAATGCACAGTGTAAATTCTACCGATATTCTGGGAAAATTGCTTACAGGTGCAAAAATTAAATCCAAGCATTATCATCACGGATGAATAGTAACACCTGGGTGATGCCATATTACAATCGACTGATCAGTTGGCCTTCTTTAGCAAGATTCCATATATAAAATCTTACATTAGCAGTAAGGTAGCATCACACCACGTTCAATCAAGGCGCCACAATTTTTTCGAATTATTTCGCGAGCATTTAAACGTGATCGGACAACGTTGTGTTCATGTGGCCTTAATACCTAGTAGCGCGCTCTGCATGCATATAAGAAGGTGATGACCCTCAGATTGAAGATGTGACTTCAAAATGCACTAATTTCTTTGGGTTTCTTTTCTTGAAATTTTCTGAACGTTTGTAATATCTCATCGGTGGCACTATAAGCGGGGCACTCTTCACGGTGGCCTTTTAGGTGAAGAATTACTCACCTGAAGACGGAACATTGGCCGCGGTTATGTTCTGCGCGCGGTAGTTCTTTAGATACACAAGACCTAATATTAATAATAATAAAAAAAATAAAGAACCGAGCTAAGGCGATTTTACGTGTTACGATTATTCGTAGTACTGCATGAAGAACTTGGGTAATAAAATAAAAACACTACGCGATTCAATGGTTTAGAACACCAATTTGTTGCCTTTTTTAGGTCTTATGGCGTTTGTTATTTATTCGAAGCCGACATACCGACTTTATTTTTCAGTTATCCCATAAATCTTTTTTGTAATTTAACCTACACCGAAGTTGACATATTAAAAGATACCGAGAAGCGCAAGGGTACTAATTTTATTTAGATACCGACCCATACCTACATTTTATTGTGAGATAAAACTATAATGTGTGAAGTGTGAGTAAAGCAATCTCTGTTTCTACAATGGACCGAATAGGCAATGTTTTCACTATTTTAGAACCAGTCATTTAGTGATTGTGTGCACTTATCTAAATGTAATGCAAGACTATTAAAAGTAAATTAGAAATGCAATGCACAAGTCGGTTTCAAGCATTTTATAAGATGGTGTAAGATAACCAACCAACTTAAAGTGGCGCTATAAAGTATAATCTACTTCTAGATCAATTCAAAGTCGAGCTAATTAAATAAAATTATAGATAGATTTTAAATTAACACAGGCTGCTGTCGGATAAAAATTAAATTTAGTAATGTAGCATGAAAATCAAGTACACCTTGTTTACATAGCCATTCAAGCAGAAATAGTGTACAATCGATTTAATAAACTGCAAACTACTAAATATAGAGCGTATCTACTCTTACTGCAACAAATTCACACGCGATGTAATGAGACCGAAAAGTATCGTTGCTACTGATAGTATGTACTGGCTCGTCGGCAACAGCTTTTGCAAGAAATAGATTGCGCTTTGGAGGCCTTATTTTTTGGAGTATCCTCGTCAAAATAAATATCGATTTTCATCCCCAGATTTAGGCAACGTCAAAATCGTTCTGAAGACATTTTGTTTTGACTACGGTTCAAAAATTTGAATTTTATTGTTACATTTGTACCCTTGCAAACCAATCCGCATATCAATGACATCGAAGTTTCCAGAGAAAAGTGTAATATCCAATTAGAATAGCGTAAAAAGCTCTACACACTTCTCGCATGTTCTAAGCACTTCGGGCTCTGTTCATGATTTCTGCTATAGCTGCTATTAGCTGCTTTTGTATGCTTTTGTGTGTCCAAAACAGCGAAAAAGCTGCTTTCTCGTGCTTGCTATTTGACACTAGATCTGTCCAAGATTTTTAAAAAGCTGCTTACATAGTTGCTTTTTGTTGCGCATAGTCCGAACTGTAGTAAGAAAGCAGCTATTGGATTATTCATATGTGTGTGTAGCTGTTAGTTTCATCTTAACGTCATTTTAAATGTTTAAAATGGAAAATGATGTTTTATTGAAAATGGAAATAAGCGAAAAATTTAAGGACACTACTATTATAGTAGTGCTAATTTTCACTTTATTTTATTGCAATATATGTCATATGTTTTGCGACGTAGTAACTGCAACATCGGCAGTATATTAGTAATAAGTTTAATTTAGGTTAATTTTTTAGCATATAAGGTATTATAAACACGTCATTGTAAGGGTTTTTTATTCCCAGTTTTCCCTTTCTAGTCAATTTTAATTATGAATTATAAACAGAAACCATTTTAAATTACAAATTAAAGTAGTCACAGCTGCAGGAGTACACTCGAACTCTGAAATTATATATATAACATATTTTCGAATTATAAAAACATATCTGTAAATTTAGGAAGAATAAAATTCATTATTATTATTATGTCATATGTTACTCGAACTTGCGTATGGATGTGTCGAACAGCTGTTGTAAGCTATACAAGATGTTGCTGGCTGTCCAAAACCCGAAGAATCTATTTCTGGCTATGGATGAACTTAACAGTTTCTACAGTCTTGCTATGCTATGCTTTCGAAGATGCTATAGCTGGCATCTTGAATACACCCTCGGTATGTTCCGCATACATCAACGAATAGGCTGAGAGTGTTCACATGCAGTATGTAAGCGCAGAAAGGCTTGTACGGTGGCTAAGTATTTCTATTAAGAGAATGAGAATATAAGTTTCACTGGAAAGGGGATGTGTAAAAAGATTTTCATCGAGTAGTAAATGAAATCGGAAAGAATTGCCAATAGTGAGATAATTGAATTCGATTGAATAAAAGGAATTGTTGTTATTTTATTAATTTAATCGTATTGAGTTTTTACTTGAAACCCAATAAACCCTTAACTCGCAACAGCATTATTGTCAGTCTTTAAGAAAACGAAAATTTAATATCATGACCAGAAATTAAAAATTTAAATTATTTGATTTCAAAGATTAATTTGAATTTTTTTTTTATTTAAAATGTATTGACAAAACCTAAGAAAATGTTCAAAATCTCTCAAATTCAGTTTTAAATCTGACGATGTACTTAATTTAGCAGTTAGATTAGAATATTTATTCCCTGTACCTTTTCAATTTGTTACTTATTGGATCCTGTAAAGTAAACCTCATCCCTCCTATACAATTTTAATAGAGGAAAATATTTTGTACAACATTACGATGTGCGTATTGGGAAGAGAAAATTTTATTTTATGAATTTTTAGTGCAAATTGTTTTTATAAGAAATGTGCAACCAAATGTTTGCACTTATGGTACTTGAATGAAGTTCAGAAACCGTAATCTTTATATTTGCTAGCATATGCCAAAATTCTGAAGAAAATTTAAGAATCAATGAATGTGGATTTTTGAAATTAAAAAAATTATATTAGGTACCGGTTTTACTGTTAAATGGTTTTTTATTTTATTGAAATGGTAAATTGTGTTATGAAAATACTTATTATTAATTTTACTTTTTTATTTTTTAATAATAAAGTATTGTTATCGACCGGAAATTTCCAAAAAATTTGCTACCCTGAAATTTTGTATTATATTTTCACGTCTTAGGACTAGTAAACCCCAAAAAAGCAAAAAAAAATGTCCGTCTGTCCGCCGTACGCAAAACCGTTTGAAGGTGCGTAGCTCGCAAACCCATTGAGCTATTAAGTTGCAATTTTTATGGTAGATAGAATGGGTGAGCCCCTACGAGTGGTATCTTTTGGAAGGGTGTGGTGTGAGGGCGGAGGAGGGGGTAGCGTTTTATATGAAAAATTGGGATTTATAGATCTCAGGAAGTGCTTATGCTAGGAGGCTGAAAGTTGGAACTTATGTAGTGCTATGATAGTGGACCCACTCGCAATGAAATCATCGGTAGAGGTCGAGGGGTGTGCGAGTGGAGGTGGAAAACTATGCGTCTAAAACGCTTGAAAGCTGGGATTGAAACATTCTAAAATCCATATCTCCTGAACGATTGATGTCAGATGTCTGAAAATTTGTATATGGCTTAAGAGATACTAGGAGATTAGAAAAGGGTTAACATTTTTTAGGGGGTGGTGAGATATGGGGATGGGGGTGAAAAACTTTGAATTACAATATCTTCCGATTCAATTAAGCCAGGAAGATAAAATTAGGTTTCTGTATATAGAATTACCAGCGGAGTCTACTGAATGTAAAATTCTTGAGGGAGGAGGTGAAGCGCGATAGTGGGGGGACAGTCATTTTTCAAGAAATTAAATTTTTATCTCTAAAGAACCGTTTTAGATATGATGTTGAAAATTTTACAGGAGTTAGGACCTGTAGACCTCTAGCAGAAAAAAAACATTTTTTTTCTAGGTTGTGGGTATAGGGTGAAAATTAAAAAATTCTGATAATTAAAAAATCTAAATCTAAAAAAAAAAATCTTAATTTCTAGAAAGTCGCAAAGATAGAAAGCTAAAAATTAAAAACTGTATAGAGTTACTATAGAGACATCATAGAAAAATAAATATTTGATAGGGGTAGCAAGGTACGGGGGTGGGCGGTTGTTATCTCAGAAACGGCTTATGCTAGAAAGTTGAAACTTAGTACCTACCATATATGTAGATGTGCTACTAGAGTAATTAAAACTAAAAAGAAATCGGCCAACAGTCTAAGCGCAACTTTATTATTTTATGGGTAGAAGTCCGAAACGTGTTTAATGCTGAGATGCGGTGTAGATGACTATGGGACTGACAACCTATGGAATAACCAGGAGGCTATTTGGAACGATATTTTTTAGGTTGTCAGTCGCATAGTAACCTACACCGCATCTCAGCATTAAACACGTTTCGGACTTCTTCTCATAAAATAATTAAGTTGCGCCCAGACTGTTGGCCGATTTTTATAGACGGATTACTTAAAAACCACCTCTAAATATTTTGAATAGAATTGAAGTTTATTAATAATTTTATGATTCGATTTTTAGACATCGTAAATCAATTGGTTGATGTTTGGGCATGCAGCCGGTTACTTAGAGCCCATTAAGTCTCTTACGGCATAATTTTCAGAATTTCTAAAATCATTGGAGCATTACTTGTTCGTATAGCAGTGGATTACCTATAAATTTTAAGGATGAAACTAATAATATGATGTTGATAATTGCATAACTCATTGAATTGCAAACGATTTACCCTCCGCTTTAAAGCTAACGTTGTCCGCTCTACAACGCGTTCAATTTAGCAATAAAAAGGGTCTGCGAATCGGATAATCGATTTTCAATGGCGCAAACCATAAGGTTCTCATTGCGCGCCTTTGCTCTTAACTCTTTGGACCATTTATGCGAGCATAACGTGGCTTGTGCTGTTGCGCTATGTTTAACAATTTTTAACTGTTGTTCTAACAGAGACGACAGTGGTGTCCTCATCTCTTTATATCGAACACCGTGAAACACTATTACATTATATCGTCTTTTGTGCCCAGAACATATCCAATGTAATGCTATAATCTTGGAAGATGGTTGTGAAGTGCGGCGGGCATAAAATTGAAGTAGAATAGAAGAATGTGGGGTACATGTCGAGTATGCGAAGACTTCGAAGGTCTGAAAAGAGTTATCCGCGCGCGTATGTTCCTCGTCGGCGAAAAAAAAAATAAGATGCTGCCAAACCCCGGTATTGTTCAAGTCACGATTTTATACCCGATGTGAAATACTCGGTATAAGACCGAAAAAGGGTGGATACACGATGCAGTTTGTAACTTCTTTTTTTTTGTATTATTATTTAGTGTATGAGAATTTCCTAATTTTTTTTATAAATTTTTTTTTTTTTTGTATTATTATTTGGTCTTGTTTCGAATAGTCTTCCTGCTGTTGTACTTTTGTAGTTACGATACTAAGATCGGCTGAGAAACCGTTCTTGGATCAACTTCGAGTCTTCGATGTATCGAAACCAATTCGATAAAACTGACCAGACAAATGTTGTTCTTATGATGAAGACAATGGACCATAGGGAGAACATGTGGTACCTTTAAGTAATACATGGGATGATAATATGTGGAATGAGAATGAATTTCTCGAAACAATTTTAATTATGTTTTATTGGTGTAATTTTTGTTCCTTTGTGATATTCCGAATGGAAATATTGTAGCTCCGACTATGATATGTTGGGATTTCGAATGGAGTTTTTTTAATCTAAGTTTTTTTCAAATTAATTTCTATGAACCATCAAACAAATACTCGTGAAAAAAATATCTAATATACCGAAAATGAATTAATTGTATTCATGCGTGAAGTGGATTTGTCCATACAGATTGTAATCTATAATCCTCGTAGAAATTTGTTATTTGAATAATCCGGATCTGATCCGGATCTGATCCGGATCGATCCGGATCGATATCTTTAACTGTTTATTTTGACGTCATCACTTTGGTTTATTTATAAATTAGGTGGACACGTATAATAGGTGTGTTCTCTTGTGCGCTTAACGCGTGCACATCAGCACATCGCGAAACATCAATAAAGTTAATCTTGCAAGCAGAGCAGCTACACAAATGCTACTCTGCTCTCGATAAACAACAAGCCCATAGAACTCGCTGCCGAACGCTCTGGACAAAAGAAGTAATTCATTGGATATCGTGATTGTTTCAGTTACATACTTTAGATTAGATTTAGATTTGTAGATGGTAGAGGACGGTCTAAAATTTCCGATTCACTGCGGCCTCAGTGGTCCTTTTGTGATTATCCTCCCTTTTTATAACTCACTGAGGACGGTTATATTAATAAATTTTAATATGCTCTTGAGTAAGTTAGACATAAGTTCCAATGGTGCTAGGAAGTAGTGTCCTAGATGTCTGAGTATCCTGTGTGCGAGTTCTTTGCAATGGCATAAAACGTACTCTGCAGATTTCTCTTCTTCTTCACACAATCTGCAAATATCGTCTGAAACCAGTCCAATCGTATGCATATGCTTTTTAAGCTTACAGTGTCCTGTAATTAGCGCGATCAAGCGCCGAACCTGATTCCGGCTCAATTTGAGCAAATCGGAGATTCGTTTCTTGGAGTGACCTTCCAAGAACAATTTGGACTGTCTGCACCCCACTATCCCTGTCCAGTGGAGGTCAGCTTGGACGTTAATCCAGTCCAACAGTCTTTCTTTTACCGCAGCTGTTGGTTCTGTGAATTTTAAGTTAGCTCCTTTTTTCGCTAACTGGTCCGCAGACTCATTGCCTACAATATCACTATGTCCAGGAACCCATACCTTTAGTTCTTGTAAAGCAATCCCACACTAAGTGGGATCTAAAGCAAAACGCTTGTAGAGCAAGTAATGTCAGAGAGAATGTAGATCTTGTGACTCTTGTTTTCTCTTCTAATGTTTTCCCTGATGCATAGTTCAATTGCATGAATTTCTGCTTGGAAGATCATATATGACTTGTCGAGGCTGGCATATATGTCGACCCTTGATCTGTGACCATATACCCCAGCTCTAACACCCTCATTTGTCATGGAGCCATCTGTATACCAGATAAGTGCTCCCTTTTTAAATTCAGGCATATGTGTTTCGCAGTCCTTTGAATGGTATTTCAAAGATTAAGATCTGTGCCGCAGCTGTAGTGAACCCGATGTCGAGGAAAGTATTTTCCACATGCTTTGCGAATGCTTGGAGGCGCGAACGTACCTTAGGTACGCGCTTCGTCATAGACTTGGGCGAATTCGCAAACATTAAGCTGGACAAGCTGCTGTAGTTTGTCAGGCTTTCGGGGTGGTTTACCTAAGATGTTGTCTTGGGCACACGGGTACCTTTTCCCGTGCATGTGGGATCACAACGGCGCCATTGGCGCGAAGCGACCACCCACCTTACCTAACCTAACCTACATACTTAATATTTTGCACCTATATGGGTTCCAACGCCATCTAGATGTAAAAAGTAGAACCTGCTGCTCTGCTCTGTATCATCGTTTTGCACTCACTCTGCTCTGCACCGGAGCTGCAAAAGAACTAATACTCTACACTCTTCGGTCCTAGTGGCAACATGCTTGACGTCTAATCGACATTTATTCGCCCGAAAGACGTAGACTATGGAGACAAAAAGTTAGTAAACAAATCGAAATCCGTTAACTCCCTCTCAACTCGTGTAATACAATCCAATACAAATCGGCCGAATGAAATCCCTTCATTTTACTATTGGGGATCGAGCAATCCCTTTAACTTTATAAATGGCGGAAGAAGCCCTTCGATATAATTCTTCGATTTTGTCTACGTTTGATGCTCTATGCCATCCATTGCCGGCAAGTGAAAGTATCAACTAATGCAACTGCAAGTTGTCTTGTACGTGAAAAAAAGATTAAGACTAAGCATAGACTTTCCGTTTCACTACACTACACCCACCTTTAACGGCACTCTACCGTTTGTACATTTGACATAAATATGTACTATAAGTCGGCAGGCAAGTAGATACTACTTCTTCGATATTCACCTGTGCGCTAGAGTTTATTTGCCATCGGCGATTTGTCCGTCTAGGAACAATCTTAAGTAGGTGTAAAAATTGTATTTGGGTAAATATGCATGCAGCTATCGGTTAAAGTTAAACTTTTCAGGCTTCTTAGCTACGGGCGGCTAATAAGGTGTTCGATGTTACCCCTATGACGAAGCAAAGTAAATATGACACCCACTAAATTGGATTAAGATCATGTGAGCTCAATAGGTTCTAGAGCTGATTTCAGTTTGCACATAATTTTTACCAAGTTCCAAGTAAATCCCGAGATGGCGTCTTTTTATCGCATTAAGGTGAGACATTAGTCTTTAAGACTTGTGGCAATTTATGGAAGCATTGGTAAAAGAAACGGATGTGCTCCGGTATTGTTTGTAATTTGTTGTATATGGCGTATTTGTTGTTGGTCTAATCGCGTGATTTCTGCCCTGTTAGTTGCTAGTTATGCATTATTAATGTCAGACGAGTCAGGTAAGAATAGTAGCGGGTTTATGATCTCTTTCTTTTAAGCCTTCTGGGCTCGAAGTTAACTCGGTAATTTTCTTCGGATGCACCTTAGAATGTTCTGGGCGATGATTTGTTTATAGTTAAATATTAATCATGGATAATTGCTTTGAATAATGAAGTCGGTTACGGTCCGATGTGTGCTGCAATTGGGGAAGTGAGAAGTAGAGTTCGGTGCATTCATAAATTGGATATAAGAAATATGTAAACAAAACTGTATTTGTTTTTGCCGCTACGTTTCTTCTCGGAAATGTTTTTGACCTTCTTTGCAATACATTTCTTTTAACAGCTCAATTTGTGACGTGAAATAAGCGCCGGTAGGGTAGTGACATCAATTATGACACCTTTGTCACAATCTGGGTGATATTTTAAATCAGCGATAGTATGAATACACTGGTGCAGCGCTTTTTATACTCTAGATGAAATCATATAGAGTATTATAAGTTTAATCCAGCCCAAAAGTTTGTAACGCATAGAACCAAGCCTCGAACGAAAAAAAGTTATATATTATTTTTTGTTTATTTGTGGCCAAAAACCTCAAATCCGCTTGACGTCCGTCCGTCCGTCCGTCCGTCTGTCCGTGAACACGATAACTCAAGAACGCCTTCACCTAGGATCTTGAAATTTTGAATCTGGATGTTTGGTTGAATTTGTAAGGCTAAGTTTGTTAACGGGCAAAATCGTCTTACTCCTTCTGGTAGCTGCCATACAAAATGTCCTTAAAACACGTGTTTAAGAATATTGGCCGATAACTCCAGAAGGGTTTAAGCTACGTCTTTGAAATTTTGTATGTTTTATTTTTCCAATAGTTGCAGCTAAATGTATGATTATGAAGAAAATCCTATTAGTCCTTCGTGTAGCTGCCATACAAATACCCTGTCAAAACGTCTTCACTTAATTTATGGAACTTAATATAACTCAAGTAATCTTTTAGCTATGAATTGGAAATTTTGTACAAATTAGTTTTGAGTAAAAACAAAGTTCGAGTTTACTAATCAGCGAAATCCGCTTGCTCCTTCTGGTAGCTGCCATACAAAATGACCTTAAGACACGTGTTCAACAATATTTTTCGATAACTTTAGAACGCTTCAAGGTACGAATTTGAAATTTTGTACACGTTTATTTTTAAATTGTTCCAAGGGAAAGGATAAATATGTAAGAAATCGAGTGAGTCCTTCCTGCACCTTCCATATGAAAGTTCTTCAAAAAGGACATTTTTTTTCGATGACTTACCCAATTCTTGATATGAAATTAAACACTGAATATTGTCTTCAAGTTTTGAGTAGCAATCTACTGGCAGTCCTTAATAAAGGACATACAACATGCACACACGTAATTCTACTTTATCCCCAACTACAATATAAATCGGAGTTCAGTATTCATCTAGAGTATTATACGATTGGCTTGCAGCCGATCGTGACTGCAGTATGTTTTCTCACCACAATTGCTTAAAATGACCAGTATTATAATGTGCCACATGCCCAGGTAGGTATTTTAGTCTCGTTGTGGACTAACCCAATTTTTGGCAATACCTAGTCAAGCATATCAAATCTTATTTTCAACTTACCGTACGTAACTATTCTTGAACTAGATTGCTTTTTTCATCATATCAATGAAACATGAGGTTTATGCCTCTAAAAAAAGTCACGAAGATCTGTAAAAGGTCGAGGTCAAGTTCGAGAAATTATTGTTTGTATTCATTCTTAACAAAAAGTATAACCGACTTACAATTTCACAAATCTGTCAGATTAACAACATCATCAAAAAAAATCGAAAAATTTAGGAAACTGTGTCTGCAGAGGGTGAAAAAATAATTTGGGTTGAGAGGTGTTTTTCCCATCTCCCATCTCTACGGCTGACACTATAAACTTGAAACCTGCTGGGTATATAGAAATGGCAGGGCAAGACATTTTTTAATGAAAATGAGATGCTTATATTTTCACGAATTTCGTCATATGTCTTAGGTCTTCTCAAATAATGAACTAATTTTACTTCTACAGGTTTTTCATATAATTGCCTAGTAATGGTTTCAGGATTCTTTTAAATTTAACTCCTTAGGTGGAAACAGGGTTGTATACAATATATATATATGATTGCGTTAATACCGTTTTCAGGAGTTTTTGTTTTTCAGCCCCAAAGAGAGTGTAAAACGCTTGTAGACGTCATCACGAATTCCGTCATATCTGCTCTGAAAACATATCGAATTGGTTCTTACAACCATGAATTTTTTTATATACTAATCCTGTAAAGACTGATTTTTAGAATTTTATGATAGATTAAATAAATTATAATAGATTAAATAATCTCCAACGGTGTAAAATGCATAATTTTTACAAAATTTTGCTATACCTCTTAAGTCTGATGAGGAACCAAATTAATTTTTTCTGCTTCGAGCTTTTCATAAAACCGCTTAAAAATTGATATCAAATTTTTTTTAAATACATTCCTTAAGGTAGTCTATAGGGGTTGCATACATGATCACGAATTCCAACATATATCGTAGATGGGATGAAATATCGAATTGGCTTTTACTTCCTCATGCTTTCAATGTCATTGCCTACAAACTAATTTCAGGATCTTTTGATATCTATTAAATCCCCAAGATGATGTAAATGGGTTCCTTATGTTCTTACAATTTTCGCCATCTCTTAGGTCTGATGAGATTTAATTTTAACTTCTACGCGCTTTTTATATAACTACATATTTTTTCGTAATCCAATCGCAAAGCGGGTTATCCATTTTCACGAATATCGTCATACAGGGTGTTCGGGACTCCGTGCGCCACCTTGTAAGGGGTTATTCCTTGATATATTTTCAGAAAAAAACACATAAAAAAAAAAAATTAAACGCGCCTTTTTATAATGGGGTTTTCTGAGAAAAATGTAGTTTTGGAATTTTTAAAGGTTGAAGTAGAAAAAATTTGTGTTTTGATGTAAATATCTCAAGATCGGATTTAGTTAAAATTTGAACTGTTACATCAAATGAAAGGTAATTCGATTCTCTCTAAAAAACAAGTTATAGCACTGCACTGTGGTTATTAGTTTTCAAGATATAACGTTTTAAGTGAGTAAGGGTACAGGTCCGAAACACTTTTCTTGACCACCCTGTATCTCCACGGATATTGAAAATTGACCCTCTCCGTAGAACAATTTTTTTTTCTCAAAATATATCAAGGAATAACCCCTTACAAGGTGGCGCACGGAGTACCGGACACCCTGTATATTCGATTTTTATTTAAATTTATTGTTATTTTATGTAAAGTTAATAAAGTTTAAATTTACTACAATTTATATATGAAGAACTACTAATGAATGTTGAAAGTTGTATCTTACGATTCTAGTGACAAAACTAACTTTTCCCAGAACCTTCTTGTCTCGAAACAACCGATGTTAGATTTCGACTTTGACCGCGTTTCGGACTATGACCCAAAAACTTAATTTATGTTTTAAGGGTAGTGTAAGCATTTCTATCGCTCGCCTACTCTAACCACTTCCCGGACTTAGATACAGAAAATGGGAAAGTTTCGTCCAGACTGTAGTTACTTTACTTTATTATTTTAATAATAAAGTATTTTAGAATAATATATTGCGATCGATTTAAAAACAAACAAATTGCTACTCTTTTTTCAAGTTTCAGAACAGTTAATTCCAAAAATGTAAAAAAATTTAGTCCGTCTCTACGCCGTCTGATGTATGCCGCACGCAAACGCGTTCGAAGGATCGCAGTTCACATACTCTTTGCGCTCTTAAATTCAAATTTTTGTGAGTAGGTTGGATGGTCCCTTTTAAGTGGCCACTTCAGTGGAGTAGGGGGGAAATGAGAATAATAACCACAAATCTATTTGGAACGTAAAACTTTTCAAGTTGTCAGTCTCATAGTAATCTGGACTTCTACTCAAAAAATAAAATAAAATTTGCACCCGGACTTAGAATCACTTTGATAGATTAGTTTCTTCTTCACATTAGGCTTTTCGTGCAGTTAGCAGAAGCAGAATCCCTTAAGATCTTAAGATTTAGAACTTCAAATAATTTGTCCTAATTTAATAGTCAGTGCAACTAGCACTTTTTTAGGAAAAAAAATGTTGATCAAATTTAAATATTAACACCTTCTAAATATTAGAGAAGTGAAAATTTCAACGTTTGTAATGATGACTACAAGATTTGAAACCAAAATCTTTAACAGAAAAAATATCACCAAGAAATTTTATTTTTCATGAAAAGATTGGGAGCAATTGGAAATTTTGACTCTACGAGTATTATAAATATTTCAAAAATTATAAAACCTTCATAGTTAAGACGGCGGGAATTGTCATAAAACGTGCTATTGATAAATTTTCAACCATATTATGAATTTGGTAATTTTTCCACAATATCTATGGCTTCATCATCACCTAGCTTTTAAGAAGCTTAACCCTTTCACACTATAACTATAAGGTTATTTTTATACTCTAGTTTTTTTTAAATTATTCTGCATGTACATAGGTGTAATATTTCCCGCCAAGAATCCTTGTAGTACACGGTTCATATATCTGGCGGTCTATTTGTTCCGGACGATACCCTTCTTCTGTAACTCACCCCATTTTAAAGATGCTGCACTGCCATAAACATAAAACTATTATATGCCGATTATAATCCCAAAACCATCGGTGAAAAACGTGTGGTACTGCTTAGATGTTGGTTTGTTTGTTTATTTCATCTTATTAAAATTTCAACCGTTGATGCTGATAGCAACATATCCCTATAAATATGTCGTGCCTTCTGATGTGACATTATGATAGTCAACTTGACTCCGAAACGACCATTTATCCGCATCAACATAACGAAACATATAGTTAGATAGGTATGCCGTATGACGACTACCATGTATTCTGTATACTGTACAGGTATAGGGCAACCAACCATATGCGACTTGGTTGATTGTGCGGTGATGGTGGCTTCACAGGTTAAATTGTCTTGTTTGAGGTTTTCGTTAATTGAATCCCATTAAACGTAATTTTATAGGCGTTAAACTCCCCACCGTCTATTTTCTACATAATATCTATGAGATACGGCACATACCGACCTGTAGGGATAGATAGGTAGTAGGCGAGCACTTTAGCGACATTTTATATCGATATTGTGTTCACAATGTTGTTGACAGAGAAAGTTATAAACGACATTACGCGAGGACTGTGTGCCACCTATGTGATTACGATCGGATTTGAATCGCGCATTTAAAAATTATTTAGGTAGGTAAATTAATGTGGAGCCTGTGATTACTCTGGGTTTAGTAGGACTAAAAATGCTTTTAATTAGATGTGTGTAGCGGCGATTTTAGTCGATTGTAACGACATCGTAGTAAATCGTAGTAGTTCTGTAAACTGGATATGCGAGTTTTCAGTTTTATCTGACAATTTAATTTTCCAAGTTTCCTGTCAGTTTGAGAGTCTTCTAGACTATAAACTCTACCCAGTAGGAACTGTAATGAATACAGAATCGATGCCGTAATGGAAATTTGTAAGTCCAATTCTACCTATTACTTGCTTCATATCATCATCGACTATTTTTATATGAGTATGTCCTGTGATTTCCCTCCATCGTTGGGTACTTCCAATTACCGAACAGTATCCTCGAATGGCATTGGGCTTGAACTGACAAACATCCGGTTTAAATTATGCCTCAACCTGGATTGAAATCTTACAGAAAGAAATATTCAAAAAATCAGGGGGTTATTACATTATGCATTACCTACGAAGCACTGCACATCGCGGAACAGCTCATTACCTATCGCATTACTCGGTAAGCAGTTGAAATTTTGATGAAGTAATTTTTGTTAGTTTTTGGACTTATCAAATTTCGTCCGGAGTAGAGCTATTGAGTTTTGACTCCTTTTGAAGATTCCTCCATTACCCGATCATTGGATGAAAGAATCACGATGTTCTGGGAAAGAGTAGGCCTGGATTCGATTTGGGCTGCAGTACCATACAACAAAATTTCCTAGATTAAACTCATTTATATTAATCATTTTAATATTACAAATTTCTAACCGAATTTTCTTTAATTCATTTACAGGTTGTAAATCATTCTTTAAGCGATCAGTGCGACGAAATTTAACTTATTCATGTCGTGGCAATCGGACTTGTCCGATCGATCAACACCATAGGAACCAATGTCAATATTGTCGATTAAGGAAGTGCCTAAAGATGGGTATGCGAAGAGAAGGTAAGTGGAGCATCATAATGCTCTTATTATTATTATTTTTTTGGTAAATAACATTGGAATAAATCACCACTTCTTAAAATAAAATTATATTGCGATCGTTAATCACCGTCGCATATCGATCTTTCTTTGAGAGTTGAAATCGAGCCAATAACGTCAGAGAGCATTTCGAACAGATCGTTTAGTCAGATCAAGATCTAGCAGATCTTACGTACAGAATAGATCGCGAACTCTATTTTAATCGATCCGAAGGAATTTAATTAGAGTACATTTTATCACATTTCATTGAATCAAAGTGTATCCTCGAAGTATGTACTCAATGCTACAGCACAGGATTTAACCGAAGAAAAGATCAATTGCGGTTCAACAACTTTGTATTATAAAATTTTCCTCTTGATATAAGCTAGTTTTTTTTTTTTTTCTTAAACTAACCTCCTTAGAGTACTATAATTAGAGTACGGATAGAGTATTTTCAACAATGACACCGCGGGTTATAAAAGGTTAAAGATTCATAGAACTGAACATAATCCTCTTTTGGCCCGGTTAGTTCAGAGTTTAGGTTACGGGTGAATAGCAAGTTTATTGGGGTCAAATACGAGTAGGACGCATGTAATGTATGCCCAGGTGTAAGGTTTAAACTATGACGAGATCTGATGATGATTTGCTTTTTTTCATGCAGGGTGCTCGAGAAAAATAGTGGCTTAAAACTCGTCTCATGCTGACTGTTGATGCCGGGCATTTTCATCACATTTATTAGACATTTTCAGTGTTATTTCAACAATCAGTGTCGTATTCTTTCATTCAATGTATGCGGATATTTCCGTGGACCAAAGCTACATTCCACGTGTAGGTAATCATCCGATATTCCAGCGGAATAATTGTTCCCTTCTATTGCTGAAACATGCATTATTTATTGCGATGTACATATGTTTACAAATATAATGTTTGTCATTAATATATACTTACCATGGTTTGAACTAGGGACCATACTAACTCGAGGCTGTCCAGCGCTATGTCCTAGAACTGCTGAATCTCGTAAATAGTCGTAATATGTCAATCTTTCCCTATAGTACTAGTGCACTGACAGTACTGATTCAACATTGATTTTAAGAATTTGCAAACGTCATCTGCAAGTTACGCTCAGCCACGGTTGGACCTCTGAGCAAAATAAAAATATGCCAATAGAACCAAAATTGAATCTAGTTTAAACTTATTAATTCTAATCAAATTCTAATGTGAAATAGTTTTTAGCGTAGGACTTTTGAAGTTATTATGGAAACGCAGACATTTTTACAGATTCTGGTCAATAAATCGATTACTATACATCAGGAATATTTAAAATGATGAAAGAAAAGAAGAACATTTTCGTACCAAGAAAATGTTCATTCCAATAATATTCAGTACAGACACAGTACCGCTGCAGTTCTTATTTTCTGAAGAAATTATCAACAGCTCTGCTGAGTTATTGAAACACAGAGCTATTTTGGAAGAAAGCCGTCAGTACTGGCTGTTCTGAATTTGTAGTACTGAGTATTGCACGAATACTGAAATTTGAATTCTAAGTATTCGTTCTGAACTGAAAAACAGAATTGTTTTCAAGCAATGTTATTTGTACTGATGCAGTTTTTGTGCAGTATTTGCGCAATACAAAAGTGTTATGAAATCTGAATAAAAGATTAATTCAGAAACTCCGGATTCAGAATAATTCATTTAAGTACTTAATATTGATATTATTTGACAAAAGACTGAATTCAGTTTTACGGTACACAGATTTTGTTTCACTAAAAAATCAGTACTAAAACATTTTTATGCGGGACGTGACTTAACATTGTGGATTTCCACCAATATTTAGCCGGAAAGAATCAACTTGCATAGTTTATTATCCAACTAAAATCCTATTCCAGTCGTAAACTTCTTAAAGTGTGTACCTTTAATTTTCAAAAGACGAAGACTCTGATAATGATCCCTGAACACTGTCTTCACCGAATTTATAATGCTTTATAATTATAATCTACCTTCCTGATTGTGATGTACTGAACATCTTCGGTTAGACCTCATTTACCCTCTTAGACATGCACTAAGAAGGGTTTGAAAATTTGACACATAAAAGGATATATGATGCACAACACACATATTCCGATAAGACACCAAAGTGAGGAAATTGATGAAAGAACCGAGCAAATAATGAGGGAAAATATTTGCATCACATTACAAAGAGTATATTTTCGTTTAATTAAAATAACAATGTGTGTATTGCACGGAGAAAGGATTATGTTTAGGATGTGTATGCAAGAGTTTGGTAAGTGATTATCGTGGTATACATTCATGGCAATGAGAAGCCTCGTATTTGCGAAGCACTTTGTTTAATAAGAGAAATTTATATTGTGCGCTATGCAAATACGATTTTCGGAAGTTCATGGTGTTACTTTACTCTTAATAATTTTGCAAGTACGTGTGCATCTCTAAATTAAATTTATTTGTAGTTTATGTGAATTTACTTTTGTATAATACATATTACGCTTGTGTAGTTCGCGAAACAACTAGTTCAGAAGAGCGTTCCCATAACTGAAATGAACGAACTAGTTCGCAGTCAGTCCCGCTCCAAGTTCGTTTTTCATTGCCATTCGGAACTCTGTGAGACAATATACTATTCTAGATGTAGGGTTTTTTGTTGCTTATCATGTTCTACTAAATGTACTGATCCTTTTTTTGCTCATCATCTTCTACTAGATCTACTGACTACTGAACTACGACTATTCATCACTGAACTACAATGAAGTAATGAACTATGAACTAAAAGAACGAATATTAAAAATTCGAACAATTTTTCAATATACCTACTCACCCTTAAGTCGAATACACTTAGTGGCTCTTTCATGAAGTAATATTATGCCCCTTCTAAAGTAATGTTCCTCCTTGGCCTCGAAATGTGCCTCAACGGCGTTCTTGAGAGATTCACCACTCTCAAAACGAAGACCTATGAGGTGCCCCTTGAGGTTGCGGAACAGGTAGTAGTAAGTTACTGGGAGCTAGGTCTGGGCTGATCTCCTGAAATCCACATTCGACCAGAGCGCTCATTGCTGTTTAAACATTTTTCAGGGACCCATCGCTCACTTTTGACATATCAAAATGTTCATTTAAAAATTTTATTTCATCTTAAGATCACCATTATTCAGCACAAGCTGTTCCACCCGGTCAACAATTTCTGGCGAAGTGGCTGCAATTGGTCTTCTACTCCGCAGATCGTCCTCCAACGAATCTGTGACACATTTAAAAACTTTTGACCAAATATTTACTACTGGGAGGAAGCGGCATCCCTATAAACTCACACCAGCTGAATATGAATTTCAGAAGGTGGCCTGGACCCTCCTTTGTTAAAATCGTTATCACTGCTCTGTACTCTATTTTGCCCATAATGAGAAAGAAACTAAGGTGTTTAGAAGACAAGAGGCATAGAACGACTCACCGGAAAAAATTTGGAGCTGTGAATTTTTTTCTAATATTAGGCCTACCTAAAGTGTCCCTCAACGTGTCCTTCATTATCAGAATAAGAACTTTTGGACCTCCCCACGTACCCTATACAAGAAACAGCATATACAATTTCAGAGTAGTAATTTTTTTTTTGATTTTTCAAATCAATGAAAATACTTTATTATAGGTACATTAAAGTAAAATTAACGCAAAATTTCCACCATTACAGCAACTCGAAACGAGTTACAGTGATTTAAGGTTTTTAATAGCGTAAAGTTAAATGATTTAAAACCAATTCAGGATTCATTGAGCCTCAGTGATCTTTTGGAAACTCGTCAATATTGAGCTATTGAAGCGTGTAAATACAGCGTTCGATCAAACACCCACTGCTTGATTGCAACATCCAAATTAAAACTTTTTTAATGATTTGATTGAATAATCCTAACGACTTTCGTGAAAAACTTGCCATTTCGCTTAAGTCAAACGAAATGACACATTACCCTGCTCCAGGACCACCACACACATATCTTTCACTTTGCCTAGTGCGAGAAAAGCAATAAAAATTTTATTTTCGAAAATAAATAACTTATGGCCGTAAGAGAATCCAACAAAATATCATAAATAATACTTTGCCAATAAATAACAGTCTCGGCGAAAAATAAAAGTCCAAATAAATTTCTTCCACTCAAAAACCCGTTCAAAAAGTGAGCCCTGAGAATGCGAGAGAGAGATTCCTTCAAAGTCCACCTCCCCATAATAAGAACGCGCTTGAAAACGCTTGGAAATGAAGTCTTGCAGAAGATTTATAGCTTAAAGTCCCATGATAGGAGCCCGGAATTGCACAAGCGACCTCTTCTTTTCCACATACCAAAAAGGTGAATAGCGAATTCCAATCACATGAGCAAAATTTCATACAGACCGGCAGTACTCTTGTAGGTAAGGTACATAGCCCGGTATTTCAAATTGTACCCCGCTATCGAAGCATCCCAAAAAGAAGGTCGTGGCGTTGTACTTTTACGTTTTTCTACCGGTTGACGATGTTATGCTAGTAACTTTCGCAACAAGTTAAGCACCGAAACGAGTACAATGAATGGCTCAGCAGAAATTCAGGGTACATCGAATGCTTCCATCACAATATGATGAATGGTCACCACCGTGGAACACCGGTGCAAAACAGCCATAACACAACTCTAAGACCCCGGATCGGATCATTTCACCTATTGAAGGTATTTTATGAAGCTAATGATGGTTGGGTCTCGAGCCGGGTCCGTTCAAAGGTCGTGAGAGAAACACTACGATCGTCCCGCTTAACCCCTTTTCCGACTTATTTTCTTTCATCCGAAAAACCATCACACTATGACTGGACATTACACCGGACATTATTAATTAAGGTGCGAAGTGTTAAATTGCTTTGGTCCTTAAAACCAATGTGCCGAAGTGTTTGGTCAAGCAAATTTTTTTTTTCGGGACTCTCCTTTTTTGAGGGTCAACGACGATTTCATACATTCTCATTATTAAGTTTTTTTTATAAATTTATACTCGGCATTGTATGGGTAAATTGAACGGGGAAGGCTTAAACTGGAAGTTCTGAATGGGGTGATTTTGATAGGTAACCTGAGAATCAAAAGAAGTTTTGAAAAAAAAACAGCGACGGCGATGGACAGGACCTTTTGTAGAAAGTAAACATGCCGTGATGAAATCGGACATGGAATTTTGTATGAATCTGCCATGGTTTTTGGTTACACGTAGTTAAGGATTTATTACAGAGGACTTGAGATATTCGTTTTGTAACGGACTAATTAAATATTAAAAAATCGTTTCTTTAAGAACATTGAAGGACATTTACAATAGGTTGGGTTAACAATTTAGTCACGAATTTTTAAACTGGAAACCAATGATAGTAAGGACCCCATTTTCTTTTCATTAACTTAAAACTGACTTGGATTTAGGTACACGATTTTCAAAGATCTTTGGTATATGACCTTGTTGATAACAAGTAAAAAAAGTCGACTCGTTTTTCTCGATTGTGTCAATTTTACCGAATGTGACAAACGACTATTTTCTTCTGATGTACAGAAATAGCTAAATATTTGTTTTAAGTTTTTGTTGTTTTCCGGCGTCAGTGGAGTTTCTGGTGTGAAACCCCAATACGAAATCCCCGACAGTTGATTCATCGCTGTTCCTGAGGGCATGACAGTTGGAAAACCTTCACTGGATAGGCCAGTTTTTATAAGACTGTGTTGGACTGGGTCCGAAGGAGCTGTATTAATCAACAGTCGGGGATTTTGTGTTGGGGTTTCACACCAGAAACTCCACTGACGCCGGACAACAACAAAAACTTAAAACAAATTTGCTTCTATGGTAGCTTCTCACCATGAAAAAATTCCATTCTTATAAAAACAATATTTGTTATCATGAATTTTAAGGTTTGTTTGAAAATCAATAGGGAACCCAAAAAAATGTACAGAGTGTTTCAGAGCTGATAGAAGAAACTTATATATATACTAAGTAGCAGAATGATCAGACCCTTCATCTTCTTGGTTAAAAGTTAAAAAAATCAAAAGAAATTTTAGACGAAAACCAAGTTTATTGCGACTTTTCACATAAAAAACACAATTCGTGGAATTTTAAATCACAAAATATTTAAATTTTTAAAAGTGTAAAACACATACACTTTGTAATGTAATTTATTTATAAATTTGATAAAAATCTTTTTCTTTTGGTTAACAGAACATTTTCAGTGTTGTTTCAATTTGAGCTGTAGTCCCTGATTTTTAAATTAATTTTTATCAAAATTGATGAATTTTTTCCATTATTTTGAAAAGTGTACGTAGTAGAGAATTTTTATGTGAAACGAATAGTTGCTCTCAATTTTCAATTGAAAAAATACGTATTTGCGAAAATCATTCATAAAACTAAGGAGCACTACATTTTTCCTGGATAAATTTGTTATTTTTTTTTATTTTATAAATTTAACGGGTGTGGGACCCTACAGTAAATAAGTTTTAAATTAAAACTAAAATAACATGTAAAAAACAAAAACGAATTAAAACTAAAGAAATAAGTAAATAATTCAAATTAAATTAAAATTAAGATAACAAGTAATTCATAGATTTTTAAGTTAGTATATAAGTGAATAGAAGTAGGTTTTTGTCTAAATTTTTCTATCACAATGTTACACCAATTTCAAAAGAATTCGAAATACTTTTATGTAAAAAATACCCCGCAAAAGTAAAGATGTAAAGACTATTGTCTAATCTCTGATTATTAATAACATAAGTTTATACTCGAAATCATCACCGAATAAATATTATTATTATTATTATAATTCATAGATTTAATTTCTGCAATATTTGTGTGGAAAAAATCGTCAATGCCACAAAATTTATTACCAGTTTCCATTAATCTGTGGCTGGGCAGTGCTTGTCATATGAAGTCTTGTGACATGTGGTATAAAATAGATCATTAGATCGTGATGAGCGGTTTGGTACACGAAACTTAAGGGCTCACATACCCCTGCACGCGCTGAAAACCGAGTAAATTTGAAAAATTTTTATAAAGGCTATATGGTGAAAAAAAAATTTAATTGTTAAGTTTACATATCTTATTAACTATTCAACTATAAAAAAAAAATTTTATTTTTTTTTAATATTAACATTGTTTTTTACGGGTATAAATGGACTACTTATGAAAACCATGGCGCCTCCTGGTCGGCATCATAACTTCACCAAAAATAATTCAATTTGCAAAAATAAAAAAGAATCTTGTAAAATAATGTGGTAGTTACAGTTTGACGGAGGGAATTTTTTTTTTTTTCAAAAATAAATAACTTACAGTATTTCAAACTTTAGTAATCAGTTTTTTTAAAAAAATTTGCGTTTAATAATTTATAAAAAAAATTCCAAGCAAAAAATTAAAAAAACCTCGTCAGACTATAGAGAAAATAGTTATCAAAATTTTAAAAAAAAAGTTGAAAAATATTGAAAATTGACTGAGTTATCGTGCCAACACTGTCTAAAAACATAGTTTCGAGAAAAATGCGTTTAAAGTTTTTGGTAAATACAACGTGAACTTACGGCTAGTCTCCCATTCCAGCTTCATACTGTACACCTTCTTCCTCTTGTATCTTCGTGTTTTTCACAGATGGTCCTATAAATGACCTAGTTTTCTATGAAACCCAGCTTTTGCGAAAAAAATAAATGAAACGCTGCTGTTGAGAACGGCGTGGCAATTAGCCAGGAAGCCGCTCTAAACCGATGTCTGGTCACATTTATTGCTATAACTTTGTAATGGAGTGGAATTTTTTAAATTCTAAATTTTTTTTTAATTCTTAAAAGTATAAAAAATAAAAATCTGTAAAAAAATTTTTTTTTTTAAAATTTCAGGGGTGTATTAGCCCTTAATACACTCAAGAAATTGTGGAGTGTCTAACTCGCTGTTTAAGATCCTGAACAGTGCGATCAAGTCAAATTGCTCACGCCGTTTGGAAAGAGTGTTTAGATTTAAAGTGGCAAGCAGAGAATTATGATTGATTTGCATAACAGGTATGTGAAGTTTATAGGCGATGTAGTCTCCACTTTCGAACAGTGAACTTGGAAATAAGGGTTCCAAATGACCGACAGATATTCAAGGTGAGGACGCACCAGAGAACAATAGAGAGCTTTGAAGCAGTGAATATTACGGAAGTCTTGGGTATTTTTATAACAAACCCAAGCATTCGACAAGCAGAGTTGCAAATTTGTGTGATATGTGGTACGAGTGTGAGTGATGCATTGAGCACAAGTCCCAAGTCTTTAACAGTCATCACCCGGTCTAAGGGACAATTATTTATACTATAATTAAAGGAAGTGCATACACGAACTCTATGAAAAATTATGTAATTGCACTTACCTATATTAAAAGGAAGGCAATTAGCTATACTCAACTCAAAGAGCTTATCAATATTATGTTGAATAGTTTCACAATCGGGGGTTGAATAAGCTGTTTTAAAAATTTTTAGATCATCGGAAAATAAAAGAAAATTGACTTTATCAAATATATCACGGATGTCATTCATGAATAGCAAGAACAACAACGGTCCGAGGTGAGAACCTTGCGGCACACCCGATTTAACTGCAAAGGGTTTAGATTTAGCAGTTTTTAAATTGACAACGCAAGTGCGATCCTGTAGGAAGTCACGTGTTCAATTAAGCAATACGCCAGATGCGCCTTAGTCTGCAAGCTTAGAGATAAGTAGGTAGTGATTACTACTACTTGTCAAAAGCCTTCGCAAAGTCAGTATATACTGCGTAAACTTCGTATTTAGATTCTAGAGCAGAGTTGAAACACTTTTCTTAACCACCCTGTATCTCCACTGATATTGAAAATTGACCCACCCTGTAGAACAATTTTTTTCTCCAAATATATCAAGGAATAACCCCTTACAAGGTGGCGGACGGAGTGCCAAACACCCTGTATAAGACAAGATGAGCCCCACGTTGGGCTATGGACGGGCCGTGAAAACGAGATGAATTTGACCGCTACATCAAATTTTCAAAAAACTGTCTCCCGACAAAAAAAAAACTTTGGCTGAAAAGATCGGACCTTTATATAAGAAATATTATTAAAGAGAACAAGGTTCGATTTCGGAGTAAAGGAAATACTTCTTAATATTCAGAATTAAGAATATGGATTTTTGAAGACAATGGCGATTCTCGATATAAATGATTTATGATATCAAGAAGGAAGATTACTTGGCGTTGATTGGTACGTTATCCATCTTTAAGTATTGTACTTAATATTGCACAATCGTAAACTTTCGACCGAACGACGATTATTCATGATAGCAAGGATATTCTATTCATTCTTTTACTTCCGATTCAACATAAAAAATCAAAATTAAAATTTTTAAAATTTTTTATCTTTCATGACGTTGAAATAATTTTAAATCATTGAAAAATGATATAACGTTTAAGAAATGCATTTTTCTACAAAACCTAGATTAGTAAATGAATTTCCAGGTCACGCTTTTGGGGCTATTGTGTTCGACACTGAATTGACCGACGATACCTACGCCACTGTATTTTGCACTATCTTTTCTTAAACAAATTTTTTATCTCACTCGTGATTTCCACAGTGTTATTTAAAAAAAATTAATTTTAACCAGTTTTTTTTCCGTAAGACAATTTCCCTACGCATTAAAATTGTTTACACTTTAGCGGGTAAACTCTTCCTCAGAGTAAAATATTGAGTCTTCATTCTGTGCATGGACAGCGTCACAAAATTACAGAAACCAGTAAGCAAACCGTGTGAGTAGAGCGTTGCTTCATGCGTCTATCACAAAACGTTTTGACAATTTAAACGATAAATAATAAAGTTGAGCCCGAACTGTTAGCAGGTTTTTAGAAATGTCCATGCTGCGTTTAAAATTAAATTGAGTGTGAAATAAGTGCTAAATTTGTAATTTATGGTCATAAAGAAATAACTCGGGATTTAGTTGTGAATAAATGTCACAAGTAGATACTCTGCATTTCCATTAAATTCAAGGTCGGTCGGAAGAACTGAATTTGAACACGATTACTTTATCAAATTACCACTGAAATTCTAATGTAATTTTAAAATATTCTTCCCTAAACGAAACAATTCAATATTCAGTTGAAATTCCTTCGAATTAATCGAACATGATAATTATATAAACGAGTCATCAATTTAAAATCGAATTCACAACAAACCACGCACACCGTGAATTTAATTCAACATTGGTTTTATTAAATACTATATTTTAGCATTACGGTGACAAGAATTATTGTAAGAGTCGATTAAATATTGACTTTTGTTGAAATTGACACATTTACGCGTAAATGTCCGTTGGGTCTCTACCGTATTGATCCAGTGGACATGTTATCTTGACCATTGAGCAAAATGCTAGATTTATGTTAATTAAGCTAAGCATAAATAGCAAGCTTACAAAATACCTAGAAGATATGTAAATTTCTTATGAGTTGTTAATTCATGGTCGTTAGACATTAGCGATAAAAACAATCGCACTATTGATTGGTATGTTACTAGGTCTTTTGTAATCCCCCTGAATACGATGTACAATTTACACGAGGCAGGTATCATATTAAAAGCACTATTTGATGATTACTAATTACCATCGTCTCAGTCAATCTATAATTGAGGAAAATCATAGTATAAAGTTGCAGCGATCAATCGTCCACTTTTTCGTTAGACTTTTTCTTCGAATATGTACGGAGATGTAATTAGGTCCGTACTAATTCCAGGTAAGTAGTGCAACTAACCTGTGCGCAGTTGCGCTAAACACTCGACTCAATTGCAAGCAAAAAGGTGAATAATATCACTTACTGCGTTGTGCAATATTCGCGTAATTTAGACAGAGGCGATCAGTACACACTGCTGGCTGTTTTTTTTTTGTCATTATATTAAAGCCTCGCTTCGAAAAATTATTGTAGCTCTAAGCAAGGTGCGCATGATCAGTGATCAGCATCTTACAATGTAGTAATAATCTTGTGGCGTTCACACATTCGATGATCGTACGAGTTGCTTGCCTGATTCTATGTCAGGCCTTGACTAATTGTCCGACAAAAACTCTGATCATCAATCATAAAGTTATTTCTAATAATAAAATTATTAATTATTAGTAATAAAGCACACGAAGACAAGAATTCGAAGAGAGCAGAAAGATGTGGTTGTGTGAAAAGTTCAGGTGTGGCGTGTAGTTAATTACGTAAAGTGTGAAATGTTTGCTCAATGAATTAGACAGATAGAAGCCATTTAGCAATTTGACCTACATTTAAAAAGCAATCAGGTTATTGTGTTCAAACACAACTGCTATACCTGCATATGTGGAATAATGAAAGTTGGATTGGACTACTATCAAAAATATTTAATTTAATTCAAAAATACCAAGAAATACGATGGAGCCCACGACGGAAGAGTATGAGATGCCTCCCGAGCAGCAAATTATACTATGAAGAAAGGTAAATCCTTACAGAATTGTTAAATATTCCGTTAAATGAAAATGATATTTGCTCTACACAGTTTGTGTATATCTATGGTAAAAGATGAATTTGAAATCAAAAAGAATAGGTTTGGCATTAAAATCAGGTCTGAGTCAAAATGGAGATGATCTGTACAAAGTCCATTTCGACACGAACAATTTGACCGAATTTTCCGTAAAATTTTTTTGGACAAATTCAACTTTAAATCAAATCTGTCGTTTGAAATCCCGGACTAGACCATATCTTAATATTTCTACATTAAATTTGTTATAATCTTGGTACCTCTGAAGGTATCTAAATTAAAAAAATTTAGTGCACTAAATCCAATTTACGCCCAAGTGCGATCACAACTTCCACTAGCATAGCAAAAAGTTGATTATGGTGCTGAATTTTCAAATAATTTGAAGATATTTTCCACTATGGAGACGCTACTGAGTACATTACTTAGATCCATTTCTAAGGCAAGTTGTGTTAAATTTCAACGATGTGGAAAGTTGTCTTAAGTTTATATTTAATACGTTTTAACCCGAATTGAATTATTGCCTTTAGGGAGGAATTCTTCAAATTTTCGTAGACAAAAGCTACACCGATCACAACTCTCGACAGTTTCATTGCGTTTTACCTTCAAAGCAAATTTTTCTTTATCCTACACAGTAAAAAAAAATTCATTGAATTTTAAATCTTTTGGATAGTAGGTAAATATGCCACACCTTTTCAAGTAAATTTACATTGGGATGTAATAGTCAATTTTAATGTAATTTTCAATTTTCGGTCAGTAAATTTCAATTGGTAATCAGTAAATTTCAACTTCAAAAGCAGCAAATTCACTGGATATTCTCTTGAATTTACACTCTAAAAAAGGTGTATAATTAGCACTCTTTAAGATATAATTATTTCTACTTTTAAAATTATTTCTCACTTACTTACTCTTAATAAAACCCTTGGCTGTAGGTAGGAATCGAACCCTCGATCAATTCTGATTTTGCTGCGTAGGTTTGCCGCGTAGCCATGGGTAGAATGCGTTTCATTTTCATTTCAGTAGAAAACAAAATCGAAAGAAGCGTCTAACTTTGGTTTCATATATTACATGTTTTTCGTCGTAAAATTCAAATAGTTCAGTAGAATTACACGAAAAAGAACGTAATTTTCAATTCATTTAAAATGTAGTTAATTTTACATGAAATGTCGCGTAATTTTGTGAGCCTTTTCATGTAAATTCTACGGTTCAGTTGGAAAGTACATGAATAATTTACTAATACCACTAATTTCGTGTAAAAGTAATTGAAATGTGTACTTTTACTTGAAAAATGAAATATACTGAAAATTTCAAATAAAAATTGGATTGAAAATACAATTTTTTAAAACAGTGGAGGTGAAGAATGTCGACCGCGTAGACACTATTAGTTTCGTATATGACCGTTTGCTTACGAGGTTGATACTAAATTATTACGAGTTGAAACTGTAATGATTACATCATCGGTTCCGTAATGTCTGTTTTTAATTCTGCTACAACAGCGATTACTTTAACGTGGGGATATCCTTGACCAGCTTAGCAAACTACGCACTAGACTACCTGTCTGCTTTGGAATTTACTGGAAAGAAGCATACACATTCAACTTTTCTTTACTTGGAAAAGTAAATTTCATTTTGAATATTTATAGCGAATTTTAATAGTTTGTAAATTTAAATTAATTATTTTAAAGTAGGTACCTACACATAGTTTCAATAGAACTTTACAGTTTTCAATTTGTTATAATTTGCGTCAATAACGATAATTATTCTACATAAGGATGAAAATATTACTCGCCTAAATCTCAATGGGAAATTTCAAATGTTCTTTCCTCTTAATAACTTGAGGCTATTATTGCCATTACTGAAAATCTTCTACGACCGAACGAAACGCATTTTCTAAGTAAAAAGGTCCATAAGTGCACTTCAAGGACCAATTATCACATAATACAATTCCGATAAAAGCGCTTATAAATATCCCGTAAAATGCACAATAAACCCGGAAAAACCGGAGGCCTGACAATAATTTATGGGGTTCAAGAGAGCAGAAGAATTTTCCGAACAAAAGTGATAAAAAAGTACTTTGGCACGCGACTTGCTTCCAATACGTGGCAAAAGTATTTCATTTTTCTTCCATAAAGAAAATTGAAAAAGGAAGTGAGATGAGGTCGAGGACCATTCAGCATCCTACAAAGGACACGGCATCCCTGACCTGTTTTATACGGCAATATGTTATTTTTTCTTGTGGTGTCACACACACGTTTCAGTTGAGGTAAAGAGTTAGCACCGAATATGTTAGGTACCCCATCCCGTAACAGGATAGACCTTTTAAGTAACCCCTTTCAGTTTTCTCTGGGAACAAAATGTCTGTCCGAAATCAAGATCCCTTCGTCCTGATTATGTTCACTGTATTGAAATTCGGCATCAAAACACAATTACGCAAAACTATTGTGTAAATATTAAACAGAATGACCAAAGCGACAAATGGTGGTATGGACAGAAGGTATCAAAAGATTATTTGCCTCAAGAAAGATCCTTACTTCTTTTAACGTACCGATCCTGTAGATATTTTACGGTTGCGTATACTGGTCAAACTTGATTTTCCGTTCATGCATAATAAAATAAAGGGTCAGTTTTTACGATGCCGATGACCACTAGAAAAGATTGAAAAATCAGGCAAAAGAACATTATAAATCGTTGACTATAATATGGTCAAGAAATTGTCCCTTTTTTGCCAATGGTCCGGTCTCACAAAAATTATGATTTCTTTTGATAGCGTTCAGTGTCGTGTGAAGTCTTCGGGGGGTATTTTAATCGGAAAACTACAATAAGATGGTCAGTTTTTCTTCACTGACCAGGTGCGGTTATAGAAGACATTTACGAGTATGTTGCTTTTTAACCTAAGAGAATATCACTCTTAATGCAAATCACGAAGCGTATGAAATTTTTGAAAAAATTTTTGTAACCGACTATGCATATTTTTATACAAGAGCGTTGATGAAATATTTTATAGATTGGTGCATAGCTATGACTTAAAAGGTGAAGTCAAAGTGACGAATATATATATTATACAATCCAGTAGAAAAAGAGCTACACTGGCAGAACAGATTTATTGCTGCAATAGAAATATGTTTATATGCCAAACGAATTACAACGGTTGCAGGAAAAGTTCCTATCCCATTGTTGGAATCGAAATTCTGGGTTTTCCGAACCGAATTTTCGTTTATTGGTATCCAATATATTTTCGGATAACTGAATTATTTGTCTAGCCAACCAGAATCTCTTAAAATTTTGATTGACACAAATGCGAGGGTTGTTGGTAAAACCTAAAAAAAATTGAGGGATTTTGTGTTAAATTCTACACTGAATTCTTTTTTCTTACCTAGGAGGAGGTAGAGAACTCTTCTAAGACACTATTTTCCTACTTCAAATATTATTTCTTACTTACTGACTTAATAAAACCCATGGCTGTAGGTCGGAATCGAACCCGTGTTGAAAGTTTTTGGATTGGCGCGCGTAACCACTGCACCAACGAAGACCTTTCATTTTCATTTCGCTATGTGCAACTTAACTTAGTGTGGATTAACTAAGTTACCGCAACATACATTCGGTTGGCGGAATACACATTCGGTTACCATAGTAGAATGATGCCGAAAATCGTTTGTGATGAACAGTATTCTATTGCAACAACCAACATTATATTGCGACATTTTTCTGTTCGGTTCTTTCAACAGAATCGCGCAAACAACATAAGTTGATTGTCTTGACAGAATGGATCTATTGCACGTATTACATGTTTATTCCCTTAAACGAATACTTTTTGTACAACCGAGTATCTATTGCTTCAAACTATCATAATTCTTATTAGCGTAAATGAACTTCGATTGCTGCAATGAAAATTTTATTGAAGCAATCTCTTGCCAACAAATTATTTCTCTCAGTGTATGAAATGTTCAAGTATTTTCTGATGGCAATGTATGACATCATTGATTTAAATAGTAGGCATCAACATACCTTGCGATCGCCAAAATTTAAAAAAAACACACAAAATGTAACACAATTTTGTCCACATTAATCGAAAAATATTTAATGGGAACTAATTTCTAATTTCACTGACACTATACAATTACTCGTCATTGCGGTAATTAAATTCTTCAAGAAAAATGAATCGTGTTATTTTTTCTTGGAAAAAAAATTGGAGATTTTTTGGTCCGTCGAGCCAGATTAGCGACCCATGGACGCCAGAATTGGTGTGCAATAATTTTATATTAAACTAGAATTGCAACTTTATATAGTAAACCAGAAATGCAATGTACAAATTATTTATCGCATTGGTGAAACATTGGTGCAGACAAGTGTTCCTTCTGGTCTGAATGCAGAGAGAAGAGGGAGTTGTGAAATGTACTGGAGTAGTTTCTACGTTCCCTGCCCTACGTTGGACGTCATTTGGTACATAGGGCCAGTAGTGCGAAAAGTTTTGGAGATTCAAGGATAAGAAAAAATACGATAAAGCACATTGAGGTAATCAAGTTCAACCCACTTTTGTGAATGACTCTACTCATCCTGTGTTCAATAAAATACTTATATTCGCGTGTAATGCCTTGTTACATTTATTAAGAAGGAAGTTATCAGGCACCTGGTCTAGCAAGAGTAATACTGGATACTTAACAACTACTACAATTCAAATATATGTCGTATGTACGTATGAATCGGCGATTTATAAATGATTAGCCACACATAAATGATGTTTTAGAACTCGTATAGGGATGAGTTCAAAAAACTGCCCAAGAATGACCATGCATTATACATTGATTGTTGAATAGTAAAATGCTTAAGTCATGTTGTTCTTTCAAGATATATACGTGCAATATGCATATCACTATTCGATATATGATTATTCAGAATCATTAATATGGTAATTTATGGTTCTCTGGAAGAAAAAAAAAATTTAATTAAAGGTTTTTTTGCTTCTACACGCAGTATATATTTGTATAATTTAATTTTACAACTGCATATGTTTTTGTAATCACTGCAATGTTTCCTAACATTCGTAAGTATGAAAAATATATAAATGTAAAATTAGCTAATTGTGATATGTGTTTGTTTTTTTAAGACCTTTTCAGACATTTAGATTTAAGAGTAGGTCATTGGAAGTCTGATACTTAGGCCGCGGTCCGAATTACGCTTTCTGCGCTTTATTCACGCTTACAACCGGTCCGAATTCCGCTCACGATGCATACAATTTGCATGGAGGGGTAATTTTCTGGCCCTTACACTGCTCACGGTTTCGAGGATAGGCTTTGTGAGTACACTGTGTGCACACGATCAGTGATGCCAATTTAGTGCTTTCAGCGTTAAATTTGGTGCTCAAAATGTTGTCTCAGCGGTCAAAAATTAGTTTTGGTTGGTTGGTTGGTTTAAGTGGCAGCCCTGTCACCCAGACAGAGCTCAATTAGCTCAGAGGCCGTTTTGGAACCACAAACTGTGTTAAACTCGGATGTTAAGGGTTGTTGATACTGGGGAATACAGAAGATGAATGGGAGAAAAATTGATTGAATTGAATCGCTATAACCACCCTGTGCTGTTCAGGAAAAGTAATAACTCTCCAATTTTCTTCCCTGAAATCTCCATCAGGTCCCCGTAGAAGGGTTTTGCCTAGCGCTCGCTATCGGGCTCTAGCTAGAGCCAGACACTCGCAAAGGAAGTGGACGAGCGACTCTCGTTCATTAGTGTCCTGACAGCTGCGGCAGTGTATATAGAACGGAATGCCCAATTTGGCTGCATGATCCCCAATTAACCAGTGACCTGTACTGGTCGCCGTGATTCTAGAGACGTCTGCCCGGGTCTTGTATAGAAGTTCGTCTGACTTCGCTCGGTTGTAAGATGGCCACATCTTCCTAGATATGGCGCAGGTGGTTAGGTTTTTCTATCTGGTGTTAGCCGTTGTCTGGAAGTGTGAGAGTATGACCGTCTTTACCACTCCTAAAGGAAAGTGGACTAGTTCCGCAAGAGAGCCGGAAAAAGTGGAGCCCTCCCTGGCCAGTTCATAAGCCCGCTCATTTCAAATTATGTCTCTATGCGCCGGGACCCAGAGTACAGTGACTTTGAGCCGTTCCGCCAAACCGGCTAGTTCGTTACGGCATTGCTGAACTAGTTTAGAGGAGGTGGTAGCCGAATCTAGTGCTTTGATTGCGGCTTGGCTGTCTGTGAAAATGTGTTTTGGCGATGAGTCGTGTTTTAGTGTACGACAAGCCTCCCGGATCCCCAGTATCTCTGACTAGAAGACGCTAGCGTGGTCCAGGAGGCGGTAAAAAAAATTAGTTTTACCGCTTGCACTTTATTTGAATATGCCTGCGATTGATATGAAAAAATTAAATTTTAGTGCCTTTAAGTTGAAATTAACGCTCAAAATTTCATATTTTAGTGATCAACCAAGATAAATACTTGGCAACACTGCACACGATCGGTCCGAATTATAAGCGTCGTAAGCGTACCGATAAATCGGACCGGCTGTAAGCACTGTTAGTGATGTAAGCACCGTGAGCATAATTCGGACCGCGGCCTTAGTTTGCCACTTTACCAGTTCTGAGGTCACAAGCGTGATCTATCTAGATCACAGTTAGATGTTCCTTCGGATCAAGATAAACACAATTTTCTTCAAACTGGCCTTGAAGTGATGGATTTTGAACACTCATATGGCTTAATTTAAAATTGTCTATGGCAGCGTTCTGGTTCACTCGCGAGAACGTGTGGTGGTGTTTTCAGACTGCTCTGATAACCGAAAAATATCCAAAAAAAATCTAACTCTTGAAGCTGCCTTCTGTTGCGGCATCATACTAGGGAGCTGATGATGACTTTCCCTAACTATTACCTTTTAACAGTGCCGTGAAAGAACCACTTACTACTCACTACTTTGCGAAGTACTTCTGAAGACAAACCAAAAGATTTATTTTTGTAGATAGTTTAATAGCTACGATACGATTCAGCGAAGGCCCAAATACCCTATACCACAACCCTTCCCGCATCACTTGAAGCTTACTTTTAATCCTAATTTTTTTCATTTCAGCTGTTCAGCGAGGACGAGTACCACCAACGCAACCCGGCCTAACAGGAATGCACGGCCAATATCAATTCGCCAATGGCGATCCGATGAGTGTCGGCTTCAACGGTCACTCCTACTTAAGTTCCTATATTTCGTTACTTTTACGTGCCGAACCGTATCCAACGTCACGGTACGGCCAATGTATGCAACCAAATAATATTATGGGAATCGATAACATATGTGAATTGGCCGCCCGCTTATTGTTCAGTGCCGTCGAATGGGCGAAAAATATCCCATTTTTTCCCGAATTACAAGTGACCGATCAAGTGGCGCTACTGCGGCTAGTATGGTCCGAATTGTTTGTGTTGAATGCGTCGCAATGTTCGATGCCGCTCCATGTGGCACCACTATTGGCCGCTGCCGGACTTCATGCGTCACCGATGGCTGCCGATCGTGTTGTCGCCTTCATGGATCACATACGAATATTTCAGGAGCAAGTGGAGAAGCTGAAAGCGCTACATGTCGATTCCGCCGAGTATTCGTGTCTAAAAGCAATAGTCCTATTTACAACAGGTAAGCTGTTGGACATTCTGTACAAGGATGTTCCGGCCTTACTAACAAAAATTTCAGCTAAAATTAAAACACTCAGTAACAATAGTGATAATACCGACACCGACACACCAGCTAACAGCACGCCTCTAACCGATGAACTTTTGCAAGTGATCAAGACACATTTGGATGAACAGACCCATTCAGATACCCTCTTACTATTAGAATCAGATAGGAAAGATAAATCGTATTTTGCGGGTCACTTATCATCCACATCGACCACGTCTATCCCGACTGTGACAACTTCGATTGCATCGACACTCAGTAGTCACCTAGCCAATAATAATCACTTATATTTTAATAGCAATTTAAATAGCTGTAATCCAAATCATACAACGAGTAGTAGCGCTACAACAGCTTCGCCGCTCAGTAATCCGAGTACAGGTAGTATGGGTGCGTTCAGTTCGCCCTCGATGTTCTTTCAGACACCTCCAAGATCCTTCGGAACCTTCGATATGTTCCATCATAGTACACCGTTTGTTAGTCATGCGAATAGTAGCAGTTCGTTTAGTAGTCCCACCTATAGATATTCACCTTATCACAGTAGTTTTGGTAGTAGATGGCAACTGTAGAAACGCAATCTGGATATTTGATATCTTGCGAAATTTATTTCACTCGATTTGAATTTTTGGTTTAACTCTAGAGCTGAACCCGGTTCAAGATTCGATCCTGAATGAACATTTGAATCAGTTTGAAAGAGAACCGCACCAAACTCAGTCAATTGTTCATTCAGCCCGTTGCATGGACCAAAAACATTCAAGATTTTCCAGCCAAAAACCCGATTTATTGAAAATTCAAATCATTTGGAATTATAATTCACGTTGTTCTAATAAGTTATTATGTTTTATTATGCAATTTATTTTTTACAGTAGCTGTTAATTATCTGTTAATGTTTAATGCATCCTTTTTAGTTTAAATTAATTTGTCTTTTATTTGTAAATGGTTTAATTTTAGTTTTTATATAATTTCTTATTTATTATTTTCTATTTCTTTTGTAGATATTTTTTTCTTGAATTAAATTATTATTTTTTCTTTAATAAAAAATCAAATTCTTTAATTAAAATTTTAAATTTATTTGTGTTTTATTTTTATTAACATCTCTAATAATTTTATTGAATTTTGGGCTAAACCTAATTTTCTGGTGCTCTTCTCTTTCGCAATTTTTATATTTACATAATATTTAATTTCTTACTTTTTTTAATTCTTAGCTAGATTTTGAATTCGGAGCCTTTTCTTTTAAACTCATTTATTATCCATTCAGCTTTTAATTGCACTATTGTTGTTTCTACAAAGTTTTCTTAAACCGCGATTGATAATTCAACGACGTCCAAAGGTTTGAGGTAGTTACAGCTTACAACCTTTCCTTTGTAGTATCAATTTTCAGGGGATACCACCATCAAAAAGCCAAAATTTTTAGAAAGCCCCAGAAGACCTGTATTTTCCCGATTTGTTGAACAAGGTGCCCCTGGCAGGGTACACTGTAGTATGAAATATATCACAACGAAGAATCTAGTCTAAGGTTTTAAGAGATGAAGATTTGAGTACCACAGCTTCTGTAATGCTCCTTCAAACGTGACCTCATAGACCCGAAAAGGTTTGTGCCTCAGTGACAGTACATATCGGGCCTTGGCTTCCAGGATACGCCGTCTGTAGTAATTTCAATTAAATCTTAGTAGTAAACTATTATCCGCAATGCTTAGTCTTTTCATGTTTTTTCTCATCGTGCTTCAATTTACAAAATACCTTCGGAAATTCGTCTATACTCACGGCATGTCCTGCCCTTTGAAATTTTTGCAACTTTTTGGGTATTGATGCTGCTGGCTTAGCCAGCACCCGCACTTAGTAAATTCAGAATTTATTTTTTAGGCTTTTGGGGACTAAAAGATATTAAGGAATTCGTGAATACATAACTAACTTCTTTTCACTCCTTCTGGTGTTGAATAACCCAAAATTACTTTGTAGGTATTTGAAGCTTGTAAAAAAGAAAACGAATTCGATCTCATCGGATCAAAGAGATATTAGCCCCTTTTAACCCCTAAAACCCTCTTTTAGGCTTTTATAAAAGGAGCCAGTAAGAAGTAAACTAATTTAATATCTGAATTGACTTGAAATAAACTAAATTAAATTAAAGACATAGATAGTAGGTTAAATTCTTTTTTGCTCTTTTGTAGTCTTCCTTACGAAAAAATCTTGCAAAGGTAGTTTGGGCTACAGAAGTAAAAATTAATTTCACATCTCATTGGCTTAGAGAAATATTTAGGAAAACAAAAATACTTTATTATTAAAAAGTAATAATAATAATATCCCCTAGGGGAGAATTCTAAAAAATCGCGTCAAAACCCTTGGTCATAGAAGTATTGTACTGCTGCGTCGGGATTTCAAGTAAAATACAATTCAATTCAAAACAAAATAGAAATAACAATGATTTATAATTCGCATTCAATAAGGGCACTACTGGCAACGCTGCCCGATTTTATATTCTACTTGATCACTGCTCGATCGCAGCTACCAATCCAAATCGCTTTACAAATACTATCGCGTAAAACTAATCGCGTCTGGCTTTCACCGTAGTTCTTAGCTGCAAGCTTGCCATGCTTATATACTGCATGTGTTGAGTCGAGAGCTTTTTCGAATATTTGGTGGTGTGTGTGCAAAATGTTCGGGAAACGAAAGAGTTTTGAACATTGTGCAGAATTTTCCACTGGGTTTTCTAATGTGGCCAATTGGATGTTTTTCTCCGCATTTCAGTTTGGTATCGGGAGGCTATTTTTTTTCTCACTGGAAATTAATCGAGTTGTGCGGGTTGCCAGGATAGCATGTAATAATAGGTACTATAAAAATTTCATGAGTCCAGGTTGAGTGTTTTGGGCTGGTCACTGATTTGTGATTAAGCACTAAATATTTAATCCCTAAATATTTAACCCTTTTTCACACCATTTGGGGATGAATACCGAAAAAATTTAAAAAGCCTTTTTAGGCGTTTATACATATAAGAAGATTGTAGAAGTGAATTTAACTAGATACCTACCTCATCAGTCCTCAGCGATTTGAGGAATTCGTGAAAATATACTCACCAACATGCGGGTTTAATAACGAAAAAAAGAGCAAATGCACTTTAGGCGTTTTTAAAAGTAGAAGAAGTGAAAGTTTCTTAGATGTCTCGTTGGGATTAAAAGAAGGAATGGAAAAAAAACATATTTAGCCCTTTTTCACCACGCTTTTTAAAAGGTGCCTACTTTATTGAGCTATTATACTGCCAATTTGATGCCTCTAGGTGCAGCTTTGGGCTAGGCGTTGCTATGTGACCTTCCTCTTTTATATGAAATATTAAACTTGTGCATAAATCGGTAGTTCTTCAATTCGATTTTGATTAGTAGCAACCGAAAGTTTACTACTGATATTAAATTACACAATCGTCTAAATTGATCAACATTTTTTAAAATGTATAGTTAAATAGAGGGTATATATTTGCCATTTTCAAATCACTTTACTTCCAATTCATTTCGAAAGCATATCGTTCAACTTGACCCGCAACATCGAAAAAACTTTCACATAATTTTCACTTACATTCAACTTGCTATTTCTAAAAAGCGGCTATTTATATCAAATTTAGCCACTCGCATTTATCAATGTCAACACTCATTACAAAATCTTTGATAATACACTTTTTTGCAATATGAAGGTACAGGTATATGTTTCGCACATCAAAATTGCCGCCATATTTTTTTTTTTTAATAAATAAATAAATATAACTTTTAACAATGACCATAAATGTTTTGTCGATAGAAGTATTAACAATAAGCGATATTCTCAATGATGATGACGATCATCATCATAACGTGCAGTATACAAAAGGCCTTGATCGACCGCCGATTATCGTTCGGTGGATCTTCAATTGAACATTGTTATAGTTATGTGGGTGTACCTGTGCCCAAGGTTCGTATACATGCTACGGCATATAATCCTCGGGACAAAACAAATTCTCATACTCGAACCCATTCACCAATAAACAATGCGAACGGGGAAAAAAAAACCCGCCGTAGTAAATGAGTGCGAAACATCTTCAACACTATGGCGACAGGAAGAATGGCCCGTGTATTGAACATATCAAATGTCCACTTGAGATTTGATGACTTCTTATAATTATTATCGGTCCTCGACACTGTTATAACAGGCTATCGAGAGTCATCGCTAAATGCCCTGTATGCGACTCGAATCGAATCCATATAATCGAATCGAGTCTTTACAATGCCAGTTACTGTCCAATTCAATCATTTTATTATGCTGAAAAGAGCCCTAACGGCAAGGTGTGTTTTGTAAAATAAGAAGAAAAAAAAAACAACGTTAAAATAAAAAATAAAGAAAAACTCAGGTACACCTGGGATATGAAAGAAGATGAGGCATTTATAGGTAGGCACCAGCAAAAAGAAAATAAGTCTCGCCAGATCTGATCCAAGTCTAAGCGCTCCGGTATCTTCTGCTTCGAATGGTAGTTTCCACCTTCTCATCGACTCCTTCCAAACATTTGCCGGCCTGGGTCTTGTCTTGGCTACGTTTTCTTTTGGGGTCTCTTGGACACGATTTTTGTGATCTATCGGCTATTTCTGATGGAGGAGACCCGTTGTCTTTTGCTGTGCAACAACTTCTGCTTTTTTATGCTGACTCTCAAGATTCTGTAGGTTTCTTTTTTGTGTTGTGTTTAATGTTTTTTGTTGGTGGTGCTGCTGCTGTTGTTGTTGTTTTCGTTGTTGTTCGGCCTGATAGTGTTCAATTCGTTGAGTTGTTGTTATTTTTGGAGTGAGGTTTTTGCAGTTAACTGCGAGCTCATGTGTCTTAAGTCACGACATGACTATAGAAAAACGGTCTTATATAGGTACGAACGACTGTATAACAACAGCAGGATTTCTCTCTGTTGATACGTTTTTCGGTTCTTTTTAGTTTTCTTATTATTTTCCCTTCAACACTTTTACTTTGGTTTTCTGTGAGCCTTTTATCATCTATCTGATCTTTTCGTATGGTACCTTACCTATACGGCGAACGGTAAAAGTTTTTAAACATTTCCTAATTGATCTATTGATTGTACTGATTTACAAGCTGAAACGCTGAGAGGAAGGTTTTTTTTGCTCTTCCTTAGCTGAAGTATCGAGTAAGGAGTAATATACGCTATGGGAAATTTAGTTGACCTCAGTAGTTAAAGTTACATGTTTGATAGGATGATAGGAAAGCTGAAATCATTGGAAAAGTCCTAGATTTTAATTGTTGATTAAACTTACATTAATATTAGTCGCGCTTCTCAGAGCATGCAAGGTGTACAAAGCTACTGGCTGGCTGGTACAATTTGAATGTTTCTTATTTCGTTACTTATTAGCTCCTGCTATATCCAAGTAATAAAAATCTGCCAACAGTCTGGGCGCAACTTTATTATTTTTTTATTTACTTACGTATTTTTTTTATCAATAGAATAATTCATAGTAGTAAAAGCGAACTCGATCACTTATTTTAAACCTAAGAGATTTTCGGAATCAGTGAAATCTGGAACAATACCCCCAGGGGGCTTAATAGAGAAAAATACTTAAATCGGGTTTTTCCCCGATTACGTTTAAAGCTTATAGAAGTAAAAGTGAATTCCAAATCTAAATATACCTTAGAAAAATATCAGAATTCGTGAATATGTAAACAAACACTTTACACCCCCTTAGGGGTTGGATATCGAAAAGTTTTGAAGATCGGTACTAGGCGCTTATATAAATAGCCCGCAGAAGTAAAATTGCTTTGATAGCTCGACATGTCTAAAAGTTTTAACGAAATTCGTAAAAATCTGGATTCACGGACATTTTTTTTACTCAACCTCTGAACGCCAATAAAAATCTTAACTTTTTTTTTGATTTAGTTACTCTAATAGCACATTTACATATACGTACCGAGTTTCAACTTTCTAGCATAAGCCGTTTCTGAGATATAAAAAACCACCCCTCACCCCCGTACCTTGCTGCCCCTATGAACAATTTTATTTTTCTAGGATGTCTCTATAGTGGCTCTATATAATCCTAAATTTTTAACTTTCCACTCATTACGGTTTTCGAGAAATAAAAATCAAAATTTTTTTCCTTCCTACCCCTTTTCACCATCACCCCCTACACCCCCACCTACTAGAGGTCTACCGATCCAAACTCCTGTAAAATTTTCAAGATCATATCTGATACGGTTTCTGAGATATAAAAATGATATTTTTTTGTGAAATTGCTATCCCCCACTTTCGTGCTCCACCTCCCCCCTCAAAAAATTTGCGTTCATTGAACTCCTCTTGTGAGCCCATATACAGAAACTAAATTTTATCTTCCTGGTGTAATTGGTTCGGAAGATATTGTAATCCAAAGTTTTTCACATCCCAAACCCACGCCCCACCACCCCCCTTCAAAATGTTAGCCCTTGTCTAATCTTCAAGTATCCCTAAGGGCATCCTCAACCCTTATAGATATTTTTTTTGCAAATGAGTCCACTATCACAAGTTCTAAGTTTCTGCCTACTAGCATAAGTGGTTCCTGAGATCTGGAAACCAACATTTTTCGTCTAAAACGCTCCCCCCTCATCCCCCCTTACACCACAACCCCCTGCCAGCCGTAGGGGTTCACCCAATCTACCCACCATAAAAATTTCAACTTAATACCTCAACGGGTTTGGGAGCTACGCGCCTTCAAACGATTTTGCGTACGGCGTATACGGCAGACAGACGGACATTTTTTTTTTTGCTTTTTTGGTGTTTACTAGTCCTAAAACGTGTAAATACAAAATTTCAGTTTAGCAATTTTTTTTAAAATTTCAGGTCGATCACAATACTTTATTATTAAATAATAATAAAGTAAAATGGTTATTATCATAAAGGAAAAATCATTATATGTAATTCGATGGAATTTTTCATTAATATGATGCATATTTGTTCCTTCACTTTTGGTCTTCTTTTCAAACTAAACCAATTTCAGAAATTAGAAGAAAAAACGTTGTAGTATTAAATAGAATTCGTTGTGTCAGCAAACAAACGAATTCAAATATTGATGAATAGAGTAATTGCTGTTAGCACTGCTGTTCATCATTTTAATGTACAAGTTCATTGCTTTTATGAATCCTCTAACAGTTCTGACCCAACAATATTCTAGTTTGGAAGTGCAATGACACAAAACAATTGTGGTGTGATTTCAATGAGTTCAATGTATGTACACAAATTAAGAGTCTAATCTAATCTAACAATCTAAATTCCGAAGCAGAACTGGAAACAATAATAATAATTTCTAAAAAAATCAGTATTGCAGCTTAAAATTTTATTCTATGGATAATTTAATATTTATTAGAAAAAAATATGTATACATGCTACATATACTACAAGAAAATTGAGTAATACTTTTAGTACCTGGCAATTTTCTCTTTCATGGCATTTCTAAATTCTTAAAATTAGTACTATATCAGTACTGAATCGTATCTACTGCAGACAAATAGTGAAACCTGCAGTATACTATCCCATATTAAGTATAGCATCGGTTATAGAGTATTGTCTTCACTTTAACTCACTCCTCGGTAAATCCTGGTTGGTATAAGTTTCATAACATATGTTCTGTATTTTATATGTAACATTACATAATTAAAATTTTATATTGCTTGTAGTGGTTTTCAAATCAAGAAAAAAAAATTAATTTAACCATATGAAAACATTACCAAAAAACGAATTTCGTTATTAAATATCAGCATTAATACAGTATCCGTGCAGTACTGAATTAGTAATATTGAAGCGGTATTTAATGTCGTAAGCTTAGCCGGACTTCATGTAGTACTGCGAGGGCGTTCGGTACTGGGAGGGCAAATAGTTCCGATGGTAAATCGGAGGTCCTTTCGATGTGTACATCTGTGATGTCATACCTGAAAGAAACTAGACTTTAGCGCAAATTGCCAGTTATGAAATCGAGATATCACATTAGTAGAAATAGAAAGCAAGGTCATGGAGGTGACATGTGAAGTTGGTGCAACAGGTGACACCAAGTCTAATACCCTAAGCAGACGACGCATTCGAATGATCATTATTAGTCGAATGATAATTCCGCATCACGACTGTCCCAATGTAATTGTCTAATTGGTCATTCATTCCATCATTCCAATTACAATTGCAAAATGGTAATTCGGAGATAAATTGATAATTCATTCAAGTTCTCGCAACGCCATCTAGCGTCAAAACTATGAAACTACAGGAAACTAATGGAAAATCAGGTGTTCCACCGTTCAAATTTTTCTATTTATTTCATGTGTGCATTAATTACGATCAATCTTTTTAAAGCTTCGTTCACTATTGCTGACATATTAGCACTTTTCTATCACTCTATTTCGAAAGATAATACGTAGCTGTGTGCCAATGCAAAAATGGCAACTTTTATTCAGCATTCCCACAAAAATAATATCTCGACAGATTGAATGTAATTCCGATAGACGGGTGTAAGTGCTAAATCTCATTGATCATTGAATGCGAATGAACATTCCCCAATGATCATTCCAATGCGTCGTCTGCCTAAGGTATTATGATGCTACTTCATATTCTTCAATATTTTAAATTTATTCATTATTGACTTGTTTTACCACATTTAACCACCTCTAAATAATACACAAATGACGAATGACATACTAGAAATGTGTTGCCATTCATAAAAATTTATTTGCAAACGTTTGCCAGCTCGCAAGTCTTGGGTAAATAATGGTTTGAAACTAGAATAAAGCTTTCACGCTTTTAATGAAATATATGTACGATCGGCATTTGAAACAAAATTATTAAGGAAGAAATTCAGCCTTTATCTATGTTTGTCTGTTTAAAATATAAGTATATTTATTACGTGTTCTTTAAAAATTGTGTTATTGTTCAGAACTTGTATGGTTCGCACATTGGATACAATTTAGTTGTACATCCTTACTTCGTCAAGCTCAATATAGAGGAACAAAGCTTTTTCACATGTCACACATTTCTCTATGACCGCCTTTCGTTATCGGGCATTGTCTGCGATCTGATGAAGCTACCGAAAGTGAGGAACTTAACAATTTTTTATTGGATAAAAAAAATGGGAGAGTTAAAATTATTCCACAGGAATTGTGATCAAGAATTCAATGGCATCTGACTCATCAAGTAAGAACATGAGTGGGATGCGTTAGTTTCAAAAATTGTAAAAGGGCAGTGGGTACAACGAGGTCCACTATTGATAATTCTCAATCTTATACCAATAATTAAAGAATTTATCGCTGTCTAATATTTCTGTCTAAGATTCGCCAAACTGTTGCTAAGCTAATCGAATACCTTCTTAATAACTTATATTTTTGTTTAAATTCTTCGATTAGCGATTAAGTGTATGTTTATGATAGCAGATAGTAACTATCGGATAAATAACCCCCGGGAAATAATTCTGATAAACGCCTTTAATCAACAGACCAAGTCATGTTCCCTTAACTTTGTTCGCTAGTCAAACAGAAAAAGTTAATTACGGGTTTCTCGGAAGATCGGTGAAATAAAACCACCTTAAGAAAAGAACAAACTTAAGATTTGTACTCTTCAAAGTGTTTCACTACGGAGCGGCAGAATTATCGATAGTTTGGCGTGGGTACTTGAAGATCGGTGATCATAACAACAAGTACGAAATGTTAAAGTGCAATAAGGCACCATACCACGTAAAATGGGGCATACACGATGCAATTGTTGGAGAATGTTTGTGTGCTTACAAGTATTTTCTGCTGTGTTAATTTGGCGCCCAACTATTATAGGAAAAAAGGCATCGGTACAGACTCGATAGATAGTGTTTCCATTACATGAATCCATGGTGTATTGCTATAGAAAGGACGAAACGTACGGTATAGGAAAAACGAATTACAAACATATGCCCGTTTTCGAATCGTTTTCAAAATATGTCGTCTTTAAGAATTTTTTACCGTGTCAGATATTTTTATCAATTACTTCTGAACCATTAATGCTAGTCAAATATTCTGTTTACTGTTGGTGGGAAAATACTTGGAGCTATTCAAAATATATTTGTTCATTCTTTTACGTAACTGAGTCTATTTTCAACTGTTTTATTATAATTTGATGAAAAATTTTTTGGTTCATGGTCATGTAATTGAAAAACTGGGTCTTTGACAAATTTTTTTTCCTGAGTTTGTAATATCTTACTTAGTCACCTTTCCTACGAGATAACAATTACTTCTCTACCTTAAGCGAATTCGAAGATATCGCTCTTTAATCCGAACCACATAACCTATTGATCAATTCTTTTTTTTTATAAAGTGGAGTTAAGAAACAAAACTGTTCCATAGCTATTCAATAGATATGTATCTTTATGGTATTGATATTTGAAGGACTAGATGAAAACAGCCTCTTTCCAGCACGATGGGGATGTTTCCTAAGTATACTGCAAGCGGATAGCATTTCGTTCCTGAAAAACGTTGAAATTATGAGCCACTACTGGTCTTCCTTTTTACTGGTTTCTGCATAAGTTATGGCAAACTCAATGCATTTCTCAGAAGAGAACATCTTAGGTGGCAAATTTTCTATTACATTTTTGTAAGGTTTAACCTTAAATTACCTATCATAATATGATTTATGTATTTAAATTTGATTTATATTGCATTTTTTCCGCGTTGCCTTCATTTGTAAGACGAAAAATTTGTTTTATCAAGATAAATAAATTAATGTGTTCGATATAATTTGAGTTGGTAGTTCAACAAATTATGGATATCAGCACACTTGAAAGGTGTTAATATAACTTTGTTAAAAAAAAAGAATTACTCGTGTTATGACTTGATTTTAGTAACATAAAGCCTCAGTTATAATAGCTCCGATCCGATCCGGCAACGTCGGAGGAGAATAATTTCAAGACACAATGATTCCGTTTCGACATTCGTCAAAGTGACACTTCGAGGTGTAATTTTGATTTTTTGTGAGGCGAAAGAGTGGTGAAATTCAATAATTCACCTCTTAGCGTCGGAACGGATAGTTGGTCAACTTTACCCCTCCGTTTTGTGTCTCGGCTAATTAGCGGAACGATTGTGACTAGTCGTTCCGAAATTCCCTTTAGATGTGTGTCGGAAACTCAACACTGTCCGTTTTCCGGATCCGATCGGATCGGAACCATTAACTGAGGCTTAAAGCCTCAGTTATAATAGTTCCAATCCGATCCGGCAACGTCGGAGGGGAAAATTTCTAGGCACAATGATTCCGTTCCGACATCCATCAATGTGACACTGTCGAGGTGTAATTTTGATTTTTAGTGAGGCGAAAAAGGTGGTGAAATTCAATATTTCACCTCTTAGCGTCGGAACGGATAGAAGTTGAAAGTTGGTCAACTTTACCCCTCCGTTTTGTGTCTCGGCTAATTACCGGAACGATTGTGACTAGGCGTTCCGAAATTCCCTTTAGATGTGTATCGGATGGAGAAACTCAACACTCTCCGTTTTCCGGATCGGATCGGATCGGAACCATTAATTAACTGAGGCTTAAAGATAATTTTTGATGTTATGATTATAGCGCGACAATCTTACCTCCGAATTAAGAGTGATAAAATGAAAGTTTTTAATACCTAGAAACAAATTTTAGTTGTTGACTCCGTTTTGTAGATGAATGACAAACATTTTTCCTCTGAAATGTTATTAAATTGAAATATATTTTGTCTATTCCTAAAGGAATTCATTGTTCAAGGGAATTTGAACATTGTTTTATTTAAAAATAAAACAATGTTCAAATTCATTTGTTTTATTTAAAAATAAAACAATGTTCAAATTCCCTTGAACAATGAAACAATTATTTAATTTGTAGTAAGCAAGTAGTAGTATTGAGAGACGGCGGATATTCTACTCAGCTTTTCTAGTCCATCTATAAAAGTTCAGATCCCAGATTTATTATAAATACACCCTATGTTCAATTTTTATGACAGAATGTGCACAGAACCAAGATATTGTACAATAAATGAAGCAGCAAAATATTGAGATATCTCAAATTGGTTTGACCGGCTCTTGACACTTTTTTTGACTTCAATCTAATATAAGAAATTCTCATCGAACTGATATCCGAACGCATGACCTCTGTATTGACGGACTATAGCGTTCGTAGTACGTAAAGGCGTCAAAGAACTTCACTGGCATGCGTTCTCTAGTCTTCAAGTTTCGAGATCGTGAGTTCGAATCCTACCAATTGTCTAAGTACAAATCATGATGCTGGTCTAATTTGAAGATCCCTTTCGCATACGCACTTGGCAAAAAGAGGGCAAATTTTTGCAGCGTTGCTACTGTAATAACAACACGACGCAACCGTTGAACTGTGGATAGTCTTCTTAAGTACGGTGCACGCTAGGGAAGATCTTCCGCAAAAGAAGACCGGTTTTTCGGACGTAGTCTTCTTCAATGTTTGGATCTTCTTTGGTGAGTCTTCAGTCCATAATGCGGCCTGTGTCCATCTTTTCTCTTTATGGACTTTGGAGCTTGTGCGCAAAATTTCATTTCTTCCCGGTCTTCAGTTTTCACAAAATGCCGATGGGCCGCGGCCATCCATGCAAGCGCATATCTCTCCAGGTTTATGGGCCTTAGGTATAGTACTAAATGTCTTCTGGAGAGAAATTATCTTCCGTCTTACCGGAATCGTCGTCTTCTTTACATTTTTTTTTTTTTTCAATTTTCGTAATGGAATTTATTTCTTTTATTCCGCCGACTTGGTAACCTTAACACTATAAAGGTATTATGCGAGGTATGATAACAGGCCTGTTTTGTAGGAGGTTTTCGAAAGAAAAACAAAAAATTCTGCCGTGCAATAATAATCGGATATTGACGTTTTTAAACGAGTAATGCACATTTTATGGCAAAAAGTCAGGCTGGTCAGGAAATTATGGGTCGATACTAAAACTCATTCGTGTACTACTATGCCATACGTGATGGCGACAAAGTATGAAATGGTGACCCCTTGCAGATGATTATCGATAATTTTATAGAGGCTTATTAACTAGTCGGGGGTATGTTAAAGCGATTATCTCTTCGGCGATGTGTAATTTGAATCCGGCAAAAGATTATCTGTGGATTTTAAGTGAATAATGAAATAAATCTGAATTTATGGGCAATTTGATGCTTTTATGTCGCGCAGGGTCTGTATTTTGATGGTATGGTCTGTGAACAGTATGTGGTAAGAGTTTTATGAAATTTATTGCAAGTTATTAATTTCTGCGGTATTATTTTACATAATGTTCAAAACTATTACCCGAATGATATAATTAGGAAAAGAAACCTTGAGAACAAAAGTTGCATTTAAAGCGAAACTGTTCTATATTCTGAACAATGTGCGGTAGAAATTAGTTATTGTTAATAATGCCTTTTGTCATCTATCTGGCATGCGACGATAGTCACGACTACACATAGAGATATAAATACTGGATACAACAAGACGCCGTGTTTGTATGAAGCACTTTGAAGCATTTTGAAGCCAGATTTCACGTTCTTGTATGAAGCGTTTGATACCAGGTGGCAGGGAAATGCAAATAGTAGCCTAGCATTCAAATGTATGGTGTTTTTCGTGTTCAAGACCGGTGTATAATATAAATGTGAGTAAGATGCTAATAGTAGCGTAGTGTTTTTTGCCGGTCCTTTGCGAGGAATCGTCCGGCTTCAAAACAGTCGCTGCTCGTCATCTCCAGTACATATATCTCTATGCGACTACACCCCACAGGCAAGAACATTTATAGATTTAATTTGTTATAAGAGTTAGGGTTGATCAACATTACCTCAGCTTTTCGTGCAATAAGATAGCGTACATTCCATTGAGATAAAAGTAAAACAAGCTCTAGAAAACACGGTATGTCACTTTTGCCTGTTTTCGCTGGCAAATGCAACCTGATAGTGCGAACCTCAAAATTAGTTTGGAAAACTTTTCTTGATGCAAGAAAAACAGAACTGTGGTACTTAAATTGGTGACCCCGATGAACCTAATGGCCGATTTCTTCAGAACTATTGTGCGATCAGTAGTATCTACTAGCGAAAAATCTAGTTGTTTTCTGGGCGATCACTGTGACTATCCAATGGTGGTGTACACCATCCGATACCTTGATTTGAACTCAATTCTATGACAAATTCCACTTGGTTAAAATTTTGAAAAAATTCTCGATTATATGTCGCGAAGAGCAACACTTTTGGCCGATTATTCCAGTCCTAGTTGTTCCAATTCTTCATATTTCACATCGCAATGATCAAAATCATGAAGATACGATTGAAATAAGCACGACATAAAATATCTGTTCCGATCCAACTTAATAATAATAAAAGAAAAATTGTTTTTTTTTACGAATGTTGTTTATCTGTTGACTGTTGGAAATTTAATTGGTTTGATCACAGCGACTGATTTAAGCGCCATCCATGCAGATAGCGTGGTTTTGTTGCGACACATTGATTGAGTCCAATTATTTAAAAACTCTCCACCCAATGAAATCGACTTGTTTCAATTAATGGAGCTTCTTTTCTTTTGAATATTTCTTTCGTCAGCAATTTACTGGCCGAGTTTATTTATTAATGCTGATGTTGATTGATTGGTTGGTTGTACCAGAAAATTTTCAGTGACATTGAAACTGTTTTTTTTTCAATATTTAGGCTGTGGTCGAATTTAAGACGTATAAATTTTAATTTTTTAAAAAAAAATAATAGTGTAATAATAAGGAGAACTTCAAAATTTGATTATAGGTATGTACCAACAGAAAAGTGTGTGCCATTTTTATTAGATTACTAGTATTAAAATATAATCGGTATTTAAATTCGAAACAAGTAGGAATTATTGTTCTTATACGACAGAGGTTCAGGGTTATAATAGTCGACACAAGTACATAAAACACTTACAAAATAGAACATTTTGTTTTTCGATTTTCTGTTTTATTTTTCTACTAACATTGTGATTTAAAAAAAAAACAAATTTGCAAAAATAGAATAAAATTCACTTAAAATTTTCAATTTTTAATCAACAGATGCCTGTGGTCTGTCTGATGTGACGCATATCGAATCTCTGCAGGAGAAATCGCAATGCGCGCTGGAAGAGTACTGTAGGACGCAATATCCAAATCAACCAACGCGTTTCGGGAAACTACTTTTGAGGCTTCCATCGCTCAGGACTGTTTCGTCACAAGTAAGTAATAGGAATAAACATTTTTTATTTATATTTTGTCCTAATAGTCCTGTCAATTCATCCCTTCGAAAGAAAAAAAATTATTATAAAATTAAATTTTGAAATTGAAGTAGAATGGGTTTTCGGTTAGCTGTGTGTCAAAAGAGCTAATTTCGTACAAAATTGTCGACATTGTCGAATTTTACCAAAAAAAATCAGTAAAGTATTTGTATAATATTGGTCAAATCAATCGATTCGGCAAACAAAAATTCGACGACTACAGTATTTGACTGCATCGAAAATAGTCAACTATTTAAATTTTAGTCATATAACACGAGCACCATTTCCGATATGATATTGGAATTAACGCAGCAATTAGGGACGGTAGACCCGCAACAGAAACAAAAGTGTTTGGGGTGGCGGCGTAAAGGATGAGTATATGAGGAATGATATGGCAAATAATTCCAATATTTATTAACCGAGAACAGCTTTAAATTCCAACTTTAACTTTTACTTTTGATAGGGGTGAGGCGATTTTTTTTTATCAAAGAAAAAGTTTATCCTAAACAATTAAAACTTGGTTCCTAGATGTAGATGTACCATAATAGTACGAGTAATTGAAGCAAAATAATAATTCAGATTTATATTCATGTACGGAGGTGTAGAAAAAAAATCGGAAATGCATTTGCAGGCGATTATATAAAAAGGCTGTGGAAGTGAAAACCAATCTGATATCTCATCAATCCTAAGAAATATGTCGAAAGCCTTACGTCCTATTGGAGTTGAATACATAAAAATACTAAAATCAACTTTTTGACGATTATGTAGGAAGCCTTAGGAAGTAAAAATGAATTCGATATCTCATTAGAACTAAGAAATATGTAGGAATTTGTGATAACATATGCAACCCACTTGCACCCACTTTGAGGTTGAATGTCCATAGATTCCGAAATGAGTTTTTAGATATATAAAGAAAGCCCGAGGAAGTGAAAACCAATCCGATGTCTTATCACTCCTAAGAGATATGACGAAATTCGTGAAAATGTGTTCAACCCGTTTATACCCTCTTAGGGGATGAAAAGAGAAAAAACTTGAAAACGGGTTTTAAGTGATTATTAAACAAGCCCGTGGAAGTAAAAAGTTATTCGATATCTAATCAGGCCGGAGGGATACGGTTGAATTCGTAAAAATGTATACAACCTCTTTACACCACCTTGGGGGTCAAACATTAAAACATCCTGAAAACACTTTCTAGGTGTTTATATGAAGAATCCGTAGAATACAAATGAATTCAATATTTGGAAAGACCTAGTACATATCGCCGTATCGGAAGAACAGTGACGCAACTGCAAAAAATTCTAATTTTTTTCGGAGAAACAAAATCATTTTTGACAATTGCCCACAAGCCATACGAGCTTATTAATAGTTACTATAGATAGCTTAGATCAAGAGCACGTTCGTTTAAAACAACGGGGAACGATTTTATGCAAGAATAGCAAAACCACAAAATATTGAAATGTGAAAACAAAAAATTTTCAAAATTGTAGTTGCGTCACTGTTCTTCCGACACGGCGATATGACGAAAATCGTGAAAATATATGCATTTCATTTCCACTGATAATTTTTTTGCCCCCCTTCCAAACGCCAATAGATATTTCAATTTTTTTCTTAATCAATATTACTTTTCTAGTTGATATACACATACATACCGAGTTTCAACTTTCTAGCGTAAGCCGTTCTATAGTTAGAAAGAACACCCCCACTCCCGTACCATACTACCCCTATAAAAAATTTAATAATTTTTCCTACATGCTACTACCATAGTTCTATCTATATACCAAGTTTCAGCTTTTGATGATTATAGGTTCTCGAGATATAACAATCTGAACTTTTTCCTTTCACCCTTTTCACACCCTCACCATCGACATTTGTTTTTCTGCTAGGGGTCTATTAGGCCTACTTCTGGTAAAAATTCTAAGCATCTGCCTTGCACTGTTCTTGAGATATGAGACGTGGTTTTTTAGAAAAATTCTTATCCCCTCCACCTTCATGCTCCACCGCCTCCTTAAAAACTTTTACTTTTAGTCCGCTTCATTTGTCAACTTTAATACAGAAACCGAATTTTATTTTTCTGGTTTATTTGGTTCGTGAGATATCGTAATCTAATCCGTACGTCACTGTCCCCTCTCAAAAATTTGTTTCCGATCTTTTCTCCTAGTATACCTACAGATGTTCATTGAGTTTTAATTTCGTGACATTAACCGTTTAGGAGATATGGATTTTAGAATGTCTCGATCTCGGCTTTCTTGCGTTTCGGACGCATTATTATTCCCCCCCACTCCCACACCCCTTCACCCATATCAGCAATTTTTTTGCAAATGGGTCCACTATCGAAGCTCTATAAAAATTCGAAGTTTCAGACTCCTAAAATACGCGGTTATTAAGATCTAGAAACCAATATTTTCCGTCTAAAACGCTTCCCCCACCTCCCCCCTTACAACCCCACCACTCAAAAGGTGGCCACTTGAAGGGGTCTGCTCAGTCTACCTAAAAAAAATTCAACTTAATAGCTCAAAGAGTTTGAGAGCTATAAGCTTTCAAACGTTTTGCGTACGGCGGAGGCGGCGTTCAGACGGATCGAAATTTTTTTTTACTTTTTTGGTGTTTATTAGTCATGAAACGTGGAAAAACAATTTTCAGAGTACCATATTTTTTTTTTTTAAAAATCGTAACAATATTTTATTATTAAAATATAATAACAAAGTAAAACCAATTCGAATTAGGACCAAAGAGAAATCCAATTGTTTTTTAGTTTAAAGGCTGTCTATAATAGGTGCGTTTTAATGCTCTCCAGAGTAGGATAGGATAGCATAAGTATACGTGAAACAACAACAACATCCAGAATAGTCAACCCACTAATTTTACTGGGTTGTAAATCCTATTCCGGATAGAATGATATGGTGTGAGTCTAGGATGTATTCGCTTTAATTCGCTTTACTCGTTTCGATTTGAATGATTGGCAGCATTTGCGTTCATCACAACACAAATGCAACCGAACTGCAATAAAATCCAATCCGGTGACAGTTTTATTGCCGTTTGTTTTTAAACAAAGGAAGGAAAAAAATACATAATTGTAACGCAACGAAACGGAAATGTCATTTAACTTTAAACTTGACAACGCAGGGCTGCCAAATATTACCAATGAAATTTACTCCACATAATACCCTGGATCGTTTTTTTCGCCTGCCGATTAGGTGCTCTATTCTGGAGAGCATTAAAACACACCTAATAAATAAATAGTTAAATGAATAAAATCTTCTCACAGTCTGAGTGCGATTTTGTAATTTCTGGGTAAAAGTTTAGAAGGCGTTTAATCCTGAGATGCGGTGCAGATGACTATGCGACTGAAAACCTTAACAATAACCAGAAGGCTATTTGAACCTTTTTTGTTAAGGTTATTAGTCACATAGTAACCTACACCGTATCTTAGTTTCAAACACGTCTGGGACTCATACCCCAAAAATTACAAAACATAGGGAACAAAATATCCCCATTAGAATGAATATCAAAAATTTCTGAAACCTGATTTTTAGGCGATTATATGAGTATAGCATGTTAAAGTAAAAAACAAAGTCATATTTCATCACCATAAAAACACACACAGTATTTTTTGCCCTCTAATGAATTCAGTATCGCAAAATCCTGAAATTAATTTATAGATTATTATATAGCAAATGCACCTAGGGAGTTGAATATCGAAAAAAAGCTTAAATTTGTTTTTTCCCCGATTATATATGAATCCTTTAAAAGTCAAAGTGAATTCTATATCTCATTAGACCTAAGGAATATGTCAGAATTCGTGAAAACGTACACAAAAACTGTAAACCCTCTTATAGGTTGAATATCGAAATATTTGGTAAAAGTTTCTATGTGCTTATATGAAAATCCCGCTGAAGTAAAATAAGTTCGATACATTGTTAAACCTAAAAGATATGCGGGACTTCGTGAAAATAAAAAAAAACCTTTTCACGAAAATTTTTTTGTCCCACCTGCGGCAATGGATATCTTCGGGCTTTTTTCGTTGAATACTTGTATATGGTTCAACTTTCTAGCAGACTCAGTTCCTGAGATATAAAAAACCACCCCCACTGCGATATCTTGCCTCAACTTTCAAAATTTTTACTTTTGCACAGATATTTTTAGCTTGATATCCTCTGCGGTTTTCCAGTAATAAAAATCAGAATTATGTCCTTTTCACCCCCTTGTACTCTGATCACTCAACCTTTTTTCGCTGCTAAAGGTCTATTGGGCCTAACATTTTTAAAAATTTGAAGACCATATCTAGTATGGTTCGGTACGAATAGTTTATTTATCTGCAGAGCCTTGACTTTAGGTCGACATGGTAAGGCTTTGGCTCACATTACACCATTTACTGCGCCATATTCACCACTTGTCGGTAATGAAACCAAATTTCCGTTTTGAAAAGGACGTTGACTTTATTTAATTTTTAAAAAATTAATTTCAGTTTATTTCGTATGTTTAAGATAAACTGAAATAATAAAAAGTTTTAAAATAAGATTGGAATTTTTTTCAAAAATATTTTGGTCTTTCCTGTGACTCAGATTCCTTCCTTCTCTCTTAATTTTTTGGTTCAGCAATCTCTGAATTTTGTTTTTTTGGATATTGTACAGCTTTTTCTCATAATTTTTGCACATTTCACATACTCTGGATTCAAACTTGTTAGTTCCGAAATATTCGTAATTATTACCAATACACTTTTTTCTTTACTTGCAGGTCATAGAGCAATTATTTTTCGTACGTCTAGTCGGTAAAACACCAATCGAAACATTAATCCGCGATATGTTACTGTCCGGTAACAGTTTTTCATGGCCCTACCTACCGTCAATGTGACACACAATGTGGCGACAACTAACAACAACCTGATCATCAGCAATGGGGTCATCAATGGTCCCATCCCTATCAAGCTACTGTGGTGCTACTACTAATACTATGCTAAATGCAACTACCGATTTGCATCTGCAGTCGACATCAATGACGGACAGCCTATCGTCATCATCGAATTTAGTCGACAGCAGTGATGTTCCTGTTATTGTTGATGTCAAATAGAGAAACAACCGGAGTAATCATCAAGCAATACTTCCCAAAAAAAAGTTACGTATCAAAACAAAAAAAATATCCAATAAAAATAAATAAAAACTAAAAAAATTTCAAGAAAAAATGTTTAAAAAACACAAAAAAAAAAATAACAAAAAAAAAACAAATAAGTTAAGACAAATTACAACCTTTCGAATGAGGCTAGTTTTAGAGAAAACGCAATTTTTGTACTCGAAGCCACCGTTTAACGTTCTGGCTCACAAATAAAACTCCTCGAATGGCACTTTTACTTAATTTATTTAAAAAAAAAAACTGTATAAAATTTAAAAAAAAATATTTCTATATATTTTGTTATGAAAAACGCAATTTCTTAAAAAATACTCTTTTAAGGTGCCATTTGTTCAAATTCGAAGTTTTATGATGCAATCTATAATGTAATTTTAATAAATTGTTTTCTATGAGAAACTTAAAGATTTTGTTTACTTCTTCCGACCATGAACAAACCACAAACTTTCAGTGCAACATTATTTCTTAAGTATTTTTTTTACACATTTCAATTTTAATTAGGAAAATTCGTTAAATTGTCACGGTAAAAATAAATATTATTATATTTGGGTATGAAAATATTTTTCATGGATAATTTGAAATAGCTAACTAAAATTTACATCGCTAAATAATTAAAGAATACTTTATTATTAAAAAAATAATTAAGTAAAAAATTGATCAAACGAAAACGACCCACACCTTTCAATTTGGTGATTTTTGTTATCTATTTCAAAATTTACCTAAAAATTTCATGTAATGCAGTTTATGCAAAAGCCGTCCAATTTTTCAAATAAATTTAAAAGAGAAGCCGAGTTTTAACTGAACGGCAGAAGCTCCAACAAGATGAGCTAAACTTTATTATGAAATAGACCAAAGGACATGTGTATTTTAAAAATTTCTTTCTACACAATTATTTAAAAGGACAGTAATTCACCTCTAATGAAAAATTCTCCCCTAAAATTGAACGTCCATTGCAACTGTTGATCCCGGGAGATTTGTTCATAAGATATAAAATTGAACAACACTTTTACAATTATTTTTTTTATTTTCACACACTTTTCACTGTAAAAATACGACTTTAAAGTGTAAAATTAAATTTTTATCGAATATACCTACTTTTTTAAATGACACAAAATCAAAATAAATATCTGTTTTAAAACATTGAATTCTTACTGTTGTGATTTTTCTTTATTTTACACCAAAATAATTTTTTTTCTTTATAGCGTAATTTAATATCGAAATGTAAATAAAACTTTGTACGTTGGAAAATGTGACCATAAGAATATAATGCAATTGAAATAGAGGAATTATTACATGCGAATAAATTTAATATATTTGTTTAGAAAAAAATATATAACTTTATGTATAATATAATTTAAAAAAAATATATATTATATAAAAGAGAAAGTAGCAGACAGAATGAAAATACATAAACCATTACAAATTTTAAGTGTAAATATTTATATTGTATAAATAAAAAAAAACTGTGTTAAGACTTAAAAAACATATAATTACTGCAAACAAATATATATTTAAATAATTATTCGTACATAATAAAATCTAAATTATATTTAAAAATAAATAAAATGAAAATAAAAAATACTGGAAAAAAATTGTTTAGTGAAATATTATTCAGAGTAAAATAGAACGTGTAATGCGACGAATAAAAGATGTTAGTTATTGTACGCGTGAATGAATGTAATGTGTATTATTGTAAATGAATTTGTAATGTGCGCAAGTGAATATTACCTATGTTATTTTATTTCTATGAATTATTATCATAAAGTTGTATAAATTAATGATAGTAAAGAAAACTATTGTAATTAAACAATATATTGTAAAATCTCATAAAAAAGAAATAAAAAAAAAACTGAGAATTGATTATAATGAATTTAAAACCGGTTTTTTGAATTATTATTAGTTTTGTAATTCCAAAAAGGAGTGAGAAAAGAGGGGATAAAGTTAAATACGTAGGTGAGTATTATTGCAAGCACTAATATACATATATTTGTAGTTAAGTCGCGAAGATTTGGGCAATGAAACAGCAACTTAAATGCCATTGAAGCTTCTTGACTTTGATTGCTTTGCAGCCATTAAAATAATATTGTAGACAAAAGATATTACCTATCAATAATCATTTATGCAGTTGAGGTGAAACTACAAAAAGAGCTGGTAAAGCAGCTTATCAGCAGAGTTTTAGACCATTGGACTACATGGTCTAAAAACGGTCGACGTAATTTAAAATAATGTGTAAGTATTACACTGTATGAGATGCTGTCAAATATTTGACAAAAAGTTTTGTCAAATTTTTTCCATCAAAATGGACTTTGTGTATACCAAATAAAATAATGTAGACAAAAAAAATTTGACGATTACACTACATGACAGCATTTGCCACGAAAAATAGTCAAAATTTTGGCAGCGTGGCATACAGTGTAATACTAGATTAATCGCAGAAATATAATTTACCGTATTGTGAATGTCACATCACGTCACTTCGATGCCGATTCGACATCGACGCCTGAAAAAGCGATTGTGAATGTCGATTGTCATCGACAGTTGTCACTTTGATCGTCATTTTCCGTAGATGAGATTCCAGTCCGTGACGCTTGAAAAAAATTAACGTCGATGCAAAAAGGAAATGATTGTAAATGAAAGCATTCACATGAGCTTAAATTCACAATTTACAGCTGACACATACATATCAATATGGAAATGCTAATGAGTCACGTCGATGCGGTTACACAATCGGTTTTTTTCGATCGACGTGACACGTTGAATCGGCATTGAAGTGACGTGACGTGACATTCACAATACGGACAAATGACAAGGTCAGGTGATAAACAGCAGTTACTGGTTGCAATTCTGACCGGTAGTAAGAGAGGAGGTACAAATTTATTTTCGATATCGCATGCACGGCTCATACTAGGTTAGGTTAGGTTAGGTGGGTAGCTATTGACAGAGATTGCTAACAAATAGAGTGCTAGATGGGTCCTTTGTGATCCCACTGCACCACAGCACGGCACCTACGGCTGATGGCTGTTTTTTGGCTAAGTTTCAAGAGCAAACTGAGCCCGATTGGCCGCGGTATTGTTCTATCAAATATTACTTTGTGTTTCTTGGTGCGAAGGAGAGGAGAGTTGGAAGGAATTGTGTAGAAGAAAGGGGATACCGAACTTAATCAGTTTTAGGAATGGGCAGGAAGATCAGGAATCGGGCCGGGTATGGCAGTGTACTAGCAGGTGTTAATGATCATAATTTTTCAGTACTATTAGCTGTGATACGATCTATCAGAACAGCAAAGTTGTCTATAGCAAATCATCTACTTTCTGGCAGCTCTGATGATATTTGTGAATCTGATAAGAATGTAAACAGAACTCATTTCCTCAGGTTTTAAATCCTTTACAAGTGATCCTATTAAACATTCCGCACTGTTCACGATTTATATTAATATTCTGAAACCAATAGCAACTGAAAAATTCATATAAATGAATTATGCATTGAGTGGGAATTGAACCCCGGTAGCAATGTTTTCAAGACTTAGTAAACTACCACTGGACTACACCCGGCTCATACTAGAAAGATGAAACTTGGTGGGTACTGATATAAACATAAATTATGAAAACTAGACTATTTGAAGGGACCGTAGAAAATTAAATTTCCTGAAACCCTATTCATAGCTCTAGGTTTTTCAGGTTGATCACCGTAGTTAATTTTTGCGGATTAGGGTATGAATGTACATAGAAAAAATAAGAAGAGAAAACTCTTCTAAATAAAAGTAGATAAAACTACCTAAGTTTTAAACGAATGAACGAGAATGAAATTGCATTTTTGTCTACCAAATTAGGTATTTGTTCTAATCGTAATTAGTTACTCTTAAAATTTCGAATAATTGAAGTATTGCCTAAATTTATTGGACACATTTGTTAATTATTTAGGTGTCGTTCATGGATATTTTATCCCACCTAATTTGATTAGACAAATTCATATATTTGTAGCAAAATTGTCTATTTTTCCGACTTTAGCATTTCGCGAAATCAAGTAGTCAAACACACGAAAAGTATGAAAAACATCTACTTAAAGTAGGTGATAGGCTAACGTGTCTTGATATGACCAGCAACTGTTTCATTTCAGTTTTGTTTTTTCAATAATCCGGATGGTCGCGATATTAGTGCTCGAATTTGAAAACGCAACTGTATTATGCAACTACATATTACGTATATGAATACCAAATACAAATTAAAGGACATTCTAACCATAAAAGACATTGATCAAGTGAAGTTCTCTTCCAATTTATTCTTATGAAAAATGTTTCAATATTTTTTTTTGGTTTAGAAATGCATGTGATATGGTTTGATAAACATTTTGATTGTTACATTGTACAATATAGTCGCAGAAACATCCAAATGATCATTTCTAGTAGTGAAATTATGTATCCACCGATTCACTTAATAAGTCATGAAGTTGATGACTATTTCCTAAAATTAAAACCAGAATTTAAGAAGATTATTGAAAAATGTTCATATGAATTATTTCAATTAAATGAAAATAAATAATTTTTATTATTATTTATGTTTTATTCATTTACAGTTACAAATATTTTCTATTTCCAAATACCATTCGTTTCAGGCATTTATATTACTAAAGTGTAAAATCTATAAGATCATCTATTCAAATTAGGTGAATACAGTCTAATATTCACCTATTTATATAGTAGTGAAATTGTCGAATATATTTTGGTAAAAAAACCAATTGGCACCTACTGAAATTTAATTTATTATCTAAAATAAATAGTTGATTTTTCTATACCAAAATGGGAGAATCGACAAGTTGTTAAGTTAAATTAACTAAATAATGGCGTTAATAAAATAACTAATTTGAAATAGATGTCTTGTCTAAATGAAGTATTAGGTTGAAATTCACTCATTTTTTTAGGTGGAACATCTACTTTTTAGGTAGTATTTCTATTCATTTTTTTCTGTGTAGATAAATAATTACAGTTCTTGGTTATATTCAAGTTTGAGTTTAGATTTTACTTTATTATTTTTTAATAATAAAGTATTATGATCGACCTGAAATTTAAAAAAAAATTTGACACCCTGAAATTTTGTATTTTCACGTTTTGGAAATAGTAAACCCCAAAAACGCAAAAAAAAAATTCCGTCAATCGCAAAATCGTTTGAAGGCGCGTAGCTCCCAAAACCCTTGAGATATTAAGTTGAAATTTTTTTGGTGGGTACATTGGGTGCGCCCCTACGATAGGTATCTTCTATGAGGGGGTATGAGTGATGTGGTGGGGGGAGGCTGAAACTTACTGACGTAGAACTATGACGGTGGATTTATTTGCAAAAAAAATAGTCAATAATGGTTGAGGGATGTGGGAATTGGAGAAAACAATGCGTCTGAAACGCACTAAATTTAGGATTGAAAGAAGGTTTAAAACCAGTCAATCGCATAGTATCCTACGCCACATCTGGCACGAAGTGTTTATATCTCGCTGGGAGCCGTTAGCTGCTAGATATTTTCTCACTTTCATACAAATGCTAACTCTAGGTGTACAGTACTATCCCCTTGTGTCATATCTAGGAAGATATGGTCATACTGCTACAGGACAAGAACAGAAGAACCATTAAGCCTGTGGAGACGTCTCCATAGTCACGGTGGTTAGCACGGGTCACTGGCAATTTGAAGACCTCGTAGTTAGGCTAGGAATACCATTTATTGTCCATTGCCGTAGTTGTGGGGATGCAAATGAGTGGAATGTCCGCCACCAGACAGAAATTGACTTTGTGCTTTTGGGAAACCCTTCTAAAATAACCTCGATGATATCTCAAAAAATAAGATAGGAGAGTTCATTCTTCTTACCTCTTACACGGTACTGAGGAGTCCAGCTAGTCATTTCACTGGCCTTTAACAACCAGATTAAGCGAGTTGTGGCAGCAAAACGACGCTACCTGTATGATTGGACCTTGTCTGACCACGTAAACCCAACAACCATAATGTGCTATAATATACTATTACATATTTTAGTTTTATCCTTTTCAAAGGCTTCGGCTACTGCTGCTCCAATGATGATTTTTTTTATCCTGCGCCCTTCGAAATTTATTGGTTTCTTGGAAAATTACCCTTATTATGTTTAACTGGCTTTTTCGCAGTATCTACACTCAAAGAAAAAATAGGATTATGGCCACCATATTTCGGGAGAACCTTACTATGATTGAGGTTATAGTTGCCACAACCATGTTACAACATGTAACACAGTTGTACTAACTGATTGTATGTTTGTAATAACTATAGGTCTATAGCAAAAATTTTACAACTTAGTTACTAGAACTATGGTGTTTGTTTTTAGGAAACATACAATGTTTGTATCTAACAAAATTATTGTTGTGGAAACCTAGGTGTGTGATTCACGCAACTTCTTTTTTAATAGAAGGGTTACGCCAATCATAAAAATCCTATAACATGGTTAAACAATTAACATGTTATGTTGTGTGATTAACGCAACCATGTTTTTTATTAGAACGATTACACCAATCATAAAAATTCTTAACATAGTTACTAGAAACATAGTTATGTATTTAGGAAACATGTTATGTTTGGCTCAATCAAAATTATGGTTGTGGAAACTTGGGTATGTGATTCACGCAACCTTCTTATATAATGAAAGTATAAAAATTACCAGAGATATGAATTTTCAAAGAGGACTCGGACACCATTTTTGAGCAAACTTTAACATACTTTCACATACTATAACTAACAAAAAAATTAGATAGAAAGTAAAGTACAAAAGTACAAAATTTTCAAAGGAATCGGAGATGGTAAGGTCATAACTTTCGCGATTCTTGATGGAATGACCCAAATATGAACTTACATGATTGTACTCACCATATCTTAACAAATTCTAATGTCGCACTGATCATATTCATGCTTATCACAATCACAGTATGGTTACGGCAATCATAATATGTTGTCAAGTAACATGATTGTACTGACCATTTCTAATCAAATGCTATAGTTACACTGATCGTTCAAAGTTATGTCAATTATAGTATGGTTGCGACAATCATATCTAATATCTTACCTTACATCATTGCACACACCATATCTGGTATGGTTGTGGGAATTATTTTATCTAATTTCATGGTTCCACTGATCATTGAATATTGTTGTCGTGATTATAATTTACTTTTACATCATGTAACGAGAATGATTGGTACAACAATATTAAATTTCAGTACGGAGAACCATACTATATTTTTACGAATTATATGCTATGGCTAGGAGCACCATATCCATGATCATTGGAAACATATCTGTTTTACAATAGCCAGAAGAACTTTAATATAGTCAATGCAACCTTGGAATAAACATAGTTTTTCTTTCAGTTTTTAATGAATACCCTCATTACAGAGTGAATAATGTGACACGAAAAGGCTAGTAAGGAGCGAAGGAAATAATTTTCAGTGTAATAACTGATAGTCGGTGTCCAAATCCTTGGAGCCCTGTGTATAGCACCGAATACCCCGACGATGGCTGCGCCATTGCTAAGTCAACGCGATCTAAAGATATCGTGAGTTCGCATATTAAGCAATCGGATTTAATGGTTTTGGACAAAATTTATCAACCGAAATAAAATCAATATGCTTTTTTTCTCAATTTTTGTATGATACCGTGGACCAATAAGTGATTAGTTTCTACGACTTTCAAATTCCGAATTTCTTTGCACCTGTGCTTTGCTTTCAACCATGTCGCATGTGTCCTCATCACTTGACTTTGCCAACCGATCGAAATATCTTGCGAACATTTTTAAAATATCAAAAATCAAGGGCTCCACGTATCACCCATGGGTGTCATACATCATCGCCCGAAAGAATGAAATTATCAAATTAACAGAACTCATCCATCAAACGAAATCAAATTTTGTGGATGGGTTGGTACAGTGTGTCCCATCCTTTGGTCCTAAATTCACATCGTTTGCATGTGGCATTTGTTAACATTTACCCTTAGTGGAATGTGCACGAGGCAATGTGAGCATCAGCACCGTTCTCTTTGCTCACAACTAATTGCCATTCAAATATGTAAATTTCATTGTGAATGTGGCATATAGTGTTGTAGTCGTGTAGACCTCCATCGTGTGTACAGAAGCGAACAATGGATTCGAACCAGGGATGGGCGTAAGGGTGTCAAGCATACCCACAAGCTAATCAACGATCCCAACTGATGACATACGCTAATTCATTATCCAGTGGTCTCCATGATGAGGCTCTCTTCGGTCTACAGCATTGAGGGTATCCTTCCAAAATGATATAATGCTACGGTTTGGTCTCTGTGAATGCGATATCTGCACTTTGGGGTTAAATGGTGTCCGATTTCAACCCCGTCCTAACGACTAAGGTGTCTATTGTTTCGTAGCCAAATGGCATGGCCAAAATTCCAAACTGGGAAGGGCTGTCCGAATTGCTACAGAGAGCACAAGACGCAATTTCAATAATTTAATAATAATACAATTTTGCATACAACAGGCCCAATTTAGCGATGGTATCACTAAAGTTTGAGGTTGATTCAAAAAAACCATATTCCGTCTAACTTAGAACTAAAGTCTTGAAAGTATTTCGGCTCTGTCAACTTCTATTGCTGTAATTGTTCAATTTTTACACTCTGTTGATCTAAAAATTTACTGACATAGAATTGCACTTACTCGTATTTAGAGGCCGTGTGGGTGGTTAGTATGGGATTCATTTCAGTTAAAACCGGTAAATTATACTTTCAGTGTTTCCGCAAAGTACAGGCAGTACTCGTACATATCCGAGGTCTTTTGCTAGCATAGCTGCTAGCTCGAGCTGAACAGTTCTAATCTGTTTAGGCGATGACAATTTGTCACTAGATTGCCCCTCTAAGCGTTGGCGTTGATGGTTTATCTTGCACGTTAATTTGCCACGATCAATCGATTGTTAGCTGCAAATAATGCAATTATTGTCATCCACGCGGGTGGCAAATGAATTTAGCGCTATTTTTGCATAGTCGACATTTGATTGGATTGGGCAATTATTATAAAGTTTATTATGTTTTGTTTAGGTTAATGTTGCAGTGCACCTTGTACTGATATGAGATATTGTGTGAGAAATGAAGTTTGATCGGAAATAATACTGTCGTAGCCATGTCCTTAAACATTGATTGATTGTCGTGCCCCAGAAAATATTTCATGTTGGAAATAGGAATAGCTTTTCGAGTATATCAACTTTTACAAATCAGATACCCTTTCGAACTCTATGGCGTTTTGAAATACAATCGGCAAAATACCAAATATTTTCTAAAGTGCACTTGATTGCTAATTGTTTATTAGATTCATGGATTGTGGCTTAGTTTTAGTGGAAAGTCAAGGTAGGTAGCAGCAGCCCGTTAAGCGTGATACAACAGTTGTACCGACTTATGTTGTTGCGATGTCTGTCCAACGGTTGTATAAATGGTACGTAAGATTTCTGTACAATTTTCTTCCAACAAGAGTTCAATATGCATGCGACCGCTTGTTTTCGGTTGAAATCAGACCAATCGTCGTTCATAAGCTCAAACACAATACAATCGTCGCATACAACGATAAATTGGACCAATAATTGATACAACCGTTGTATCGTATATTTGCCGTTCAACACCTTTCAATCCGTCAAGAAGTTTGAATGGTGTGACATTGACTAAATAGTTTAGTCGAGCGGAAAAGAGTATGCGCATCTTGATTCAATTAAAAAGTTGCCCCACTGAATAGTTCGTAGTCTGCGCTAGCCCTATTAGTTCGACTGGACTGTTGATGCCTGACCGAGTCACTAGTAATTCTTATAATACACTGTAAGCCACTAAGTAAAATATTTGACTATTCTGGCAGGCAAATGCATTCAAATAGTGTAATAGTCAAAGTTTTGTTTGCCACATTGTTTTTTGCCCTATTTTGAGAGAAAAAAATTGATGAACTTTTCGTCAAATTTTTTTAGTCAAATATATGGCAACGAAAAATTTGACTAAATGTTCTATTCTATTATATGTATATAAAGTTCACTTGTGGATTACTAGCTTGCTATTCGCTTCGCTGGGATGTATGTATGTATACGTATTATAGTTTTTTCCCTACTTTTTGAGTCATGATTTCTTAAAGTGGTATACATAAAAAAAAATCTGCCAACAGTCTGGGCGCAACTTTATTATTTTTTGGGTAGAAGTTCGGACCGAGTTTAATTCTTAGATGCGGTGTAGTTTACTATGTCACTGAAAACCTAAAAAAAGTTCGGGAAGCGGTTAGAATGAAGTCGCGCTAGAATACTTACGCCGCTGCCACATAAAACATATGAATTACATAATTGGGTCATACTCCGGGACGAGATCTAGTCCTATTATAATATCAGTTGTTACGCCATTAGAAGGTTTTTCGTGATTTGGTTTTGGGCCATTACATGAAATCGGAAATGCGTTTGTAAGCGATTATATAAAAAGTGTGTGAAAGTGCAAACCAATCTAATATCTCATCAATCCTGAGAAATATGTCGAAAGCCTTACGTCCTATTAGAGTTGAATAACAAACATCCTGAAATCAACTTTTTGATGATTATTTAGGAAGCCTTAGGAAGTAAAAATGAATTTGATATCTCATTAGAACTAAGAAATATGTAGGAATTTGTGAAAACATATGCAACCCTTGCTCCCACTTTAAGGTTGAATATCCAAAAATCCCGAAATAAGTTTTTAGATATATATAAAGAAAGCCATAGAAAGTAAAAACCAATCCGATGTCTTATCACTCCTAAGAAATATGACGGAATTCGTGAAAACGTGTTCAACCCGTTCCTACACTCTTAGGGGTTGAAAAAGGAAAAAACCTGAAAACGGGTTTTAGGTGATTATTAAATAGGCTCGTGGAAGTGAAAAGTTATTCGATATCTAATCAGACCTGAGGGATACGGTTGAATTCGTGAAAATGTATACATCCCATTTAAACTCCCTTGGGGTCGAATTTCAAAAAAACCTGAAAATGCTTTCTAGATATTTATATGAAGAACTCGTACAATAAAAATGAATTCAATATTTGAAAAGACCTAATAGATATGACGAAAATCGTAAAAATATATGCATTCCATTTTCACAGATAATTTTTTTTGCCCTACTTCCAAACGCCAATAGATATTTGAATTTTTTTTTAATTAGAATTACTTTTCTAGTTGATTTACATATACATACCGAATTTCAACTTTCTAGCATAAGCCGTTCTACAGTTAGGAAAAACACCTCCCACCCCCGTACCATACTACCCCTATACAAAATTATATTTTTCCAACATGCTACTACTATAGCTCTATCTACATACTAAGTTTCAGCTTTATATCATTATAGGCTCTTGAGATATAAAAATCGGAACTTTTTATTTTCACCCTCCCCCACCCTCAGACTCTACACCCTAATCCCTGAAATTTGTTTTTCTGCTGGGGATCTATCAGGCCTGCTTCTGGTAAAAATTGTAAGCATCTATCTTCCACCGTTCTTGAGATATAAGACGTAATTTTTTAAAAAAATGCTTACCCCTCATGCCTTCACTTCCATGCTCCACCACCCCCTAAAAAAATTTTACTTTCAGCAAACTTTATTTGTCAATCTGTATACAAAAACCAATTTTTATTTCTCTAGTACAATGCGTTCGTGAGATATCGTAATCTAAAATTTTTCAACCACCACCCCCCCACTCCCACACCCTTTCACCCATATCAACAATATTTTTGCAAATGGGTCCACTATCGAAGCTCTATATAAATTTCAAGTTTCAGCTTCCTAACATAAGCGGTTGCTGAGATCTAGATACAAAAATTTTTCGTCTAAAACTCTTCCCCCACCTCCCCCCTCATACTCCGACCCCCCAAAATTGGTCGTTTCAAAGGGTCTACCCATTCTATTAAAGAAAAAAATTTCAATTCAATAGCTTATAGGGTTTAGGAGTTATAAGCCCTCAAACGTTTTACGTACGGCGGACGGCGCACAGACGGACTGACAATTTTTTTTGCTTTTTGGGTGCTTATTAGTCATGAAACGTATAAAAAAAATTGTTCAGGGTAGCAAATTTTTTTTTTTTAAAATCGATAACAATACTTTATTATTAAAATAATAACGTAATTAATTTTTCCGATTTTACCAAATCTTCACACTCTAAAGCCAATTATAAGTTTTGATTAAAAAGTGAGGTTGGTTGAATTATTCGGATGCATAAAACACTCCAACTTGAAAATGCAATAAGAAATTTATTGGTAGTATGGCCATGGGTATTCTTATGCCATTGATGCTGTTATGACACTGGCTATTTCCTCGCTAGAAAAAAGTGCAATAATAGCCAATCGTGCGACAAGGCGAACAACATTAAAAGAAAGAGATACCGCTCTTTCCGACGCTAGCGGCATCTAGTAAACGAAATTAACAACTGGTTTGTTAAGAAAAATACCGGTTCTAGCGCGTTTCATAACATAACATGGCACTTTCCATAATTTATACGTACCGAACTGTCAAAAACAAGTCTGTAGCGGCTGGAAAATCTAGCCTCCAGTGGATTTTTCTTGGATTAACTGCTAGAATAATGCGAAACACTGCTCGAATGCGCTTTGTTGCCGCTTTTTTTTGACAGTTATGGATTGTTTTTTGACCGTTTTGCTGTTCGGACTGTCTCTCTCACACCAATGTATAAATTGTATGTAAAAGTCTCTAGCCGCTTTAAAGCCGCAAAAATAGCCAGTGTCATAACAGCATAAGCCAGTTGAAGCTAGCCGGATAGCATCTTCTCCAGTCGAAGAACATGTGGGACTGCTCAGACAGACCAAAACGATTTAGAAGTTTTTAAATATTGTTTTCTTTTGATGCAGCCTAGTTCCAAGACAAATCATGCTTGCGAGAAGCAAGTTCTTCTTCTAAATGTGTACATCTCGTTTGCAGATTTGATTTTACTTGACAGTTTCCTACGTCTATCCAGTCAAGCAAAGTAGGTACTGTGCAATTCCAGTCACTTTCGAATATTTTCGAAAGAACCAATAAATCGGAAATATTAGTAGTGTGAGGGTCTAAATCTTCGTGATTACCACTTTTTTTACTTACCGTACATAATTCTTAGGTTCAGGGAAATTTTAACCTTTTGCTAAAAATATCGCAGCAAATGATTTAAATCAGACGGGCTCCACCCTTTCTTTAGCATGGGCACTACGTCTTCGGATCAGGTCTTAATACATTTAATACAGTTGCAGATGGACCCCATCATGATTCTATTGTTTAACCCTCTTAACACTATAACACTTTGTTAATTAGTCAGCGCGCGCGACACTCATAAGGCGACTCCTTTAGCTTCTGCCGGAGCTACGAGCTAGTCCATAATTAAGAAAATTTCTGAAGGGTCCCAACTGTACACTTTATCACGCTTCTTGAACACAATGCCTAAGCTGGAATTGATGCAGTTTTTTGTTCACCGCCGTAAGACTAAGTAGACTGATGTTATTGCACATTTGTTTATTATGGTCCCATGCCCATCTATTCCGGGCCACTTATTTTTTTTCCAACAAATTCCACACCATAAATATGCCTATTAAGAACAATTGAGATTCTTATTCTGGCGGTGATGGCCGTAGGCTATAAATGTCGGTAATTCTGTGGACCATGTTGTGCGTCAAGCATATTTAAAAATCGACCTTTAGCTGACCGAGATGCCATCCTTGAATTGATTGGATTGAGATTGTCGCAAATATGGTACACTTTCTTGTGCAATTAGTCATCTTGTTTCTCAGTGTACTTCTAAACTTTACACTTTTTTTAAGTACGGTACGAAAACATTCTGCAGTCATAATCGGCAGCAAGCCAATCGAATCATACTCTAGATGAAATACTGAACTCCGATTTATTTTGTAGTTGGGGATAACGTAGAATGAGGAGTGCGCATGTAGATTGCCTTTTTTGGTTGCCACTCGCTCGTTTTTAATTCCGTATTTCAAGAAAGGTAAATCACTGTAAAAAAAATTTTACTTCTTCAAGGCCTTCTATATGGGGCCTACAGGAAGGACTCACTTCATTCCCTTTATATTTATTTTTTTACCGGAAACCATTGAAAAATTAATGTGTACATGTGAAAAATTAATGTAAAAATTAATTCCTAGCTTAAAGCGTTCTGAGCGTTTTAGGCCAACAATTTTGGTTTCTATATCTAAGGAACCGCTACAACAAGAAGCTGAAACTTGGAAATTAAGTAGAGCTTTGAAAGTGGAGCCATTTTCAAAAAAATGGTCGATAGTGGAATAGTGGCTTGGAAGTTAGGGGGAAAACAATAAGTACGAAATACTAGAAAGTTGGGTTCAGTACGTTCTAAATTATATATCTTCTAAACGGTTCACACCACTAAGTTGAAACTCTGTAATTCGTTGTAGATATTCAGTGAGAATATACCGGGTTAAGCGTCAGTGACATACACGAGTTGAGGTGATACGATATCTCACGAACCAATTATGCCAGAAAGATAAAATTTGGTTTGTGTATACAGGGTGTCTGATACTTGGTCGGAAAGTTTTTCAAGAGTGATTCCTTGTTGAATTTTGAGAAAAAGAAATGTTCTACAGTGTGGGTCAGTTCTCAATATCTGTGGAGATACAGGATGGTAAAGAAAAGTCTTTCGGACATTTACCCTCTCTCACATAATTTGTTATATCTTCAAAACTAATCAGGACAATTTCATATGTTACAGCTAGTTTTTTTAGGGAATCAAATTACCTTTCGTTTGAAGGTAAGCGTCAATATTGTAGCTGTACCCGATCTTGAGAAATTTCCTTTGAAATTCAAAATTTTTGCAACTCTGAACCTTAAAATTCTTTGAACAATGTGATTTTACTCAGAATAATTTATTAATAATATGTCATTTCCATTCCCATTTTTTGACCGTTTTCCAGGTAATAAGCAAAAATTGGTATGAGTTAAAAATTTAATAAGCAATAAAATGAGCCTCGTTAAACAAAACTGTAAAAATATCTGGTTAACGGGAAGTTCGCTATATTTGAAATTTTTCAGAGTGCGGTAAAATCTGGAGCAGGAAAGTATAATAACTTTTGTAAAAATCTGGTCCCATATGAAGAACTGTTTAAGATATTATCTTATTATTTATGCGGGAGGTAGGCCTGATAGAACACTAGCAGATATAAGAATGTTATGGATGGAAATGTAAGCGGTGAGAGTGGGATAGATTAAAAAAAATCAGAATTTTATATCTCGGGAAACGCTGATCATATAAAGATGAAACTTGGAATTTGAGTAGAGCAATAGTGGTGGTACTTTCTATAAATATAACTTTAAAAAGCGGCACTATGGTTCGGAATAGGAGGAGGAATGTTTTTCCAATCTCTGGAACAGGTTTTGCTAGAAACTTGAAACTTGGTGACTCATACGGTAATGTACTAGTAAATTAATTTCGATTTTATATATTTATTCGCGCGCGGATTTGGAGCAAATAAAAATGTTACTGAAATCGGGTTGCATATATTTTCACGAATTTCGTCATATCTCTTAGGTGTTCTAAAATATTGAATTAATTTAACTTCTACGGGTTTTCAGATAAATGCCAAGAAAGTATTTTCAGAATTTGCTTAATTCAAACTCTAAGGCGGCGTTACATGTTCATGAATACTTCCATTTTCAGGATTTCTTGTTATTTCACCCCCTCCCTAGGGTGTGAAGTGTTTACATACATTTTAACAATTTTCGCCATATCTCTAAGGTCTGATTATCTGTCAAATTTGTTTTTACTTCAACGAACTTTTATGTAATCGCCTATAAACCCTTTTTAGTATTTAAACCCCCAAGGGGTGTAAGAGCGTTGCATTTATTTTCACAATATTCGCCATCTCTTATGTCTGATGATATATCAAATTGATTTTATTTTTTCCACCCTTTCTATACAATCGCCTAAAAACTTATTTCTTGAATTTTCAAAATACATCTCCCAACCAAGAAACTGCAATGGATTCATTTTCACGAATTTCGTCATATCTCTTAGGTTTCGGCTTTTTATATGTACAATCGGCTAAAAATCGATATTCTTACTTTTATTTTCAGTTTATTCAATTTAAAGTTTGTATAAAGAACAACTGATTAATGTCGAAAGTTGTATCTTCAAGAAGCTGTTCTAGTGACAAAATTGACTTTTCAACAATTTTCAAACAACCAATGTTAGACGTCCCGGTATATAACCCAAAGATGGAGATCATCCCATGGACCAGGCTGTTGGCAGTTTTTTTTAAATTGTTATAATTCATAAAAAAAATATTAATGAAAAAACTGGGGAAAAGAAAGATCACGTGGCTGAGAAGTTGTGACTTTGAGTTGGTTTGCTGCTGATGCCTTCTATTTAGTATGACATCTACAGTTCCAGTACAATAACAAGGTTTATCTTGGATAGAAACCGGAACTGATCGCACTAATAACCTAAAACCTTTCTTTCACTCAGTCTAACGTGGTATAATAATATTAATAAAAAAAAACAAATTCTTTGCTCTAAATCATAAATGAGGGTGAAGGGTGAGTGACCCCCATTCATTCCAACACCCAACCCATACAATATAAAAAAAACATTTTCATAAGAATAATTTCCCTTCTTGATTGGTCTCGGAATTAAATTAATTGTTGCAGTCAAAATTATAATTGCCGATATAAACATGAGGGTACGTGAGTTGGGCCCGTTGCCCGTCCAAATCTATTGAACATCATCACCCCAAATACCGAATTTATTATTGTCGTTTTTATTCTCGAAAAAAGTTTCAAATCAAATGTAAATAGGGCACAGAACTCGAGTAATTTGTCGCCCATATATCCAGCGATCACGAACCGAATCGAACGCTATTTTGAATCCTACGAGTATATTCCATGATAGCACCGATCTCCGCCATTATATTACTAGACCATTAGACGATCATCTTCATCAATTAAACGATGAAACAGTTGCGTCTTTTTCTTTTAATTCTACCGAGCGAAAAGATGCTGGTTGCCTTTTAGTAAACGAAAGAAAAAAATGCAATCGAGAAACACACAGAGCGCTTTTTGAACGTGAACGAGTTAATGTGCACGACATTATTACAGTCCAATTAATCGCACGATGAGAACTTCTTAATGAGCTGAACTCGAAGAAGAAATACTCACCGAGTATCTAGCGGGTTCAAGTCGAAATTACGTTAGAGGAGCGTAGAAAGAAACTGGACTTAAAACGCCACGTTTTTATGCTGGCTTTGAAAAGCTGGTCCAACGATATTTGTTTGAATTGGGAATACATTTGGCTGGTGTCCAAATAACTTTTTGTTTTCATATGCGAACTGACAATCATATTAAATTCCGCTAAGTAAGAAGGAATTTGATATCTCAGAGAGATATATCAGAATATAAACAGGTACCGAAATGCAGTACTGCAAAACTGGAAGCTTGTCAGAATTAAAAGCTTCCCAATTATCACTAAAATCAGGATGCAACAAAAATTTCTTACGAGGGTGCCTTCCTAATGTATTCAAACCACTTCCTTTGCGATCGTTATGAACCGAGTGCGTTTAATACTAATTTACGTTATTATTTTAATAACAAAGTATTGTTATTAATTTAAAATAAAAAAAATTTGCTACCCTGAAAATTTTTTTTTTACACGTTTCATGACTAATAAACACCAAAAAAGCAAAAAAATGTTCACTCCGTCTATACGCCGCCGCCGTACGCGCCGTCCGTTGTACTCCGTCCGCCGTACGCAAAACGTTTGAAAGATTATAGCTCTCAAACTCTTTGAGCTATTAAGTTGAATTTTACTTTATTATTTTTTAATAATAAAGTATTGTGATCGGCCTGATATTTCAAAAAAGTTTGCTATCCTGAAATTTTGTATTTACACGTTTTAGGACTAGCAAACACCAAGAAAGCAAAAAAAAATATATGTCCGTCTGTCCGCCGTAGACGCCGTACGCCGTACGCAAAACCGTTGGAAGGTGCGTAGCTCACAAACCCCTTGAGATACTAAGTTGAAATTTTTATGGTAGGTATAGTGGGTCAACGCCTACAAGTGGTACCTTTTGGAGGGGTGAGGGTGTAAGGAGGGAGGAGGGGGGAGGGAAGCGTTTTAGATGAAAAATGTTGGTTTCTAGATCTCAGAAACCGCTTATGCTAGGAGGCTGAAAGTTAGAACTTATGAAGTACTATGATTGTGGACCCATTTGCAAAAAATAGTTGATAGGGGTTGATAGGTGTACGAGTGGAGGGGGAGGGGGGTGGGGAAACAGTGCGTCCAAAACGCTTGAAAGCTGGGATTGATACATTCTAAAATCCATATCTCCTGAACGATGGATGTTAGATGGCTGAAATTTTAGAGTTGTATTAAGGTATACTAGCAGATTAGAAAGGGGTTAACAATTTTAAGGGGAGTAGTAAGATATGGGGGTGGGTGAAAAACTTTTAAATTACAATATCTTCCGACTCAATTGTGCTAGGAAGATAAAATTAGGTTTCTGTAGTCTACTGAATGTAAAACTTGGGGGGGGGGGGGGGAGGTGAAGCGCTGAAGGTGCCACAACCATTATTCAAAAAATTAAATTTTTATATCCCATGAACCGTATTAGATATGATCTTGAAATTTTTACAGGAATTTGGAGGGGATAATAATCAATGGCGCAACAGCCCATTTTGGGCCTAGGCCTTGAAGTAATGCTAGAGTTACTTCATTACTAGACCAACGGAACACTAGGAGGTGAAGTGGTCAGCCACACGCTCGTCCGTGATTATTACCCCGATTTTTAACTCAGGTACTCATTTACAGCTGAGTGAACTGGCAGTCCGGCACCCAATCCCATTTCCGAAAATTGCTTGTCGCCAAGCATATTCGAACCTGGTACCAGGTGCGCCGAAGGCAAGTGCTCTAGCCACTAAGCCATCCAGACTTTATTTGGAGGGGATACAAATTAAAAAATTCGGATTTTAATTTCTCGAAAGCCGCAAAGGATAGAAAGCTAAAAAATCTGCCAACAGTCTGGGCGCAACTTTATTATTTTATGGGTAGAAGTCCGAAACGTGTTTAATGCTGAGATGCGGTGTAGGTTACCATGCGACAGACAACCTAAAAAATAACGTTCCAAATAGCCTCCTGGTTATCAGTCGCATGTAACCTACACCGCATCTAAGCATTAAACACGTTTCGGACTTCTACCCATAAAATAATAAAGTTGCGCCCAGACTGTTTGCAGATTTTTTTTTTGTTGGTAGACTGACCCATTTAAGTGGCCACCTTTTGAGTGGTGGGGGTGTGAGAGGGGAGGAGGGAGAAGTGTTTTAGAAGAAAATTGAAGGGGTGTGAGGGTGGGTGGAATATTAATGCTTGCTTCCGAAACGCTCGAAAGCCGAGATTGAGACATTCTAAAATCCATATCTCCTAAACGGTTAATGTCACAAAATTAAAACTTTATAAACATCTGTAGGTATACTAGGAGAATAGATCGAAAACAAATTTTTGAGAACCTATAATCATGGAAGCTGAAACTTGGTATTTAGATAGAACTATAGTAGTAGGATGTTGGAAAAATATAATTTTTTATGGGGGTAGTATGGTACGGGAGTGGGGGGTGATTTTCCTAACTATGGAACGGCTGATGCTAGAAAGTTGAAACTCGGTATGTAAATGTAAATCAACTATTATAGAAAAGTAATAAAAAATTAAAAAAAATTATCAGTTAAAACGAAATGCATATATTTTCACGATTTTCGTCTTTCCAAATATTTAATTCATTTTTATTGTTCCGATTTTTCATATAAATACCTAGAAAGCGTTTTCAGGATTTATTGAAATTCGACCCCCAAGGTGGTGTAAAGGGGTTGTATACATTTTCACGAATTCAGCCGTATCCCTCCGATCTGATTAGATATCGAATAATTTTTCACTTCCACGGGCTTGTTTAAAGTATAAACGGGTTGAACACGTTTTCACGAATTTCGTCATATCTCTTAGGAGCGATAAGACATCGGATTGGTTTTCACTTCCTCGGGCTTTCTTTATATATATCAGGATCTATGGATATTCAACCCCAAAGTGGGTACAAGGGGGTTGCATATATTTTCACAAATTCCTACATATTTCTTAGTTCTGATGAGATATCGAATTCATTTTTACTTCCTAAGGCTTCCTACATAATCGTCAAAAAATTGATTTCAGGATGTTTGTTATTCAACTCCAATAGGACGTAAGGCTTTCGATATATTTCTTAGGATTGATGAGATATTAGATTGGTTTTCACTTCTGCAGACTTTTTATATAATCGCCTCCTAATCACGTAACAACCGATATTATACTACGACTTACATTGCGTCCCGGAGTATGACCCAATTACGTAATTCATATGTTATATGTGGCAGCGGCATAAGTAGGGAGGTTAGCCCAGACACCTTTTCTTATGACAACTACTATAATCAGTATCGGAACTGCATCACTACTGAACCTATTAACGTCTGCCTTTTTTCTCATATAAATTATTTGTATCAAATTATGCCAGATGCTAGGTAGCAAAATGATAAAAATGGGTCTTTTTTCCAATTTTTGTTTTCAATACTGATCGAGTACTGGGATCGAGTACTTCAAAGGAATTTATTTGCAATATCAATAATAGGAATTAAAATTTTACGAAATTGCGGAACTGAATCGGGATCGGGTTCCTGAGCATAGCCAATCGCGGAGTCCCCAACGAATTATTGTTTATTTACCTTATGGGAAACCAAAATGTTGCGATTGGATTCTAGGTGTTTCTTAAACTCAGCGGAGGATGAATTTTGCTGGGGCTTCGGTATATTATGCGGGGTTGAAAATAATAAAATTAATTAATATCAAAAGGAGGCATACTTATTTAGCAGCAACTTTAACTAAACCTAATCCAGTTACGTTCAGTTTCGATTCGGTTTGATCTACTCTGGCACATCAAGCCGTCACTAACGCTTATAACGCGAACTATCTTTTAAGAATTTCGTGTGCATTAGTACGGAGCATCTTTTCGATAAGGCGTCAGTCCAATCGCACATGTGTTTAATTTAGTAAATGTCCGTTACATCTTTTATGCATCACTTTGATGTAAACTTGTGCGCAACTTATCATTTTGTAGCGCTCTTGGGTGGTGGAGGTGGCTGGTGGCAATCAAGTGAAAGGCCATAGAACGCTCGAAATGGATAGAGAGCAAAGAGCAGGAGGTCCGAAGATGATGGAGCGGCGCGATGATGACGATGTCCCCGATGACACAGAAGTCATTGCTTAGGTGCCGCGTTGAGGACAATTTGTTGGATTGTCGACATGACAACTGACATGACAGTTATTGATGGATTTTTCTCCCCATAGATGGGATTGATGTGTTCTCGGGTATTTTCGAGGCCTACAAAGTTGTAGCGTTTTTTTTTATCATATACACGCGCTTGCGAATGAATGAAAAATGTACACATCGAACAATTTGATGAAATTTCATGAAATGAAATGTGGAAGTCATTTCCTCAGTTTTTAATTCAATTCGATTTCAGAATTTCAATATACATACATATGTGTAGATATGATGCTCCCACCACCACCCCCCCAAGAGGTCTCACTCGAAGGGGTTCAATCTACCCACCAAGAAAATTTTAACTTAATATCTCAACGCGTTTAATAGCTACGCGGCTTCAAACGCCTCTGCGTACGGCATCTACTGCGGACACGCGGACATTCAAAAATACAAAATTTCAGGGTAGCAAATTTTTTTTGAAAAGTTTGGGTTGATCACACCACCCTCGCAATTTGTACGCTATTTTCTTATGCAGCGTTTCTACAATCGCGTGAACCTATGCGGACCTGCGAACTAAGGCGAATGCGAATGTGTAAACAGCAAGTTCGCGTCAGTTACAACTCTAGTCGAGGTTCGCGTAGGTTCGCGTCGATGGTGGTTTTTGGACGCAAATCAAAGGAACTCGCATTGAACACGAATGCAGTGTTCACACACTCGCCTAATGCATCCGAGTGCTAGTCGCACGAATTTGTCTTCCTAAAAATCTAGAAAAATGAAAGGACAGTTGAGTTCCCTTTTTTCAATTTTCTTGTATTCCACATCCCTCGATAATTTATTATTGTGAGAACCGATCGGTTAACATTTCCTCACACAAATCGCAATTTTCATCGAAAAATATTTCCCTAGATTCTCCGGATTATTGCAAAATTGTACTTTAGCACCTAATCTAAAGCATTTACGGATAACCACTGTGGCACGATTAGACAGTTTACTGTTTACGGTCATAATTTTTCTTGGCAGTTTATTCCTCAAGTGTGGAACTAGCACCTCCGATTACCGCCTACCTTAATACAGGTAAACATCATATAGCTCCGCTTTACCGACTTCTTGTACTCGTATTACATTGCACTTTGCGGCTTTTTTTGCAAGAATATTACGTGAGAAAATTGATCCATCAAAAGGTGGCGAGATTGAAACAATTTCGAATTTAATTTGTCATTTTTGAGCGAGCGAAGATTCGTGCAAAAATGGCCAAAGAGAAATGAGGCGGACTGGCAGTGGTTGAATAGCTGCCGCGAAAATGCACGCGATATGCAATTTATTGCATATGTTATACGTGGGCTTTAGTATGTGATGACGGCTTGTACTTTGCGGTGCGGCTGTGCTCCGAATCGAAATTGAAATTCCGAATAAGAAGCTGCGTTTCGCGGTCCAACTTCAAGGCAGCGAAACGCAGTTCTATGCGTGTTGCATTTCAACGAAAAGTAGAAACTGCACTCATGAAAGATCTTAACTAAATTCACTTCATCTGCCAGGAACATCTGGGGAATCAGTGTGCAGTCCTTATCGTTATTTCACAGGTAAACATATCATAGAAATCACGTAGGGAATCAACATTTACAAAGTGAATGTGTCTTCGGATGGAAGTCCCATAATTTAAGAACATATAACTTAGACGAATATTTAAATCACAGCGAATCATGTTAGGTATAAATTAATCCACGGACAATATAATACCCAGATAACGAGGAGCCATGGAAGAAATGTTTGTTAAACTTAATGAAATAAGATTTTACAATTATATTGTATCCATAATGTGAACCCTCCATGAACCCTCCAAACTGGAAACAGCACAGCTTTTACAATCCACATTATCGTTATATTTCAGGTATATAAAGGTAAAATTTTCCTACTAATATCTTTTTTTCAATTTCGATCATATATTTCATTTGAAGCGTGAAAGTTTTTTAATGAAGTTTCAAACCATTGTTTACCCAAAACTCGCAAGCCTGCAAATGTGTGCATGCTAAATTTTAAAAATTAGTACATGTTTTTGGAATTGCATTCGTATCAATATTAATTTCGAATTCAATTTTAAATTTTTTAAGTACGTGGATTGGGTGGGAGTGAAGAGAAATACAATATGTCCGAATCGCTCGAAGCTAGGATTGAAATATTATGAAATTCTGATTTTTTTTTCTCAAGAACCGGTAAAGATAAAAAGCTCAAAATTGACTTCTGTGTAGAGAAACTATACATGCAGCCAAAAAATTCGATAGGGTAGGAGAGGTTTTTGTATCTCAGGAACGTTGTACTAGAAAACGTCTGTACCCAAATGGATACATTTTCATATAATATTTTAACAAAGGTTCAAGTTTATACGAGCGAATTCCAGAGATAGGAAAAAATCTCGAACTACGTACCATACAATCTCTACTAAAAAGTAATATTTTTAGAACAGCTCAGCACTGTTACTCTACTTAAATTTCAAGTTTCAGCTTTCTACCATTCAGTTTTCGAAATATAAATATCGAAATTTTGTCCTTTTCACCCACAACCACCCTTACCCCCAAGTGTTCTCTTCTAAGGATTTATTAGGCTAATGATATCCTATCCAATGATATCATATTTTGAACAGTTCTGGAGATATTTTTTAAAAAAAAGTTCTTATTGTTCACCGACACCTTTAAAAATTTTAAATTCAGGGAATTCCAATTATACACAATCAAATTTAATTTTGCTGTCTTTACTGGTTTGTGAGATATCATAATTTAAAGTTTTCCACTCTCCGCGATCGCACGCCACTGACCCCTCTTCACACTCAAAAATGTTTCCTATATTTTCACCTAATTTACCTACACTCTCAAAACAGTTTGTAAAATACTCTGTATTTAAAGCAAAAATAAGTGGAAAAACACACAATCTTTGTAATTGTACGTATTATTGACGTATAATCATTTTTGCGCAGAAATAGGTAATATTACATAATAAGGTGGACAATTACATCATTTTTGCTCTATAAAAAGAGTAAATTTAGGCGTCTTGATTATATTGCACCATTAATAAAGTAAATTCAGGCTTAGTTTAATTTTACTTCAAATACTGTCTAATATTACGCCAGAATAAGCAAGTTCGTGAAAACTCATTTCATCCTTTCATTCTACTTCACGTCGTCAGGTTTGCAAAATTAGCCAAATGTTTTTGTGTAATTTTACTTTATTATTTTTTAATAATAAAGTATTGTGATCGACCTGAAATTTTAAAAAAATTTGCTACCCTGGAATTTTGTATTTCCACGTTTTAGGACTAGTAGGCCCCAAAAAAGCAAAATAAAAAAATTTCCGCCTGTCCGCCGTACGCCGTCCGCAAAACCGTTTGAAGGCGCATAGCTCCCAAACCCGTTGAGATATTAAATTGAAATTTTAATTTATGGTGGGTAGATTGGATGAACCCCTACGATTGGTATCTTTTTGGGAGTGAGGGTATAAGGGGGAGGAGGGGGGCGCGTTTTAGACGAAATATTTTAGTTTCTAGATCTCAGGAACTGCTTATGGTAGGAGGCTGAAATTTGGAACTTATGTAGTACTATGATAGTGGACCTATTTGCAAAAAAAATTGGTGATAAGGGTTGAGGGGTGTGGAAGTGGGGGGAAAAGCAATGTGTCCGAAACGTTTGAAAGCTGGGATTGAAGCATTCTAAAATCCATATCTCCTGAACCGTTGATCTCAACTTCGTAGTTAAAAAAAAAATATTGGGTCTGCTGGCGAAGGGGAGACCGTGGGAGGGGGTGGAACGAAAAGAACTCTGATTTTTATTTCTCGCAAACCGCAAAGCATAGAAAGCTAAAAAATTGACGACTATATGTATAGAGTCACTGTAGAAGTATCCCAGAAAAATAAAATGTTTGATAATGGTAGCAAGATACGGGGGTGGGGGTGGTTTTTCATATCTCAGAAACGGCGTATGCTAGAAAGTTGAAACTAAATATGTATATGTAGAAGTACTGCAGGAGTAATTGAAGCAAAAAAAAAAAGTTCAAATTTTTATTGATGTACAGAGTAATGCGGTGTAGGTCACTATGCAACTGATAACCTAAAGATTAAACAGGAGGCTATTTGGAACGTTATTTTTTAGGTTATCAGTCGCATAGTGACCTACACCGCATCTCAGTATTAAACACGTTTCGGACTTCCACCCAAAAAATAATAAAGTTACGCCCAGACTGTTGGCAGATTTTTTATAAATTAATTTTCGAAACAGTAACCGTAATATGTTTTTTATCATTGTCAACTCAGTTCAATTCAACACAGTACATGGAATATGAAATTGAGTTTTTAGTTTATGATTTTACCGGATAATTATAAAACTGAATTAAATGGAGGATTTTCCCTTATAATAAAATGGGAATTTTACACAAAAAGTTTGTAATACGCCAGTTATGTTTATTGATTACGCAGGTATTGTGAAATGATTTCATCACTGATGTGTGTTGATTACACATACTCGTATGTTGTGTAATTATTACAACTTATTTGTGTAATTTTCCCTGTAATTACGTAAGCATGTCATTTTACCATTACTATGGAAAACAGTTGCCTTCTAGCATGAATCAAGTTAGCCAGAATAACTTGGTAGGTTTACTCATCATTCTAAAATCCATATCTTCTGAACGATTATTGTCAGACGGTTGACACTTTGTAGTTGACATAAGATATACTAGGAGATTAGAAAAGGGTTAAGATTTTGAAGGAAGGTGGTTAGGTGTGGGGGTGAGGGGTGAAAAACTTTGAATTACAATATCTTCCGACTCAATTGCACCCGGAAGATAAAAATTGGTTTGTGTATATGGAATTATAAGTCGAGTCTACTGAAAATAAAAATTTTTGAGAGTGTTGGTGAAGAGCGGAAGTAGGGGAGAGCCATTTTTCAAAAAATAAAAATTGCATACCTCAAGAACCGTACTAGATATAATCTTGAAAATTTTACAGGAGTTAGGACTAATAGACCTCTACCGAGGAAAAATTGGTGTGAGTGTGTGGTGGGTGTGGGTGTATGGTGAAAGGAGGTGGAAAGAAAATAAAATTATTTTTAATTTATCGAAAGCCGCAAGAGATAGAAAGCTAAGAATTGGCTTTATAGAGCTACTGCAGATATATCCCAGAAAAATAAATTTTTGATAGCGGTAGCAATGTACAGGCGTCGGGGGTGGTTTTTCACATCTCAGAAACGGCTTATGCTAGAAAGTTGAAACTTAATACCGATATGTATATGTGCTACTAAATTAATTAATGAGAAGATGTGCCGAACATCCAAGACTTCAAAACTAATGAATTCGCAACTTCGATAAAAATGTGACTGATGATCTTCTAGCATGAACCCATTCATATGTAATAGATCACAAAGTAGTTTTGTTTCATTCAAAAGAATAATTAGATGATCTTAAAAAATGTGAACAGGTAGGTTCCAGGAATTTTCAGAAAATCGCTTACGTTTATGTTTTTCTCCGGTATTTTTAATAAAGTGCCTCTAAGCCATAAAATGAAATTAGTTAAGACGCTACTCTATCAATTAGACAGAGCCCAAAAACATCTAGGCATATTACTTATTTGACAACATTTAACATAAATACTTTATTATTAAAAAATAATAAAATAAAATAAAATCGTTCTTAATTTTGCGACCACTGATTGAAGCTGACGAAATATTACCAAGGAATCTTAATGCGATAACTTCCCTCGCCCAATTAAATTTTGAAAAAGTGCAATCAAGATGAAATTTCAATCGTACTTAAACGATTATTATACGATCCATGTACGGAACATTGAAGCCATGTGTGTCGGTCGGTTCATAAAACCGATAATTCACTCAATAAATCGAACTCGACTCAAATAAATTTGCATAATTCCTTTGCATTCATTTCGGTGACACATAAATTACGAATTAACGTAATCCTTTCAAAAGCATAATTTCACGTTTAATATCAAGCCCGTCATTTTGCCGTTTTGTGCGTAAATTACTATTGCGGCTCGATACAAGTTGTAGGTTGAAAATGCAAGAAGTTACAGTGTTACGAAAAATTTCAAGAACGGGTAATTCCCAACTAGCACTGGATACTCATAACTCGTCGACCTAACGTCGTACAATTATAAAAATATAACTACTTTGCGACAATTCGAAGAATTTAAGTCGTCACGATGTCTGTTCGACGTCTTAGATAGAAAGTCGAACTTGTGTTATATTGTAACGTAATTATATGTAACTATTCGACCGCTTCACATACCTCCACCCGACCAAAAATAACTGTTGGTAATTTAATGAAAAATAGCTTTTGGTCATACCCCGTAACTTTCTGGTTATGAAAAACCCGTCGTGCCGCTTGGACCTATGTCAAATCATTCCCGAAATTGGTCGGTACGACGTCGGTGCGACGTTAAGCCGACTGGTCTACGTTGCTTGGGATAAGAACGAACGAAAATAGTGTCTAGAAGCTAATCATTACAGGTTTAAAAATTTGTTGGTTTCAGAGCAATAAACGCCAAAGCACGTAATTACAACATATGGTTGCAAAAACACAGTTACTCATATGATTATCCCTTCTTCGTGAAAATTCAAAGGAAGGATTGGTAATTTCAAGAACCTCTTGCCACGGATCAATTTTAACTTATACATAAATTTAATTTTAGACTAAAGTTTGGTATTAAGCGACTCACAGGAAGCTTTTGTAAATTTTTTGTCTCATTTAATAGAATCTTTTGTTACTGAAATAAATAAATTTTGGAAATAAAGACATAAATGCGTTCTTTTGCACGTGAGGCATCGACTAATACTTAAGTTATTCTGAAAAATTTCAGTATCACTAAATGAAACTTAAGCAAGCAAAGGGATACTAAGCAATTGATTGTACGACAGTTGAAAAACTTTCACCAGTTGAAAAATGTTTAATTTGAATTATATTTCCTGAAATCCGCAGTGTAGACTGGCTAACCTCTTGACTATTGAAAACCGTAGGTCTCGGAATTGAGTAGTCGATTACCGACACCCCACTGTTTGCAAATAAGGAATTACATTTTTCTCCTGTTTTTTAGGAACTTTTAAAATATGCTCTCTAAGAAAATGTTTGGGTTTTTTTTTTAATTTAAGAAGAGTTTCTTTTGAAAACCATCATTCGTTGCCATTATGAACATCAAAGGATTGTAAACGTTTTCACGAATTCTGTCATATATCTTATATTGAATTGATTTTTACTTCCATGAGCTTTTCATGGAATCGTTTAAAAATTAATTTCAGGGTTTTCCGATATTAATTCCTTTAGTGGCTTATACGTTTTCATTACTTTCGCCATTTTTTTAAGACTGATCTGATCTCGAATAAGTTTTCACTTTTGCGAGACTTTAATAAAATTTTCTCCTAATTACCTTTTGCCTATCTTCGAATAGACAGTGTTACCCCCATTTCAGTCCCAACATATTTGATTCTAACACTTAGACCCCATGATCGGATTCAGACAATAGCTAAGCTTATTATTATAATCACTCGCCTGGGTCGAATGAGGCGATACATAATTATTTTGTGGAAGAAAAAATATTCGATATGTCATGACCTAAGAGATATGACGAAATTCGTGAAAATATATGCATACACTTGCATACAATTTTAGTTTAACTTTACTTAGACTAATCTTCTAATTTATCTTCATATACATACATACCAATTTTCAACTTTCTAGCATAAGGGGTTAAATCTGTGGTCACAGGGAATAAGTTGGTAAGTCGAAAAATAGTAAAATGGGATAAGGGTACTGTGGTCATCTCCCAAGACTAACACGCGCTGTGAAAAAGTTATTTTTATATGTTATTTGATCACTGAATTTACAGAAATAGTTCTATAGGATAAAAGTGCTGCCCTGAATAGTTTCGTTTTTAGACTTACCTACTTATTCCCTGTGGCCACAGAAATAGCAAACATACCCTTCATCCCTATTCTATGTTGGATATCATATTTTATATTTTTAGAACATTCCTACAACTAGAACTGTAAATAAATACAACTTTTTAGTGTTCTAAATATTTTAGCGACTACTGAGATTTGATCAGAATATTTTGCTTTTCAAATGTCCCTAAATTAACGGTGTTAGGGCCTACATCCTATATAAACTCCAAGATCCTTTCTCACGTGTCTTTTGAGGTATAAAATTCGATTTTAAACAAAATTTTTCAGACCATCCTCTTCCATGCTCTACTCCTCCCCTCAAAAATTTTATATTTGTTACCTTTATAACACAATTTTATATTTCCTGTTTGATTAGTTCGCGAGATATTGTAGTCTAAGATTTTTCATCACCCACCCCCGAACTCCCTAAAACTTCTATTCTGATTTACTTTCTGATATCCTGAAAACAGTATCCTAATTTTTTAAGGGGCTACATACACCTGGGACGCCTAAAACTACATTATTTTTACGCATTTTTTTCGTGCATAAAACTGAAGTTAATTAAACAACCATTATACACAGTGCTACAAATAAGTTCCGAGACTCGAACCATATCTGAGTAAGTAGTAGGACCATCTATGTGTACAGACCAGCGTTTGAAAGCTGTGACACTCCTCTTCCCGGTAATATGAAATTTGTGGAAATATATGCACCCCTTTTTATTAGATATTTTTTTACGCCAAAAAATGTCTGAAACTTTTTTAACGGAGTTGTTTGCCAAATGCAGCTATCTATGATATTTTCTTTAGAGTTAAAGTATTTTTATCATCCATTGTATCTCTCTAAAGAAAATAATTAGTACACTACTCGATCGCATACTAAGCAGTACGAAGTACGTAGTCAAATTCATCGCACCGAAGTCGTAAATTTTATCATCAGTAAAACGGATCGTAAGAAAACTCATTTTGCGATTTCCAAAGTGTTGAGGTGGCTAAGGTGGACGGAGGAGGATGCCAATGTAATAACCGACCAAGAAATAACCTTTCTTCCTTCTTCTTGAAGATCTGACCACATGTACCACTGCAAAATGATAAATAGGGCTCGGACGAGTCTTCCAAACGGCCACACACATGGGCGCTCATATTAAAACTTTTTATTTTTTATTTTTTTGCTAAAATTATTATTATATGAGACCAAACGACATTTTATAGTGCAGGACTATTCATATACTGGCGCGAACACTATGGGATATCGAAAGGGTAGAGGAAAAAATCAAATCGTTAAAACTCCTCCCGGAGGCGAATCTCAAAGAACTTTAGCAATTTCGAACTTAAGACATATTCGTATGGCTGCAGTTAAGGTGGCTGGTGTCGTTATTTATGGCTGGAAATATTTCTTCGGATTTGTTTTGATTCATTTGTCAGATTGCTTTTGCACGGCACAATGTCCATATCATTGTGTCGAATGTCGTTATCTTTTCCGGAATGCCAATTGCCTGTAATATTGGAAATTAGGCATCGATCCTACATGCTCCTATATGTGTGCATAATGTAGAACGAGGCTTTTAGTAATTATTCAAGGGTTAGAAAAAACAGCCTAATCTTGCTGAAAGCAGAAATACAGCTCTAATGTCCCTTCAGTTTGAATTTTCACCTTCAGTGTAACTAATTTCATAGAAAATAGATCTAATACAAATTAAGTTTTACCTTTTAAAAGGGGCGTCACAATAGGCCCAACTGAGGCTGCAGAGGCAGAGGTTAACCAAATCAACCCCATTTCCTAATCTTCCATCATCGTTCAAATTAATTAAACAATGCAAAAAAAAATTCCAACAGCCTAGGTGCAACTTCATTATTTTTTGGCGATTATATCCTCTTAGGGGCTGAATGCCCGAAAATCTGGAAAAATGTTTCTAGACGCTTATATAAAAAGCACCCAGAAGTAAAATTAATTTGATACCTAAGCAGACCTAAAAGATATAACAAAATTCGTGAAAATGTAGAAAGAAAACCGTGTTCACGAAAATTTTTTTACGAATCTCTGCGCGCCAATGTAAATCTGAACTTTTCTGTTTCTTAAATTACTTTTACAGTATATCTACATATATTTATTAAATTTCAACTTTCTTACCGTGTCTGAGATACAAAAAACCAGCCCTACTCCCGTATCTTGCTTCTGTTTGTTTTGCTATGATGACCCTATGGGCGCGAAATGGCTTTCTATCTTTACGGTTCTCGAGAAATAAAAATTAGAATGTTTAGATTTCCATCTTTTCCACCCTCATCCCTATCCCCCCACGTTCCCTCCAGCAGGAGTCTACTAGGTTTCACTTGTGTAAAAATTTCAAAACCATGTTCGGAAGGATTCTTGAGTTATGAAAATTGATTTCCTTTTGAAAAATTGCTATCCCTTACTTTCGTGCTCCTCCTACTCCCTTGAAACATGTTACAATTAGTAGACTTCACTTGTAAACTTATGGACACAAACCAAATTTTCTTTTCTTTCTGGTATTATTGGTTCCAAAGCTCCCCAACCCCACACCCCAACTTCAACCTTCAAAATTCTATATCATAGCTATGCTCCTGTTAGGTTAGGTTAGGTTGAGAAGGGTGGACTGAAGCGATGTGCCCCAGTCCATCACGAGAGATCACTGTGGATCCATTGTGGTCCCTTCGTATAAAAACCGGGCTCTAGACTACTGATTCCAAATATTGCTCTTCCTTATGAAGAGAGTAGTTCTCCATAAAGGAATCATCGCAAGTTCTGATATATCGGTTAAGGAGAATTTCCCCAAGTACCGATACCTGGTGCGCTCCAGACTTTCACATTCACACACTAGATGCTCCAGTGTTGGCTCAACATTCTCATCACCACAGCGACACAGGTCAGCCATGGGTATTCTCAGCCTTTCTCAATACCTCCCAAAGGGACAGTGTCCCGTTAGGCCCCCTATGAGCTGTCTACAAATGTCTCTGCCCAGAGACAAAATGAAGCTAGAGTTCCTCCTATCAAGTTTCGGCCAGCATATTCTTGCTTGCCGGCATCCCGAGAGATTCACCCAGGCTCCTGGTAGGCCTACGATCAATCACAAAATAATAGTGTAACCTAATTGATTTATCATCAAATTTAAGAGATAAGTCGCCTCTATGTAAATCCCAAGTATCAAATTTCTAGCTTGAGCGGTTCTTGAGAATAAAAAATCCAATTTTGTCGTCCAAAACGCTTTCCCATCCCGCTCATCACACCACCACCTTTCAATATGTGGTCACCTAAACGTATCCACTCAATCTACCCTTTAACCTTTTTTGGGGTCGTGAAAATACAAAACTATGAGAGTAGCAAATTGTTTTTATTTCAAATCAATTACAGGTACTTAATTTAAAAAAATTATAAAGCAAAATGTACAGCGCATAGTTATAAAAACTTATATGAGTTGAATATCTATAGCTTCTGAAATCACTTTTCAGACGATCATGTAAAATGCCCATAGAATTAAAAACGAATTCAAAATCTCATTAAACCTAAGACAAATTTCACAAAATTCGATATTTCTCCTAAATCTGATGAGGTAGCAAATCGGTTTTTACTTTTACAAGATTTTTATGTTATTATTAGAAAACTGATGGTAGTATTTTGTTGAGATTCAACCTCTAAGGTATTGAATAAGTTTTTGCGAATTCAGACATATATTTTAGGTAATCAGATTTTGAATTGGTTTTCAAATGGTAGGGATTTTTATATAATCGCCTACAATTTTTTTTGGGACTTTTAGATATTTAACTGCCAAGGGGTTTCATTAATTTTTACGAATTTCGACATATCTCTTAGATCTGATAAAATATCGAAGTAGTTTTTACATCCACGGGCTTTTTATTTATACTTCTTATTGCATAAGTATATTTAATTTTTTTTAGTTACAATAATATTCATATGAAGAACTGCTAATGAATGCTGCAAATTGTTTCTTATTGATAAAATTAGCCTTCAAAAAAATCATCCTTGTTTTGAAAAAAACGATGCTTCACTTGGACCGCGTCCCGGTCTCTAACCTGAAATCGAAATTAGAGTTTTAAGGATTTCTGTACCGCCGATACATCTGTCGCTCCTCGATATTAATTGTCAACGGAATTTGTACAGAAAAATAGTTAAGCTCCGCCCAGACTATTGACAGTTTTTTCTTAATATACTATACCCAATAATGACCGCATTTAAGTGTGAGTTTCATCTTTCCAGCTTAAAGGTTTAGCGAGATATAAAAATCAAAAAGTTTCAATTCCGGGACCTTTCGAAAAATTTTGTACACTATCAAATTTTTTTTTTTAAAAACTAGGAGTTCTAAATTTTAGCTCCCTTGTCTAAACCGTTTCAGATATTTTCCAGCTTTTACTTCAAATCCTATCACACTCCCTTAGCGTTCCCACCCCTAAAAAACATCTCTTAGAAGTCCCCTTGATCTACCTTTTTCAATTCCACAGAAAAATTTGAATCAGAAAACCCGTTTGCAGATGGTGCGCATTTTTTTTGAGGGAAAATACAAAATTTCAGGGTACCAAATTCTCTTGGAAATTTCAGCCGATAACACGGCAATATTTTGTCACTAAGTATATAGTACAATATATGCCACTATGTCAAATACTTGACTATTCTCGCTACCAAATGTAGTCATATCGTTTATGTCATTGTGAAATTTTTATTTGCTCTACCATCGATATGATTGCACGTGATCTTAACATTTGCAGATCGTTCTAACCAGCTGAAATTGCTTCGATAAATTACTTTAAACTGGATGACGTGGTCACGAGCAACTGACTTGATACATTTATCCCTACATCTACATGATAAAATTAATCGAATGACAACTTCATTAAAATTTTAATTTCTTACACTATTGTCGTCAACGTCTTATGATTGTTGTCGTCTATTTAACAAAACACCCAGTGCACAAAAGTTTATATTTAGAAATTGAAAAAGTTTCTTTTTTTTTGTTTGTTTGTATTTTAATTCAGCTTGGGTTTCAATTAATGGCAATTAAGACCACTTCGTGCTCCCTACGAAAATAACACGCGGAAATATGGATTCAACTGTAATAAGACGACCATCCGAGATACTTCTTCATTCATAAAGTTCTCCTTTAAGATGATGCGGAAGATAACCTAATTCTGGATTATAAATTAGCAAAAGAAATTAATTTCGTACAAGATGAAAAAAATGGAAAAAAAAGTCATATCAGCTAGGCAATAGAATGCTTTTTCCTTTCTCTCGTTTTGTAATTAGTAAGACTGCTTTTTCACGGTTTCGTGGTGGTAAATTCCGCATACGACAAGTCGCATTAAATCCCCCCACGTGAACTACTAGATGAAATGTTCACCGCCCTTAATCAGATGTAATCAAGTGTTCTGAACTGAAACTCACCCCTTGTGAATCAAGGAAGCGATGGCAACCGGTAGAAGTAATTCCGCAAAGTTGCAATGGGATTAAGTAGTTGATTACCGGGATTAAGGGCGCTGATTTGGAAATGTCAAAGTCAAAAGGGAGTGCTACAGAAAATCCGTTTTATTTTCTATACCATTTTCTATACACTTAGATAGTGATCTTTAATTGGTTAATTTTTGACAAGGATTTCATTTTTCAGGTACTCGATGTATGCCGCAATTTCTGACCCTCCTTCTTAGCTTACATGTGGATTATTTTAACGAATTCTGCTACGTCGCATCATCGTTTTATGCTGTCAACCCAATTCGATCCGATGCATTCAACGAATATTTAAATCTTATTAGTTTTCCTTTTTCTTCCAAGAAGATGACTCGCATAAGTAGATTTCGGGATAATTGAAAAAAATCAAACCTCCAGCTGTTGGATATCAAGAGAATTGTCCAGTAGTTTACATGAACTTCTGTTGTCATTGTTGCGTAGGCAAAGGTCCATTTTAGGCACTTCAAGTCACAAGGATTTGTCGTCGTAATCTTTCAAATCTGGCACACAATAGACCGCAAATTTCAAAATCCATATGGAAAAATCTTTCAATGACAATGCAAACTGTTTGCACCTTGGCTCTTCAGTTATACCTTTTTGGAAGCATAGGCACGCGCTTGTCTCTTATCTTCTGAATAGATTGGAGGCAGAAGGCCAAACAAGGATTAATATAATATCATTTTTCAAAAAAATATTTAATTAAATTTTAAGTTCCGATATGACAAATTTTGAAATGCTCAATGAAATTTGTTTGTATTTAGTATTTTTTGGTTTCTTCGATGCTTTAATATTAGTAATGATATGCTTTTGCTACACTCTAAGGAAAACGTCTGTCAAAAGTCTGGGCGAAACTTTATAATTTTTCAGCTCAAAGTTCGTGAAGCAGTTAAAGCGGAGGTGCGATAAAATGCTTACGCCACTGCCACATTCAACACATAAATTACGTATTTGGTTCTCACTTCGCGACGCGGTTCAAGTTTGAATGTAACTCCGGTTGTTTCGAGAAAAAGGGTTTTTTGGAAAGTTAATTATGGAATTAATTTTTAGGCGTTTAGACTAAGAGTCAATAAAAGTAAGAACCAATTTACTGCTAGGTCCGACCTAAGAGATATGACCAAATTTGTGAAAACATGTAGAAACCTTTTACATCAGCTAGGGGTATTAATTTAAAAACATACTGCAGTCACGATCGGCTGCAAGCCAATCGTATGATACTCTAGATGAAATACTGAACTCCGATTTATATTTTAGCTGGGAATATATAATAAGAATGAGGAGTGCACATATGTACAATTATTGCATGACCTTTTATTTACAGGTTGAAACTATTGTATAGTGGCTACTCGATGGATGGTTAAATGATTTCTTGAGTTATAGTGAGTTCCATAAATTAAGTTGGGACATTTTTACAGAATTTTTATATGGCAACTACATAAAGGACTTACGGGACATTTTTCATAGTAGTACTTTCAGCTGCGACTATTATAAAATCAACGTATACAAAATTTCAAAGTCGTAACTTAAAGCGTTCTAAAGTTATCGTTCAATATTGGTGAACACGTGTTTTAAGAACTTTTGTATGACAGCTACCCGAAGGAGTCGATGGATTGCGCTAATTAATGAACTCAGTCTTGCTTTTGATATAAAACTAATTCCTGTAAAATTTTGAATCCCTGCTGTAACTCGTACTAGAGTTGTAGTGGATTCTGTAACTTGTATAAATTTTTGAAGGATTTTTGTAGGCTGCTACACGAAGGACTCATTCGATTTGCATCATATTCGGAACTTTCGTTTCAAACATGGTAAACTTTAAGTATTCAAAATTTCAAGCTCCTAACTTGGAGCATTCGAGCAATAATTGTGAATACGTGTTTTAGGACTCTTGTGATTAAATAAAAAGCGTTAAATTGAATTTGCTATATCATCAGACACTAGAGATTTTAGATTTTACACCGCCTTAGGTGTTGAATTTCGAAAAATTCTAAAAATGGTTTTTAGGCTATTACATACCGATTTTATATCTCATCAGACCTATGCACTGAACTAAAAAGGTACATCCAAACAATTAAAATGTACATCATCATACTAAAAAAATCATTGGTTTTGAGCCGATTCAAGAATTCATTAATATTATGCAAAACCGTTCATAATTTTTGGGCCTACTTTGGACACTCACAAAATAACAGAAATGATGTAAAAATTCATTGCTACAATAAACTAGTTTTTAACATTGAGAAAAACTGTAATTCATTTTAAAGTACAGATTCATTATTACTATTAACTGTTTCACTCTCAATATAATCTGATTAACGAATTCATAATATTGATGAAAAGAATAATTAATGTTACTAGTGTGGTTCCTCATATTGAAGTATAAATTCATAATTGCGATTAATCTTGTCACTGTAATCAATACTGCGTTCATAATATTATTGCACAAATTGATATTAATGTGATGAATTTGAACATTAGTATTATGAACGTGGAACTGGATATAATTTCGGCTTTTTATGCCATATGAAAACGAATAAAGGTTCCCACACACTTGTGCGAAATTTTTGCTACTGTCGGACTAATTCTCAGTGGAACAATTGGCCCCATTTGATTACGTGCCATTGATTATGGTAGCCTTAATAAAAAACTAACAGCCAACATCGGGGGAGGATCCGTAACCTTGAGCTGTGCGATGAACGTTTTCTTCAGTATAATGAACGTGTTCATTATTACTATGACAATAATCAATATATTTTACGAATACCCAGCAAAGTTGCCTTGTTTAGATGAACTTTGTAATCAATATGATGAAGGCGTGCATCATAATTCCTAGGTGTTGATATCTGAGACTATGCCCTTTCCATATATACAAATTGATGAAAATATTTTTAATGAAATGGGATTCATACTATTAATGTACGGTTCATATGTTATGAAAAATATTTGATGATTTTCTTAATTGTTGCAATGATTTTTTCATTAATCCGAAGAATTTCGTTTAATGAAAGGTATTCATTAATATTAAGAACAATGGTTTTTTAAGTGTTAGATGGTGAAAATTATTGGTTGAATATCCAAAAAACACGAAATTAAATTTTAGGCGATTATGTAGAATTCTCGAGAAACTAAAAAACAGATCTAAGAGCTATGTTGGAATTTTTTAAAACATACTGAACTGAATCAAAAAATCGTGAAGCGAGTTTGTATGCGATTATATAAAAATCTCGTGGAAGTAAGAACTAATCTGATATATCATCAAACCTAAGATAAATATAAGTCGGAAACTATGAAAACGTATACAACCGTCTTACACCCCCTTGGGGTTTAATATCAAAATATCCTGAAATCACCTTTTAGGACCCTTATATCCTGTACAGACTATGCATTTTAAACGCATTTAAGTAGGTAAATTTAACATGTTAAGAAAGTAGTGTTCAGACTAGGCGACTCGTTTTATATTGATACATGATACCTAGCTTGATGTGATTTGTTTTGACAAGTAGATATTCAGCTGTGTTTCATTAGCAAATTTATGCTTTCTAAATTGTTTGAAACCAATTAGTTTGTATAGCAGTAATGAAAAGGGAATTTATTAGCTAATGCAGTCATTGTACAGCATTAAATAGTTTTTCCAAAGTTTACTTCGATTTCCGCGAGGGTCGCAGTACATGTTTTCGGTAAAACGCGTAGTAGCTACATGTTTTCGTAAACACATCCAGGAAGTGTTTTAAGCGCATTTAACTCGATTTAAACGCGTTAATCTCGTAGTCTGAACATAATATTAGTAAGAAAAAATCTGTTCTTCTAAGAAATATAGCGGATTTCGCGACGTATGCAATTTCTTTACACCCCCTTGGGGGTTGAATATTAGAAAATCCTAAAATTATAATAGTTTGTTGGCGTTATATAAAAAGTCTGTATATAGCCAATATGATGTCTTAACAAACCTAAGAGATATGTCCAAAATTGTGATAACGTATGCAACCCGCTTCAACCCAATTGGGGGTTGAATATCCAAAAATCCCGATATCGGTTTTTAGATGATTATAAAGAAAGCATTAAAACTAATTCGGTGTTTCTTCACTCCTAAGAGATATGACGGAATTCGTGAAAACGTGTATAATCCTTTTATACCCTCTTAGGGTTTCAAAAGGAAAAAAACTGAAAACGATTTGTAGACGATTATATGAAAAGCTTATGGAAATAAAAACTTTTTTGATACCTTATTAGACCTGAGGGATATGGCTTAATTCGACGAAATGAATACAACACCTTTACAAGCCCTTAGCGGTCGAATCCCAAGAAATACTGGAAACCGTTTCTATCCATTTATATGAAGAACCCATATAAGAAAAATTAATTCTATATTTTAGAAGACCTAAGACATATGACGAAATTCGTGAAAATATATGAATTTTAACTGACCGTTTTTTTTTGCTCCACTTCCGTACGTAAATTGTAATATGATTTTTTCTACCTTAATTACTTCTCTAGTGCATCTACATATACCCACCAAGTTTTAAGTTTCAGTCATAAGCCGTTTCTGCGATCAGAAAAACCAAAGAAAATTGTAGATTTACCTAAATTTCCAAATACAAAAATGAAAATGGAAGATATTACATATTCTCTTTCGAGTAGCAACCATACAATAGTCCTTTACAACTGGTGAAATACATGTCCATACCTCGAAAGCATCTACAGATATTGTTAGACATATGTCTCGAAAATTAATCATATAAGTCGAAGTTTCTGATTTATAAAAATTAATGATAAATACATTATGACGACGGGATTACTCCCTAGTCCAGAGACTAATGATTAATTTAAAACAAAAAGGAGAATGTCTCATCTTTACATTTTTAGAAGCTTCGAAACTACAAAGCCGCCATTCTGGTAGAGAATCGTTTCACCTGTTACCTTATTTCACTTCACTTAGCCTAATACAAAGTGTACATTAAATACTGTCTTGCTCTCAAATATTAACCCTCTAAACTTTGCTCTAATTAATTTCCCTTTCCACCCCCATAAAAGGTTTGTAGACCATCTGCGGCTTTTCGTTGATGCTTTTTTGCATACTGTTTTAGCAGAAAATATTACTTGGCGCCGCATTCACGCTATTAAGAAATTAAAAATTTATTAACACCCCGACGCTTAATACTCTAAGGTAATAAGTTAAAAGCGTATACTCCATTTTTGGCATTGGCTATGCGGAAACCAGAGGACATTCAAGAAACTTTCGTTTCGTGTAGGCACCGATGAGCAGAATTTGCAGTTGCTGACAATCGCGGCACTGCCGTTTGGATATACGAGTACCGTAAAACTCATAATTGCAATTAATAATTTACTCTCTCTGATGGAGTTTAAAGTCAAAGTCGATGTAAATAGCAAATGGGTGTCTACTAAAATTAAAACAATCGGTTTACTACGAAGCATAGAAGTGCCTGAAAATTCCTTTTTTGACGGAAATGAAAGTCTGTAATAATTTGTATGGATTTCCGATGTTGGTAATACAATTTGAACCTCCTGAACTTCCTACTTCCTACATTTCACACTCATCCAAGTGTAACTATGCGCTAAAAGGACATTTGTATAGCAGCTATCCGATGTAATTGTGAGATTTTGTTCATAGTTTGACCAAACGTAGTTTTTGATGCAGAGTTAAACTCTGTACTGGATCAACGCTGTCTCCAGTGATTCAAGTAGACTGATTAAAAAGACGTTAACAAATGAATACAACGCGGGGGAAAACTTTCACTGAAAAGTCCTGCTGAAAACGGGATGTACTATTCCGAAAGTACGCTATGTAAGTTACAGTGATATCGCATTGCTCTAATCGCGTCGCTTTAATCGCGTCGCTCTAATCGCGTGGCTTTAGTCGCGTCGCTTTAATCGCGTTGCTTTAATCGCGTTGCTTTAATCGCGCTTTGATAGTCTATTTTCTATTTTTTTCGAGAGTGTAACGCAATTTGGCACTTTTATCGGTTGTATTTCGAATTTTTTACACCAGTAGACGGCAAACGACTAAAAATTTAACATTAAACAAAAACGGGCAACACGTTCGCAGGCTGCAAACAAAATATTTTAGTATTTGATAATTTTATTTGACAGTTGCGGGGAGTAATTCAACACGCTTGGTGTAACTAGTCTCGCGATATGGCGCGGGCGATGCGATTTTGCCATTCCCCCCCAGTCGCGGGCATCGGTTTTATTGTAATTCCATCTTTTGAGCTGCTCGGCGCTCTGTTGTGCTGTTGGAGGTGCAATACACCGTGGTGCTGGACCAGTGCGCAATTTTCTGAGTCCGGTGATGCCGGTACTCATAGTGGTATCTTTCCTCCCATGGGATAAGTGACCAAATTATTTGTCACTTAGCTCGTACCTTCTGTATGGGAATTCGGCCAGTCTAGTGTACAAGGTCTTCGCAGGTGTATTACTTGGACCTGGTTTTGGTTTCAGAGTCCTTTGTAGCTTTCGGTTTCTAAGTCGCCGATGGTTCAGGAATTGGACTGCGTTTGGCTTCCGCAGTATTCTCAGACCCGTTGGGTTGCATGGTGTTTCCACGAGGTTGTTGCCACGAGTGGTGGAGAAGGAGTTGTCCATCCAATCAGAGATCCGCCTGGTACAGGTAACGCTACTTAATCCGATGCTGGTCAGATGTCTGGATACATTGTTTGTGACAGAGCAATGTTTTACTTAGTTGGACCCTCATCTTGGTCGATTATCGGCACTAGGTGTATGACACCTTGATCCTGCCCAAGGAGTGGAATGAGAGGAACAATAAAGGAAGGAAATTTATGGGAAGATTGAGCATCTCTTGGTTTATGTTTTCACCCTAGCCAGACCCGATAGTCCAACAAGCCAAATTTCAATGAAGCTAAGCTAGTTCTTGAAAAACTTAACATCAATAGCAAATGGTTCAACATTCTTCGAAGAACCATTAACATACGTCCACCACGCCAATGCTCGGTGTCATAAAACTAATTAGTCAGAATGAAAAATTGTCTTGCAACACACGTCTGACACTTTCCCTATCTCATCTCCACTATGTCCTTATTGTGATTAAGAAAATTCCATTTCGAGTAAAAGACTCATCCTGTTTCCATTATTCCGTCTAAAATTTCTAATGAAATTAAGGAGAAAGGACACTCACGGACCTTTTTAACCCCCGAAACCTTTCTCCAGTCGACTCTCACACCCAATCAATTTATCTCTGCGACCATTTATAGTGGACCGATACAAAACACAGTCCCACTTTACGATCGCCGAGAGTACAGAAGATTTGATTTTATTGTTCCGATACATGAGTAAAAGTCAAACGAAATTTTCTGATTAATGATGTTCACATATGTGTGATGTTTGATGCTGCTGACTTTTGGTGGTCGATTGTGTCGAATGTGTTCTTCAATCAAAGGTCATTTGCTTTGGAACACCTATTGTCGATATGACAGTGCAACATTTTAACATTTTTTTTTCTGAAAGATAGGAAAATAGGTAGTCGTCTTGGTCGTTATTATGGCCGTCTTGGAAATGAAAGAAGTTCCTACTCGACAGGAGAGAGCTGGAAGAATTTATTTGTAGACGTTCACATCGACTATCAAAAATAACAAAGAAAATTTTTGTTATAATGGTGGTCCCGAATAATTATTATAATTTTCGGTTTATTTGATTTCGTCATTAATCAAATCGATAATTTCAACTTTGATAGAAAAATGATTTAATCAAAGATAATCTCGATTCCTTCGCAATAACCACACGCTTTGAATCGAGTATAGCGAAAATACTGTAAACACTTCTTTTTTTATAAAAAAAAATATACTAAAAGTTCCTAACTTGATTGCTTCTATTTAAGCTAAACTTTTCCAAAGTGACAATTTGCGATTACGAGAACGTCTTCTTTTATTACTAAAGCTAGTCTCCCTTAATTCGGAAAAATAGATGTTGTTATCTCATTTGTCTTCAAAATAAATATCCTAGCTACAAATTTCTTACTCATCACAAATGCAGTCGATTTGATTCTCCATCAGCAAAATACAGATCATCACTTAACCCTTTTTTTCAAACGCATTATTTAACACATGTGTACGAGGGCGGATTGATAATGACGTGCAAAAATTGAGAAAACATAATTTTATCCGGAAAAATTTATTTTATTTTTCAACGTAGTCTCCTTTTAGCTCGATACACATAGTCCAGCGTTTTTCCAATTTTTTGATCCCTTCCAAATAATATGATTTGTCCAACCCTTCAAAATAGTCGTTGGTTTCACTTATGACGTCAGTATTAGTGGTAAATCTCTTTCCAGCAAGCCATTTTTTCAAGTCTGGAAATAATAAAAAGTCGCAGGGTGCCAAATCTGGAGAATATGGGTGAGGGAGCAATTCGTACAGTAATTCAAACAGTTTTGCCGTTGCAACAACGGACGTGTGAAACAACACTTTTTTCTTCGCCAAATGAAGCCGTTTAGCCTTGATTTCAACATCCAATGGAACCAATAACTCAGAATAATATGCTCCCGTCATTGTTTTTCCTTTCTCCAAGTAGTCCGTGAATATCATTCCATTGGAATCCCAAAAAACTGTCGCCATAACCTTTCCAGCCGATAGAACGGTTTTACCTTCTTCGGTGCGCTTGAACCGACATCCTTCCATTGTTTTGACTGTTGTTTGGTTTCTGGAGTGTAGTGGTGAATCCATGCTTCATCAACAGTTACGAATCAACGAAAAAATTCATTTGTATTACGTTAAAACAGTTGCAAACCGTGCTGCGAAGCTGTCACACGATTGCGTTTATAGTCGATTGTGAGCAAACGCGGCAGCCATCTTGCGGATAGCTTTCTCATGTCCAAATGGTTTTTCAAAATATTCCAAACACGTTCAAATGAGATGCTTACTACGTTAACTATCTCACGCACTTTTACTCGACGATCTTCTATCACGATATCATGGATTTTATCGATCATTTCTGGCGTGGTGGCCTCATTTGGACGACCTGGACTTGGTATGGTTTCAGTGCTCGTAGGTCCACACTTGAATTCAGAAAACCATTTGTAAATCATTCGGATCGATGGTGCAGAGTCCCCATAATGCTTACCTAATTTTTCTTTGGTTACTTTAGCTGTTTTCCCTTTTAAAAAATTGTGTTTAATCAACACACGAAATTCACTTTTATCCATTGTCAACAATTTTTGTAAGTCGACTTGCTTAGACGGCTGCTTCTCGAAAACTAAACGAGGTATCAGGCTTAAACTTTGCAGGTAATCTATTTAAGGATGGTCCAGGTAAAAAAAAATAACGAATTCCTTACCTGCCCACTCCTTCTTGATTTTTGCACGTCATTATCAATCCGCCCTCGTAAGCTGAGGTATTGATATGTTATTCTTGTTTACAAGCTTGGCTTTTTTGGTTTCCACACTAGTTAATTGGATAAGATCCTTTTTGTCACATAGTATCCAATAAGTATAATTTCGCGGAACTCTTTCCGCTCTGGACTGCTGGAGTACCTCCAGGTTGTCAACTTGGGCCTCTTTTATTTATTTTATACATTAACGTTGTGATTTTCGGCTTTCCGGATCGACTATTTTATTACACGCCGACAACGCAAAATTTTTGTTGTGCAATATTTGTGCGATATTCGTGGGACAATATTTTATCGTAAAACGAAGTGCAGCAATTCTTTGATTTAGGTGTTATATACTTAATGAACTGTTTATATCTCCAGAAGGTATAATGGTGGACGACTAGTATGGTACGGGGGCGGGTGTGTTTTCCCATCTACAAAACGGCTTATGCTAAAAAGTTTAAATTTGGGTTAAAGTAAAAAAAGTAATTTAGATAAAAAAAAATCAAATATGCATTGGCGTACGGAAGAGGGGCAAAACAACTATCAGTGAAAATGGGATGCATATATTTTCACGTTTTCTTCATATCTATATGTATATGTATATTCTAAAATGTTGATTTAATTTTTATCCTACGAATTCTTCACATAAATGCGTTTTCATTTTTTTTTTTTTAATTTTCCCTAAAAGGGTTTAAAGTGGTTGTATACATTTTCACGAAATCAATCACATCTCTTAGGTCTGGCTAGATATCAAATACTTTTTCACTTGCACGGGCTTGTTATATAATCGGTTAAAAACGGCTTTCAGGATTTTTTCCTTTTCAACCACTAAGACGGCATAAAATAGTTCAACACGGTTTTACGAATTCCTTCATGGATTGGAGTGGAGTGATAAAACATCGAATTGGTTTTTACTTCCTCGAGTTTTCTTTATAAATATATTATTGCATATAAAAACTTCTTTCAGGATTTTTGGATACTCAACCCCCAAGTTGGATATTCAACCCCCAAGTTAGATATTCAACTTTCAAGTTGCATACGTTTTCACAATTTTCGCCTTATCTCTTAGGTTTGATAAGACACCAAATTGACTTTAACTTCTACAGAGTTTTTATATTAGCATACAAACCTATTTTAGGATTTTCTGATATCCAACCCCAAAAGGGGTGTACAGGGGTTGAATACATTTTCATAAATTCATTCATATTTCTTAAGCCTGATGAGATATCGAATAGATTTTTAACTTCCTGCGATTATATCGCCAAAAAGTTAATTTCAGGATTTTAAGATATTCAACCCTGAGTTAGTGTAATGGTCTTGCATACTTTTTAAAATGTTCGACATATTTTTTAGGTTTGATGAGATATCAGATTTACTTCCATACACTTTTTATGTAATCGCCAATAAACCCATCGCACGATTCATTTATATTAAACCCCCAAGGGGATGCATGTTCATCACAATTTTTGCTATACCATAGATATGACGAGATATACAATTGGTTTTTACATCTACGGGAATATCGTGTAATGCCCTAATAACCGATTTCAAAATTCAACCCCCAAGTGAATGAAATAGGTTTGTTTCGTCATACCTCTTAAGTCTGATAAGGAAGCAAATTTGTTCTTACTTTCATAGGCTTTTTGTGTTAATAATATACCGAAATTCGAGTCGATTACACGGCCTGTTTATATGTTTGTTCGGCTTAAAATCTCTATTTTAAATATTTTTACTTCTATTCTAAGGACAAAATTAACTTTGATGTTATACTCCAACTCCTGGAGTATGACCCAATTACTTACTTCATGTGTTATATGTGGTAGTAGCGTAAGCATTCTTGCGTGACCCCATTTCAACCGCTTCCGCTTCCGCTTTTACCCGAAATGTAATAATGTTCCGCTCAGACAGATTTGTTTATTTTAATATTCCGACAAATGAGCTTACCAAACTTTTTAAATTTTCACTTCAATAAGTGTATTGGGCGCTGAAATACTTAAGACCCTTGGTAACGGTGACACTTCTGTCCCATCCCTACCCGGAGCCGGACTTTTTCCAGAAAAATAATAAAGTTGCGCCCGGAAATATTTAAAATAACAATAGAGGTATTCTTCAATTCAATAAGAAAAATCCCATAATCTTAGCAATAAACCGTTCCTTCATTAAGCAAAGTGCTAAAACATCAATAATATTTGTACCTATCGACTTCATAATACAAAAAGCATTTCGCGCTCTCGTGATTTGATCAATTGCTTCGTGTGGGATTCAACGATGTGCAACATATCAGCCCACACAATTTCAAGACATAAAATACACGCTCAAAACCGCGGTCATATATCGATGAGCGATGATCAATTTGAAAGATGTTCCCAGAATCTGAACAAATTTATGAGCTGCAGATCGCGCTTCACCTTTTGTTTTATCCGAAGTGTGTGAACTGATTTATGAACTGACGAGATTGAGAGTAATTTATAATCATGTGAGCTGTTATCTTAAATACTGAACTGCTTTACGGTCATCATGATTTGAACAAATATAAGGAAGCAATGGATGGAAAGGAGGGAATGGAAGGAAAGGAAGGAAAGGAAGGAAAAGAAGGAAAGGAAGGAAAGGAAGGAAAGGAAGGAAAGGAAGGAAAGGAAGGAAAGGAAGGAAAGGAAGGAAAGGAAGGAAAGGAAGGAAAGGAAGGAAAGGAAGGAAAGGAAGGAAAGGAAGGAAAGGAAGGAAAGGAAGGAAAGGAAGGAAAGGAAGGAAAGGAAGGAAAGGAAGGAAAGGAAGGAAAGGAAGGAAAGGAAGGAAAGGAAGGAAAGGAAGGAAAGGAAGGAAAGGAAGGAAAGGAAGGAATGAATTTCAGTTCTATATCGCATATATGGAGAAATCCTTAGCAACACCAGCAGCAGTAATGGTGTTTCGGATAGAAGGCATAATACACACTCTGATGAGTCAATGACAAAACAGCTCCTTTGGACCTAGTCCAATACAGTTTTAGGCTGGCTTCTCCAGTAAAGGTTTTCCATCTGTCATATCCTCAATGGGAGTAGCATGTATAGTGATTAATCCCAGTCAGACTTTCGGGTTGGCGTTTCACATCAGAAACACCTCTGACGTCGAAAAACAACCAACAAATTGTTAATAAAAAAAAATGTTCATCTTTCATTGATCGGAACTTCCAAGTTAGCTCACAAAATTATTTCTCCATTGTCTATTCGTAGATACATGTCCTCTTTAACCGACTGCATTTGCTGAATATTAGAAACAAAGGTATCAATTGCACTTGCATCAGTGCAATGTAAGTAAGAAAAAAAATTCACTTTGTTTGTTTTTATTTGCAGATATCTTTTGCATACCACAAGAGCCATATGTTTCCTCCATTGAAGGCTTTCAATTCTCGACTAAGATATCTCCATAAAAAGAATCGTTTTCTATTATGGTACTGTAATTTTCAATACGTAACCATCCTATAAAATTCTTTCCAGAATTTTACAGTCCGAGGTTTTATAATCGTCCGCCTTCACGTGTTTCACACGACTTCTTCTACCATCGCGCTCGATAGATACGTTCCTTCGATATAGCTATCTATCGATTGTCTATTCGATCCCTAGATCCGAACATGCTAAGATCCATCCATAGATGGTAGCCCGCGATCAGGTGCTCCTTATGTTCGAGCAAACCACACACAACTCGAAATGGTAAGAGGCAATAGGTGTACACCTATTTTACATTATTTATAACAAAAGGTGAAAATTACAATTGCCTATAGATGCTGATCTATGGTTTGCTTTTATTCTATGTAGGTGCATATACCAATGCGATGCAGGTACGCTGGGAGGATGCTAAAAGTGAAGAGACCCATCTGCAATTTGCTGTGTTTAACCTTTCGGCGTAATGATATGCGTGAAATTGGAATTGTTATGAGAGGATGCCATCGAATGTTAGTTATGTTACTTCCTCATTTTGTGGAGTATGTGGAATTTATTACAAATTTAAGCTTTTAAATATTTCTTTATGCACGACACAAAAACATTGTGTTCTTAAATAAACTTTAATAATTTATAGAGCTACATACACATAAATTTTGTAGCGCGATTCAACTTTTTGTTATAAGCCGCTCTTTTGTATTAATCCCAATGTTTACTGCTAAAATGTTCTACAAAATTCTTCTATTCTTAAAGAAGATTACTGCTAAAAGATTTTTGATCTATGTATAATTCCCCTCCTTTACACAACCTTGTTTTACCAACTCAAAAATCGTTATTAAGAGTATAAGCCAACAATAGCTTTTAGTCGTTATTGAAAGTAGTATACAGTCATACCCTATCCAGTGACATACGAGTATACTGGCCATATATTATTATATGAAAAGGCATATTTGCGAAAATGTAAACAACCCTATTTTACCCATAAGGGTTAAAGCATATCAAAAAATTCTGAAGACAGCTTCTCTGTCTTTATTTGAGTAACTCGTAGAAAAAAATTACATCTATACCTCACAGAAGACCTAAGAAATATGATGAAATTCGTGTAAATTTGTTGACCCACTACCCACCAACTATATTTTTCTCCCATCTCTGTACATCAATCCAAATTTAATTTTTTTTATTTAAAATATTATTCTTTATAAAATTATCGAAATTTATCTTTTCAAGGTAGTGGTTCTTGAGATATAAAAATCAGAATATTTAACATTCAAACCTCCCTGCCCCAACCACACTATTTTAATGTAGAAAATTACTGTAATGGATTTAAAAAAAAAAAATTAGTGCGGTGAAATTGTTTTTTACCTTGCAGGATTAGTACGCCGAAGAAAACAAAAAGCGTCTTCAAAGGCTTAAACTCATTGAACTATTGAACTCAAATTTCTGTGTGTGGAATATGCAAGAAGTATCTTTAACATGCGAGAAGGGACTAGAGTTCTCTACGCGATACTAGTTGGATATTGGAATTGAATTTTTCTCTGGAAACTTTGATGTCATTGTTAACTGAATTTTTTGGGTTTCCATGGTACGATGATGAGGAATATCCAGCAACACATTGTTCACCAAGGATTGAAACGAAACGTTGAAATTAAAGGCTTGCAGCAAATGCGAGGATATTATTTCAAACGAAATTACCTTAAAAGGAAAAACTATTACAAAAATATCACGTTCCTCACCAAGCTATTTCATAGAGCTTATCGCATCTTGGATATAGACAGATGCTATCCACCTTTTCAGAGAATACCTTTAAGGGGGTGCAAAAAATATAAAAAAAAATTGTTTTTTTTTTAATTATTATTCTACACTCATTTCTGCACATCACACAAAAAACAGTACCTCTTTCGGGTAATGGGAAGTGACTCAAATTTTACTCTGAAGTGGCGGAAGTCACTGCATGTACTTTTTATACTCTAGATGAAATCATATAGAGTATTATAAGTTTAATCCAGCCCAAAAGTTTGTAACGCATAGAACCAAGCCTCGGACGAAAAAAAGTTATATATTATTTTTTGTTTATTTGTGGCCAAAAACCTCAAATCCGCCTGACGTCCGTCCGTCCGTCCGTCCGTCTGTCCGTTAGCACGATAACTCAAGAACGCCTTCACCTAGGATCATGAAATTTTGAATCTGGATGTTTTGTTGAATTTGTAAGGCTAAGTTCGTTAACGGGCAAAATCGTCCTACTCCTTCGGGTAGCTGCCATACAAAATGTCCTTAAAACACATGGTCAAGAATATTGGTCGATAACTTCAGAAGGGTTTAAGCTACGTCTTTGAAATTTTGTATGTATTATTTTTTCAATAGTTAGAGCTAAATGTATGGTTATGAAGAAAATCGTATTAGTCCTTCGTGTAGCTGCCATACAAATATCCTGTCAAAACGTCTTCACTTAATTTACAGAACTTACTATAACTCAAGTAATCTTTTAGCTATGAATTGGAAATTTTGTACAAATCAGTTTTGAATAAAAACGAAGTTTGGGTTTACTAATCAGCGAAATCCTTTTACTCCTTCTGGTAGCTGCCATACAAAATGTCCTTAAGACACGTGTTCAAGAATATTGGCCGATAACTTCAGAAGGGTTTAAGCTACGTCTTTGAAATTTTGTATGTGTTATTTTTCCAATAGTTGGAGCTAAATGTATGGTTATGAAGAAAATCCTATTAGTCCTTCGTGTAGCTGCCATACAAATATCCTGTCAAGACATCTTCACTTAATTTATGGAACTTCTATAACTCAAGTAATCTTTTAGCTATGAATTGGAAATTTTGTACAAATTAGTTTTGAGTAAAAACGAAGTTCAGGCTTACTAATCAGCGAAATCCTTCTACTCCTTCTGGTAGCTGCCATGTAAAATGTCCTTAAGACACGTGTTCAACAATATTTTTCGATAACTTTTGAGCTCTTCAAGCTACGAATTTGAAATTTTGTACACGTTCATTTTTAAATGATTCCAATATGTAAGAAATCGAGTGAGTCCTTCCTGCACCTCCCATGTGAAAGTCCTTCAAAAAGGACATTTTTTTTCGATGACTTACCCAGTTCAAGGTATGAAATTAAACACTGAATATTGTCTTTTAGGTTTGAGTAGCAATCTAATGGCAGTCCTTAATAAAGGACATACAACATCCACACATGTAATTCTACTTTATCCCCAACTACAATATAAATCGGAGTTCAGTATTCATCTAGAGTATTATACGATTGGCTTGTTTGTTTTTAGGCTCTCCTGAAAAGTAGTGCCTTTTAACTTTCGGTACACGTTTCTCAGTAACCATACACAGTAGCGTCTTAATTTTTTTTTTCATTTTTTTGTGGTAATATTGACTAGCTTCATACATGAGCAAATTAAAATATCTCATGAAAAACTACAATTTTTTCAAATATGAAAGAAGGAAAACAGTAAAAAAATTTATTCATTCCCTTTTTCTTAAATATCTCGACTTTTAGCGAAAATTTTTAATGTAGTAAGCTTTTAAATACACTAAACAATAAGTGTGCAAAATTTGACTATAGTGAGAGAAATGTGTTAAATAAATATTCCATTCATATTATTATTATTATTCAAATGGCGTCAATTCAAATTACCACATTTGAATAAACCATTATCAAAATTTATGTATTATATTGTTCAATTTAATTATTAACGCCATCACATGAAAATCATGCAAGTCACTGCAATATCAACAGATTGAATTGGCAAATTCAGAATCATCTGTTTCCAAGAAATACTGACTTTGACAATTGCCGCTAGCAATATAGTTTACTAATACATATACAGGGCCAAAAACAAGTTTCTTTTTAAAAATGCAATAAAATGAACAAAATTAAATTTTTTTCCATGTATTATGGCTTTATTAGTAAGAGTAAACATTCCCATTAATGATGGAACACAACTTCGTTCCAGTGGCTGCCTCGGCTGGCTGCGCAGTAGCGCATTCTGTCACTCCAATTTTCCAAGACCTTGTTGATGGTTTCGGGCTGTAGCTCACGGATTGCTTGGATGATATTGGCCTTAAGTGCTTGAATCGTTTCTGGATTGTTGGCATAACATCGGTCCTTCACGGTTCCCCACAAAAAAAAATCCAAAGGGGTGAAATCGCATCTCCTAGGCGGCCAATTGACATCGCCAAGACGGCTGATAACACGATTTAGGAATTTGGTGCGTATAAGATCGATTGTGGCATGGGCTGTGTGGCATCGCGCGCCATCCTGCATGAACCAGAGGTCGTCCAAATTCATGTCTTCAATTTCAGTAAAAAAAAAGTCGGATAACATGGCTCTGTAACGTTCACCGTTGACCGAAACGTTGTTCCCAGCCTCATTTTCGAAGAAAAATGGTCCAATGATGCCACCACTCCACAATCCGCACCAAACTGTCACTCTCTGTGGATGCATTGGCTTCTCGACAATAACGTGCGGTTTTTCCGAGCCCCAGATGCGGCAATTTTGTTTGTTAACGTAGCCGCCGAGATGAAAATGCGCCTCGTCAGAAAGGATGATTTTTCGCCCAAAATCGTTGTCCAATTCAAGCTGCTCTAAGGCCCAAATTGCGAAGCGATAACGAAGCGGATGGTCGTGCGCCTTCAATTGCTGAGTCAATTGGACCTTGTAAGCAAATAATCCGATATTTTTGTGCAGAATTCTCCTCAGGCTAGTGTGTGAAATGTTGAGCTGTTGAGATCGACGGCGACTTGATGTTCGTGGAGTGAGTCTCACACTCTCGGCTACAGCATCCACATTCTCGTCTGTGCGTACCGTACGACGACGGGGGCCATGAGTGTTGTCTACTAGCATGCCAGTCGCACGAACTTTTTGCACAAACTTGCGTACAGCAGGCGGGGTGGGTGCTTCATTTCGGCCAAAACTTTTTTTTGAAAAACGCACTGTTTGGGCTACACAGCACTCACTTTGGAAATAAGTTTTCAATATTTCCCAACGTTGTTCAAGCGTAAAGCGACTCATTTCGTTCCGCGGAGGTATGCTACTGACTTTCTGTCAAGATTTCGAGCGGTAAACAGCTTTCAGTGTCAAAATAACCTATGATTTAAAAAGAAACCACTAGATGGCCCACCCTGTATGTATAGTATAGGCGTATTCCCAAATAGAACGTACAAAAGTGCAGTATGACAGTATCTTATAATAAAGTTGCCTCTCCCTAGATTATTTGTAAAATTTTTTCTTTACTCGGAAATGAAAACTATCAATACACAGTAGAGATGTTATGTTTTTCCTTCACTGCTTATAAAATATGCAGGTATTCTACAAGTAATAATCAAAACTTTCGACACCGTATGCTATGTATTACCTGGCCTATCGGTAAAAAATAATCAGGAAAAGTCAGACGTCGCTCGCGTACACATATGTAAGTTAATAAATTTGACATGTGTCAACATATCGAAGCAGAAAAACAAAGCGTGTAAACATGTTAGCATAAGTTTTAATTACATACACACGTTGGTGACATAAAATCGTCCTGCCTATTTGCATATCATTAAAATGTCATGTCGATGACGAAATGTCATCCGAGTTAATCATATCAGCGGCACACCACATTATTTACCACCCTCGAACACCGTTCATGTTTGTTCGTCCTTTCGGAGCAGCGAGGAGGGCTGGTTGGCGCACGGTGGTTTTCAAAGACCTCCATACTCCACTTGATACTTCAAATAGATTGTCCTTAGAGATGACATGGGTTGTGTCGTCTCAGGACAAACAGACTCGCACATAACTCATTATCCTTCATCTACCCCATGAGATGATGTTGCCTGGTGGCCCGGCTTCTCCTGCTCCTGCCGCAAATTAAAGCACTTTGTATCGCGCGGTCTATTTAACATGTGCCCGTCTTTGCGTCCTCGTCTAAAAGGATACGAGATCCCGATGGTTGACAGTAATAAGCGTTTAACGAGTCGGAGCCGGGGGTTCATATCGTAAGAATGGATGCAAAGTTTCTTATATCCGCAAGTACCTATTTATGGGGAGAAGGCATTATTCTATCCTTTTTGGTATTAAAGAATTATCCTTTAGACCAGGATGAGATGAAAATGTTTTTTAATAAACGACTATGGACAGATATTTGCTGGCAGGTTGTAATATGAGATAGCTTTTGAGTCAAAGGATTCGTTGTCGTACGAGCGAAATGCCTTTGATGCCATTGTTCCATAGAGGATATCGTGTCATAGAGGTATAAAATTATGCTGTTTGAACTTGATCATGTTTTAGGGTTATTCTCTTCGATACACAATTAAGCAGCTTTACGCCAAATTAATGTTGCACTTTACTCTATACATAAAAGGCAGTAAGGACAATATATTCTTGCCAAATAATACTTTGAGGGTGTCTGTCGGATTTACCAGGCTCCTACTTATCATCCATTTTTAATAGATTGAATTTTTTTAAAAATGGATTTTCACAAACTCACAGTACTATAGATCACTAGTACTCATATGTCTGTCAATTACTTCTCAACCTAAACATTTTAGTTTTAACATTAAAAATTTACATTTTTTAATACGGATGACGTCAAATATATTGCTAGTATTCAGCCATGTACTTTCTCAAAATATTGAAATAATTTATTAAATACTTCAGTGAAAACAACATCTGGTCTTATTACCTTTATTTGGGAAGAGTATATGGTATGCAGGGTGTAAACACTTAGAAACAAGACATACGTATGAAGGTTGAAGGTCCTCATTGATGTAGTAAATTTACGAATTTTCATTAAATTGAACAAAATTGAGAGTAATTCTTAAGACTGCGTATTTTTACACATTTCATTCATACATTTACTGACTGGGTAGTAATATTTCAACACCGCATGAAATTTTCCACATTTAATGTGTAAAATTGATCATTGTGTATAAAATTACGCATTTTGCATGTAATTTTGATACTTCAAGCGTAGTAATTTATTTATTGTGATATGTATTAACTTGACCGCTTCGTTGTTTAATTCTTACTTACTTACTTATTTATTTAATTATTACAGTTATTCTATAAGCTATTTACAGTTTATACAATTTTTGTAGAGATCAGACGGAGAAAAAATTATTGTCTTTACAACTATAGTGTAGTATTTCTATTTCTTGACAAATTATGTTATTAATTAAAGTGATACTTCATTTAGGAAAATTCTTTTTAAAAACCTATTAATATTATAAGAACTTAAAACTACCTTACAACAAAACTAACTTATTTAGGCAGCTTAGAAACCACTCTACATTTTAAATACTCGTAGTACTGAATAGTTCTGTAACTAGGGGGTTGTCTAAGTTAAGGCATCTTTCGCGAAAATTGTTCATAGCTTTTTCCGATAGGTGTGAAATCGAACGAAGTTGTTTAATTTGCTTATTTCGTGGTATAAGGCGTGATTTAATATTTGAAAAGAAAATAATGTTTATAAAATGTGAAGTTGTGGCAAATAAACAAATAAATTAAATTTATATAATAAATGTATAGTGTTTTATAGTTTCTACCGTTTTTGACACAGTTTTTCCATAATTATCATGTGTTGATTGATCTCATTGAATTTTTCCAATTGTCGTTTGATGTGTCCTTTGCCATTCAATATACGTCTGCGAATTCATCCGCCGATCATTCGTTTGAAGCTTATTTATTTATACAGTATAACTTCTCTATAGCGGACACCTTTGGGGAATTCAAAAGTGTCCGCTATAAAGAGGTGTCCGCTTTTCGGGGGTATTGAGTTTAATACCTAATTCATTGGGGAATAAAGAACTGTCCTCTATAGGTAGGTGTCCGGTTTTCGAAGGTGTCCGGTAATAGAAGTTTCACTGTATTATCAATAAATTAATAATAATAATAAGCAAACATGATATGTCAGATTTTTGTAGTACATATTAGTTTTTTCACACCGTGTGTAATTTTACGCACATTTTTAGCTATTGATTTCCACACTAACTTGTGTGTGAGTTTCCGCATTAATAGTAAAAATCACAGGAGTATGTAATTAAATTTGACAATGGTAATTTTACTGCTCCCAGAGTAGGCACTAAATTGCCTACTCTAAGAGTAGTAAAAAAATGTTACTGTGTAAGTAAAACACCAATACAAATGTCGCCCCGTTTTCGTACCGTTTCCGAGATAAGTCACTTTTGGCCGGTTCTTCTCCTTACATCAATCACTTCTGAAAAGGTAATGTTACTTAAATAATTTGTTAACCATTGAAGGTAAAATCTTGAAGTTTTAAAATACTTACGTATGATTATTGTTTATAGTAGTTTTTATTTCTGCGCAACAAACTTTACCTACAGCCATTTAAATGGAAAATGTAAATCACTAACCTAAATTTTTTCTTAATTTTATAATAGTCTATTTTGTGACCTTTCATACGAGGGTAAATTTATTACTCAAGCTTAAGAACATTTAAAATTATTCACTTTAATCTAAGTTGCTTTCGTAATTAAGCAATTCTTTTTTTTTTAGAAAAGTTTAACTAAGAAGGAAAAAGCACATTACACAAATAACATTTTTGAGGAACAATTTTCGCCCATAGCCATTAAACTGGGAAATGAAATCGCCGATCTATTTTTCTCCAATATTATAAAAGCCTATTACGTGCTCTTTTATAGGAAGATTAATTTATTGCTCTAGCTTAAGAACTTTTGAATTTATTTACCTTTAATCTAAATTATTATCGCAATTGAGCAGTTCTTTTTTATAATAAAGTTCGACTAAGAAGGTAAAACCAATACCAGCAAAGCCTTTTCTTACTACTAATATCATTCTCGTTTTAAACTTAAAATTGTTTGTTTTTAGAAACGGACTCTTTGCTAACTCAAAATCGATAACAAATGTCCAAAAATTGGCACCTCATTCAGGAAATCATCTTAAGTATGAGCCTCACTTTTTTCTCGACTCTCTGTAAATTATTACTTCTCTTATATTATTTTAATTACAACAATATGACAAATTTAAACAGCACTTTTTAGACATAAACAAATTTTTTTTAAACCGTAATTTGTAGACATCAGAGAAATCTTATTATGAGAACGTAAGGTTTTTAAACTTAAAAATATCAATTTTGTAAAAGGTACTTTTATTTTAATACTGTTGTTTATTTTAATAGCAGGCACCTGTCTCCGGATCACCGAAACTTCACTTAGCACAAAATAGGTCCAGTAATTTCTTAACATTTGTTCCACTTCCTTCCAAAAATACGTACATATTTGTATTGTATTGGGAATTTTTTGACATTATACAACTACGGTTTACAATTAAATTAAATTTACCTTTTCATAATATGATTGCAAGTAAGTAAATAAAAATATTACATGAGCCGTACTTGCGATAATTAAATTTGCTTTTGAGTTTAACATTTTTAGTCCGTCGAGCTGGATTTGAACAAGCGAACGTATGGAAAACGAAAAAAGTGAAGTAAGTTTGTAGTGTGTCTGATTGCAAAAAAGTTGAGCTACATTTGCTTGCAAAATAATATATTTTTCCCCTTTTTATAATATATGCTATTTTAATACAATGGAATACAGGAGGAGGCAATTTTTTATATTTTTTAGTACTTTATCATCTATTTATTATTTTATGTTCAGATGTGGCTAAAAACCCCAAACCCGTTTACGAGCTATCCGTTTATTCGGACAGACTATAACTTAAGAGCATATTGACCTAGGATGTTGAAATCTGGATATTTGGTTAAAGTTGTACAGACAAGTTCGTTAACGGGGAAGCTGTTCTACTCCTTCGGCTATCTATCTTTAAAGCACATGTTCAAGAATATTAGCCAATACCTTCAGAACGCTTTTCAAAAATCTAAAAAATCTAGCTAAAATCAAGTTCGGGTTCATTAGTCAGCGAAATTTATGTACAGCTTCGGTTACTTCCCATACACAAGTTCTTAAAAAACGTGTTGGTCGATAACTTCCGAACGCTTTAAGCTAGGCATTTAAAATTGTACCCAAATTAATATTTAATAATTTAATTTAAATTGATGAATAAAAGCAGAGCAGCATACATAAATTGAGTGAGTTTTTATGAATGTAGTTGTCGAACAAATTCTTAAAAATTCTAGTTCTTAAAACTCGTGTTGACGCATAATTACTGCAGGATAAATTTCAATTTTTGTGCATATGTTTGGTTCTGGTTAAAAGGTTGATATGCAGTAAATCTAGTGTGTCTTTCCATCCTTAAAGAAGGCAGAAATTTTGTATGGTGATTTACCAAAAAATCAAGGTGGAATATGAAAAAGGTGGACGATAATAAATTGTTTACTCTGTTTATTCTTTATCAAGTTCCTGTCATTGTCAAAAATCTCTAATATTCAAAGGAGATCAAAGTTTCATGAGTCATAATTCGCCTTTCTCGAGTGAAATATTTTATAGTTTTTCCACTTTGTGTATGTACTGCAGTTCAAAATTACACAGTCCTACTGAAGAAATGATGTTGATGAATGATGTTCAGTGCATAGAGTTCAGGTCGTCGATTGGGTAGGATCTACTGTGGCGTCGACAAATACCTATCTGAGGAGCACTCCTTGTTTTCCAGAGAATTTTGCTCCCTTCAGCGTTATTCCGTTAACATCCAGAGATTAGATTTGCCCTTTCCAACTGATTCCCCGAGAGATATACTCCTTTTGTAATCGCAATCCACCTATAAGTATATCACGTTCATACCAACATATCTATAAGTATACCTTCATACCTACACGTGGAAATTAATAAGATAAGAACTGCACGGGATTAAGCAACAATCCTGTTGGAAGGCTGAACCTTCTTGTAAAGTAGTTACATAAAGCTGCTTTTACTTTTATTCGTTCAATTAAAAAGCTACTTCCTTCACCTATTTCTCATGAAACATAACTAAAATATCAAAGCTATGCAGCACAAACCAACCTACTATACAGTATGCATACCTTAAAACAAAAGTAACTCTTCTCGACAGATACTCCGTATCTTAACCTACAAAAGATAGTTTGGCTTGTTTCATTCTGATCGTGTTGCGTCCCATTGAGAATCGACAACATGACCTCAAAGATTAGCATCAAAATTTGCGTTTTACCTGCCCGCATGTGTTCATAACCAGAAAAAAATGCATATAAAAAAAATCAGTATATGGAAGACTTATCGATAAGATGCGAGATAATCGGTAACGAGAGAGCTCTTGAGATTCGAAAGAAAGGTATCCTACGGAACTGACTCGACCGATTACAAAACATGAACATTTTACCCAGCATGAGCATTCAATTTTCTTCCAAGACTGTACCACTGTACCATGTTAGTTATGAAGTACCCAACTGAAGATAGTGTACGCATTTGAATGGTAACTTGTATGGATACCTTCGTTTTATAGCTGAACACCTTGGAAATTCAAAAAGTCATTATCGTCATACACAACATTGCACTAAATGGTAGCTTTCTGAGCCATTGAAATGTTTGCTCGAATTAGTCCTATTTATCACGGAACGTAATAAACACCTTTTATCCGTTGAGTAAGCAGGAGGACACTCCAGAAAATTAGCATTCTTTTATTTTCTAAATGTTGAAACGGTCCAGGTACAACAAGAAGTCCACTCAAAGGACATAAATTACAAGAAAACATAAGTGACCATTGAAATGACCAAAATGTTTACACAATTTCGTTAAGGATATCCTGCTGCGCGTTGGACAGAAGACCGGTGGTCAACTGTAGGAAAAACGAACGAAAACATTCTCCAAAAATTTCGGATTTCTTGTATAGACAGAGGTTCCTATTGTTTCCATAAAGGCTCAATAATTCGGGCGTTTTCAACTCTGGTCTCTTTTTGTTTCCGTACTGAATCCACTTCACTTTGGGAAATTTATTGCCCTAAGGAATTGCACATTTGTACGGAAGTTCCGGATACCTATCTTGAAGACGATAAGTGTACAACTTTTGTGAATTAATGCCCTGGAAGAATGTTTTGAATCGAGTGTATAATGTACCGGACATATTTCAATTTTCAGATGAACCAACATAAATTTGAGCAAATGTTTAAGTTCTGTCCATTCTGTCATTATTTCCATTATTCGGGAAGTTTGTATTGTTTGAAGCGCTATTGTTTTCCGTGCATATGGCATGGGTTTTACATCCATTCAAAAATTGTCCGAAAGTTTTTTTTTTGGACCGTTTGCAATTACTTTGATGACCACTCTGCTAAATTTGTGACGGTTTTGGTCGAGAATTTAACTCCACACAAAAAATTTAAAGTTTTTGATTGTAGAATTTTGCTTATGTATTCGCATTTGAAATTATGCTCGAAACAAAAGAGTTTTTAATATACCTAAAATGCCTTGTTTCGAAATACATTTTTAATATTAGGCATCATAGTGAAACATCAAATGTGGAAGAGAATTAGGTATGTGCTGCGAATTGAATTGATTTTGAATATAGAAAAGGCAAGAAGATTGAAAAACAAAAAGCTTACAAATTATTTTAGTGACATTTTATACGCATCAGAGTTTGCTCCACATACTCGTACATCATCTAGCTTTACCTTAGTACACGATTATAATATCAGTTTTATATAATGGTCTCACAGCACTGAAAATTTGAATTGTATATGAACTAAGTTCTGAAAACGTCAAAATGAATACCGTCAAACCCAGTACATTTGATGAATATCCGAATTTTCATTATTTTTTAAAATGCGGAACATCTCTTATCAGTACTGTATCGAAATTGTATCAGTACTTCTAAATTAGTTCTTGAAAAATTCTGTGTTCCAATACTGAAATCGATCTACAGGGATACAAATTATTTGGGGAATAGTACCGCGACTGGTTTTGAATGAGTTTTGTTTTTCGTGATATTCGTATCGTTTTGGAGGAGATATTTTTATGATACAAATGTTGCTACGACAAATGTCTTCTAATATACGAAATAACGAAAATCAAGTCACTATTAGTAGGTAATTGCATGTTTTGTGAAACCTTCAACATTTTTAAGAACTTGTTCTTTTTTCCTGTCGGCATTCCTGATATTACAAGAGAAGCCTACACTTTTAATTTAATTAAGAAATTAAAATCATTTTCAGGGAAACAGTTTTCTTTTGCTACCTTTTCTTCATCATCAGCATTTTGTGTGACATGCAGTGCATTATCTTCTGATGTCTTTATATCCTCTAATATATTACATATCATCGTCTGTTACAAAAAAGATCAGTAATTTCGTTTAAGTAAAATGCATTTTAATGTGCCGAATATCGATACAATAAATAAAATCGGATCTAAAGCTAGGAAAAAGTTACTCCTTACCGTTTTCCAAATTATCTATACAGGGTGTTTGGTACTCCGTCCACGACCTTGTAAGGGGTTATTCCTTGATATATTTGGAGAAAAAAATTGTTCCACAGGGTGGGTCAATTTTCAATAACAGTGGAGATACAGGGTGGTTAAGAAAAGTGTTTTTGGCCGGTACTCTTACTCACTTAAAACGTTATATCTTGAAAACGAATAATCACAAGGCAAAGTGTTATAACTCGTTTTTTATGAAATCGAATTACCTTTCATTTGATGTAACAGTCCAAATTGTAACTGTACCCAATCTTGAGATATTTACTCGAAAACACAAATTTTTGCTACGTGAACCCTTAAAATTCAGTGAACAATGTAGTTTTTCTCAGAAAACCCCATTATAAAAATGTCATTTTAATTTTATTTTTTTATGAGCCATATTATTACCTACAAAAGCTGCATACATATGTATGAGTTACGATTAACATTTTGGAAGTAATAGGTAAAAATACATATCGCATAAAAATTAAATATTTCAAAAGTCAGTGCATGTGCATGTTGATCTACACTACTTGCTTGAACTAAAAGAATTTAATAATGGTTTTTATGTTTTATTTTAAAAAATTTTGTTATAGTAAATGTTCAAAATGGCCACCTTCATTTTGAATGCACGCTAAAGCTCGTTTGGCGAGTGTTCTTTTGGTATTCATATTCCTCAACTGCTGCCTTACTTCTATTGCTGCCGCATCGATCCTGATATTTAGATCTTCCAATGTTTCTACTGGCGTTGCGTAGACAAGGTCTTTCATCCGTCCTCATACAAAGAAATCCATAATAGTAAGATCAGGAGATCTTGCAGGCCAGTGTATCGGTCCATTTCTACCGATCCAGCGATTGCTATAATTGGAATTAAACCAATCTGTGATCTATCGGCCGTAATGAGCTGGAGCACCATCGTGTTGGTAAAACATGGAAGCCAATCGATCATTTGATAAAAAATGTAAGTAATTGGAGCTATTTAGAGTACGCGGAAGCCTAATAGGTCCAAGTAAATCGTCACCAATCACACCTGCCCATAAATTGACGCTGAATCTGTGCTGAAATGATGCCGCTCTTCTTGTGTGTGGATTGCTCTCAGCCCACGTATGTAGGTTGTGGAAGTTTGTGATACCGTCTCTGGTAAATTGGGACTCATCCGTCCACAGAATATTGTTGAAAAAATTGTCGTCATCTATTTGTCGTTCAAGGAGCCAATTGCAAAACTCCATCCGTTTGGGGAAATCAATGGGTAGCAGCTCCTGTACTGGTGTGTGATGGTAGGCATGGAAGCGTTCTACTTTTAAAATACTCCAAACCTTCCAAGTAGATATGTTAAACTGCAATGCCAAGCGTCGGATACTGATCGATGGATCATTTTGCACTGCTTGCAGTATTCTTTCCTCAATCTGAACAGCGATTATAGGCGCAGGATTTGCATTTACTCTCCTTGTTCTAACGCTGCTAGTTTCCCTAATTCTCCTGTAAACGTCCTGAAATACTCCCCTGTCAGGTGTCCGTCGATGGGGATGTCTCTGATGGTAAAACCTTCGCGCGGCTTGTCCATTTCCGCGACACTCTCCATAAATTAACACAATGTCAGCATATTCTTCATTGGAGTACTCAGACATTTCGAAATTATTTTTTTTATTCTACTTACACCTTCTTCTTTTAGCAACGTAACTAAAACTGATAAAAATATGGAGGTAGTTTTGCTTTTATAGGCTTTTTATTTTGTAAGGCACCCTATTAAAAAAGGCATGGTACCGCACCCAGTATTACCCACCACATCCAGGTAAAAGCATCAATTATGTTGAAACTTACTTACATTTCATTATTTTTCTACACACTTTAAATAGTAATAAATGTGCAATAAAAATACTTCAGTACTACCGACAAATTAAACAGGTTCTTAGACGAGGCACTGACTTTTGAAATATTTAATTTTTAACCGATATGTATTTTTACCTGTCACTTCCAAAATGTTAATCGTAACTCATACATATATATGCAGCTTTTGTAGGTAATAATACGGCTCATAAAAAAATAAAATTAAAATGACATGTTTATAATGGGGTTTTCTGAGAAAAACTACATTGATCACTGAATTTTAAGGGTTCACGTAGCAAAAATTTGTGTTTTCGAGTAAATATCTCAAGATTGGGTACAGTTACAATTTAGACATCAAATGAAAGGTAATTCGATTCCCTAAAGAGTTATAACACGTTGCCTTGTGATTATTCGTTTTCAAGATATTACGTTTTAAGTGAGTAAGGGTACCGGTCAAAAACACTTTTCTTAACCACCCTGTATCTCCACTGTTATTGAAAATTGACCCACCCTGTGCAACAATTTTTTTCTCCAAATATATCAAGGAATAACCCCTTACAAGGTCGTGGACGGAGTACCAAACACCCTGTATATCAGTGTTAGTGTTCAACAAAAATTGTAAAATCAGTACTGCACAAGTACTGGGATAGTGCTAACTGCGAACTGAAACGTAAACATGTAAGGAAACTATTTCTAATTAGGTACTCAGTACTATATATCACACCGTAGAAGGTGTTGTCTTCAAATAAATAAGACCCCGAGTCCGAATTCCCAACTGTCTTGTTATTTTCGCATTGTTAATAGGTATAATTTTGATGGACTCTTAGTCTGTAGTATGATAGTAACTACAAAAAAAAAATCTTTTTGTTAATCACCATTGCAAAAATTCCGTACTGTATGTATATGTATCGAAAAAATTTCTTCCATACAGTACTAAATTTCAGCACAGGTGCAGTACTAATATTCGTTGTTAAATCAGTTCCTGGTAACAGGATTCAGTCAAGACTCGCAATACTTTGCTGAGAGAGTTCCGCTTTTGCTGCTACACCGGAGTGTAATGTAAGATGCATTGATACCATACATACAATAATTTAAGAATTAAAGAAATATTCGCTGTGTTTGTTCGTAAATGAGTTCTTCGTAAGTTCTTTAGTTCTTTATTTAGACTAGTTATTTTGTGAATCCAAGAGTCATCTAGGTTTAAAATAATTTTATCGGAAATAATCCGGCTGTACTTTTTTCATCATAGTTTTTAAAGGCACCATGTCTTTCGGAATATAACTGAAATTTTTCATCTGTTTACCCAAGATGATTGTTCTCAGAGTCATGTGTTTCAAAGAATTTTGTATGAAAACTATAATTCATATGTCAAAACTGATTTTGTTCATAAGTGCGCTGAACCTACCTTTTTGCTAGTTTTAACTTTATAGATCAAAGTGTTCTAGAGTTGCGACGAACTGAAATGGCCGACCAAGCATTGAATTTCGAAGGAAATCGAACCGGCTTGGGGAAGACTAAATTCTTCTTCGCAGTTTTTTGCCGTTTTCTTCATAGGAAGCGAAGAATTCAAAGACCTGAATCTAGTCAAGGTGTACACACTTGGCTAAGAAGTTAAACCGGCTTGGGAAAGTGAAGGAACCCGATATATTCCTAATTGTGACGAAGGAAAAGATCTCATATCGGGACCTAGTCAGGATGCGAATTTCGTAAGAAATGAAACCATCTATAGGCTTGCAAAAAGTACAGGAGCATATTTAAGTATCTTAAAGAAACGGGGTAGTGCTATGGACCTCTTTTCTGTGCTAAGAGCTTAAACCAATAGCGGCATCTTTCATGATCATCATCAAGATCGTGAAAGTTGTTTTCGAGATTTAAACGATTTACTGCGAATGGAATGGTACGAAATAAAACCAAAATTTTAACGCTGACAATGTACCCTGTAGTCAGCACAGGATATTTCGCTAGAAACTTCCTGGATGTGAAACGTTAAGCAATTCAATACACCCTAGTCCTTGTCACTATCATTGGATTCCCATTTAATGGATTTGCGTTAAGTTAACAGACTTCTTTCCTCAATAACCGGAGACGGGCATTCAATTCATTGGTCATACTTTGTGTGTGCAGTTACTTGAAAATCACCACCTAAACTACAATAATACAACGCTATACGCGTACGTTCCTATTAGATCTCAAAGTGAGTATCAATCCGTGCGCACTTCACCACTTTTATACCGCATAAAACGCTGCGTTCGAAAGACCCACAATTGACAAGATCATATCGTTAAAGTCAATTATGTAAATTCTATCATGACATGGCGCATGAACCAAACGAATTAGCATAAATTCTGCGAATCGAATAATTCACTTTAATCAGCAGCTATTTTATATCTGTAGCTGCAACACTCTCTCTCGAGATCACTCAACGCTTTAAGGCCCCATCAATAGGCTTAAAGAAGTCGCGAATGTGATCGATCGAGCCTAGGCTTAATGACGACGCGACGTATGGCCAGAGTGTGTCTCCTTCAGGTATGCCATAGGTCCATAGCTCATAGGCCTAATCGCCGGCAAGGTTAGCAATCTGCCTATTGACGCAGATACGGCAAAGACCATTAGAAATGGATGATTTGCAATCTACTGTTACACGCTTGATTTCGACGTCCTCGTACACTACACATGGACCATACCTTTGCATCTGGCATCTTGTAACTGACCACGATCTTGCCCACCTTCTTACAGTTCCCGACCTCAGTTCCTGACTAGTTAGGCATAAGGCATCCTAACCGAGTTTAGCTCTCTACACGCTTTGGATCATATTATTTACAAAACCGGCAATTTTCATTTGCATTTCATACAGTATTTTGTGCGCACTTTATAAACCGACGTACCTACATACGAGTACATTATTTTTGTTTTGCTCTAAGCAATTTTCTCTAAACAACAAATTTAAATGTATGTATGCCAACGTAAGGCAAATCGCAGGCAAAACTATGAGTTTGAGTATGCGATCAAATTGAAAATTCACACGTCGATCAGAAACGAAAATTACAGGTTAGTGGTGCTCATTTGTATGGAAATTACTTTCTAATTTTGATCTTTAATGAGAGGTTTATTGCGATATATCTGTGCAATTTGATTATTTGTACTTCAATTGCTTTTGACAAGTGTACAGCTTCAAGGGTTGATTTGCTATGAATAGTGGATACGCTGCTGAATGCTTTGTAACTTTTCGAAGAGTTACACACAGGTGTTGAAGTCAAGTGCAGAAATTATTTGAATGTCACCTTAATACCCTGAAAAGGTCCAAATATCAAAAAGACATCCAAAAAATATTTTCTTATATTACAAAATCAAACTCCCTTCCCACAATTGATTGAATCTTTAAAATCCACATTATACAGCAAGAAAAGTTTTGGGTTTAATTTTAGAAATGCGGATAAGTTTGACCATTTTACTTTACTATTTTTATACTCTAGATGAAATCATATAGAGTATTATAAGTTTAATCCAGCCCAAAAGTTTGTAACGCATAGAACCAAGCCTCGGACGAAAAAAAGTTATATATTATTTTTTGTTTATTTGTGCCCAAAAACCTCAAATCCGACTGACGTTCGTCCGTCCGTCCGTCCGTCCGTGAACACGATAATTCAAGAACGCCTTCACCTAGGATCTTGAAATTTTGAATCTGGGTGTTTGGTTGAATTTGTAAGGCTAAGTTCGTTAACGGGCAAAATCGTCCTACTCCTTCGGGTAGCTGCCATACAAAATGTCCTTAAAACACGTGTTCAAGAATATTGGTCGATAACTTAAGAAGGGTTTAAACTACGACTTTGAAATTTTGTATGTGTTATTTTTCCAATAGTTCAAGCTAAACATATGATCATGAAGAAAATCCTGTTAGTCCTTCGTGTAGCTGCCATACAAATATCCTGTCAAAACGTCTTCACTTAATTTACGGAACTTACTATAACTCAAGTAATCTTTTAGCTATGAATTGGAAATTTTGTACAAATTAGTTTTGAGTAAAAACGAAGTTTGAGTTTACAAATCAGCGAAATCCTTTCACTCCTTCTGGTAGCTGCCATACAAAATGTCCTTAAAACACGTGTTTATGAATATTGGCCGATAACTTGAGAAGGGCCTAAGCTACGTCTTTGAAATTTTGTACGTGTTATTTGTCCAATAGTTGGAGCTAAATGTATGAATATGAAGAAAATCCTATTAGTCCTTCGTGTAGCTGCCATACAAATATCCTGTGAAAACGTCTTCACTTAATTTACGGAACTTACTATAACTCAAGTAATCTTTTAGCTACGAATTCGGAATTTTGTACAAATTAGTTTTGAGTGAAAAGAAAGTTTGATTTTACTAGTCAGCGAAATCCTATTACTCCTTCTGGTAGCTGCCATACAAAATGTCCTTAAAACACGTGTTTATGAATATTGGCCGATAACTTAAGAAGGGCTTAAGCTACGTCTTTGAAATTTTGTATGTGTTATTTTTCCAATAGTTGGAGCTAAATGTATGAATATGAAGAAAATCCTATTAGTCCTTCGTGTAGCTGCCATACAAATATCCTGTGAAAACGTCTTCACTTAATTTACGGAACTTACTATAACTCAAGTATTCTTTTAGCTATGAATTGAAAATTTTGTACAAATTAGTTTTGAGTAAAAACGAAGTTTGAGTTTACAAATCAGCGAAATCCTTTCACTCCTTCTGGTAGCTGCCATACAAAATGTCCTTGAGACACGTGTTCAACAATATTTTTCGATAACTTTTGAACGCTTCAAGCAACGACTTTGAAATTTTGTACACATTAATTTTTGAATGGTTCCAAGGAAAAGGATAAATATGTAAGAAATCGAGTAAGTCCTTACTGCACCTCCCATGTGAAAGTCCTTCAAAAGGACATTTTTTTCGATTACCCAGTTCAAGATATGAAATTAAACACTGAATATTGTCTTTTAGTTTTGAGTAGCAATCTAATGGCAGTCCTTAATAAAGGACATACAACATGCACACACGTAATTCTACTTTATCCCCAACTACAATATAAATCGGAGTTCAGTATTCATCTAGAGTATTATACGATTGGCTTGCAGCCGATCGTGACTGCAGTATGTTTTAACAATAAAGTATTTACTTTATTATTTCAATAATAGAGTATTGGGATCGATTTTTAACAATTCATGAATAGTACACAATAAAAAATGTCTTGTATAGATTTAATACGGCTTTTGGATATTTATTTTCATTTATTCTAGATTAGTTCATTCAAAATGTTTTTGGTATAGAATAAGCGTCTTTTGAAATGGAAATGTGCGTCGTTAAATTGATCAATTGCAAAGTTAAATTGGATCGGAGAACTAATCGCGGAATAGTTAATGATATATATAAAATATAAAATTAAAATAAAACACAAATATGTATGCCGGATTGTTTGTAACATTTGATTATGGAAATGGAGTTCGAAAGATAGTGGCAATTAAAAAATATAGTGCGGCACAAGTGCAGTTAGACTACAGTGATTTTGTGTATTCAGGTGAAATCTAAAATCATACATGCAATTGTAGCTTCTACAATAACTTGTGTTTGTGTAAAAAAATTGTTTTTATATTTATTAGCTTTGGAAAATTCAAGTATTAATTTGGAGGACTTTATTGGATTTAGGAACTGTAATTATGCTTCTATGGAATCTGAAATCTTTCTCGACTATGTGGATGCATTTCGTTCTCATCCGAGTTTTCTTTTGAAATTAAAAACTAAAACGTGGAATATTCTGGACGGTAAGATCGATATTATTAATGACTATAGAGTATGTATTTTATTTATACCAAATTTAAAGGTACGGAAAAAAACCCGCCAGAAATTAATGAAACCATGATTAAATGTTAGTTGTTTTCCGGCGTAAGTAGGGTTTCTGGTGTGAAACCCCAACACGAAATCCCCGACTGTTGATTAATCGCTGTCCTTGAGGACATGACAGTTTGAAAAACCTTCACTGGATACGCCAGTTTTACTTTATTATTTTTCATTGTGATCGACCTGAAATTTTAAAAAAATTTGCTACCCTAAAATTTTGTATTTACACGTTTTAGGACTAGTAAACAAAAAAAAAAAAATGTCCGTCTGTCCGCCGTATACGCCGTACGCCGCACGCAAAATCGTTTGAAGGCGCGTAGCTCCCAAACCCGTTGAGGTATTAAGTTGAAATTTTTATGGTGGGTAGATTGGGTGAACCCCTACGGGTGGTAGCTTTTAAGGGGGTAGGGGTGTAAGAGATGAGGGGGAAGCGTTTTAGACGAACAATTTTGGTTTCCAGATCTCAGGAACCACTTATGCTAGGAGACTGAAACTTGGAACTTATATAGTACTATGATAGTGTACTCATTTGCAAACTTTGGATTACAATATCTTCCGAACCAATTACACCAGGAAGATAAAATTTAGTTTCTGTATACGGGATCACAAGGGGATTCTAATGAAAGTAAATTTTTTGAGGGGGGAGGTGGAGCACGACAGTGGGGGATAGCAATTTCTCAAAAAATTTCATTTTTATATCTCAGAAACCGTATCAGATATGATCTTGAAAATTTTACAGGAGTTGGGATCGGTAGACCTCTAGTAGGGAAAAAATTTAGTGGTGGGGGTGTAGAAAGTGTAGAAAGGGGTAGAAAGGAAAAAAAATCTGATTTTTATTTCTCGAAAACCGTATTGAGTGAAAAGCTAAAAATTTAGAATTATATAGAGCCACTATAGAGACATCCTAGAAAAATAAAATTTTTCATAGGGGTAGCTAGGTACGGGGGTGAGGGGTGGTTTCTTATATCTCAGAAACGGCTTATGCTAGAAAGTTGAAACTTGGTACGTATATGTAGATGTGCTATTAGAGTAACTAAAGCAAAAAGTTAAGATTTTTATTGGCGTTCAGAGGTTGTTTAAAAAAAATTTCCGTGAATCCACATTTTCACGAATTTCGTTAAAACTTTTAGACATGTCAAACTATCAAAGCAATTTACTTTATTTTTATAAGATTGTGTTGGACTAGGTCCGAAGGAGCTGTTTCGTCATCGGAGGGCATAGACTCATCAGAGGGTGTATCATGCCTACTATCCGAAACACCCTTACAGCTGGTGGAATTGCTGAGCATAATTTCTATATAGCGAACCCGAAATGAAATTTACGATCCGCGACTTTTAAACTTTAGCTAATTTCCTGCCATCGCAACCCTATACTAAAGGAGGTGGCGCTGAAGATCACCTAATATTTCAACCAATTTGGTCGAATTTTTGGTTGTACGCCAGGATATATAGTATATATAGTATATAGTATATAGTATATAGTTTTACCTACCTACTACCAGAAATAAAATATTTTCAAATATGTATGTAGAAACTTCTTTTAATCAACATTATTTCAAAGAAAATTCAAATTAATTTTAGTATTACATATTATGATTTATACATACATATAAATATATACTATGCTACTAAATATATATTGCGCCTATATAAAATAATATACTAATATCCTAAGTATATCCAAAGTATTTATTAAATTGGTCTATACCAATAAATCTATATTTATTTTATAAATAAAGAATAAAGCGTATCCTAATATGAAGATAAAGATCCCGTTTATAAAATCCCGTTTTTTTACTCGACTCAAGCATAAACAAAATAATAATTGAAAATAACATTTTTTTTTATAATAAATTATAATTTTTATTTTATATAAAAAAATTTTATTTTTAAATATTTGTAATTTTATTTTTGGTGATATTAGGTAACAAATTAATTTAAAGCAATATGATATGAAATGTTTTTAAGAAAATTCACCTTATTCATATCAGCTCTATTTTCAACAATACTTCGTATATTTTCATTTTTCGCCTGCTGCTTTTTCTTTATAGGCCGAATTTCACCTGCCCGCATTTTGGAAATAGTAGTATTCGCAACAATGAGTTCTTTTGATAGTTCTGTTATCAAATTGTAAACGCCAATATGCGGCTTACCTACGATGACATTTAGTCGCCTGTGCCAAGCTTCAACCAAATTTTGGGTTCTTGGAAAATTTTCCCCATCATCCGATATACTCCAAAATTGAATATGAAGCGATTTATTGCAATTAGTTTCGACCTAATTTTAGATAATTTTTTAGCTGTGTTAGTACTTTTTTCCGTTTTCGTGGCTAACGAAAACGGGATTTTGACAAACGGGATTTTGGAAAACGGGATTTTGGGAAAACGGGATTATGGAAAACACGGGATTTTGGGACACGGGCAAACGACCCCAACCCAAAAGTATTGTATTCTATTCAGCACGATGTAGCAAGGTTTATAGCAATAAATAAATAGTGTGTAACCTAATAATAATTGAAAAAAGGATCTGAAATTGGCAGTAGAAGCTACAAGTTCCGGCATTCTTATTCATGAGTAAAAAAATAAAATCAAATTATTAATAAACGGCTCGAAAATCTCTGCGCATCATCTCATTTTCACGAAATTCAAAATTCGTTTTGTAAAATTGATTTGCAAATTCCCGGCTTCCCATTTTCATATCCCATATACTGGCTTTTGCAAAACTGATCAGCCCCAACAAATCGATTATCTCTGATTAAAATCACGTGCACTTTTGATCGAACTTAACTAACTGAAATGCTTATCGGAAACCGCATCAAGCCTCGATAGCGACTGATGTCGACACCTGTTTTCGAACTGATTTGCGATCATCACTGATCTCTGATCGTCAATCAGTTCGACTGAACCACCTTTAAAGTAGTTCACGTACGCGTAAATTTCTCCGATATCCTTGCCGATATCTTGGCCGATATGAACATCGAATTCCGTGATTCCTCGGGCACATTTGTACGCGATCGTCATTGAATCGAACAATGGTATACGCGCGAATGGAAATTATCCGTATTATTGCATTAAGCTGTTATTTAGGGGCTGATTGAAATCTGATTAGGCTAAGTGGATGGCGAGTTCGAGGCATTACAGAGACCAGAGATGGGTGAAGGACATTCGATTCTTAGTGCCAGCATTCGATCAAATGATCACTCGGTCCCATTACTTTGCAAGGTGTTGAAATCGTTTTTCGCTTCGACGCGATCGGATGATAGTTGGCAGTTTTGCACGATATAACGCAATATGCAGCGCATAAATGCTACACGATGTAGTTCAGCGCAAGATCGTCTTATTCTTCATTTTAGCTGTTCCGCTGCTTCACATTTGACGCGATGGATCCGAGTTGAAGATCTTCATTTTTAGCAAAGCCTGATGCTTAAGACGACCGATATGTATAATGCATGGCGGAAAATTACTGATTCGTAACGCATTCAGTACGCATTACGTGATGATATTCAACCAATTAAGAAATCTGTTGTGATAAGAATTTCTGATTGAAATGTGAAGAGGAATAAATTCGAATTCGTATTCGGTATATGGGGCTTGGTTCTAAATTTCTAAATCGATGATGAAGAAAAAACTCTCCACCCGCAATTATAGTTCTCAATCACGAAATACCTGTAAGATCAATCTTTGGTCTACCATTCGGTACCACAATTTAACGAATGCAAAACTTTGAAGAGTCACTGATTGAAAATTTATGCGCACATCACATCATCCCGTAGTCCCGATAAGTATCAAAAACACAACAGAGTCGCTCAGCATGTAATAATTCAATTAGACTGGCGCACTATTGCCAAGTACTTGATACTTCATATCTTACATAGCCTTAGGCGTGATGTGTAAAAAACATACACAAGTTGCTCACATCAGTCGGTAGATACAAAACGCATCTGTAAACCTCAGACGCTGAAAACTTGTAATTTTCTGAAATTTATGCACTGCTCGGGATGGATGTGTGCAGTTAACAAAATTAAATACATATACGCCCATGCCATTCATACAGTTTTATAAATTTCCTGACATCTCTATTTTTATTGTGAATTTGGTGAAACTGGGAAAATCATGTATTTAGATTAAATTAGACTTGCAATCGTTGATATCAAGGACCTATTCTTTTTGGGACTCTTTTTGGTACTACTCTTGAACTCCTCGTCATTAACTCAATCAAGCCTATATTTTATTAAATTCAATATAAAATCTCCAGATAAATTTTAGATTATATTTTTAATGATTGGTTAGTTCACTGAAAAATTTGAATTTGGCTATGGCTATTCACAAAGAAACCTGAATGTCTGAACACATTTTGTTTCATCTTTTTCTATGGAATAATTTGTTTTATGAATACTGGTTTTTAATCGCATCAGCATTTACCAGCTTGAAATGAACCAATTCTGTTTTTAGTACCAAAGCGGAACCGTAAAAAGTGCTACCAATTCCTTGAGAAATCAGTACTGCTTCAGAACTGAATGAATCTGGAATCCGTAATGTTTGGAATTCATGACAAGTTCATGCCATAGACGTTACAGCATTTGATAGGATCCAAAGAAGGATATATGTACAAGAAAATTGAGAGAAACTTTGGAATCTCTGTCATTTTTGGCTGATGAGGTCCTGGGCTCAAATCCTTGAATATGTAAATATATTTGATGGTACCAAATTTGTAACTTCATAACTACATAGAGAAATATATTTAAAAAAAAATCGGTCAACAGACTGGGTGAAACTTTATGGTTTTCGGGTCAAAACCCGAAGAGTGGTTAAAGTGGCGGTGTGACAAAATTGCTTACGAAACTGCCATAACACTTGACTTACATTTTGGGGTCGCAGTCTCAGTGTAACAAGACAAAATAATTTTGGAAAGTTAATAGTTTTAAGATATAACTTTAAGCATTCATCAGTTATTCTTTATACAATCATTGAAATATACAAACTAATTGTTAGTTACGTACACATCATAGTTTTAAATAATATTAATCTATTAATTCTGGTACTTATAACTTTATTTAAATTATATAGATTTAAGAATTACACTACTTTTTAAAATAAAAATTTGTCGATATTTCGGCGAATGAACATTGTTTTTTCATAATTTTTTTCTCGACAGACTCAAATTTTCTGTTTTTTCAGCGACTTGTTGCTTGATTTTATTTATGGACTAATATCAAGGAACCGGTCCTTTTAGCTTTACAATATGTGAAGTGTTTGCCATATGTATTCCACACATGTAGCCCACACCACACATGTCGATAGAAATAATAATATTGAAAAATCCTGAAATCGATTCTTATCCGATTATACACATAAAAAGCACGTGTAGTCATCTTGAATTTCGTCATATCTTCGTGAAATTGAATGCAACCAGTTTACAACTCCCTTCGGGGTTGAATACGAAAAGAACCCTGAAATTAATTTTAAGACGATTATACAGAAACCCTCAGGAAGAAAAAACTAATTCAATAACACATTCTAATGTAAAGGATATGTTGGAATTCGTGAAAACGTATGCAACCCTATTACACCCTCTTGTAAGTTAAATTTCAAAAAATCATGAAATCGAAGTAAAAATCAATAAAAACTGATATCTCATTCAGACCTAAAAGAAATGACGGAATTCGTGAAAACTTCTGCAACACACGCTCTTAACGTCATTGTAGCGACGTGCCATATCCCCCAGGGGCTTGGCAGAAAACTTGATGGACTCCATTTTTAATCTGGTCGCCTCCAAATTAAATAAATAAATTAAGTAAATACGCTCTTAGCGGTTGAGAAGAGGAAAATTATGAAATCAAATTTTTGTCAATTATATAAAACTTATTTGAAACCTCATCAGACATAGAGGATATGGTGGAATTCATGGAAATATGTATAACCCCTTTCGAGTTTGAAAAATAAAAATAAAATATATACACCCCGTTTTTACTGACCTTTTATTTTGCCCCATATCCGAATTCCTATAGTCCTTTACATACATATACCCACCAAGTTTATAGCATAAGCATAAGTCATTCACACCACCAATATATTTTTTATATTTCGATGCCACTATTATAGCATTTCCTTTTCACCCTACCTGTCCTCACTGCTTACACCTTCACTCCCAAAACATATTCTCTGCTAGAGGTCTATCAGGCCTAGTTCCAAGCTTTTAAATAGTTCATGAAATATGAAACGTAGTTTTTTACAAGAATCCTTCTTCTACAATACTTTCATGTTATATCGCTTCCTCATAAAAAGAGTTTATATTCAGCAAATTGCCCTTGTCGCCCGTTATAGAAAAAAAATTATCTTTCAGCCGTAATTGTATCGTGAAATTTAGTAATCTAAATTAATTTCACCATTAATGTCCATGCAGTACCGAAGCGGTATCTGTTAAGTACTGAATGAATTAGTTCAGGAGAATTTAGTCAATACCTACTAGAAATCTACACGCACTTATTGATGCAATCGAAAGAACTAGTCAAACTTCGATAACTCGAATCACTGTTTCCACAAAAACTTTTCGAATTATCAAGATATCGAGTTATAGAATTGTATTAAATATTTATTCTAAATGCTATAGCCTCACTATTTGGTTATAGTTATAAGTTACTATTTTATTGTTTTTTTTTTAGTTTCGTTATAGTTTGTTTATTATTTTTCTATTTTGCTTTAACATATTTGCAGACTTTCTATTCAATTTTTTCAATATTTATATCTTACTTAAAATTATGTTAATTAAGTTTTAATAAGTTGTAGAATCTAATTTTAATAATTTTATTATTTGTTTCGTGATAGTTTTGTTCAATGTGAAAAAATTATTTATAATTTCAGAAATAATAGAAATATATAAAACATAATATTAAATAGATAAATGTATAAAATTAATATTATTGGTAGTATTTTTTGTCAGCTTATTTAAATCATACTATTAACTCAATTTAAGCCGTCAATTACACACAAAAATTAAAGGTAACAGTTAATCTTATAGTTAATAACATTTTAAAATAATTATTATATCGTAAAAGATGTCTTTTGCTATTCACATATAAAAATCAATTAACAAATTTTAATATTCAAATGCTTGAGTTGGAAAATATTTTAAAGTTACTCCTGTAGATATTACCATAAATTATTGTTAATATTATTGTATTAATTTATAAAATAGAAGAATGATAATAAACTAATTTCTAATCTTACTGAAGATCCTAATCAACTTTTAGAGCCTCTAAAGAACATGGAAATATTTTTCTTAAATTAAAATTAAATTAAAAGTGGGGTATAAACCCAATTGCTTTAATTAGCTTATCTCTTTATACTTTTATGTAAGATGCCCAACAATTTTTTATGTTTTGAGCAATTGTTTAATTCTATTAAATGTAATGATTATAATTTAATTAATAAATAAATAAATATAAATAATAAAATAATTATTTTATTTGCCATTTTAAGGTGTCCCTTTAATAAGGCAATTCGTTTTGTTTAAAAGTTGCATGTAACATAAATTTTGGTTTTCTGCTAATTATAATTTATTTTATTTAGTTTCATGATTTTACAAAATGGTGGTATATATAGGGTGCGCCATCTTTTATATCGATATGTAAATATTGAATAACTTTGAAAAAAAAACAACTGATTTTTATATGTGAGGTATTTTTATTCAATTTGGTCCTCTAGAATTTATTTATATTAGTTTTTGAATACAACATCAATCAAGTGCCTGACTCCATTGGCCACAGCAAAATGTGCCCCTTTTGCTGCGTTTTCCATTACTTTTTCGAGCATCTCGGGCGGTATAGCGATGATTTCGGCACGAATGTTTGCTTTGAACTCGTCAATGTTCTGAGGCTTTGCTTTTCAAATGATCCCATAGAAAGAAGTCCGGAGGAGTCAAATCTGAAGATCTCGGCGGCCAGTCAATATCTCCTCTTTTCAACATCAGACGTCCAGGAAATTTTCGTTGCGGAAACTGAACTGTTTCATTGGCAGTGTTGCATGGCGCATCGTCTTGTTGAAACTCGAAACCATCCAGACCTTTTTCACGCATTTGCGGGCAGATATAATGAGCTAACATCCACCGATATCGTTTTCCATCGACTGTTTCGTTTTGTCGGAAAAAAATGGCCCAATGATGGTTTTTGGCGGAAATGCCGGACCAAACAGTCACTTTTTGATCATGCAATGGCGTTTCATGGATCTCGTGTGGATTCTCCGTTCCCCAAATGCGGCAATATTGCTTATTAACGCCGCCAAAGAGTGTGAAATGGGCCCCGTCGGTCATCAAAATTTACTTCCAAAAATCAGGTTCAGTGTCAACCATTCGAACAACTGTTTGGACGTATTCCAAGCGACGTGGACGGTCTGTCGGCAATATTCTTCTGAATTAACGTTTCCAAAACTTGTCCAATCAAGTCAATCTGCTGAAAAGATGGCGTACCCTGTATATGTAGCAGAAAATGAATGGCAATATGTTGCCAATTTACTAATAACTTGTTGAATAAACATTATATTTGTAGTTTTATAATTTTTTTTACCATTTTAAAAGACAGACATATGAATCTACAACTAGTAAAAATTTTTAATTTAACATTGCACTTTTATTAGAGTTTACAATGCGAGTTTTCTCTGAATGTAGAGACAATCAATTAGATTTTCGTATCTTAAGAACCATTAATTATAGAAAGTTTAAGTAAGTATTATAAATGCATATAAAAGTAACCATTGTACTCCGACTTTAATTACATTTTAGTTTTGACCGAAAAATTACTCCCATTACTTATTTTACCAATTGTAGGGAAATATCCCAGTAAGCGATTCCATAATCTAAAGTCATTTTCCATAAATCTCGAAATTTTACCCCACTATTATCTCGCCGACATTATTTTCGACTAAATACTCGAAATAACAAAACCGCAACTGCCGCCATTAACTACAAAATCCCAGCCGTCTCCATTTAACACTTTTCGATCAGATCGCGTCCCTGCTAGCACATTAAAAAAGGATTTACATAAAAAGGAAAGGTAATTGAGCGACCTTTAAGAAATCACTCTTATCGTGTACATTGTCTGCTCTTATATTCTTACAAATCGCATTCAAGTCCTATTCGCACTCGACTAGAGTAAAGCCAAGAAAAATAACGCCATTCAAGATTAGATAAAATCCCTCGAAAGACAGTAATTTGCACCCCTTTTTCTACCCGAACAGGGAAATATCGCTCCATCGTAAACTCGGGGCAGGTTACAAAAGTTAAACAAATAAGTGCGAAAAAAAAATTTACCTAACCAGATTTTGGGGGGTCCATAAAAAAAACCTCCCCGAATCTCAACGGGGATGAATTCAGTGAAGTTTCGCGAAGTCGGTACTTGTGCCTGGTGACATTACTGTAAGCCTCGATTAGTCCACCCTGTGTACTCTTTGGTTCCCAGCTGAAATAAGAACACAACAAGATGTTGGCGTCCGATAGATTCGGTGAAGGAACTCCACGATGACGACTTGTCGCAAATCTAAAATCTTATGTCTGGATTACTCCCCGGTTTTGTGCAGACTCCACCGAGCTACTTATGCTATCGGGGGCCTTTCTTGTGACTTTGTGTATACGTTGACTTAGTACAGCTCCGAGCCTCAGATCGTATTTTAAGGAGATTAAAATCGCTCACGAGGGATTTGCATAGCTGCAAAGGAAATTTATTTACAATGCCGTGCGATATGGCTCTTCGTTTTTCGCTCGTTCTGGCGACCGTTTTTGCATTACTTCAGATTTGTCTAACGCGAATTGCAAGATGCTAAAGTAATAGATAAATTCTTACGTATTTTTTTTACAGACTAGAAAAAAAGCTTTGAGTTTACGAATTTCTGCTCGAAAATGTGTTCAATATAATTGGTTTGCTTCGCCTTTTTACGATTATACTGAGAAAAGTCCATAACTTTTATAGTTGATTGAAAAAATAACATACCAAAGTCACAATTGAGCGCAGCCAATTATTGGTTGATTACATAATATCGGAATACAAAATCCAAAATAAAATTCTGGAAAACAGGACCTCGAAATCCCGAAAGAAACTATCACGCATATTCTTAAAAACGACGACGGATTTTCTATTCCCGCCGACTATGCGGTTCACATTCGATTCCCATTCACGGCACATGCGATTATTAAAAACTTTCGGAAGCGGCTTTATCAACATACTTTAAAAACGTCTTTTCCGGGTATTTCAAACCATATTTTAAGGCAGAAATAGTCCAAAATTATATGATAATACTGTAAATGTGAGAGATGGACCATCTCAAGTTTCTATTTATTTATTGCCAATTGCTTTCTGAAAAAAGTTTAAAAACGCGACTATTTCATTGCGGATTTCAACTGTAAAATTTTCGAGAAAGTGAATCGTTCACGCGTTTTCAATAATTTAAAATTGGGTTAATCGCACTTCACTGTCCCGCCGGCGGGTTCCAGAATAAAAGTGCATATACGTGTCCTTCCACTTAAAGGGGGGCCTCCAATCTACTAGCACAACGATTTTATAAGAAACGAAACTTTAAACGCGTTTCCGTTCATTGGACTGAAGTTTTTTTTTTATACATTTTTGTGATCTACCAGTTCTAAAATGTGAAAATATAAAAGTAGTACAAATTTTTAAAAGTCGGTCTCAATAGGTACTTTATTATTTAAATAGTAAAGTAAAATTGCCCTTTTATGGAAAGGAATTGAGAAACACTGGGTTTTTTGTGCATGTTCAATGGGACATTGCATGTAGAATTTGCGCCGGTTTAGAAAGACCAAGCCAGTGATACTTTTACAAAACTCTCTTGTATATTCTTGCACTGAAATACTGTTTATGTGAACAACTCAATAAAAACATAGTAACATTAGTTCCAGAATATTCGAACACTTAATGCTGGGTTTATACGTACAAGGACTTAAGGGCTTATGCGGGTCTGGAAGGCCAAAATGAAGCATATTTTCTCGATATTTTTAAAAAAACATTACAAGAATTATAGAATTTTAATTTATTGTATATAAAAGTACTACATTTAAACAACATTCTGTGAAAATTTCAAAGGAAAATATTAACAAATCAGCCATTGAGAGTCTCGTGAAGTTGACCATGTAAAAAAAAGTGCCCTCGCGGTAGTCAACGTAACTCGAGTAATTTTTATCTGAAATCAAAGAACCATTTTTTTTCTATTACTATGTGAGTATAGGCCGTACTTGAACAAAGGATTTTTTTTTTAATTGAAAATTGAATTTTTGGTAGCGTTTGTAACGAAAAATGTAATTTTTTGCCGAAATGTTTGCCATATTTTGGCTTTTAAAATAAGTTGCAATTGAAGATAAAAAAAATCCTTCGTTCAAGTACGAGTAAATAATGTCTAAAAGCAGTGTTCAAAATTTCAAGCCGATCTGTTTCGAGATTTCGAGAAATTTTGACTACCGACTTCGAAAAAGTAGTTTTGAGATAAGCGCGTTTAAAGTTTTAAGTAGAAATAAAACAGAGAAAACATTTTTTTTTAAGTTATATGGATTCATCGATTCCAGGCCCATAAAGTGAAGGTCGCTCTGCAGCTGCAAGGTCCAATGCATTCTTTTGTTCTGTCTGTGAAAGCATATGCAACCCCATTACACCTATCCAAATATCCTGAAAGGAGTTAAAAAATCCTGATAGGAGTTAATAGATAAATATGAAGACAATACGAGAAAGTAAAAACCAATTCAATTACTTATCACTTCTAAAGGATATGACGAAATTCGTGAAAACTTGTTCAACCCTTTAATACCCTCTTAGCGGCTAAAAAAGGAAAAAACTTAAAAACAAGTTTTAAGCGATTAAAACGCAAGCCCGTGAAAGTGAAAAGATATTCGATATCTGATCAGACCTGGGGGATATGGCAGAATTCGTGAAAAAGTATACAACCCCTTTACACCCCCTTAGGGGTAGAATTTCAAAAAATCTTTAAAACACTTTCTAGGTATTTATATGAAAAAGCCGTAGAATAAAAATGAATTAAATATTTGGGAAGACCTAATAGATATGACGAAAATCGTGAAAATATAAGCATTCCATTTTCACTGAAACATTTTTTCGCGCCAATTTCGAACGCCAATGGATATTTGAACATTTTTTTATCTAAATTACTTTTCTAGTTGACTAACATATATATACCAATTTTCAACTTTGTTGCATAAGCCGTTCTATAGATAGGAAAAACATCCACCCCCGTACCATACTACCCCTATAAAAAATTATATTTTTTCAAGATGCTACTACTATAACTCTATCTAAATACCACGTTTCAGCTTTATATCATTATAGGTTTTCGAGATATAAAAATCGAAACTTTTTCTTTTTCATCCTTCCCCACCCTCACCCTCTACACCCTCACCCTCTACACCCTCACGGGATAAGAATTTTTCTAAAAAATCACGTCTCATATCTCAAGAACAGAGTAAGATAGATGCTTAGAATTTTTACTAGAAGTAGGCCTAATAGACGCCTTGCAGAAAAATTTGGGGGTGAGGGAGTAGAGCGTGAGTATGGAAGAGGGTGAAAAGGAAAAAGTTACGATTTTTATATCTCGAGAACCTAAAACTATAAAAAACTGAAACTTGGTATTTAGAGAGAACTATAGTAGTAGCATGTTAGAAAAATATAATTTTTTATAGGACTAGTATGGTACGGGAGTGGGAGGTGTTTTTCCTAACTATAGAACTTCGTATGCTAGAAAGTTGAAACTCGGTATGTATATGTAAATCAAATAGAAAAGTAATATTGATTAAAAAAAAGCGTTCAAAAGGGGGCAAAAAAAAAATTACCAGTGAAAATGAAAATCATATATTTTTACGATTTTCGTCATATCTATTAGGTCTTTCCAAATATCGAATTAATTTTTATTGTACGTATTCCTCATATAAATACCTAGAAAGTGTTTTCAGGATTTTTTGAGATTCGACCCCCAAGGTGGTGTAAAGGGGTTGTATACATTTTCACGAATTCAGCCGTATCCCTCCAGTCTGATTAGATATCGAATAACTTTTTACTTCTTATTTAATAATCACCTAAAACCTGTTTTCAAGTTTTTTCCCTTTTCAACCCCTATGAGTGTAAAAACGGGTTGAACACGTTTTCACGAATTCCGTCATATCTCTTAGAAGTGATAAGACACCGGATTGGTTTTTATTTCCTATGACTTTCTTTATATATATATCTAAAAACCCATTTCAAGATTTTTGGATATTCAACCCCAAAGTTAGTGTAAAGGGGTTGCATATGTTTTCACAAATTCTTACGTATTTCTTAGTTCTAATCGTCAAAAAGTTGATTTCAGGATGTTTGTTATTCAACTCCACCTATGTGATGCGCCAACTCTGGATTTGTGTCACTCGTATATAGTGAGCACTATATTATTACAACTAAACTGCCCAATTGTATTAAACGGCCGGAGGAACCTTTGTCAGGGCTACACCACTTCTGGAACTTAAGGTATATTTCTGCAAATCTACGATTTTGATAAGCAAATTATGAAAAAAAATGCTAATAGTCTGGGCGCAACTTTATTATTTTTTGAGTATAAGTCCGGAATGCGAGTAAGGACGAGTTGCAGGTGCATGTTACTATGTGACGATAACCAGGAGGATATTATATTATTACATTGTTTTATGTCCACTATCATAGTATCATGGCTCTGTATAAATTATAAGTCCCAAGTTTCAACTGCCTGGCATAAGCGGAACTTGCGGTATAGAGGCCAACCATTTTCCACACCCTCTTTTTAAAAAGTGTCCACTTCAATGGGTTCACCCAATCTACCCACAACAAATATTTGGACTTAATATCTCAACGGGTGCGGCGTATACGGTGGACAGACGGACTTCCTTTTGTGTATAACATTTGAAGGTAACAAATTTTTATTAAATTTCATCACAACTTTATTATTAAAAAAAATAATAAAGTAATTCACAAACGGATTCGTAAATGGGAAATAATCGCACCGCTACATCATTAAAAACGTTGACGTCCGATTACAAATTAAAATGAACTCGATAGTATTCTGAAACTAAACTCTTGGCTGTAGGCTTCAGTCCTCCGGTCTATGAAAGGGGGACATCTAAAGCATCATATCTCGTAAATTCAGTCTGCGCCCGTTAATTAATTTCTTTAAAAAGGATTACGGTTCCACCATCGAAGCCACCGTCATCAAATACTCTGTGACTTTATAATCTTTGAAATTTGTAGCGTTGTTCCAAAAACGGAGAGTGGGTTCCGAAGGGCGCGGGCAAGCTGGGAGGATAATCCAGCACCACCTCCTTTTCAATTCGCCACAGGGAGCTGAAATTATAAACACCTCTCCATATCGCGATGCCAGAGGAAGCTATTCGATAACTTTGTGACTAGGATGGCGGTGGCTCACTTTTCAAAGAACATATTTCCGCTAGCAATTTGCATAATTTGTGTGCGATACCTGTTGCCCGTGACGCCATAACTCGGTTCCTCGGTATACCGCAAGCCCGAAAAGGATTCACTTTGGATTCCCGGTAATTGAGTGTAATTAAAGCTTCGGTGACATTCGAGGTGCCTTAATAAAAGGGATGATGACGATGGCGACAGTTGTTTTTGTTGTGTTTAACTTTCCTTTAATTCGATTCCCTGGGCGCAATGAGAAACGCAAAATAATTAATTTCCTTTGCAACAACACTTGAGGAGTTGAGTTTACTGCCAGCGTTGTACCATCAAAATTTTTTAGTTTGTTTTAAGTTTAAATTGAGTTTAAGGTTCGGTTCTTGGAATAAGCGGCGGATTTACTAATTGGAAGGTGCTAGTGTTCCTAGAGGAAATCTGAGATAATTGTCAAGATAAGAGAATATTTTTTGGTGAATGAATTCAAATCAAGTGTATTTTCAAGGGCTGTGGACCTCAAAACTGAAAAAAAACCGTCTGTCCGTCGTACGCTAAGGCATTTACAGACTCGGATCTCACCCTTTAACACATTTAAGTCAAATTTTTTGGCAGGTAGATTGGCTTCACAGATTTATGATGTGCTTTTTTGGAGTGTGAAATGAAGTAGCGGTATCGATATCCCAGCTACCTTTTTCGATTAGAAGTTGTAACTTAGAACCTTATATAAATCCACCCGTATACAAAATAATTGTCGAATTGGATGAAGGGGTAAAGGAGTGGGGCCAAATAATGCGCCCGAAACACTCAAAAGCTGATATTAAGACATTCCAAAATTCTCTCCTGAACGGTTTATGCCACAAACCTGAAACTTTGTGACTGTTAATTGGTACACTAGAGGTGTGTGTTAACAATAAACTTTTAGGATTTTGGTGTCATATGGGAGTGCGAGTGTAAAACTTTTTAATACAGGAAGGGTCTTTAATATACATAACATTTGTAATGGGTGCGAAAGAGAAATTTATTGTTTCAGATTTCCGTTCATTTCTAGTCAAAGCTGATTCGATATCTCATTATTGTATCAGAATTCGTGAAAATGTACTTAAGCACTTTACACCCCCTTAGAGGTTGGATATCGAAAAATTAGCAAAACAGAAGTAAAATTAATTTGATAACTCGACGAGCCTAAAAGATATAACAAAATTCGTGAAAATGTGGAAAAAAAACCAAAAACAGTTTTTTGGTGCTAATACCTAGTCATATTATAAATACTGACACAACTGTAAACTCGACGGTATTTCTTAAATACCGTAACGCACCCAAATATTAATATGTTATTTTTGACAGTTGGTATGTGTTTTGTTTACATGCCAGAAGAATTTAGTTTTGGTTCGTGATCATCATGGAGTGGACGGATAAAGAAAATCGTATCGTTGTCGTAGGGCTACACAAGTGTGGAATGGAAAAAGGTGACATTTTCCGAACGCTCCGACCGCTTAATCTTTCACGAAGTTTCGTGTATCGTGCCATCAAATTGTTCATAGAGACCGGTAACCTAAATGTCCGCCAGCGATCCGGCCGCCCTCGTACCGTTCGTACGCCGCAGGCCATCAAAGCAGTGCATGAACGAATTCGACGAAACCCTCTCCGCAAACAAAAAATCGTGGCTCAAGAGATGAACATAAAACCGATACCTATGAGTCGCATCATAAAAAAAGACTTGAGGCTTGGGGCCTACAAACGGCGAACCGGACAATTGCTCAATCTGAAGTTGAAAGGAAATAGGAAGACAAAATCAAACGTGCTACTCGCCCAGCACACTGGTGGGAGTTTCAAAAAAATTCTTCTCCTTACCGTGCAGGAAAAGTTCAACAAACAGAATGATAGAGTGTATGCTCGCTCTTCCAAGGAAGCGTCCGAGGTAGTGTCACGAGTTCTAAAAGGGCACCATCAGGCCTCAGTGATGGTTTGGTGGGGAGTGTCCTATGATGGCGTCAGCAAGCTTTATTTTTGCGAAAAAGATGTAAAAACTGCGGCCAGAAACTACCAAGCAGATATTTTAGAACGTATTGTAAAGCCTCTCAACGAGTCCTTATTCAAAAACCAGCATTGGGTGTTCCAGCGGGACTCTGCACCCGCTCATAAGGCCAAAACCACTCAGGCCTGGTTGAAAAACAATTTACCCGCGTTTATTAGCACTGAAGAATGGCCATCCGCCAGCCCAGACCTTAATCCTTTGGATTACAAGCTATGGTCCGTTTCGGATGGCATGGTATGCCACAAACGTCACCCTAATATTGAGTCCTTGAAAAAGGATCTAGAGGATGCAGTGGCCCATTTTCCCCTATGTGAGGTGCGTGCTGCGATCGATGACTGGCCAAGGCGACTTCGTGCGGGTGTGAAGGCCAATGGCGGCCATTTTGAATAAATGTATCTTTTACTTTATTATTTTAATAATACAGTATTGTTTTCGATTTTTAAAAAAAAAAAATTTGCTACCCTCAAATTTTTTTTTTTCACGTTTCATGACGAGTAGACACGAAAAAAGCAATAAAAAATTTCAGTCCGTCTGTCCGCCGTACGCCGTACGCCGTACGCCGTACGCCGTACGCCGTACGCCGTACGCCGTACGTCGACCGCTGTACGCAAAATCGTTTGAAGGCTCGTAGCTCCCAAACCCTTTGAGCTATTAAATTAAAATTTTTTTTATGAATAGACTGGGTAGGCCCCTTGAAGTGGCCAAATTTGGAGGGGTGGGGGTGTGAGGGGGGAGGAGGGGGAAGTGTTTTAGACGGAAAATTTTGGTTTCTAGATCTCAGCAACCGCTTATGCTAGGAGGTTGAAATTTGGAATTTATATAGAGCTTCAGTAGTGGACCCATTTGCAAAAAAATTGCCGATATAGGTGAAGGGGTTTGGGAGTGGGGGGAAAAATAATGCGTCCGAAACGCATAAAAGGTGAGATCGACACTTTCTAAAATCCATATCTCTTAAACGGTTAATGTCACAAAATTGAAACTTTATGAATATCTGTAGGTATACTAGGAGAATAGATCGGAAACAAAAATTTGAGTGGGGGCAGTGGCGTACGGGGGTGGGGGGTGAAAAACTTTAGATTGCGATATCTTACTAACCAATTGCATTAGATAAATAAAATTTGGTTTCTGTATAAAGGTTGACAAATGAAGTTTGCTGGAAGCAAAATTTTTGAAGGGGGCGGTGGAGCATGAAAGTGGAGGGGATAAGAATTTTTCTAAAAAATCACGTCTCATATCTCAAGAACGGTGTAAGATAGATGCTTCAAATTTTTAGCAGAAGTAGGCCTAATAGACCCCTCGTAGAAAACAAAATTTTGGAAGTGTGGGTGTAAAGGGTGAGGGTGGGGGAGGGTGAAAAGGAAAAAGTTCCGATTTTAATATCTCGACAACCTATAATGATATAAAGCTGAAACTTCGTATTTAGATAGAGCTATATTAGTAGCATCTTGGAAAAATATAATTTTTTATAGGGGTGGGGGGTGTTTTTCCTATCTATAGAACGGCTTATGCTACAAAGCTGAAACTCGGTACGTTTATGTAAATCAACTAGAAAACTAATTTAGATAAAAAAAAATTTCAAATATACATTGGCGTTCGGAGGGGGGGCAAAAAAAATTATCAGTGAAAATGGAATGCATATATTTTCACGGTTTTCGTCATATCTATTAGGTCTTCCCAAATATTGAATTCATTTTTATTCTATGGATTCTTCATATAAATACCTAGATAGTGTTTTCAGGATTTTTTAAAATTCGACCCCTAAGGGGGTGCAAAGGGGGTTGTAAACTTTTTCACGAATTCTACTATATCCACGTCTTATCAGATATTGAATATCTTTTCATATTCATGGGCTTGTGTAATAATCGCCTAAAACTTGTTTTTAAGTTTTTTCCTTTTTCCACCTAGGAGGGTATAAACGTGTTGAACACGTTTTCACGAGTTCCGTCATTTCTTTTAGAAGTGATAAGAAATTGAATTGGTTCCTACTTTCTCGTGCTGTCTTCATATTTATTTATTAACTCCTTTCAGGATTTTTGAACATTCAACCCCCAAGTGGGTGTAAGGAGGTTGCATATCTGGTGATATGTCGAATTCATTTTTACTTCCTAAGGTTTCCTATGTAAAAAAGCCAAAAAGTCAATTTCAGTATTTTAGATATTCAATCCAAAAAGGTGTAAGGAGGTTGTATGCTTTTCAAAGTTTCGACATATTTCTTAGGTTCGATGAGATATTAGATCGCTTTTTATTTCCACAGACTTTTTATATAATCGCCTACAAACCCATTTCTCAATTTTTCGATATTCAACCCCCAAGGGTTTGTATATGTTTTCACAATTTTTGCCATTCCTTAGTTCTGATGAGATGTAAAATTGATTATTACGGCCAACCAATTCACGATTTTTCGAATTTCCAGAACCAAGGAGATGTGAAGGGTTTGCTTACTGTTTCAGAATTTTTTCAAAATCCGTCTTGTCTCATGAGATTTCAGGTTGCTTTATGAAATCGTCTAAAAACCTGTTTCACAATTATTTCGAAATTCAAACCCCAAGTGGAAGTAATAGGTTTGTATACGTTTTAACAATTCGTCATATCTCTTAATTCTGATAAGGCAACAAATACGTTTTTGCTTCTATGGGCTTTTAGTGTACATAATATACTGAAATTCGAATAGTCTACACGGACTTTTTCAATGTTTAATCGTCTAAAAATCTCTATTTTAAATATTTTTATATTAAGAACAAAATTAATTTTCCATAAGAAATCTAAAAATCTCGAAGCAACTCATGATACACTCCGACTTTTACCGCTCCCGAACTTTGACCCTAAAAATAATAAAGTTTCGCCCAGACTATTGGCAGATTTTTTTTATTTGTTACCGTTATTTGAATAAACTGACAAAAAATTATGAAAATATCTCAAGCCGTTATTTTTTAATTTCCGAAATACCGTGTGTCAGTATTTATGATATGACTAGCTATGAAGAGTCCGCGGAAGTAAAATTAATTTGATAACTCGACGTGCCTAAAAGATATAACAAAATTCGTGAAAATGTGGAAAAAAACCAAAAACATTTACTGTTGACGAATTGGTCAGCCGCTTCGTCGCCTGGAGCTTGAGTCTTTGATTCGGTTAACAAATCCGTTGGCAAGAAAAGAAACAAACTGAATTCAATAATGGTTTCTTCTTTATTCCTTTGGATATTGTTTTAAATATCGTTTTGTGACTCCAAAAAGCCTTTAAATATAAAATATACTGATTCAATTCACATACTAATGAAATACTAATTTAATTTAATTACATTAATTGTCTTTTGATTTCTCTAAAATTACTACTTCAAATTCAAAATATACTACGCTTCTCGTGGTTGCGTTTTTTTCTTTCTCACTCTCCCTGAAGTTAGTTACGCTTGCAGTTTGTATCACTCGAGGTGAAGTTGGTTACGAAACCGGGGTTGCCAACATTTACAGTGTCAACTTTTTAGCTTTAATTACAAAAGCTGTGTCTGAGATACAGAAAACCATCACTCAACCCCCAATCCTATTATTCTAGGATGCCTCTAGGGACGTACATTTTTAGCTTCTATCATATGTGATTTTTGAGAAATAAAAATCAGAATTTTTCTCTTTCCTCCCGCTCCTAACATTCCTACACCCGCACCATTTTTTTCTCCGCTAGACGTCCACTGCGTCTAGCACCTGTATAAGATAATATCGTTAAGATCGTATCTGGTACGGTTCTTAAGATATAACAATAATTTATTTTTTTTAAAAATTCAGTTTTTCAGTTTTTTGCTTTTTGTCCAAACCCCTTCGACCGCAAAGTACCACTCATAGAGTGTCACCCAATCTACCCAACAAACAAATTTCAACTTAATATCTCAACGGGTTTGTGACCTACGCGCCTTCAACCGCTCTTGCCCACGGCTTATTGCATTTACGGCGGACAGACGGACATCTTTCATGCTTTTTGGGATTTCTGTTCTAAAACGTGTGAATACAAAATTTCTTTGCAGAACATTTTTGTGAAATTTACTTTATTATTAAAAAATAATAAAATAAAAACTTCTAAGTTTCAACAACTTAGCAGGTACTACTGTGAGAAATGTATTTGTTAGGCAGGTGAGATTTTGAAATACTTTAAGAGTATAGGTTGCTTCTGTGAGCAATAGCATGGGGAAGTGTGGACCAAATTAAGAATCAACTTTGATAATTAAATGTCTAGAATATCCAAGATATATACTGTCGGCCCAGGGTAGCTTTCAAGTTATACAATTTTTTAAGATTGGATCAATATAACATTACTTCATAGCTTTTATTTTTAATTAAAAATGTCAGCTGAGTATTAGCAATATATTTTCAATGAATTCAATAATTCTCAAACATCACGTTCATCACTTAAGTACTCCTTCATCTCCCGATGCTTATTCCATTCGATTTACTTAAAGAACAACTAGACACAAAAATTATTCCTCCCATTTGTCAAGGAAATCTCTAAGGAATCGTCATCCTGAAATTTGATGTACGCAGTGAAACGCGCGTGAGAATGCTCAAGTCTTGAAACCCGCACAGTAAAACCACAAGACAATCCCCGAAGGCTCTTCAGCCGTAATAAATGTTCTCATAGTTTATGCACCCCTCGACTGTAAACATAAAAAATCGCTTGGAAACCCACCCACCCTTACCCTCACATATCCTTTGGAAAAAAATAAACGTCAGGAAATCTTATTCCTAACCGTAACAACCTGTCGATGGTTGTTAAATGTTCTGATTGTGATTTATTATGACGTTAGTATAGGTGGAGAGTCGTTCGCACCTTAAACTTCAGGCACACTAAAAGGCTACTTTTTTACTAGGACTTATGGACCCTCGATGACAAAACCATTTCGAGGCTCTTAACGAAATTGTATTGGATATCCGGAACTGATCCGGACCGACTAACAAAAAAAAACGAACTGGACATTGCCGGGAAACAGGTGAAAGTGCGGAAAAGTCAACCCGAAATAGGAGGGAAGAATTTTCCGGATGGCATAAAAATGATACCATTTCGGACATATCCCCATTTTGTTCAGTCCTCTTTTATGTGAATAGGATGGGGATGTTGGCCCATTTCAATTTTCAGATAGAATAACCGGGAAAGATCCACTCTGCACCGAAAACACGCATAATGGGGATGTCGCGCCTTGGAAAATTTTAATATCTGGCCAGCATTCATTATATGTTTAATGTTATGAAGTGGTGAAAATTCGTACTGGGGCGGACTGACCATTGAGGCTAAGGTTCCATTTCATTTTTGACGAGTTTTGTTTGTCTGCCTATTTTCATGTTTTTTGTCAGATCAGATAATTCAGCTTTACAATTTTAATTCACGTTGTATATGAGGTTGAGACTGATGATAGAAGCTTAAACAGAACTTAATGAAAAATACAGAACAGGTAAAATTTTACAGAAATTACTTTTTTTTATACTCTAGATGAAATATATTATAAGTTTAATTACTGGGCCAAATGAAATCGATGATCTCATATATAAATTCATGAACTCTACATGGGAAACATCTGATAAATGCACTCCTAAATATAATATTGACACAAACCCTCCAAAACTAGATGATTCGATCAAGGATATAATCAAAATGCGCAACACAGCCCGCTGTCGATGGCAAAGAACCCATGACCGAAATCTCTTACGGAAACCATTCAGCAAAAAATTTTCGAGAAACGTAACGCAACATGGAATCTGATGCTATCGGAATTAAGAAAAGGATCGAATAATATGTGGAAAATTAAAAAAAAACTGAAAAATAAAAAGGAGTTTCGTTCCTCCGCTGCCCGACTCAAATCATTCGCTAATTTACAACGATATAGATAAAGCCAAGGCACCAGCGGACAATTTGTTATCCTCACATTTATTAGGCGCTAATCTAAGCGACATTAAGGGGTAATACCTAGTCGGAAGCAAAAAATGAGACGGTTTTTTGTGAATTTTTTGTGTCTTTATTACAAAATCGATTAATGCGAAATATTGAGGGATCATTACACTTATCTTGAACTACAAAAAAACATTTTTTTATTTTAATTTTTATGAAAAAATGGCGGCTGAGCAGTGCACGGAACGAAGGTCGATTTTTTGTAAGCGTCCCGCGGCTAGCAGCACAAGTCTTTAACGAACGTATCTGGAACAATGTTAAATAAAATTTTTCATGATATGCACGAGTTTTACTGTCTAAGTACACATGGATATTCAGAAATTTTAATTTTTAAAAAATTTGCGGGCACTTCGAAAAAAAATTTCGATTTTTCAACTAATAAATCGGACTCAATTTGTTTATAAAAATCGTAATTGTTTATGAAACTCGAAAATCGTGTGTACTAGACTAGATAATCTATCTAAGAAGGTACAGCCAAAATTTCATATCGATCGGATAAAAATTACTCGAGTTCTACTGCTAGCCGTTTTTGAAAACATGCTTTCGAGAAAAACGCGTTTAAAGTTTCACAATGTGTTTACTACATGAAATTTTAAAGATACAGGCTTGGCTACACAGACAACGTATGTTCAATATCTGCTTAAAACTACATATTAACGCCATCTATATCTCATTTAGAAACTATATAGTGTCCCTTTGCACCGCCGGTAACGAGTAAAAGGGGCGAAACTCACTCCGAAACTCAATTTGTCATTTTCAAGCGCTCCGCCTTGCTTCGAAAATTCGTCTTTAATGACCAATTAAAATTTGTTTTCAATAAAAATGACGTCAGACATCACTCTTGACATGTTTTTACACCATTTAAGCCAATAAAAAAAAATGAAAAAAAAAAAAAATTCCGGCTAGGTATTACCCCTTAATACTATAAGTGCAGTTGAACACACAGTATCTAATATACCAAACATAATTTCTGATCTTGAACCGAAACATCTATGTAAGCCTAGCGAAGTCAAAAGACTATTAAAACTAAAAAAGCGCCCGGTAATGACCAAATGCCCAATATATGTACTTCTAAAGAATATTCCGAAAAAAGCAATTATCATGCTAAACTTCATTTTCAATGCATGTCTAAAGACAGGTTATTTACCAACCGCATGGAAAAGCGCTCTTGTTATACCCATTCCGAAACCAAGGAAGGATCCAAAATTTCCATCTAACTATCGCCCAATCAGCTTACTTCTAACTTTAAGTAAGCTACTTGAAAAAATTATCCTTGAAAGAATGAGAACTGTGATGAGAAATAAATCAGTCATCCTGGATTTTCAGTTTGGGTTTATGCCGCATATGTCTACAAACCATCAACTTTTCAGAGTCACCGATTTCAATAAAAAGTCACTAAATCGCAAAGAATCCACCGATCTGATCGCGTTGGACATAGAAAAGGCTTTCGATTTTTTATTCTCTTCAAATTGATGAGATTCTCTTTTCCAAATTTTATCATCAAAATAATTGCTTCATTTCTCGAACATAGAAAATTCAGAGTTAAATTAAAATCAAGCTTTTCGGATTTCCTTTCACTTCCAGCCGGCTTCCCTCAAGGCTACTGTTTAAGTCCCATACTGTATAACATCTATACTGCTGATTATTCCAAAACATCCTGGTTGTGAGCTTGCTGTGTACGCTGACGATATCGCCTTACATGTACTCAAGCTTAAACGATGCCACGTTGATAATTCAAAATTTGCAATCCCAGTTAGATCTATTACAAAGCTTCTATTATAAATGGAAAATTAAAATAAATCCGGCTAAAACTCAAATTATATTAATTACCAAGAAACGCGCAAAACGCAGTTTACCAAATCCCTGAATAAATATTTTTGGGGAACCGATTCAGTGGTTAAAAATTACAAAATATCTCGGTCTTATTCTTGATACAAAATTAACTTTCCGTGGCCATACGGAACAAGTAACCTGCAAAATTTCAAAGAGCATCCATGCTCTTTATAAATTTATAAATCGGAAATCAAAGCTCTCCGCAAAAAATAAACTTTTGATCTTCAAAACAGCCATGCAGCCCTTCTATATGGATCCCTAATTTGGAACCTGTGTGCTAAAACTCACAAGAAAAAGCAAACTAAAATATAAATAAATGTTTAAAAATAATTTTAAAAAAAACCGTTTTATTTTCCAACACGACATCTCCACGATTTAGCTAAAGTTTGTTCGATTTCACACCTATCGGAAGAAGCTATGAACAATTTTCGCGAAAGATGCCTTAACTTAGACAACCCCCTAGTTACAGAACTATTAGTACTACGAATATTCAAAATGTAGAGTGGTTTCTAAGCTGCCTAAATTAGTTAGTTTTGTTGTAAGGTAGTTTTAAGTTAGTTTTAAGTTCTTATTAATAGGTTTTTAAAAAGAATTTTCCTAAATGAAGTATCATTTTAATTAATAACATAATTTGTCAAGAAATAGAAATACTACACTATAGTTGTAAAGACAATAATTTTTCCCCCTCTGATCTCAACAAAAATTGTATTAACTGTAAATATCTTATAGAATAACTATAATAATAATTAAATAAATAAGTAATAAGTATTATTATAAGTTTTTGGTAGTCCAGCCGAAAAGTTTGTAGCGCACTGACCTTCGTTAATCCGTGCCCTTCTGTGTCTCTGTCTATCTGTCCATCTGTCCGTCTGTCCGTACCCTTCTGTCACTCTGTCTATCTGTCCATATTTTTGTCTGCCCGCCTGTCCGGCTGTCCGGCTGTCCGGCTGTCCGTCTGTCCGTCTGTCTATCTCTCCGTCTGTCCGTCTGTCCGACTGTCCGACTGTATGTCTATCTGTCTGTCCATCTGTGCGTCTGTGCGTCTGTGCGTCTGTCCATCTGTTCGTCCATCTACCGCACATTCGTTTGTCCGTCTGTCTGTCCGAACGCACGATAAGTCAAGAATTCTTTAACCTAACACGTTTAAATTTGGGATCTGGAAGTCGGTTCTTCGAGTAACTCCCATATAAATCTTAAAACACGTGCTAACGTGTATTGGCCAATACAATCATTGCTTCAAGTTAGGAATTCAAAAATTGGCAGAAATTAATTTGTTCATGGTTCTCTGTAAGCTAATGAATATACAGAAAGTTACGTGAATTATTCTTGTAGCCGTCATACAAATATATTCAAAAATTCCTTGCAGTCATCTTCCGGAACCTTATATAACTCAAAAATTCATTGAGAAAGGAACGTACACTACATACGTTCTCCTCAATTTGTTTATCTGCAATATAAATCGAAGTTCAGTAATTCGTCTAGGGTATAATAATTGTCAAGTTTCCACTTCCATTGCAAATACTGTGTAACACCTTTACAACATACGAGCATTACATATCACTGTAACGTGCATCACACTTCCACTTCGAATCTCAAGAAAGATCCAAAGATTGAATATGGAAAACATTGTCTTTATCATTTCAAATAATTCTTAACCCTGTCCTACTTAAATAAAGCAGACTAAAATGTCTCAATCCACTGACCACTGACCATCCACTCCAAACATTCTGCAATCCTTTCCAGACTATCCTTGCTGCCTTAATAAAATATTTCCAGTTTGCAGGACACTTGGCGGTGAAAATTTATTGGAGATTAAGTTTTATCTCGACCGACCCGGCCAAATGTTTGTAATTAACCCCATACCCCATTACCCTTTTCGTTCCATACCTCGATGTGGATGCGAAACGAAATTGTCATAAGGGCTGTACATTGTTCACCCTCGCAACCCACCCGTAGATAGTTCACTTATGAACATGAATTTTAATCCACGTGTGTAATAAAACTTTTGTATTTCGGGGTATCTCGTGCCCTGATCGTAATTTCTATTACGCCTTATCGCGTGAAACATTGCTAAATATAACGTGCGAGCTGAATATTCTATGGCTAGTGTGTTCAGGATATGTGGAGTTTTATTATGGCGATATGTCCCTTTGGTCGTTATCCCATTTTAGACTGCTGCCGATTATCAGTAAAGTTGGCATCGAGAAAGGTCGTTAGGTTGTAATTCTATTAAACAAAATGATATCGCAAGGACTTATGCGAAGGTGTTAGGGGCATGATCTGTTCCACTTCAAGATTAAGATATGATTTGCGTGCTCGAATCGGTTATCTGGAGGTTAAATGGAATATTCATAGTTGAATTTTTGATACATGGAGTACCTACACATTTTCAATGAAACCTCGATAAATCCATTTTCAGGTCGTGCATACGAATTTTCTGGGTGGTTCCCGGAAATCCCTTAAATAGTATGTCTCTGTAACGCTCGAAAATACAATTTTAGCTTTTAACTTAACGAACTGGAATTTCTTGATTTAACTCCGTAACCGAGTTTCATCTTCCTAGCATAAGTCGTTATTGCAAATTTAAGTTTTCGCTTTAACCTTTCCAGAGTCTACTCGTTCACACCTCCACCAATCAAACCCCAACTCAAATAAAGTTCCATACAGTCATATACTATAAAAACAGCATGCGGTTTGATGTGCTCCCATAAAACTTTAAAATACAAAAGTTCACAAAAGTACTTTTTTTTAAACTATTATCTCGATACTTTTTAATTATGAGAAGTTTTAGTAAATAGCAAAATACAACAGATAAATGTAAATATTAACCAAAATAAATGGAAATTAAGGACATTCGTTTGAAATTATTTTTTAAATCTGTGAATGAATGCGTCTTTCAACATTTGTAGATTCACATGTAGATTCTTTCGATGTGGTCCGGGGTCTGTAAAATATCTGACAATTTGACGACACATTCACAAATCTTTCCAAATATTACGTTTGTCATAAAAACTGCAACGGCACAACAAATATTTAGTTGTAGACCCATTAATCTCAATTGCAGTGTCATGTGAATGGTACCAACAATGGACAAAATGCAAGACGTCTGAATCAAACTCTTAAATCTTAAGACAAAACCAATTAAGTGCATTCTGCAGCCTGATTTATTGATCTGCGACATAGTCTACATATCTCCGGAATTTTTTTTTTATACGTAAATAAAGAATAAGTCTCATATTAGGAGAACATATTCATGCAAATCACGAATTTCATTGGACTTGTGTGTTAACTTGAAGAAAGAGAATATCGCATTATAAGTCCCCAGTTCCAGCGTCCTCTAAAAGGTATAAGGGACTCAAAGTTCGGACTCAAGTTTTGCCTAAGAAAGTTATTGAATTCGGTGTCAGGGTGTGTCAAAGACTACGGTCACGTGTCTAATAAACTTTGCAATTCTATGGATATTGTTAGACTTCAGGTCGGGAATGGTGTGAATAGTTGACAAGATATTGATATGGGTTTCATCTCGACATCTGATTTAGAAAATAATTGGAGACGTGGTTGCGGAATTTGATTAAAAATTCTCACTAAAAAGAAGATCGACAGTTTGTAAAAGAACAATAACAAACCCCAATGGTTAATTATTATAAATAAATTCTGTACCTTTTTAATTTTCTTAAGCAGCAGAAGTGTAATTATGCTAGAATTACTACACAGTAAAAAAAATTCATTGAATTTTACATCTTTTGGATAGTAGGCAAATATGCCATACCCCATACCTCTTCAAGTAGATTTACATTATGGGATGTAATAATCAATTTGAATGTGATTTTCAATTTTCGATCAGTAAATTTCAATTTTCGGTCAGTAAATTTCAATTTGTAATCAGTAAATTTCAACTTCGAAAGCAGCAAATTCACTGGATATTCTCTTGAATATACACTCTAAAAAAATTTATAATTAGCACTCTTTAAAATACACTTATTTCTACTTCTAATATTATTTCTTACTTAGTCTTAATAAAACCCTTGGCTGTAGGTATGAATCGAACCCGGGATCAATTCTGGTTTTGATGCGCAATTCTGCCACTGCTCCACCAAAGGTGTTTCATTTTCATTTCAGTAGAAAATAAAATCGAACGAAGCTTCCAACTTCGTGGTTTCATATATTACATGCTTTTCGTTGTAAAATTCAAATAGATAAGTAGAATTACACGAAAAAGAACGTAATTTTCAATTCATATATGAATACAGTTTATTTTACATGAAATGTTGCGTAATTTTGTGATCCATGTAAATTGTACGGTTCAGTTGAAAAGTACATGAATAATTTACTAATACTAGTAATTTCGTGTAAAAGTGATTGAAATGTGTACTTTTACTTGAAAAAATGAAATATACTGGAAATTTCAAGTAAAAATTGGATTGAAAATTCATTTTTTTTTTAAAACAGTGTAGACTATGTACAGTACCAAATAGTTTCATTTGAGGTACACTGCATAACGTAAAAGCACTGTAAAAATATGCTTTGAAGAGAAAGTGAAATCGAAGGCAAGAATCAATACTTCGTTTGTTCTATCCTATAACGCCTAATCCTAGAAAGTTAAAACTCGGAATTATATACAATAGGTTTGAGGACGTGATGAAAATGACGATAATACAGATTGCTGTTCAAGGCCGTAAAATCTGATGAGTATGGCGTATAATAGCAAGTTAAAGCTTGGCAAATACAATATCAGGTATTGAAGCTCAAAAAAGAAAAATTATTACCTTAGTAGTAGACGAAAGTAGAGGATTAAAAATCGGTCCGGGTGTAACTTTATTATTTTTGGGTAATCCTGGGCTGCATATGACTTACTAGGTTTTGAAATGGGACAGCCGTCCAGTCTGCCAACAGTCTAGGCGTAACATTACTGTTTTTTTTTTTGGTAAAAGATTTAAGTCCTATATTTGACTCGGCAATGGATCTAAACCTTCCAGATAATATTAAATAGTTTTAAAAATGACTTTCCAGTTTAACAAAATGAAAATCTATGTAGGCATGTATAAAATGTTAGATAATAAAAATTTAAATTTTTATTTACGTACATTGTATACCTTTTTTCATTGTTTTTTTTTCGTTAAACCGCATAATACCATCATCTAAAAAAATATATGATAAAAACTATTTGGCAAAACCGCAACGAATTTTCCATAAGCCTTTAGTATACATTCACTTAAGATATTAATAAAAAAAAAGAAGCTAGTTACTATGGATAGTCGTGAGTCCAGAATCATTGGTGATTAATAGTCTGAGGCAGATATCGATTCAATTAAATATTTATAGGCTCTTTTACTATTCAACGTGTACCTAGGATAGAAGGTATACAAGTATATCGTACGTCTTATGTCTATTGTTGTTTCGTACTTGGGTATTACTTTCGCTAAAGAAATCCGTTCGAACAGCGGCATAATGTTTTAACGTTTTCAATTCGGAATTATGTTAATCCAATGCAATTGTCGTGATTGAACATTTTCGGATTTTCTGAAGAGTCTCGTCGCGCTTCTTAAGAAATGTTTCTTTCTGTCTTTTGGGTAAACGGTTAGGTATTTTCAAGAATATTGAATCCACTCCTGATCAATTGCAGTATTTCGTATACTTTGAATACTTCACAAAATTTGTTGAGGGCAACATTATGTAAATTTGAACTCAACGTGCATCCCCTATAGTTTTCAGTTTTTTTTAATTGTGTGCGCAATTAACTAAAATACTTAGAACGATTGAACTTCGGGTCAATGGAAACAACTACATGTTCCTACGTTGAATGAAAGAAGCAAAAAGAAATTTAAGCAAAAATGTCATGGTGCGGGTATAAAGAGTGATAATGAAAGGGGTGGAAAGGAAAAAAATTCTGAATTTTATCTCGAAAAGAGAAATTAATAGAAAACTAAAAATTTACGACTGTATAAAGCCACGCTCTCCCCACCTCCTCCTTCACACCCCCACCCCACATAAAGTGGCCAATTCAAGGGGCCTACCCAGTCTATTCATAAAAATTTTCAATTTAATAGCTCATAGGGTTTGGGAGCTACGAGCCTTTGAACAATTTTGCGTACGGCATACGGCGGACAGACGGACTAAAATTTTTTTTAGGTTTTTTGAGGTCTACTAGTCATAAAACGTAAAAAAAAATTTTGTAAATTTTTTTTTTTAATTGTTTACAATACTGTAATATTTAAATATCTATGAAAGTAAAATAACATTTTAATAATGGGGTTTCTTAAAAAAAATTACATTGATCAAAGAATTTTTAGGGTTAAAGTAGCGAAAATATGTATATTGAAGCAAATTGCTAAAGATCAGGCACAGCTATAATTTCGACGGTTACATCAATTGAAAGGTAATTCGATTTCCTTAAAAACAAGCTACAATATGTTGTATTGTGATTAATGTTAGTGTTGGTTGGTTGGTTGGTTTACGTGGTGACCCGTCTGCCGAAAACAGGGCCCAATTAGCACAGGAAGCGCCGTTTTGATACCACAACTCGTTTAACCTGGCAGTTGAGGGTTGATGAAGAAGAAATCTGGGGCTCCAATGGATTATCATATCCATCCGGAGCTGTTCAGGAAGACGATTAGTTCTCCAATCTTCTTCTTCGAGATCTCGGTTATTAAAGAAGGGTTTGCCTAGTACGTGAAGTCTGGCTCTAGCTAGGGCTGGACACTCGCAAAGAAGGTGAATAACAGTTTCCCTCTTATTTACCTCAATACCCAGTCTGGCCGCGTGGTCGCCGATCGGCCAGTGACCCGTGCTGACTGCCGTGACTCTGGAGACGTCCACACGGCTCCTGATCAGGAGTTCAACTGTTCTTCTCCGGCAGTAGGATGGCCATATCTTCCTAGATATGACGTAGTTGGTCAGTCCTCTCCATCTAGGGTTCGCGTTTGTTAGAAAGTGTGTGAATATTTGGCGCTTAATAGTCCCTAGTTGGACCTGAACGGATTCTACGAGAGAGCCATGAAGAGCAGAGCCTTGCCTGGCTAATTCGTCTGCCCGCTCGTTACCCTCTATCTTGATGTGGCCTGGGACCCAAAGCAGAATAACTTTGACTTGACTTCCTAAGTGGGCTAGCTCTTCTCGACACCGTTCGACGAGTTTAGAGGAGGTAGGTAGGTAGGTATCTAAGGCCTTGATTGCAGCTTGGCTGTCAGAAAGGATTACAACATTTCGTTTTGGCGTAGCGTCTTTCTGCAAAGACCGACAGGCTTCCCGGATACCCAGTATCTCCGCCTGGAAAACGCTGGCGTAGTCCGGTAAATGGTAAGACTTTGCAAAAAAGTGTGTGTCTGCGAAAATTCCCGCTCCGACTCCGCAGTTCATCTTTGAGCCGTCAGTGTATATGAATGTGTCGAATTCATGTATAACTGAACCAAGCTTCCATTCTGCCCTGGTTGGAAAACCTACAGCGAAACTCTTCTTGAAGGTCAGTCTCGGGATAATGTAACAGGTCGGCGATTTAACTATCTCCGCTGGTAAAGATTCTAGAATGTTGCTGTGACCGTAAGGCTTGGCATACCAGCCCCCATATTCCTTGAGTCTGACAGCGCTACACGACACAGTGCTTCTAATGTGTAAATCGATAGGTAATAGATGTAGCAATACGTTCAAAGCGTCAGTCGGACATGACCTCATTGCACCTGTAGTTCCGACAGCTGAACTTTGCTAAGTTTGTTTATGTTGTAACTCTTACTCAACACTGGCCACCAGGCTAGCGATCCATAGGTAAGAATTGGACGTATTACGGCTGTGTATAACCACAGAACCATTCTTGGTTTAAGTCCCCACTTTTTGCCGAAGGTTCGTTTGCAGGCGTAAAAGACGATACGTTCTATATTTAACTTCCAGCTGAGCTTCGTATCGAGCACAACGCCAAGATACTTGTAGTGTTAGTGTAGATATAACAGTTTAAGCGAGAGACGGTACATGTCGTAAAGCCTGTTGTTTACCACCCAAACATTCTTCGGTATTTCAAGCTGAAGTATATGCGATCCTTAAGGCAGTAGAATGGATTATAAAGGGCAGATCGAGAGGCAGGCGGATCTGCATTTGCAGCGACAGTCAGGGCGCTTTACAATCCCTAGATAATCCAATCGTCTTTTCGAAGATGGTACGTGAGTGAAAAGAACGATTGAATCCTGTTGGCTCTGTTAGGGCTGCCATTGCTGGATGGGTGAGTAAATCACACATTGAGAGATTGAGAGGTGGCGGCTTCTTCCGGGAATGCGGCAGACCAGAAACCTTGTTGAGGAACCAAGTGGACGAACCGCTGCTTTTCTTCTCAAATTGAGCAGAAGACAATGTGGTAATATGGTTGGTGTCCTCACGGGGCATAGCTCTTGTGGCCTACACTTGGTCAGAATGAGAATCATCGACGAACCCATGTGCACTGCTTGCGACGAGAGTGACGACACAACGGAACATTTCCTTCTAGAGTGTCCAGCTTATTAATGTAATGAGGATGGAGGAACTCCTCTCTCGCTCCCTACCTGAGCTCTTACAATTCGTGAGAAGAACGAAAAAGTTCGGGTAGAAGCTGGGTGATTCAAGTACAATGGGCCATGTTGGCCTAAGTGCTCAAGATGCGCTGTTTTGCTTCGTGTCTTCCCTCACACCAAACAACAACAACAACCCTGTATCTTCGCGAATATTGAAAATTGGCCCACCCTGGTCAACATTTATTTTCTCAAAATATATCCAAGAATCACCCCTTAAAAAGTTGTCAACCAAGTACAGAACATTCTGTACATTTCCGTTTTTGCTTTAGGTTAGGTTGGGTTAGGTTATGTTTTTGTTTCTCATCCTTTTTCGACTGTATTGACGGAGTTTTGCGTCTTGAGTTGTATTTCAACTAAATGTTTCGCCAAATTCAATAACTTAAAAAAAATTTATTAAAATCACAAAAATTTGCGCGGACACAAACTGTACTCTACGTGGTCACCAACACACTCCAGTAACACATCCTCGGTGTCAAAGACTCTTCCCTCACGAGGAACTGAACACTTGCGAAGAAGATACTACAGCACTTAGCGCAACGTAGTCCCCATATTCGTAGGTAGTCCCAGATGAACATAAGACAATTTGCTACGAAGTAGTTTTTTGTACTACAGTGCAAAATAGCGTAGTATAGTGGAGTTGAACTGTCATCTTCATAGAAATCAACCGCAATTCATAATACGCCACCAATGATAGTATATATTAGTTCTCGAACCTTTTCTGAACAGAATTTTAAATCAACTGAATATTGTTCTCAATTTTGCAGTGGATGAGAACCGTCAGAATACATTTAGAAAGTTTGACATTTAGAAAAAAACCCCATGCAGAGTTCGCCAGTATTACAAAGTGCTAGCAATAGATAATTTCGCAGAGCGTTGTCTGGTGTAATTCAATTTCTTATTACCACAACCCACGAAAATGCCTCGAATTTACACTGAAGAGCTCTGTGAACTTACAAAGAATCATATCATACTTACAGACCCAGCAACGACGCAACAAAAAAAAAGTGTTTTTAAAAGACAAAGATAATATTAGTGACTTGAATAATTTTTCGCTGTTTCCCGACAGATGGTGTTATCTTAGCCTTTTTACGTCGGGCAACACTACAGCCAACTTCATTGTGAAACTCCATCATTAGGCTTGAAATGACTTATTCCGCCGAAGTGTAAACAGAATTTTTTTCATAGCGTTAAGGACGTCGAATTCTGTGGCAAAAGAAGTATTTGCGGCAATTTCACTGAATTGCTTTTTTAAAAAAAACAAAATATGCTGCTGAAGCACATAGAATTCTTGTGAGGACTTACGGCGACCATCGTCTACTAGAACCAACATGTAGAGATTGTTTTCGACGCTTTAAAAATAATGATTTTCATGTTGAAGGTAAAGAACGGTCTGGCGCAACAAATAAGTTTGAAGACGAAGAATTGGAAGCATTACTCGATGATGACCCATGTTAGACGCAAAATGAACTTACAGATCCATTAGGAGTTCATCACACAACAATTACCAAATGTTTAAAAGTATTAGGAATGATTCAAAAGCAAGGAAATTGGGTGCTGCACGAATTGAAGCCGTTACTGGTGATGAAAAGTGGATACACTACTGTAACCCGAAGGGTAGAAAATCGTGGGGTAAGCCCGGCCATGGATCTACATAGACGGCAAATCCGAATGTCCAAGGTTCCAAACTCATGTTCTGTATTCGTTGGGACCAGCTGAGGGTAGTGTACTATGAGCTCCTCAAGCCGAATTTAAGTTATCACTTACAGAAAGCTGGTATCTCTTTTTTATTATATGCTAATTTTATTCACCAACACAAAAATGTTTCATCCAATTTAAACAACTTATTTAACTAACAACCTACGACCCCCATTACCATCACCACACAGATCATTAATTAAAACATTGGCAAACATCCGTCGCCACGGCATAGCGAATTATCAGTCCGTAACACCGCAAAAATCTTACGCTACATCACCCACATTTTGTCCGAAATTTGCTAAGGACAAAACGTAACCCCTGAGCAGCATCACGACAATAAACTGCTATGGTAATGCCACCACCACCGCACCGGCCTAAACCCCAAGTGCACCTTGCAAAAAAATTAAGCAACCCCAGAGATAAGCGCAAAGCCTAGGAAATTAATAAATTCATACACAGAGTGCCGTGTACAAAGTACCCACACAGCGAAAGCCTGTCCAAAGTCACCCTTCACGAAAAAAGTGAGCCCACTCCCAGTACAGGAAGGGATGAAAATGAATTTCCACCCATCACGAGGACATTGGAATAAGGTTGCAGATTAATTTGAGGTCATGTCAGGGGGTACGGGTGCTGCGCTGTTCAGTTACGGATGAATAGGGTCCCATAACCCACTTGCGACCGCCTCATAACATCGGACAATCGAACTAATAAAAAACCGAATCATCCAGAACATGGTCACAAGTTGCATTCAATTGACACCGAACAGTTTTCGGAAAATTCTTTCTGGAAATTACTTAACGCAAATGTTACCGGGATCGGGACAAGATGTTTTCCGAGCAGTCGTCTCCCGGAATCCCGTCAACCTCCTCCCATTTCGTGTCGTTTTATCCGGCATGGACCGCTTTTGTAGCTTCGAAAAGGCCATAAATAAGCAGCAAGTGAAATGCTTTCTCTTCATTTTCGAAGGCTTGAATGCAACTTAAAAGAAAGAAACATCGGAAAATGTATCTTAAGATTTTCGTTGCCGTCTCCAAGACGAAAGCTGAAGATAAATTACAGGTTTTACCGAAGAGGGAAGGACAAATTTAAGCTCTGACTTATGTGTCATTCGACATGTTTCCGGTTCGTACCCTCGAACCTGGGTGCCGAGACCTTTAAAGGTTATGCCGCCTCCAATCGATTTTATGTCCTTGCTGGGGTTTTCGAATGTGCCAGGGGGTGGAATTTAAAAAAAAAAAAATTGGAAGTATGTGCGCTGCCGGAATCGGGATTTTTTAGTTTTCCGCATCGTGAATTTTATTGACTGCCATAACGAATTTACCGAGATTTATGTCAAATTTACCGAAAGGAATTGCTTCTAGGGGTCACGTTATTATTGTAAGAAGTTGAGTACCTCGTTGAAGAGCAAAGGATTTTCTTTTCTACGCCATCATCATCTGTGGTTGTTGATTTGGTAAGTAAATTTCCGAAAGAGAAAACAAGCCAAGGAAATTTTATTTTAAATAGAAGTTTCAATTAAATACTTATATTTAATAAAGTGAAGATTACTGATTTTATTCAATTGTGCTTTTTTTTCAGGTAAAGAAACATAACAACGCGGAAACCAATACGAAATCACATCTGACCTAAGGCTGAGGTACAACCACTTTACACGACCCTAAGAGTTGAATGACCAAAAATCTAGATATCGGATTTTAGCCGATTTTATAAAAAAATCGTGGAAGTAGAAATCAAATTGATAGCTTATCAAATCTAAGAGATATGGCAGAATTCGTGAAAACATGTACAATCCCCTTACAACCCCATTAGAGGTTGAACATCAAAATAACTGAAATCAGTTTTAAGGTGAATATAGTGAAAGCTTGTTGAAGTAAAAAATCAATTTGATATCAGAGCATAGATTAAGTTAGGTTGGGTTAGAGATGCCAAGCAAACCACAAAAAACGCCGGACGCCCAACCGAAAGGGTGTGCCCAAAATGCTGGTGTGAAAGCTGTTTGCAAGAGGTAACGCTCCTTTGAAGAGGAGGGTACCACGGGAAAACAGGCGAAATGCGAGTCATCTAGGCACCCATCACCCTTGCGGGCGAATAGAGCCAAGACGTGCAATAGCCCACTTGAATACAGGCTCAAAAATGTGAGTACGGTGAATGCTACTCCGATGGAATCCTGCATTCCGGTGTTTTCCAAAGCTGAGGTTTGGCGCCTTGGGGCAAGATGTGGCCGAGAGGTGAAGTAATTGCACCTGGTGTCAACGTGACGGCACCGATGATCGTCCCACGATCCAAGGTGAACACAGAGATGCCAGTGCCAGAATTTTCGGTGACCAAGCCAATGGAGGTAGCTGAAATCGCTGACGACTCAGCTGTCTATCTAGGTTCTCGAGATATAAAAATCAGAATATTTGGCTTTTCATCCCTTTCCATCTTCAACCGGTTTACCCATACACTGAAAGAAATAATTTGTTGGCAAAAGATTGCTTCAATAACATTTTTATTGCAGCAATCGAAATTCATTTACGCTAATAAGAATTAGTTTGGAGCAAAAGATATTCCGTTGTACAAAAAATATTCGTTTAAGGAAATAAACACGTAATACGTGCAATAGAATCATTCTGTCAAGACAATTGTTTACGCGATTCTGTTGAAAGAACCGAACAGATAAATGTCTTGTTTGATTGCCGCAATATAATGTTGGTTGGTGCAATAGAATATTGTTCATCAGAAACGATTTTCGGCATCATTCTGCTGTGGTAACCGAATGTGTGTTCCTCCAACCGAATGTATGCTGCGGTAACTTAGTTAATCCACACTAAGTTAAGTTACACATAGTAGGGAAATGAAAATGAAAGGTCTTCAGTGGCGCAGTGGTTACGCGCACCAGTCCAAAAACTTTCAAAACTGGTTCGATTCCTACCTACAGCCATGGGTTTTATTAAGTCAGTAAGTAAGGAATAATATTTGAAGTAAGAAAATAGTGTCTTAGAAGGGTTCCTCTACCTCCTCCTAGGTAACAAAATAGAATTCAGTGTAGGATTTAACACAAATAACTCCATTTTTTAGAGTTTACCAACAACCCGCGCATTTGTGGCCATCAATATTTTAAGACTCGATTTTCTGCAAAAAAAAAAGTTCCATGCTTTACTGCATTCTTCAAAAAATTAATTTTGAGCCTCCCTCCCTTATACTCTTATATATACAAACCGAATTTCATATCTATATAATTAGTTAGAGATATCGTAGTCTAAAATTCGTCACCCACATCCGCCCACACCACCTTTCTGGTAAAGTTTACATATATCCCTTCACTGAATCACATCAAGTTTCAGCTGGAATAAACCGTTCAAAAAATATGAACTTTAGAATGTCTCGATTCCAGCTTGTGGACGAATTGTTTGGTCCCCTGCTCCCGTACTTCTCAACACAAATCCATTTTACTGCAAACTCCACTAGCACTCTATGTATGTAAAAAGTTTCAACTTTTTAGAATGAGCAGTTACTGAGATATTAGAAACCAAAATTTGTCATGTCGTCCCACACCTCCACCTCACAAACATCCAAAACTTACCACTTACAAGGGGTCCATTTATTCAAGTTATCAAAAAATCTGAACTTAGCTCAAATGGTTTGTGAGCTATACGTGCCTGGGTACGGCGTTTTCGCATAATATATACGACGGGCAGACGAACTGGAATTTTTCGTTGCGTTTCTAGGGATATGAACTAATTTTTACATTGCGCAAAACCCCTTTATTGTATTCTACCGTGCGAGGCTAAAGTGAAAAAATTTAAATTTTGTAATAAAAATTGGACAAAGGAAATATAGGGTCTTTCAAGGAGGATGTTCAATTTTAAATTTAAAAAACAGGTTGTGTATGAGATATCCACCCAATTCTTTTTTTATTTTAAAGACTATTTTATGGCATAAAGTGTGGAATATAACGTCGTTCAAATGTCGGCCCCGGCTTTGCTTTGTGACACGTATTCGAGAGGTTCAATTTTCGACGACCTTGTCGCACAAACCTGGCTGAATTTGCTGGATGGCGTTCGTTAAGTCGACTTAAAGGTCAACAATTGTTTGCGGATTATACGCATCGACCTGCGATTTAAGATAGCCCCAAAGGAATAAATAAGTCTAAAGGCGTTAAGTCGCACGATCGCGGTGGCTAGTTTACGTCGCCGTCGCGCGAGATAACGATGCCCTTAAATCACTCGTGCAGAATGTCCATCGTGACATGCGCTGTGTGGCACGTAGCGCGGCCCTGTTGGAACCACATGTCGTTGATATCCATATCATCAAGTTTAGGCGACAAGAAGTTGCTTATCATCGATCGTTTGACGGTTATGGCAATGCCAGTTTCGTTTTGGAAGAAGTACGGACAATCCGCGGACCGTTTTTCGAACGGAACTCTGTTTTTGAAAATAAAATTTGATGATTTCCACACGTTGTTCAACGCTTTAACCTCCCATGGTGATTTGCCTTCACTACTGAACAATTCGCAATAAATTCGACGGTTGTTGCTTTAAGAACATGGCCGCTATAACCTAACAAATTTCGAGCTTTCTTACTGAAACACCCTATACTTCAAATAGTTTTTAATTTCAGGGCTATTTTTCATAAAATTGTTGTGCCAAATTTTATTGACAATTTTTAGATTTGTTTTAGTGTGAAGAATTACTGAGATTTTTAAATAATTTTTCATTTTAAAAAGTTTTTCCAATTTTTCACAATGCCATATTCGTCTTTTTTTAAATCCATCAAAGGGAAACCTTTTCAGTAAAATTTGGAATATGAACTGAAAGATTAATACTGATGCCATATTATATACATCTGACAATCATTGTATTTGTAAGGAACCTTCTGTCTAACCGGTATATAACCGGTAGTTATGATTTTGATTTCAACTCTACACGTTTCGAATTTAATGATTAAATTAATTTTCCTCCAAGAAATATTATCTTGTCCAAATAAAAAGATCCTATTGTCATTTGCTTCAAAATGACTAACCATCACTCATTAATTCAAACCCCAAAAAAAATCTTACTACTTAAAACCCAATTACAACTGCCACTAAAACATTTTTTTATTGAGTCCATTAAAATTAGCGACATCGCATTAATGAAATAATCTACTGTGGGCTCCATCATAACCAGGATAATGGCAAACGGACTAGAGAGGTTGCTTCGCGTCTAGCCATAAAAGGGTTATAAGAAATTTATAAAACGTAAATAATTTAAAAAGGACTTATACCAAAAGTATGATGAAGCCCTGTACCCTGCACGCTGTGATATATAGTGCAGAAATAATGGCTTCCTCACTCCGCACATTAACTATTCGGCTTTGTTGTTCAAATCTACTTAATTGCCCTGCTCATCCACCCCTTTAGTGTTCTTTCAATTTTCAAAGGAAATAATGTCCTTTGTAAGCAAAAAATCGTATCGAAAAAAAGACCCAAAAGATTTGATCCGTTTTCTGTGCAGCACCTTAATTGATAATATCCTCGATTTCGAGTGGCAGATTAAAATGCTCATTTCTTTTTTCACTTTTTTTTTTTCGTACGTACTGAAAACCCTGTTGATCCTATTTCGAATGGTAAAATACCTTCGTTAGTAACCTACAACCGATTATCCTTTTTTCTTATCTAATTTCACGCAATTTTTAACGCTTTAAAACGAACTTTTATGTCTTCGTCATGAACATCATTGCGGGGGAATAAAACCTTAACCTTATTAAGGTTTCTATTTCTTGTCCTTTTTTTGATTTTCTGGTTTATTTCGATGTCGACTTCCGCTTTCACCAACCAACCCCCTCGAAAAAACGGTTCTCCTCGTATGGAAAATAATGGTACTGAGCAGTAGAGGGCGAGTTGAACAGCGCGCAATAATCGTCCTTCGTTTGTAAGCAAATTTATCTTCTTCCGAATCTTTTTGTATCTGGGGAGGGTTTCGTTTTGGGGACTAGAGACGCTACTGTTACGCTTCGTGTTTCTACAGTAAAGAGGCCAAAGTGCCGGCAATAAAGGACTTCGCGATGTTGATAACCACCCCACACAAATAAATTATATTCGGTGGTGATGTTTTTATCTTCAGCAACGACCCCTTTCGGCGAAAAAAACAATATCGTGAAATGTGACCGCGTTGTTATGACTTCATTGCGGTTGAGTAGGATGGGCTGGAAAGGGTTGTTGTCTTCGATGATTTATACGGTGAGAAGGAATGGTTGAGTTTATCTTTGCTGACCGTTAATTTGGAGTCAGAGCTTGTAGAACGTTGTCGAAGCCGTTTTACTTTATTATTTTAATAATACAGTATTGTTTTCGATTTTTAAAAAAAAAAAATTTGCTACCCTCAAAATTTTTTTTTTCACGTTTCATGCCGAGTAGACACGAAAAAAGCAATAAAAAATTTCAGTCCGTCTGTCCGCCGTACGCCGTACGCCGTACGTCGACCGCTGTACGCAAAATCGTTTGAAGGCTCGTAGCTCCCAAACCCTTTGAGCTATTAAATTAAAATTTTTTTTATGAATAGACTGGGTAGGCCCCTTAAAGTGGCCAAATTTGGAGCGGTGGGGGTGTGAGGAGGGAGGAGGGGGAAGTGTTTTAGACGGAAAATTTTGGTTTCTAGATCTCAGCAACCGCTTATGCTAGGAAGCTGAAATTTGGAATTTATATAGAACTTCAGTAGTGGACCCATTTGCAAAAAAATTGCCGATATAGGTGAAGGGGTGTGGGAGTGGGGGGAAAAATAATGCGTCCGAAACGCAAAAAAGGTGAGATCGACACTTTCTAAAATCCATATCTCCTAAATGGTTAATGTCACAAAATTGAAACTTTATGAATATCTGCAAGTATACTAGGAGAATAGATCGGAAACAAAAATTTGAGTGGGGGCAGTGGCGTACGGGGGTGGGGGGGTAAAAAACTTTAGATTGCGATATCTTACTAACCAATTGCACTAGATAAATAAAATTTGGTTTCTGTATAAAGGTTGACAAATGAAGTTTGCTGGAAGTAAAATTTTTGAAGGGAGCGGTGGAGCATGAAAGTGGAGGGGATAAGAATTTTTCTAAAAAATCACGTCTCATATCTCAAGAACGGTGTAAGATAGATGCTTCAAATTTTTACCAGAAGTAGGCCTAATAGACCCCTAGTAGAAAACAAAATTTTGGAAGTGTGGGTGTAAAGGGTGAGGGTGGGGGAGGGTGAAAAGGAAAAAGTTCCGATTTTAATATCTCGACAACCTATAATGATATAAGGCTGAAATTTCGTATTTAGATAGAGCTATATTAGTAGCATCTTGGAAAAATATAATTTTTTATAGGGGAAGTATGGTACGGGGGTGGGGGGTGTTTTTCCTATCTATAGAACGGCTTATGCTACAAAGCTGAAACTCGGTACGTTTATGTAAATCATCTAGAAAACTAATTTACATAAAAAAAAATTTCAAATATACATTGGCGTTCGGAGGGGGGGGCAAAAAAAATGATCAGTGAAAATGGAATGCATATATTTTCACGGTTTTCGTCATATCTATTAGGTCTTTCCAAATATTGAATTCATTTTTATTCTATGGATTCTTCATATAAATACCTAGATAGTGTTTTCAGGATTTTTTAAAATTCGACCCCTAAGGGGGTGCAAAGGGGGTTGTAAACTTTTTCACGAATTCTACTATATCCACGTCTTATCAGATATTGAATATCTTTTCATATTCATGGACTTGTGTAATAATCGCCTAAAACTTGTTTTTAAGTTTTTTCCTTTTTCCACCTAGGAGGGTATAAACGGGTTGAACACGTTTTCACGAGTTCCGTCATTTCTTTTAGAAGTGATAAGAAATTGAATTGGTTCCTACTTTCTCGTGCTGTCTTCATATTTATTTATTAACTCCTTTCAGGATTTTTGAACATTCAACCCCCAAGTGGGTGGAAGGAGGTTGCATATTTGATGATATATCGAATTCATTTTTACTTCCTAAGGTTTCCTATGTAAAAAAGCCAAAAAGTCAATTTCAGTATTTTAGATATTCAATCCAAAAACGTGTAAGGAGGTTGTATGCTTTTCAAAGTTTCGACATATTTCTTAGGTTCGATGAGATATTAGATCGCTTTTTATTTCCACAGACTTTTTATATAATCGCCTACAAACCCATTTCTCAATTTTTCGATATTCAACCCCCAAGGGTTTGTATATGTTTTCACAATTTTTGCCATTCCTTAGTTCTGATGAGATGTAAAATTGATTATTACGGCCAACCAATTCACGATTTTTCGAATTTCCAGAACCAAGGAGATGTGAAGGGTTTGCTTACGTTTTCAGAATTTTTTCAAAATCCGTCTTGTCTCATGAGATTTCAGGTTGCTTCTTATGAAATCGTCTAAAAACCTGTTTCACAATTATTTCGAAATTCAAACCCCAAGTGGAAGTAATGGGTTTGTATACGTTTTAACAATTCGTCATATCTCTTAATTCTGATAAGGCAACAAATACGTTTTTGCTTCTATGGGCTTTTAGTGTACATAATATACTGAAATTCGAATAGTCTACACGGACTTTTTCAATGTTTAATCGTCTAAAAATCTCTATTTTAAATATTTTTATATTAAGAACAAAATTAATTTTCCATAAGAAATCTAAAAATCTCGAAGCAACTCAAGATACACTCCGACTTTTACCGCTCCCGAACTTTGACCCTAAAAATAATAAAGTTTCGCCCAGACTATTGGCAGATTTTTTTCTCTCAATATACTTGTTAGTTCCACAACGACGGTATGTCTGTTTTTATTTGGTATGAATTTTTGTCAAGAAGTCTTACTACCTTTGAAAAATTAAAATCCAAGGTCATACTAACAAGTATTGAGGAGAATTGGATCACTCTGTCCATATCTATGCTATAATAAAAATTTGTACATAATTTCGTTATTTAAAGTTTTAAAACAATATACTCACAGCTGATTTCAGAATGGTTTGAAAAACCTATATCGCGATCCAGCTGAGATTGAAACAACAAAAATTGATATTCTCTGAAGCCTATATTTTTATAAAACATCAAATGCCAATTTCGTCCACAAGATGCCAGAAAATATCAGAGTTAAATTTCGTCCACAAGATGCCGCCAGAGTCAATATTAGTCACCTTGTCTCACAATATGAATTTCCAGCACTTATCTTCAGATCACATCTAGCGAATGTCACTAGTCCTACATTTCCAGTAAATATCAAAGAACCTACCCGTAAAGTTTCAAGCTTTCTGAAAAGATGTAAGAAAGAACAGTGCCAGCTCATAGTATATTGTTACATGCTACCCTGGCAACCCACACAACTCGATCAGTTTCCAGTGAGAAAACAACAACCTTCCAATACCTCACTGGAAAAGAGAGTGTTCATTGAGAAGGGCGTGGAAAAAATCTCAAAACTTCACAACACACCACAGTATATAAGCACGACAGAGTTTGCAGCCGACATAGCTTACTACGTCGAAGCGATCAGTTTCTTCACGAAGTATTTGTAAAGCGATTTTGATTAAAAGAAGCGATCGAACAGTGATCAAGTTGTATATAAAATCGGGCAACGTTGCTGGAAGTGTGATTATTAGTGCGATTATTTAATGCAAATCATAAATCATTGTTGTTTCTGTTGATTTTAAACGAATAGTGTTTTACTTGAAATCCCGGCAAACCCCTAGCTCGTAACAATATTAGGTTTGTATTTCTGCGCACTTATCGAGAACAGAGTAGGTTAGAAAATTTATATACAAACTACCAACAATATAACTTTTTTCCATAGACAGTAGGCTAAATTAGAGAATTTATCGCGAATAGCTGGGGCAGCTATTCCTGTTAAAATCTATATTCTGGCCTACTATTTACAGGGAAAAGCAATAAAAAATAACAAAAACAGCAATAACATATTCATGGTGTTTTCAGTGTAAATTTCAATCACTACTCTGATCTGGATAAATGCGCAAAAACAACACACCTATTATAAAACTAATACTATTTTTGGAAATGTGTTAAAGGTTCGATTTCAGTGAAAGCGACACATGCGACGCGCGTGACGATCTATCATAATTGTGTATGGCGCGTCCTATAGTGCCAAACTGCCAAATAATATTCTCAAATACTAAAATATTTTATTCGCATCCTGCAAATTTATTGTATTTTACTTTATTATTGAAATTTGAAATTTCAAAAAAATTTGCTACCCTGAAATTTTGTATTTACACGTTTCAGGACTAGTAAACACCAAAAAAGCAAAAAAAAATGTACGTCTGTCCGCCGTAGACGCCGTACGCCGTACGCAAAATCGTTTGAAGGCGCGTAGCTCTCAAACCCGTTGAGGTATTAAGTTGAAATTTTTATGGTGGGTAGATTGGGTAAACTCCTACGACTGGAATTTTTTTTTTGTTGGGGGGGAGGGTGAGGGTGGGAGGGGGGATGAGAGGGGAGCGTTTTAGACGTAAAATTTTGGTTTCTAGATCTCAGGAACCACTTATGCTAGGAGGCTGAAACTTGGAACTTATATAGTACTATGATAGTGGACTCATTTGCAAAATGGTTAAGGGGTGTGGAAGTGGGGGGAAAACAATGAGTCCAAAACGCTTGAAAGCCGGGATTGAAACATTCTACAATCGATATCTCCTGAACGATTGATGTCAGAAGATTGAAACTTTGTGGTTGTCCTTAGGGCTACTTCAAGATTAGACAAGGGCTAAAATTTTTAAGGGGAGTGGTGGGGTGTGGGGTGGGCGGTGAAAAACTTTGGATTACAATATATTCCGAACCAATTACACCAGGAAGATAAAATTTAGTTTCTGTATATGGGATCACAAGAGGAGTCTACTGAAAGTAAACTTTTTGAGGGGGGAGGTGGAGCACGATAGCGGGGGGATAGCAATTTCTCAAAAAATGTCATTTTTATATCTCAGAAACCGTATCAGATATGATCTTGAAAATTTTACAGGAGTTGGGGTCGGTAGACCTCTAGTAGGAAAAAAAATTTTGGATGGGGTGTAACGGGCGATGGTAAATGGGGGCAGAAAGGAAAAAAATTCTGATTTTTATTTCTGGAAAACCGGAATGAATAGAAACCTATAAATTTAGGATTATATAGAATCACTATAGAGACATCCTAGAAAAATAAAATTGTTCATAGTGGTAGTAAGGTACAGAGATGAGGAGTGGTTTTTTATATCTCAGAAACGGTTTATGCTAGAAAGTTGAAACTCAGTACGTATATGAAGATGTACTATTAGAGTAACAAAAGCAAAAAAAAGTTCAGATTCTTATTGGCGTTCGGAGGTTGAGTAAAAAAAATGTCCGTGAATCCACATTTTCACGAATTTCGTTAAAAATTTTAGAGATGTCGAGCTATCAAAGCAATTTTACTTCTGCGGGCTATTTATTATATATATGCGCCTAGAAACATTCTTAAATTTTTTTATATCCAACCCCTAAGGGGCGTAAAGTAGTTGTGTACATATTCACGAATTCTGATATATTTCTTAGGTATATTGGGACTTGGAATTCACTTTTACTTCTATAAGCTCAAAACATAGTCGCGGAAAACCGATTTAAGTATTTTTCAATATTAAGCCCCCTGGCGGTATTGTTCAAATTTTCACTGATTCCGAAAATCTCTTAGGTTTAATGTGATCGAGTTTGCTTTTACTACTATGAATTATTCTATTGATATAAAAAATACGTAAGTAAATAAAAAAAATCTACCAACAGTCTGGGCAGAAGTACGAAACGTGTTTAATGCTTAGATGCGGTGTAGGTTACCATGCGACTGACATCCTAAAAAATAACGTTCCAAATAGCCTCCTGGTTATTGCGCTCAGACTGTTGGCAAATTTTTTATTGTGTAGGCATTTATTTTCTCATATTTATTAGCAGGTTCTAATATTGTCAAAAAAAGGAGATATGACAAAATCGCGGTGCACGCGCGACGAAATAAGAAATTAGTCTATCGAAGCAACACGATTGGAGCGATGCGATATCTCTCATATTGATATTGTCATCTCGTCGTATCGCTTCACGCGCGTTCATCACGTTCATTGACGATATTTCTGGAAAAATTCAGACCACTATGAAGTTGATAGCATATTAGCAATCACATTATGGTGCCACCTCCACACCCACCCTTAACAGGTTCTAATTTGAATTTATTCACACAAATCTCTGACATTTTCACGAAATCCTTCCGTTTGCTGCCTTGCATACGAGCACCAGTTTCTCAGACCTCGAAATGCCTCGAGCGATTAGAAAATATTTTCACCCCTACTGAATATTTATGGTGTCACATTGGTGACATGGAAATATTCGCCCGTTCTCTAAGGAAAATAGAACTAAACTAAAAAAAACCGTATAACGTAGGCATATCCTTAGCTGCTCAGCTCGGCCATATTGCGGATTCGTTTCGTATTGTGATGCGGTGGTGGCGGCCTATCCTGACATTTTTCATCCCTGTCGCAAATGGGCTTATGGACAGCTGTTGTTCTTGTCGTAATCAGTTGGCCTCCGGAAATTAAAATGGGGATGCCTGGACGGGTATCATGGCGAGTTTGAAGTCGGTGCGTTTTTCTTTTTTAACATTTTCGTTTCATTTACAACAAAATTTATTTTGTATTCATAAAAGTAAGTGAGCTGTGAGAGCGCAGACGAAAAGGACGAAACGTAACATTGTAATATCGCGATCTCGTGTGGCTAATGAATTGTAAGAATTTAATTTGCGGCGAGAACAAAAATTTCGCCCAAGGCAAGAAAAGTTGAGCCATTTGGAGAGTTGAGAGACTTTTAAATGCGATTTAGGGATGATGGAAGGTGTCAGGGCTTTGTGTTAGTGTGGATCAAATATGAATCTAAAGTTAATGTAAAATAAGTTAAATTCCTTGTAGTTTTAAGCGGGACAGTTTAAAGAAGTGAAATGGATGTTACAATGTACCCTAGCACAGCATAGGCATTTCGTGCTGACTTTCCATACACCACAATTTTCTGAAACAGAACAATCAGCCAATCATATTGCTGATAATATGTTACACTCTGTCGCAAGTTGGAGGATTTTAAAATTCTTTTTGTGACAAAAAAATTCAAAATTCTGCGTCTAGTTTTCTTCGCTTGTATGACCACATGTTCATGTCCATTTCGTTACTAAAAGCATTACAGTAATTCTTCCGTCTCTCCTTATGAAATTTCCTTACTTTACAATCATACTGGTTTTGGTCTTGAAAATATTTTTGACAGAATAAATGTTCGGCAGACACAAAGCTGTGATACAATATATTGTTACATGCACCCCAGCATAAATTTCTAGTGAAAAAACCAAGCCACCCAATATCTAACTTGGAAACTTCTGTATACTTCTGGAATATTCGTCTTTTTCTTGTCTACCTCGCATGTTCTTCAAGCAGTGTTGTCAACTGAGTTTTTGTTAAGTAAGTAGATTTTTTGCAGCAAAGTGAGTTGAATAACAAAATAGGTGAGTAGATAAAGTAATAAGTATTTTTTATTAATTAAATTTTGATACTAATAAATGTATAGCAGCAAAATAAAATTCACATTATTTATATTGTACAGGAAAAGTATAAACTTTTGTTTTATTAGAAGTTATCTAAAATATTCAGCGAAATCCCTAAAATATACATACACAAAATGTCTTACGGATAAAAGCTACTATGCAACATTATACCTTACGTGTAGATATAAAAATCTATGAATGTTAAACAATAGCTATAAAGTTATTGTTGGTCATTTCATTTAAAACTATACATACATGTTTAGCTTGAATTTGTTCAACATTTTGGGTAATATTTTCAAATCAAAACAGTTTGACTCTGAAATCGTATGAAGTTCCTTGGCTTGTAAACATTCTTTGATTGACATATTTCCAATTAAGTTCCTGACTTTGGGTGAAAGAAACACTTTCAATATTTGCGGATGAATGTGGAAAGGTCATGATATTAAAAACAAAATTGCATAAGGTTACAAAAGCCTTCTGCTCACATATCTGGACAGAGGAGGGCTCTTGCCAAAACACTTCTATATCTTCTTCTATATTACAATTAATTTTTCCAAATAATTATTTAACAGTCTAAATTCATCATCGAGTTTTTGTAATTTATGATCTTCAACAATAATGTCCTTCCAATGTATAGTTCTCACTAAAATGCTTTTATTGTTGATTTTGTTATCCATGTACAGTAATACAGTCAGTGGAATCCGTTTACACAATATAATAGGATAAGTGCATTAAATTTTACTGGAAAAGGGTTTTAGAATTTTGTTGTAAAGTAAGTAGAAAGAGGTGTCCAGTAAGTAGGTAAGGAGATAAGCATAAAAGTAAGTAGATTTGCTTACTTTTAGCTACAGTTGGCAACGCTGTACTCCAGGCCTCAGGATCATTCCACATACACCACCGGATATTCGGGAACGCTCTCTACTCAACACATGCAGTATATAGGTACGACAGAGTTTGCAGCCAGAGACAGGTTTTACTACACAGCGAGACGATGATCAAGTTATAGGCGAGAGTATTTGCAAAATGATTTGGATTGGTAGCAGCGATCAAGTAGTACACAAAATCGGGCAGCATTGCCAGGCGTGCGGTTAATAGTGCGATTATAAACCATATTATTTCAATTGATTTTAAACGAATTGGTTTTTTCTTGATAGCTCTGCAAACCCGTAGCTCGCAATAATATGAAGGTATGTCTCAACTGTAAACGGGTAACCTGAAAGTGCAATCAAATACATGTTGTGTCGCACAACAGTGTTACACATGGAAATCCAGCCTGAAACGAATTTTCCATTACATTTGCAGTTCATTTAAGATCTGGCAATATAAGCAGACTTTTCATCTAATGAATTCTATGCGCTTCACACGGTTATATTTTAAAATTGGTTAAACATTAAATAATAGGGAATGCAAGAATAAAATTAGTTGTGAACACATTCTTTTGTATGGCAGGTACCGAAATCATAGTCACTTTCATTGGTGCACCAACGTATCCAAAGCTATTTTAGTTTTGAACGGAGGCTTTAATCAGCGAGAATCTCGTAGATATGTTGGCTTGACTGCGCACCTGTTGAAGATCGACACACATGCGCCCCGAATCTCGAAGCAAATCTACAAATGTAGCGATAGAAAAATAAGTATAGTTTTATCGCCATCTGTTAAATAAAATTCTTTTTATTTTAACTAGAATAATTAATGTATCTACTATTTATTTGATAATAAAAAACAGCCCTGAGAACAATATTCAGATGATAAATGTTACAAACACGTACGTATACTTTCAGCCACTAGACAATAATGCTCTCAAATTCACATAACCTAGAAAAGAGCAAAACTCAAATGAAGTGAAACAAGTAGCAAAAACCCTTTCACATTATATGCGTAAAAGAGTCAAGTCAAATGAAATCTTGGTTGCGATGACATGTTTGAGTTGTTCTAAGTGAAGTTTAACAGTTTTCATCCTTCATTGTGATGAGACTTCCACCTCACGAATCGTCACCCAACCAGATCTTGGATTTTGTTGTATGTACTTATTAGGAAGTTTCAGGATATCTTAAGGCTTGAGGAGCTGCATTTATGTTTTTTTTAATATCCAGCTTTAGAGCACAAGCCAATAATGCTACGAAGTTTTGGATCGTAGTTTTCCAGTCACATTTCAGGTACATTATTCATTCGCATTTTTTTACTTCTGTCTTTCATTTAGAATAGATGGATTCGAAATTTTCGCAGCTGGTTTAACGTCAGGACTTCATAAGTCAAATTTCGAATCTTTAATTTTTCTATGTAAAAATCAGAAATGAAAAAAATTTGGAAGAAAATGCATTGCACCACTCATAGAAGTGAAGTGAATTTTGAATGTGCAAAGAACGTACGTACGTTACGTATAAGCACCTAAAATATTATACGTAGAATCGCCGTAAATATTCTACGTATAGTACTCGTACAAACTATATGTATATCCATATACCATATACGGCGACTGCGGACATCTTACCTATATAATCTATATGGATTCTACGGTTTTTATCCGAGCTATTTTCTACGTATAATATACGAAACTTTGCCTGTGGCCGATTGAGAACGAAACGATACAATCCCGAATGTGTGTTATATTTTGTTATATGTTTTTAAATAAACGCTTTAAATGTTAGATATTTTCGTTTTTTTATTTTGAGAAATTTATGAGCGTTTAAAAACTGCATAATTTAAAAAAATACTGCAACTATGCTTTTTTTTGTTATCACGACATTCATTTCCATAAGGCGTCTCGAAGAATCTCGCAGACTAACCGACATATCTTCCAGAAACTTTCTAGGCATAAATGTAATTTTCTCTGGAAACTTGGATATCATATAGAAGTGGTTCGAGTTACCAGGGTATGTAGACCATCAATTGTTTAACTGACCAAAGTTAAAACAAATTAGGCTGCTGAGACCTCGACACAAGAATCCTTGTTCTGCAATTTAAAGAGTCAAATAAATAATAACAATAATCAAAAGAATTAAAATAATTTACTGTTCGGAAAAAAAGGAGATGCGTTATACCTCATAAAAGCGTCCTAGTGCGAAGCATAAGGAATCAAGCGCCCATTTATTTTAGCTGCTACGCAACCTCACATAATTATTATTACTGCAAAATGTACCTACCCCTAATCATTTGTATTAGACATCATCCATATATCAGCACCAGAATGGAGGGTTCCACTGTGATTACTTAACTGAACGTTAATAAGACAATCTCCAGATGAGTCCAGTAATTAGTCAATTTATAAGAAATGTGGGTCATTTAGTACCACTTATAATGCCCTGCATAGCCTCTTTTCCTGTTACTGTCCCTTACAGTAAGACACTAAAATAACACTTAGATTAGACCAACAACAGTGTGGCCCTGGTGTCCCAAGTGTGTCAGAAAGGGCTTTTATGATTATACACCATAAAAGTAACCGCTACAACATTTCGGTGATAAGTTTTCTACTTTATGTAGCCGTAACAAGATGGGCGGATATTTATAATCCCCAAGGAGTATGTGCTACTCGTGTATCTTATATGGGGATCTTTGGCGCGCTATTGTTTTTCTATAAACACAATCTTATACTTTTTCTTACGATATGGTCACTCAAGACTTTTTTTTCACTTTATCTTAATGGACCGATAGTAATTTATTCGAGATGATAAAAAATGAACCAATAAATCTCGGGCACATTGAGACGGGCGAAAAGATGGGTGGATTGCTAAGAGAATGGGGTCGAAATGAAACAAAATTTTCCGGGAATAAACTTTCATCTATTTCATAAAAGCATCATCCCCCGCTATGTCCCAATCGACTTTAAAGGTTTTCATGTAATAAATCATCGACGACTTTAATAATTGATAAAATATTTCGAAACAACTATGACAAATATTTGAAAACACAAATTATTTGCATGAAGAGGATAAAAGGACATAAAGGGACATTGTCCCTTTTCGTTGTTATTCATCCGGGATGAATAGATAAATCATTGCGGCTGCAGCTTATTCGCAATATTCGGAAATTTCATTCATTCGGTGAGATAGTTTTAGAAAATAATTTGTTTGAAGTTTCCAAGGACTGCCTGGTCAATTTCGGATTTCGAAGACAAAGCTATTGAATTTTATTTGAATTGATTTAATTTTGAGGAATTTAAATGAAATATCCAATGCGGCTAAACTTTTAAAAGGTTTTTTTTTTGTGAAGTAATGCTAATAATTTTATTCAGTTATAAATAATTTATATATAATATTAATATTTTTGGGTCTAATTTGAAATACGGTAAAATTGAAACGCCAAATAAGTTACCAATCAAAAAATATTTTTCAAAAAACTTTCCTTGCTGTTCTGAAGTAATCGTCCAAAATTCGAGAGCAAGTATCATATTTTTACTGAACATTTTTAATATTGTGACTTAATAAAAAAAACTGTTACCTCATATTTTGCATTTACACGTTTTAAAAAGAGTCCGTCGGTCTGCCGTACAACGTACACCATCTATCATCCGCTAGCATGGTTGATGGTTTGAGAATCAAAAACACTTTGACCAATTAAGATCAAATTTTATGTATGTAAAATGGGTGGACTCGTTTAAGCGGTGAATCAGGACCGTTTATACTGTGAAGTTGAACCCTTAAACTTATATAGAGTTCCGATAATGGTACCATTTGCAGTAAAATGGTTGACTTGTGTGGAGGGGTACGGAAGTGGGTGCCAAACAAACGCTCGAAAGGTGGAATTAAGAAATTCTAAAATTCATGTCTCTGAACAGTCCATGCGTAAATGGTGAAACTTGGTGACTCTTTAGGGACATATTAAGGAATATACTTCTTTAATATGTCCTTAAAGATATTTTCAGATATTCAAGGATAAAGAACAAAATCGTTATCCTTGAAAAAAAAATTTCAAGGATAATTTTTATTCGTATTTTTTTTTTATTGCGACCTTCCCCTTTAAAATAAGCCCTATTTTATAATTCTAGGATACAAATTACCGGAGATATGAATTTTCAAAAAGGACTCGGATACCATTTTTGCGAACACTTTAACATACTATAACTAACAAAAAAATTAGATAGAAACAAAAAATTTAATTTCAAATATTTTTTTCACTAGTTCTTCAAGTACAAACATTTTCAAAAGAATCGGAGATGGTAAGGTCACACCTTTGGCAATTCTTGATGGAATGACCCAACTACAAAATTTTAGGGTAGAAAATTTTTTGGAAATTTCTGGTCAATCACAACAATTTACTTTAAAAAAAAACAATAAAGTAAAATGTATATCTTTAACTAACATTAGACTGAAATTTATATTGATGCTTTTAGTACTACCTCATAACCTAAACAAACCCCAACCACACTTTTGGACATGTCATACATCATACGAGTAGCTCTCCCTATCCTTTTCATCGTTTGCTTACTTTCCTTAGCTCCCTTTTTATCTAGAGATATCCATAAGTTTTTTCTGGATAGCCTCGACACTTTTGTTTTCCTTTTTTATCGGAATCGGTTTTCACATATCCCCTAAGGATATTTCTGAATATAAATTTCACCACCATAGTTCATAAACAGAGAACGCTTTTTTTCACTTGCCACATTATGCGAGTATGTTTCGGTCATTTTTATGTCAATTTTATTTAGTGGTAAAGTCACTTAACAGCAATAGGTCCTGACAATCGATAATGGAGACTTCTGTTATGATAAATGCCGTCTGACATGTCTGGCGGAGCAATTGACACCAAACAAAGTTGAGAAAATATACGGAATTGACTAAAATAATTTTTTGTCGAGTGTTAAAAACAATCGATATATAACTCATCTACTGAGAAAAAATATATTAAGACGGGTGTTTGCAACATCCTAGAGTAAATACTTTTTAACAAATTAAATTTGCAGATTTACGAAAGTTTTTATTTATTTTTTTTTGAAAACTAATCATTATTTTGAACACCTTTTTCAATGTAATAATTGTAAGATGTTCCCCTGTTAGGGGCAAGTCAAAAGTTTCAAATTTATAGGAGTAATCGCTCTCGTCATATAGAAGCAAAAGCTTTTTTATTAATTTCTTCCCTTCTCCGATCAATTAAAAAAATTGCCCTACAGAAATGAAAACAATAGGAAAAAATGGCATCATGCTACTCTTATCAAAAATTATATTGACATCATTCTTGAAAACTTATACAACTTCTTTAGACGATTATGTAAGCCTGAAGAACCACCACTTCGGGAATCCGCCGGTTATTCTAAGTTTTAACTCCCTAGTATAAGCGTTCCGGGGGTCGCGTACAATAGTTTTAAATACTGGTTTGCAGTACTGAATATTTTAATTTCTGTAGTGTCTTCAAAAGAGAACCCTCTGACAATGAAAAAATATTCCAACAAATTCTTAAAAAAGTTTCTTAGTTCTTAAAAATGTAACTCCTCTACCATGAAATATTTTATTCCTCTACTGTCAAACCGAATTCTGACTTTTTAAAGTAGATATCTCTTTTCAGTAATATCGGTGACAAGAAACCAGAATTCGTCACCTTTGTCTGCGGAGCCATTTTTTTGTTTATCAATACTTTGTCGTAATTCCAACAGTTCTTAAAAAATTATTCGGAAAAAATCGTGTTTTTCAGTACTGAAGTAGTCTGTAGACTATTTTACAGTGTACATACCATAAATACTTGAGAAATCTGTACAACGACAAGAGTCAATAAGTCTTGGATTTTGTGTCATTTGTAATTTTGAGCTAGATATATGAAAATCTTAAATACGAAGACATATTAACCATTATCAAATAATTTGAGGTCGTTCGTACTTGCCTTAATCAAATCCCATATTGCCTGAATAACAGACAGTTGCTCTTGTGGTATCCTACAGGGATTAGTGTGCTATACCTAGCCAGTGTCGAAGTGTACAGGGTATTTTCGGAATCATATGTGTACGGAAAAAAACATTTTATTCAGTACTTTATCAGTACTGTCCCGAATTCAGAATATAAATATTACAGCACTCATCCAGTGTATATTATGTTCCTCATGCCTAAAAGTATGACATATAAACATTAAATGGCAATATTTGAGTATTTGTACTGATGTAAAACATACAATATTCAGTAATCGTTCAGTATGAATACAAAAAAAATTTTTTTTTTGTTTTATTGTTTTAAAACAATACTATTCCATCTTAATTCTTACGATATTCAAGTATTGTGAAGGCATTCGGTTGATGCATTCTATCTTACATTTGTATTATGTATTGTGATATACTTTGGAAGAAGTTGAATGTTATCTTATTATGACGATAAGAAAAATAAAGCCGAGAATTGAAAAGCATTTTTTTTTCTTAAAAAGTAAACATGGTGATTGATCTTCAATAATGAATACTGGACAACATGCGAAAATTTATTATATTCTGGGAAAGTTAGCAATAACCAATAACCTTTTAGTAAAAAGAACATAATTGCAACAAAAATATAAATGAAGGTAACGTCAGTCACTAACTTTGTACATCAATAAGTATTGCTAGTGATGCTCTTAACACGAATTAAATATGATGTAATAAAAATTTAACCATTAAAAAAAAATTATAAATGATGGTGGAAGACGGATATCAAAACTTAGAGAGTTCCACAAGCGTCTGAAAAATTATGCATACTCAATATTAATAAATAGATAAATATATACATACATAATATAAATATGGTTATGCCCAACAGCTACTTGAATATTGAATACATTATAAAACATTTCCATTCGAATCCCATCAGTAGAAATTGATGCACTACCTAGGTGAAAATGTCGAAACTACCAAAGATTCTTAGCAAATAACATTATTTTACGTAAACCTCATCAGTACCGCAGCAGTATCAGTTTGCATGATTACTTTCAAAAGATTTACCTTTAATTTCAAAAAATTTGATATTTTATTAAAAAAAAATTAAATTATATTGTTTCTTTCAATCCCATAAATCAATACCAATTCAATCAATTTTTAATAATCAGAAAAGAATTTATTGATTTGAGTCCCGATTGAGTTCCGTTTTTTAGGAATTGACCGTTGAATCCCGCTAATTGGTGTTTGGGCTGTCTTTCCTCTAATACAACTCTTTTTGTTCAATATTTTCATTTTTCAAGTCTTTTGAATTTTATAAGAAGTCGAATTTATTGTGTGGCAAAGAGCTTACTTGCATTATCTTCAAACGTCATTAGGTGTGTTTTTTTGCGCATTTATCCAGATTAGAGAAGTGATTAAAATTTACATTGAAAACACCAACAATATTGCTGTTTTTGTTATTTTTTATTCCTTTTCCCTGTAGATTTTAGGCTAGAATATAGATTTTAGCCCGAATAGTTAACCTAGTAAGCTCACTGGGTAAACTACCCGCGATAACTTCTCTAATCTAGCCTACTATCTATTGAAAAAAGTTATAAAGAATCGTAAAAACAACAATGCTGTTGTTATTTTGTATATAAATTTTAATCACTACTCTAATCTGGATAAATGCGCAAAAAAACACACCTTTTATATCTTCCAATGCCGTTATCGACAACTGTTGTAAAAATTAATTACATATTTCGTTTTATTAAAATATATTTTTATGTGCCATATAAGAAATCAATAATTTATCGGAATCTTCTAAATTAATTGAGCCATTCATTCAACTATAGCGATCCGTTATTTTCGCTATAAATAGTTCCTGTTCAAAAAGAAATATTTTTTTACAATTAAACATTTGCGAATTCTTATAGGCAGTGCTGTGTCAGTACTGGTAAGGATTGAAGCTATGAACAAATAAGCGGAATGTCTTCCAATAAGATACTCGGTAATAAATAGCCTAGACGCTTAGGGTGAAAGATGTTGCCTTCAGATGTATGTTATCCTAAGTTCGAATCCACGAAACCACAGAGTTTTGATCTATAGTACATAGACAGGTGTACAACATTTATATACCTTAATATTCAAGAAATATTAAATTTAATATTATTCAGAAAAGTGAAAGAAAATATTAATTAAAATGATATTTACTTTTCTAATTAGACTGTATAGGTCTCGCAAAAATGCTGTGATACAGTAATAAATTTTAGTACAACGAATTTTTCGTTCGTTGATAAATCAGTTCCTAATAACCGAATTCAGTCGGTATTCCAAATGTTCCGCTAGAACTCAGCATATTTCTGCATTGCAAGGTGAAAGGAGTTTCGCTCGAATTCCACTGAAGTGCCGATGTGTTAGGCTAGATATAGAAACTAACGTTTTTCATCAAAAAGTATTTCCCACTGAACAGAAACGAAGGCACCCTTCAAAAATATGGACCACTACAGAGAAGAGAAACGTAAAATTTTTCTAGAACTTGAACGACAGATCTTGCATCTGGGAAAAAAGAATCTATCCGTACTCGAAGCACCTGTTCCAAAAATATTGTTCATTCTTACTAATATATTCATTAGGCTTGTGTAGTTCGCGAACGAACTAGTTCAGAAGAGCGTTCCCATAACTGAAATGAACGAACTAGTTCCCAGTCAGTTCCGCTCCTAGTTCGTTTTTCATTGCCGTTCGATACTCTGTGAGACAATATACTATACTAGATCTAGTGTCTTTTTTTTGCTAATCATATTCTACTAGATCTACCTTTTTTTGCTCATTTTCTTCTATATCTACTGATCTTTTTTTTGCTCATCATCTTCTACTAGATCTACTGTCTTCGAACTACGACTACTCATCACTGAACTCCCCTGAAGTAATGAACTATGAACTAAAAGAACGAACTAGTTCGCGAGGGATCGGGAATCGGAAATGATCGCTCACTACGGTGAACTAAAATGCGCAAGCCTAATATTCATGTACTAAGTAGGTAGATTAGATGTATTTATTTAGCTTAAAAAACTATGCATTCATTAGAGTCTTTACACTGATTTGGTTGAAGACACCATTGATTCTGGCGGTATTGTTCCAGTTGGGGCCAGTGCGATCTTAGGAGTTGTTGCCATTGATTCATCTTTCTTCGCAATTTGTTCCCTAATCCATGGAACGTAATTCGAGACTCTTGTAAATGCGTCCGGTAATCCTATCGAACAAATCGATGTTCCGTACGAAACAACCCCAATTTGTTTCGTTCTGTCGCTATTAACTAGAGGACCGCCTGAATCGCCCTGTAAACAAAATACGAAATTTTAGTTTAATTGAGGAATCAGTTTTAAAAGTGAACCTACCGCACAGGCACCCTCAAGGAATCCTTTATACGTGCAAATTTCACCTTCGGTCACATTATATCCCTCATTTCGGCACTCGTCATTTGTGATTGTTATCAAGTCGATTGTTTGAAGATATTCCGGTAGACTACCGATTGTAATGGATCTGGTGAATCCCCATCCCGACAATTTACACGGAACCCTACCGCCCGTGTTGCTCTCGTTCAGTTCAATCGGCTGCACTGTCCTCGTCATTTTGAAAGGAGTTTTCATCTTCATAATTGCAAGATCGCCAGTGTACAGTGGGGAATAATCCGGATGCGTTATAAAGGATTCTACTAGATACCGAGTTCCACCTTCGCTACGTTTAGACGTACCGACCAACACCGACAGGTTGTTAGGATCCGCTTGATCGACGCAATGCGCTGCTGTTAAGACGTGCTGTTCGCTGATAATGGAACCACCACAATTATGCGTCCATTCCTTAGGTTCGCTGAGGAATGGGATGTAAAAAGCCGGCTGCTTGACACGAACTTGTAGCGAAATTTGATACGGAATTGGATTTGCGGCATTGTAACCTCCGATTATTCGAGTAGTGTTTGTATCGGCTAAAAAAAATTATTAATTGTATACAAATTTGATTAAATTTAAATTAACTTGATAAATCGTAGCGTTCAAACTACTTTCTAGTCCTTCATAACGTTTTTTTTAGAATACAGTAAAAAATCTAAAAAAAATTGGTTCGCACTTTTTTGGCTAAAAATTTCTGTCTAACGAGCATTTGATTCTATTCACCACTTTATTTAATAACTCTTTTTTATTAACATTAACTATTTATCCAATCACAAATAGCACAATTCAAAACATATTTTAAAAAATCGACACAAATTTGAACACGATGATTTATTTTTTGTAAATTTCCACTGAAATTAATTCTTAAGGTATCTTATGTTCGATATCACTTTCTTTCCAAATTTTTTTTTTTTACCTTCTATTGTTGCACCACATGTGGCCAACATGACTGTAATGCAAAGCACAATTGACATTCTCGACAGGTGCAGTACTGGTAACTAACTTAGTGCTAATCGTAGTATCTCCTCGGCTTTTATGTGCACGCGATTTCAATTGAATATGGCTTATCTTATGGCGATTTCCATAATGCCCATGAAATAAACGGTAGCTAAATGACGAATTGGAAATGAGAATGATTTTCTTTTTCACAACATTAATGATGAATTGGTCGATAGGTTTTCAATTACCTTCAGGTACTCCTGTCTTATTAGAGCATAGTTAGAGAGTGATTAGCAACATAGAATCGATTCAGAATGAATTGATATCGTTCATTACGTGAATTTGAAGTATTTTGTACAAACGGATAATTCTCATTTCACTGACGCTGGCGTCACTCAAGGCTCGGTCCTTCCTTCTACTCTTTTTTTAACCTTTATTAATGATCTCATCCCATATACTTCTAATCCAACTCATAGCTTTGTCGATGGCAGACCATTACCTTCACGGCCTAAAACTGAAGCGCGTCGATAGGCTTCATATTGCGCAAAACATAATAGACTCCGATAGTATTAAAGTTCTTGAGGAATGGATTCCAATTCAATGCATCGAAAAAGCAAAGTTGTATTTTAACTCCCAAAAAAGACGGGATGTATGGCCTCCTCCGGGGATGTGACGGTCTCCCCATTCCCTCTACTAGGGTATGAATTCCTGCGTTGATCATATCTTTAGAATAGCAAAAGGTGCTAAAAAGTGGATGGGATTGCTATTCAAATGTAAAAAGTTCTTCTCTCCATCTTCCGTTTACAAATCTTACATTCGCTGAATCGGGTAGACACATAGACCGCCAATGGATCCGTTATAATCCCAAATGTACGGGGAAGAAATACTCGTGTGCCCAAGACCATCTCAAATTAACCACCCTGCCAACCTGCCAACCTGCCAACCTGCCAAACTGCAGCAGATTGACTAGCTTTATGTTTGCGAATTCACCCAAGTCTGTGACTAAGCGCGAATCCAGCGTGCGTTCCCGCCTCAAAGCCAATCCGGAGCATTCACAATGCGTGTGAAAAATACTTTCCTCGACATCGTGTTCACTACAGCTGCGGCACAGATCTGCAACGTCCGCAACACCTAGTCTTCTGGCGTGCCGGCCGATCGGGCAATGCCCCTATCTCCTAGGACGAACTTTGTCCTGCTCGTATTCAGGGTCGACCAGAGCTGCCTAGCAATGAGACATGATGTTAGGCTCGACCACCTCGGGTTGGTCTGTGACATGACCGCACGTCGACAGCTTGCTGTATGTCTTCAATTGGCCCCCTCACAGAAAGATCTAGCTCTTGATTCAAAGCCAAACGTCTCCGTGCGAGTTCATCAGCAACCTCGTTGCCCGGAATCCCGCTGTGAACCGGAACACACTCGGCAAAAAGAACAGCGGCCTCTGATATCACTCGTCAACAAGAATAGCAAAAGTGTACACTTTCTGTATTAGTGTAGAGAGTGTAATCAAAAAGAGCAAACCTAGTGTAAACTTGCCACATACGCAAGTTTGACAATCGCATAGAAAAAAGAAATATTATCCTTCTTAAAGCATTCGCAAAGCAAGTGGAATATACTTTCCTCGGCATCCGGTTCACCACAGCTGCGGCACAGATCTGTAACGTCCTAGTCTTCTGGCGTGCCGTCCGATAAGGCCCGTTAGTACACCAATTAGGATACGAAGAGTATTCCTATCTCCGAGTAGGAGAGCCAGAGCTGCCTGGCCACGAGACACGATGTGAGGCCTAACCATCTTGTGTTAGCCTCTGATATGGCCGCTACGTCGATAGCATGTTTAATGTCCTCTGGGGGCCTCCTCACTGGAAGAGCTAGCGCTTGATTCAGCGTCGAACCTCTCCTTGCGAGTTCATCCGCAGCCTCGTTGCCCAGAATCCCGCTGTGACCCGGAACCCAACAAATTGTAACTTTCAGAAGGGTGCATAAAGCACTTATCTTATCCTTGCATAGCCTCACGAGGCGGGATTTGATCAAGTGTGAGTCAAGCGCCTTGATCGCCGCCTGGCTATCTGTTAGGATGACGACGGATTTGTTTCGCATTACACAAGCCTCTAGCAGATTGCAAACCTGAACGATTCCCATCATCTCTGCCTGAAATACGCTACAGCAGTCCGGTATTCTGAATGCCTCGCTATGGTTCAAGTCGGTGGAGAATACACGTTCACCTGTATCCGCGTCTGTCTTCGAACCGTCCGTGTAAATATGAAAGACCTCTTCGTGGGGCTGATCCACATTCCACCCCTCTCTGCTAGCGATCCTCGTTGAGAATCTTCTAGAGAATACGAGCTGCGGAATCAAGTAGTCTGTATCCTCTAACGGGTTACATTCACTAAACCGTGCGAGTATGCTGCTGAGCCCCCAGGTCTAGATACCCAGCTACCTGACTGTCTTAGGCGCACGGCACTTTTTACTGCTAGACTCTTCCCATAAATATCCAGCGGAAGAAGATGAAGGATCATCTCTAGTGCCGCTGTAGGTGTGGTGCTAAGTACCACCGCTCTTGTGGAAGCAAGACGTTGAACCTTGGTGAGTTTATTGAGGTAGGTGGATTTCTCCAACGCTACCCACCACACTAAAATTCCGTAGGTTAGGATAGGCCTGACTATGGCCGTGTACATCCAGTGAGCCATCCCGAACATCTTTTTGCAAGCGTAGAGAGCCCCTAAAGCCTTCCTTAGTCGCTAGGCATAATACCAACTGTTGGCGCTTGGCTGTTGCTGTTAAAACATGGGGAAATGTGCGCCAAATAAGTTCGATAAAGCCTGATCGAAGATAGAACGAAGCTAGAACGAGGTAGCAGAAATAGCTTCGATAAGGCCTTATGGAAGTTAGTTTGTTAGCTGGGAAGCGGTATTCAGATTAGAACAAGTAAGGTGGAATGACAGTTCACTTTCCCATTTCTTTACTGCTAAACTTTTCATACAAACACACTGTAGCTGTAAAATTAAATCTACATAATAAGCAGTGTGAACACTTGATTTCGTGTGTGGGTTCGTCGTTATTTTCCAGATTGTGTTCTTGTAACTTTCAAAATAATAATGCGTATAAAATATGAGGTTCTTAGCTTATATGGCTTGGGACTTATCGGTCATTAGTTGCATTAAAACATGCTAAACTAAAACTGGCCAATCCTTTGTAGATACTCATATCTTCAAGCAGAAATTTATGTTCCGAATCATTCAATCATACTTCACTTTGAATCCTTCAAATGTGTTCCCTCAAAAACAACAGGAAATTATCTGCGACACGTTTTACAAATACGAAGTGCCTTATACTATAATCCTTTTACAAATTGACATATTTCATACTACGTACTGAATCTTCGGCTAAAACTAACTCTACATCAGAACGACCACCCCCAGTTACTTTACAAATTCATTAGACAATTCTACAATCTTAAACGAATATCCCTCGCATGTGTCTACGTGAATATACAATTAAATGGCAAATGCTATGCAAGGTATTAAAATGATTTGTGGCCATTCATAATGATTTATATTTAATAAGCCTTTTCTGTTCGGTATTGGGTCGAAGGCGTATGTAAGTGTGTCTTTTAATTTAACGGATTTTATTTATTTCGTTCGCTAAAACAAATTTTTATGAAAATACCATTCCGGGCCTTATTTTCCGAAGTGGCGTGTAGAGTTCCATAAAGGGATGAGACACTCTGTTTTGACACACATGATCTCGCATTACGATACATTGAACACATACGAGTACAGAGCGATATATTATTCAAGGTGGAAAGGGTTTAACGACGCATGTAATGTGATTAATTTCCGAACTGAAAATGATTTACGACTAAATGGTAAGGCAATGAGTTTAGGATATTTTATGCGGAATAGATATTTGTGTAATATACACGTAGGTACACAGTACGTAGAGGGATGTGTGGCTTAAATGAAATTTAATATGCAATTAATCATATTTCGCTAATAAATTTTGTTAATATTAGTAGTTTTACATGCAGTGCGTTGAGTATTGAATAAGCCATTAAATCGAGAACCTTTATGGGTGGTGAATTTCTTACTTGTTTTTTAATCAGAGATGTGGGTATAACCTTATGGCTGTGCAAGATTGCCTTCACTTTTGCATTTTCATTATTTTTTTTTTTTTTTTAGTAATTAAGAATTGGTGTCTACATGGAATTTGAAAAAATATTCGCTACCCTCAAATTAAATGGACTCCAAACTTACACATTTCAAAACTCGAGAACCCCTTCAGATTGTTCTTCCAATTTTCACAAAAGGTGGAAAGGTGCTACCCAATCAGGGTGAATTTTTTTTGGAAAGTTATAGTGTGAGAGGGTAGTGGAGACGTTTAAGACGACAAAATTTGGTTTCTACATTTCAGGAGCTGCTTAAGGTAGAAAGTTGAAACTTAAAATTTATGTAATAGCGGGGCAACGAGCAACAAAATTGTCGACGTACGTGGCGGGGCAAGGAAATGGGGAGAAAATAATACGTCTGAAGAACTCGAGGGTTTAAAGAACCAAGGGATGGTGAACGCATGTGGGTTGAAAACTTTGTACTTCGATACTTCATGAATTGTTTAAAATATAATCTAGATTTTTGGTATACTAGCTTTCTAGATATATATGTATTTTGTGAGAATGTAGCTTTTAAGGTATTTAAACCTTACCGAAGTAAGAGTACTTCAAATTGTTTTGAATGAGAATTAGATATTGAGAAAAAAGTGTATATATTACTTATTTATTTATTTAATTATTACAGTTATTCTATAAGATATTTACAGTTTATACAATTTTTGTAGAGATCAGACGGGGAAAAAATTATTGTCTTTACAACTATAGTGTAGTATTTCTATTTCTTGACAAATTATGTTATTAATTAAAGTGATACTTCATTTAGGAAAATTCTTTTTAAAAACCTATTAATAAGAATTTAAATCTAACTTAAAACTACCTTACAACAAAACTAACTTACCTATTTAGGCAGCTTAGCAACCACTCTACATTTTAAATAATCGTAGTACTGAATAGTTCTGTAACGAGGAGGTTGTCTAAGTTAAGGCATCTTTTGCGAAAATTGTTCATAGAAATCGAACGAAGTTTAGCTAAATCGTGGAGATGTCGTGTTGGAAAATAAAACGGTTTGTTTAAAATTATTTTTAGGCATTTATCTTGTAATACTTGTAGCTTTTTCTTGTGAGTTTTGGCACACGTGTTCCAAATTGGGGTTCCATATAGAATAAAAGTGCAAACATATTTTTACCAACCTTAAATATAGAAAATGCTTAAATGCTGTTTAGGTATTTCCTTACACAATCTGTTGAGCTACTCTATTTCACCCTTATTTGGATAAATATCGAAAAATTATGAATTTATTTTTAGGCGTTTTTGTACTCGATATCTTATCGGTTCTAAGTGATATTGAGAAATGGCTATAAATATATTTCACTCCTTTTCGATATTCAGGTAGTGAGAACTTCTTGAACATCGAAAGGCTCCGAAATAAGATCTTAGGCGTTTGTATTATTATTGTGTAGAAACGAACACCATATAGATTTAATATCGAAAAATTCTGTGAGGCATTTGTATAAGTTGTCTGTAGATGTGATAGTCAATTTGATATCTCATTCGGTCTGAGAAATATTGAGTTATTCGTGAAAACATACTTAACTCTTTTTCATAACCTTGGCAGCCTAATATCGAAAAATGCCCAAAACTGCTTTTTAAGAATTGATGTAAGCAGATTTCATAAGGAAGAGGTTTATGTGGAAATAAAAAAAGATGTACTTTTTAGGCGTTTACATATATACGTAGTTAACGGAAGTAAAACCAAACTTGATATCTCGTCAGCCCTACGAGTTGTAGGTACTCTTTAATTGAAGAATCCGTAAAAATATATTTAGCCTACTTTTCACTCTTTGGAGGTTGAATATCGAAAAATATCGAAAAATGTTTTAAGCGTTTGTATAAGTAACCTGTGAAAATAGAAACTAGCCGCATGGTTTATCAGTTCAGAGAGATAGAGAGAAGTTGTTTGAAGCATATTAAACTTATTGTGGATTTAATAACTAGAAATGCTGAACACACATTTCAAGCGTTGGTCATATATACTCGTATGTACATATAATAGATTAAGAGGAAGTTTCCAAAATACATTTTTGGAACGGAAACTGTATACACATGTGTGGTGTCCTTTAGGGACTAGCTTTATTATTCTAGAAGTCCTGGAAGTACAGGACACGTTTAAAGTTCCGTTGAGGTAGGTTACTACGCTGCTGACAATTTAAAAAAATTGCCAGAAGGCTATTTGGAACTACATATATTTTACTTTATTATTTTTTAATAATAAAGTATTGTGATTGACCTGAAATTTCAAAAGGAAATGAAATTTTTTATTTACACGTTTTAGGACTAGTAAGCCCCAAAAAAGCAAAAAAAAATGTTCGTCTGTCCGCCGTAGACGCCGTACGCCGTACGCAAAATCGTTTGAAGGCGCGTAGCTCCCAAACTCGTTGAGATATTAAGTTCAAATTTTTATGGTAGGTAGATTGGGTGAACCCCTACGACTGGAAGGGGTGGGGTGGGATTTGATGGGGGAGGAGAGGGGAGGGGTCTAGATCTCAGGAACCACTTATGGTCGATAGGGGTTGCGGGGTGTGGAAGTGGGGGGAAAAATAATGAGTGCGAAACGCTTGAAAGCCGGGATTGAAACATTCTAAAATCCATGGTTTTTTATATCTCAGAAACGGCTTATGCTAGAAAGTTGAAAATTAGTACGTATATGTAGATGCGCTACTAGAGTAATTAAAGCGAAAAAAAGTTCAGATTTTTATTGGCGTTCAGAGGTTGAGTAAAAAAAAAACAGTGAATCCACATTTTCACGAATTTCGTTAAAACTTTTAGACATGTCGAGCTATCAAAGCAATTTTACTTCTTCGTGCTCTTTATATAAGCGCCTAGAAATTTTCTTCTAAATTTCTCGATATCCAACCCCTAACGGGGTGTAAAGTGGTTGTGTACATATTCACGAATTCAGATATATTTCTTAGGTCTATTGATATTTGGAATTCACTTTCACTTCTAAAAGCTTTAAACATATTCGGGGAAAAACCGATTTAAGTATTTTTCAATATTAAACCTCCTGCGGGTGTAAGGTATTGTTCAAGTTTTCACTGATTCTGAAAATCTATTAGGTTTAATGTGATCGAATTCGTTTAATGCTGAGATGCGGTGTAGGTTACTATGAGACTGATAACCTAAGGAATAACCAGGAGGCTATTTCGAACGTTATTTTTTAGCTTGTCAGTTGCATAGTAACCTACATCGCTTCTCAGAATTAAACGTGTTACGGACTTCTACCCCAAAAAATAATAAAGTTGCGCCCAAACTGTTGGCAGATTTTTTTTATTGTTTGTTATACCGTATCACATTTATTTAAAAAAAAAACTTATGTATTCCTCTCCTGGAATCCACTACAACTCCAGAAATCATTAAGCTAGGACAAAAAATTCGGTGAAAGGCACTCTATTTTCAAACTTTTTTATCCCCAACAATTTAATTCTAAGTTCACTATTTCATCTAGAGTAGTGTACTACTGTCTGCGGTATGTATATGGTACATTCAGCTTCTCGATTGTTGGAATTATGCACAAACTATGGCTACAGGAACTCAGTGTCGTAAATAATTGAGCAGCATACCCCGGAATCCAGGGCGCTTGTAGATTCATCGAACAGTAATAAGGTATATGCATGTGTGTACCTACTTTTAAACAGCATTACTTGCTAAAATCGATAACTTCCATAGTTTTCCATTCCGAAGCGAAAATAAAGTGGAGTCATAGTTGAAAATTGTCAACTGACCAAGGCCTCGATTTCTGAGCTATGAAACTGTAATCCTGATTTGCTGCTCTACGCCGCACAGGCTATTATCCAGGAAATGAAAAAAAAATCATTTAAATTATTCATTTAAAATTTTATCCGCCATATTACCCATTGTCCTGTGAACAGGTTCAATACTTGCACTAAATTCACACACATACTCCAGTTGAATTACCGCTTTTTCATTGCAGCCATTGTTCAAAGAGAATCATCCGGTTAAAATCGCGTAACAAACCAGAATCGAACTTATTACGACAACCGCACGACTATCGCGGCCTTGTTGTATTTGGTCCTGCTACGTCCTGTCAAAGGGTGGAAATTCTCTTTTCATCCGTGGCATTTTCCTTTCATTGAAAATTGGTATCAGACCGGAATCGAGAGTGGAGAGTTTGAATACGGGAGAGATATAGGTGTTTGTTGATATCTTTGTTCAATGTTGCAGCCCTTCGAAATGACAGTGAAATAATCAACCCCTTGTTTATCACACAAATGAAAAACTCGACACGCGGTTTTTTTTGTTATTACTGCATTTCAGCAATATTACACTTGGTGTAACGATGTTTCCTTCATGCTGTAAAGTTCAATATCGGGGTTGTTCTGCATAAATGTCAATGTCAGAACGGCCCTTAGGGGTCCTTGGCAGAGTGCATTCATGAAGGAATGTGCCACTAGTTCGTAATTAAATATCTGACTTTTAGCATTATAATGCGATTTAAAACAAGGCTTCTAAGGACCAAGGCTAAGTTTATAATTGAAGGGGAGATAAAACACCGCCAATGGTTTGTACTCTACGCCAATGGTTTCTACTGCCATTGAAATGTGGAATAATGAACTCCTTTAAGTATGCGTTTTGATTGATACTTGAAGTTTCAAGAGCTTGGAGTAGAACTGATAATTTTAGAATCAATTACGTCCTGTAATTAACTTAATGTCAATTACTGTATTGAATTTGTATTAAGTAGTTATGAAATGCAGATTGCGATCACTGCAATTAAACTGAAAGACTCGGTTATTTTTTGGTGTCATAAGGTTTAGTTCAAAGAGAATGAGATAAGAGAATGAGAAGCGGAACGTATTGCAAAATCAGCGCCATCTGTTGACTCAGTTGACTACTACGATTTAAAAACATTAAACGGTAAACGAAAAGATTTTTCCATCGAGCTGTGTCTTCCCTCGAATAAGAAACGTGTGTTCAGTGTTTATTTTAAAATTGTTTGAGGGATAAACCATAAAAACTAATTGAAGGTGAGGCTTTTCCAGATCTCAGACTTGTAGTGTAAGGAAATTATTTTTTTATTCGCACGCAATGGCATTTCAGTAATACTGATCAATTTAGTATTCGACAGAGACTGTAGAGGCGCTGAAACTTGATACGGAGTTTTATAGTGAGCTCTTGCGGGGGCTTCCCTCTATCTCATACTGTTTGGTTTAGTCAAGCCCTTTCGATTGATGAAGACCGATTGTTCCCACACGTGGAGTCCATTTTTCGGATGTTTCATTCTTGCAAGATCGTTAATACAGCTTCGTAATTCTACCCGTTGAGTTTGAGATTGGCGATCGCGAGTCAAGCGGGTCTCCATCCAGGTAATTAAGAAGATACTGCCTCTTCTGGATTGGGTCTTTCATTGGGTTGGCGTAGATTATGCTCCTGGCCATGTCCTTCTAATACCCAACGAAATTTACAGAGTTCCTGCTGTCGATTGGACCATGAAGTAATGTTCTGGCTATAAAAGTACATCGCCATGTCCAGGATGTTGATGCAATTCCCACAACGGATGCAATTTTGGATTCTGGCACTGAGCACTGGAAGCTTCAGAATAGCTATTTGTCCCTCCTTGTACGAAGCCTTCATCTTTCTGTATAGAAGCTCTGTTTCTTTCGTGGCGTGGAGGAATGTTTCCCAGAGACAGTTTATGTCTCTTATCTTTTTGTGTAGTATACTGTAGTACCATCTGTTTTTTGAGAACTACCGTCCCTACCGTCCTTCCGGTAATATTTTCCCAATTTTTTTATTGATTTAGCAATTTTTTGTTGATCCTTAATAAACTTGTCGACCTCTGAGAGTCATGTAGATAGTAAGCATCTCGTTAAGAATCGCTGATATATCGTCTTCATAATATCAAGGATATAACTGGCTCGACGGACCATTGTTTTGGCGGCAGGTACAAATTAAACCAAGTCGCATCAGGTGTTTTCATTATGTAGTTACAGCCGATCAGTGATCTCCACTCGAGACCATTTAATTTGGAAGTGAATTAAGCAATTTGTTTATTTCAGGGAGATTTATAAGGACCGGCTACAGCAGCCGGCTAAATTATTAATTAAGCATTATTTTGAAGACATGCCAGGCTATGTTCAGCTTTTGAACACTAAGACTTCTTCGGACTAAGTCCAACACAGTTTTCAAACTAGCATTTCTAGTGAAGATTTTGCAACTGTCATGCTCATTTCATTGTTGAGGCAGCGATCGATCGAATTTGCGAAGTTGTGTGTTAATTTCCAAACACTCCTTTGATGCCGAAAAACAACCTTAGATTTTTTAAATTTGGCTTCTATAGTGACACTGCAAAGAAAAATCTATGTCTGTTATTTAGGTTATTTTTAAAAACTTTTAACTTATAACATTCTGTAGTGAATTGATTGAAATCAATTCTTTCATTCAACTACAGAACCACTCTTTGGTTTAACTTTACGTGGTATTTTTTTTACTATCGAGAGCTTGTATTTCCAGTACATTGGCATTGTATCGCGGGTTAACACTCGATTTAACCTGGAAATGTAATCAAAAGGCTTTGGGGGTTTAATCTCATAGAGAAAATAAAGTGTATGGTTGTATCGTACATACCTGCGATATGTAGAAACATGACTTGTTTTCAGTTATAGCTTTTTATACTCCGGATGAAATTAATAGAGTACTTTATTTTTAATCCAGTCCTATAGTTCTTATCGCATATAACAAACCCTCGGACTAAAAATTAATTAATATCGCTTGTTCAATGGTAGCCAGAAACCAAAAATTTCCTTAAGGAACTCCGCAGATTGTTACCGGAGGAAATTGTTCTACTGCTTTGGATAAGTTCTATGCAAAAGTGTTTAAAACCCGTGAGTTCAAACTCTTCAATCCAACAATTTCAGGTTTAGTACACTAAAAGAATGAACATAAAGAAAATCAAAGATTCGTGCGGTTAGCCGTCGTACAAAAGTCCTTGGAAATATTGTGCATTTATCTTCCGGAACTCAAAATTTTGCAGGAATTAGTTTGATGTAAAAAGTAATGTGAAGCTCTTTAATAAGCAAAATCGTGGTAGTTTTTGGTTATCTCCCATACAAAAGCGGTATCACTTATTACACGATTACAGGAGAATCCATAGTGCTAGCAATAACTGGCGCACTCTACAATTTTTATACAGTTAAAAGTATGGAATTATCGACTAAAAAATTGGAATAGTCCTTGTAATAACTACCACACAAATGTCTTTAAAAAATTGGTGCTTGTTTGCACCCAACTCGAAAATCTGTAGCGGAATATTTAATTTCACCAAATTAGACAGAAAGTTAGAAAGGAAGGGGCCTATTATTCAGCTATGAGGGATCCATGGAAGCAGTTTTAGGGCGTCTACATTATGTTATTTCATTTTTTTGCTATTACGCTCCTGACTTATATATTTCTATACTAAACCAGCAGCATAAAAGGACAATATGGCTTTCAAATCTCGCCAGCAAGGTATTTTGCATACAACAGTTGGATTCAGTGCATTTTCTATTCTGAAGAGTGTCGCTTAGACCGCAAGTGGTCTGATTTTGGAGTACATTAAGTAAATTGCTTGAATGCAATATGGACTGAGTAGGTATTGTACCAACCTAATGTACATCATACCCTCCTACCTTATATTTTCCGCTTTTCTATTATAATTTTTCGGATATATAGAATTTGTGCATCTTCATGCTCCATGCATTGCAGTACACAATACCCACTCCTCAGAGTATGAATGAATAGAGGAGCACTTTCCATTGACAATGTACAAAAGTGGAAGTCACTTAACGTTGAGTAGGTAGAATCGTTTTGTTTGGGTGCCGAACAGTAGACGTTAATGTCGACCTAATTATACTGAAGGTTGTCTGAAAACAAGGTGGGAAGAAGTCTTAAAAATGGTCCATATATAAGTGATACTTTAGTTTCTATAAGGGTGTTAGACTGTGTAGGACTTCTGTAAGGACAAAATTACTAATAATTATTTATACCCACATTTTGGAGAAGAACTAATGAATTTCTATCGTTGTTACATGCAGATCTAAGAAACACAAGTCGAAAAATCAATCGCAGAATAAAATACTTTATTATTAAAATAATAAAGTAATTGAGCTTTCTAGAAAAGTTGAAAAGATCTTCAATGCTCTGAATAGTTCCACATACATCATCAAATAGTATAGCAATTTAAATAAATAGATTATACATTTTTTGTAACTTTATCTTAATTAATGTTCGAGCTTATTGGGAAATGTGTTAAAATAAAGTCACTTAAATTTGATGTTTCTAGCTTAGGATTCATCACGATTTCAAAAAAATTAATTCAAGTTCTCTCATTAATCATTTTTCTTATTACAGCTTATTTAATTAATAAAAAAAAATCTGCCAACAGTCTGGGCGCAACTTTATTATTTTATGGGTAGAAGTCCGAAACGTGTTTAATGATGAGATGCGGTGTAGGTTACTATGCGACTGTCAACCTAAGAAATAACCAAGAGGCTATTTGGAACGTTATTTTTTAGGTTGTTGTGTAGGGGGGACCCTTGGGAAAAATCTGCCAATGGTCTGGGCGAAACTTTATTATTTTTCGGGTCAAAGTTCGGGAGCGGTTAAAGTCGGAGTGTATCATGAGTTGCTTCGAGATTATTAGATTTCTTGGAAAATTATTTTTGTTCTTAATATAAAAATATTTAAAATAGAGATTTTTAACCGATTAAACATTGAAAAAGTCCGTGTAGACTATTCGAATTTCAGTATATTATGTACACTAAAAGCCCATAGAAGCAAAAACGAATTTGTTGCCTTATCAGAATTAAGAGATATGGCGAATTGTTAAAACGTATACAAACCCATTACTTCCACTTGGGGTTTGAATTTCGAAAAAAAAGTAAGCAAACCCTTCACACCTCTTTGGTTCTGGAAATTCGAAAAATCGTGAATTGGTTGGCCGTAATAATCAATTTTATATCTCATCAGAACTAAGGAATGGCAAAAATTTTGAAACCATGTACAATCCCTTGGGGGTTGAATATAAAAAAATTGAGAAATGGGTTTGTAGGCGATTATATAAAAAGTCTGTGGAAATGAAAAGCGATCTAATATCTCATTGAACCTAAGAAATATGTCGAAACTTTGAAAAGCATACAACCCCCTTACACCCATTAGGATTGAATATCTAAAATACTGAAATTGACTTTTTGGCTTTTTTATATAGGAAACCTTAGGAAGTAAAAATGAATTCGATATATCACCAGATATGCAACCTCCTTACACCCACTTGGGGGTTGAATATACAAAAATCATGAAAGGAGTTAATAAAAAAATATGAAGACAGTACGAGAAAGTAGGAACCAATTCAATTTCTTATTACTTCTAAAAGAAATGACGGAACTTGTGAAAACGTGTTCAAACCGTTTATACTCCTCTTAGGTGCTGAAAAAGGAAAAAACTTAAAAACAAGTTTTAGTCGATTATTACGCAAGCACGTGAAAGTAAAAAGATATTCGATATCTGATAAGACGTGGGGATATAGTAGAATTCGTGAAAAAGTTTACAACCCCCTTTGCAAACCCTTAGGGGTCGAATTTAAAAAATCCTGAAAACACTTTCTAGGTATTTACATGAAGAAGCCGTAGAATAAAAATGAACTCAATATTTGGAAAGACCTAATAGATATGACGAAAACCGTGAAAATATATGCATTTCATTTTCACTGATCATTTTTTTTGCCCCCCCTCCGAGCGCCAATGGATATTTAAAATTTTTTTTATCTAAATTAGTTTTCTAGTTGATATACATACACGTCCCGAGTTTCAACTTTGTAGCATAAGCCGTTCTATAGATAGGAAAAACACCCCCCACCCCTATAAAAAATTATATTTTTCCAAAATGCTACTAATATAGCTCTATCTAAATACCAAGTTTCAGCTCCATATCATAATATGTTGTCGAGATATTAAAATCGGAACTTTTTCCTTTTCACCCTCCCCCACCCTCACCCACTACACCCACACTTCCAAAATTTTGTTTTCTGCTAGGGGTCTATTAGGCCTACTTCTGGTAAAAATTTTAAGCTTTTATCTTACACTGTTCTTGAGATATGAGACGTGATTTTTTAGAAAAATTCTTATCCCCTCCACTTTCATGCTCCACCGCCCCCTTGAAAAATTTTGCTTTCAGCAAACTTCATTTGTCAACCTTTATACACAAACCAAATTTTATTTGTCTAGTGCAATTGGTTCGTGAGATATCGTAATCTAAAGTTTTTTACCCTCACTCCCGTACGCCACTACCCCCACTCAAATTTTTGTATTCGATCTATTCTCCTAGTATATCTACAGATATTCATTAAGTTTCAATTTTGTGACATTAACCGTTTAGGAGATATGGATTTTAGAAAGTGTCGATCTCACCTTTTTTGCGTTTCGGACGCATTATTTTCCCCCCCACTCCCAAACCCCTTCACCTATATCGGCAATTTTTTTGTAAATGGGTCCACTACTGAAGATCTATATAAATTCCAAATTTCAGTTTCCTAGCATAAGCGGTTGCTGAGATCTAGAAACCAAAATTTTCCGTCTAAAACACTTCCCCCTCCTCCCCCCTCACAGCCCCACCCCTACAAACTTGGCCACTTCAAGGGGCCTACCCAGTCTATTCATAAAAAAAATTTCAATTTTATAGCTTAAAGGGTTTGGGAGCTACGAGCCTTCAAACGATTTTGCGTACAGCGGTCGACGTACGGCGTACGGCGTACGGCGAACAGACGGACTGAAAATTTTTTTTGCTTTTTTCGTGTCTACTAGTCATGAAACGTGAAAAAAAAATTTTTCAGGGTAGCAAATTTTTTTTTTTTAAAAATCGAAAACAATACTGTATTATTAAAATAATAAAGTAAAAGGGAAACATATAAGTCAAAATCTTTTGTGCATTAAGGGGATTTACACTGTCATCTGTATATGGTACATCATTGGTATGGTATATGTGAAACCACTCAGAATTATTGCAACTATTTTCAATTATTCGAAAAAGCTTGATTCGATTCTACGATCGATTTAACAATTCATGTTCCAAGTGGTACCTGAGAAAAAGAGAGATTTAACGTGTTCTTTTCATCCTGCTCTTGATTAAAAAAAACATTGAGATAATCTCAGAATATTGTGAATAGTACGGTTGGTATGCCTGGTTATTAGTTAACATTTCTTCGTTGATATTTCGCTGACTGGAAGTTCGGATTGTTTTTTGATTATCGTCTATTACAAAGCTGTGCCTACTGTGCTCGGGACTTCACATATAATCGATTTGCATTTTGACACTTGTCGGACAAAATTTTACATAAATAGCCGGTGCATTGGTAGTTCAAACTAAATTTCAATCAAAAGCGCCATCTGGATGTCAAAATTTTAATGAAGAACAGAATAACTCAGTTAATCGCGATACTCTATCCGGATTGCAAAAAAGTAAGAGGTGGTTCTTTATACAATACCAGAGCAATAATTAAATTATAATAATTAATATTGTACTGCGATTTGGTGATTATTTTTAACTCCTTGGACTGATCCTCCATTAAAGTTCTTACTGAAAATATCACGGTGCTTCGGTTGTTGAAGAACTTGAACTTGCCACCTTGTAAAGGGTTATTCCTTGATATATTTGGAGAAAAAAATTGTTCTACAGGGTGGGTCAATTTTCAATATTAGTGGAGATACAGGGTGGTTAAGTGTTTTTGACCGGTACCCTCACTCACTTAAAACGTTAAAACTTGAAAACGAATAATCACAAGGCAAAGTGTTATAACTCGTTTTTTAGGCAATCGAATTACCTTTCAATTGATGTAACAGTCTAAATTGTAACTGCACCCAATCTTGAGATATTTACTCGAAAACACAGATTTTTGCTACGTCAACCCTAAAAATTCAGTGATCAATGTAGTTTTTCTCAGAAAACCCCATTATAAAAATGTCATTTTAATTTTATTTTTTTATGAGCCGTAGTATTACCTACAAAAGCTGCATACATATGTATGATTATTCGTTTTCAAAATTTAACGTTTTAAGTGAGTGAGGGTACCGGTCAAAAACACTTTTCTTAACCACCCTGTATCTCCACTAATTTTGAAAATTGACCCACCCTGTAGAACAATTTTTTTCTTCAAATATATCAAGGAATAACCCCTTACAGGGTGGCACACGGAGTGCCAAACACCCTGTATATTTAATACAGAAAACACATAATTTTTATAACAATTTTAAAAGACATAGTGAAACAGAAAATTTAAAAGGTTTACATGGAATTGGAAAAATGACATGAATGCGAGTTATCCACAAAGAGTTATCAAAAATTATTTATTATATATTTTTCAAACGTACACAAGTTATGTTAATTCATAGCCAAAGTCAGATTGGAGAAAAAAGCTAACTGAGACACAAAGACTGAAATGCTAGGTTTTTGCTACGAGCCAAATTGACACATTTTGCCCGCGTACTTATTATTGGTTTATAAATTGCGATTAATTGATGATCCACTAAAACGGACTCATTGACAAAGAACCATTCCGGTACAATCAGTGATTCGGCCAAGTATAAAATTTGTTCGATTGAAAAGCTCGCATATAATGATACATTAATGACTATTTTATGAATCTTCTGATTGATGGGTTACTTTGCTTTATTTCTCATCATATCATATTGGAGTCAAAGAGAATCAATTAATTTACGAATTTAGTGAAATTAAATTAAACAATATAATATCAATAAAAACCCCATATATGTATATTTCAGTTCAGTCATTAGAATTGATAAAGTTATCTTCAGTCTGATGAATTCACACATCCGATTTAAACCCCCCAAAAACATATTCGATTTGAATCCTACCAAATGTTTTTAGAAGTTCAATGTTATTGTTTAAACAAGGGATTGTATTTGATGAGGTTCATACTGACGGGGAATTGTTAAAATAAAAGCCAAGCGTCAATACCGAACAAAATAAGTCTGTATGAATTCAACAATAAGCGTACGATATGCAGGCATATACTGTTCATTCGAGTACGTAGTGTGCTTACCTTCTATTTAGGTCCAGTACCTATAGAATTTTGAGCCTGGCTGTTTGTTAATCCCACAGGGAATGATCAATCACTCGTCAATCAAATCAAATTAATCCCCACAGATAATTTATTACTCCTCCCGCATTTATGTTATAATAGATACTTGAGGTATGCGCCCTAAAATCGAATAAGTATTTATCGTGGGGCTGAGAAATGCAATCGAAGAGCTGTATTTTCCGCCAGCTTACTGGCAAAATATAGAGAGCTCAGTTCAGAAAAGCTCAATCGCGAACATGTCAAATTAAATTTTGATATGGTTCTGTTGATTAAGCGGATTTGTTTTTCAGTGAAAGAGACATTAAACACTATAAGTTGGTTGAGTGGACGAATATATTCTGGCCACCACGAAGCATGTCTACTGTGCTTCTTCACAGAAACAGTGGGACTGCAACCTACGGACTTTACTTAGGTCCTCTTATCAGATTCACTATGCCATTCCGACTAGCATACATCTCAATCGTATGACTAATAGATCACTAGACCTTTAATGTTAGTAGCCAATGTGCCGCGGAAAAGTTTTTAATAATATTTTAATATATCCTGGCAAAAATAAGTAGGTACACTATCAATGAAGTCGACGCTTACAGGTAACCATAACTTTCTAGTATTCAATTAGATTAGCGCAAAAAGTTCAAACTCTCATGTATCTTCCACTCATACCATCGAATGTACTCGAAAGATCTCACGCGCCAGCCATTGCATAAAACTACCGATGAGCTTACACGTGAGAGTAAGATTCGACAAACTGCCAAGTGCTTCAAAAATAATTAAGCAATTTGAAGAAAGCGATTTGTGTTATTATTAAGTTAAAGTTGTTAACACGCCGGCAAACCTCTCACTCGCAACAAAGTATTTCAGTTTATGCCAGGATGGAATATTTTTACAGATTCAAGACTAGAATTTAGCTCCATCAAATTTGAATTACATTCTTCAAAAACCACACACTCATTTTACAATCATTCTACAAATTTGCTCAATTTCAAAGATTCAACCACTTCGAGCACCATTCGAGACCCATTGAAATAGATCCAATTTTTGTTATCAATACCCGCTTCGCTATTTAAACCGAATCGAACAACCTATATCACCTCATCTCCTCATGACATTTTGATTGGAAAAAAAATTTAATTTCCTGTATCCTACCGAATCCTTTATACAGAATGAACCAAACCAGAACTCCCTAAATCCTTTCCTTTCCCGTGCTAATTTTTTTCTGCAAAATTTCCATTCACAAAAGGTTTTTATTCTGGTGCGCTGAAATTCTCATATCCACGGAACATCCTCTTTATTTCCGATAGATTTTTTTTTCCCGAAGCCGGTATGTAAATGGAAAAGAATGGACCAATACGATTGGGATTGGTGAATTTATTTTTTCAAGAATATACCCGAGGGATCAATCGGAATTGGAAAAGCAGATACTTTTCGTCTATCTGCTCAAGGATAGGTCTCAGGATATTTCAGCTGTACCGCTCGTATAGAGAGACTCTTTTTGCCAGACCAAATTAAATGTCAATTCGAATTTAATGTGAGGCGTAGATGAAGGTGTGTAGTGTTCAATGGGTTGTGGGGAATGTACGAGAAAACAAAGTACTGAGGTATGTATAGTAGTAGCGTAGGCATAGATGGATCTATGCACTGGAGCTGACAGGAAGTGAATGAGTTGAAGACGACCGATTTCATTCACTCGTACGCTTGACATTTCAAATTTCAGTGATGCGTCCGTGTATCTCAATTCCATCTGACTTCAATTTATTCAAGCAAGACCTTTACCAGTTAACTCCGAGGTAGCTCCGTCGTATCGATAACGGTTAATCTTTCAGTTAAAAAAATTTTACTTTGGATCAAAACTCACTCATATACTACCGTTGTACATGCGTGTGACTCTCTACCAATTTACATTAATATTGCCGAGCTCTTCACTCCCCGTTAACAATTTTCTAATCAAATGTGTTATAACTATTTAACAATTCCAATTAATTGTAGAATTATTACTCAACTTCTTCCATAATTGGCATAATTCGCTGGTTCAAAACCGGCTCGACGGACCAAAAAATAATCGATAAAATGTTGTATACGCGTCGTGTTTTCTATTGCTGAAAAGCCAAAATAATAAATAATATTATAAAATGAGAAAAATATAAATTTCCGGCCTTATGCCACTCAAATATTTATATATTCCTTTCAAATTCTTTCCAGCTTCTGCTATTGTTATAAAATAGTATCAGCAAGGCATAACAATAATTATAGTTAAGTTCCTGTGTTATTTAAAAGTTATTATATTTTGCATAAGTTTTAGTTGTATGATTATGGGTTTTCTATAAATTGTGTAATAAAATAAGTGTTACAAAATTTTTTTAATACTTTCGAATGGCGGGCACTAAAACGTTTGGGTTCTTTCGCTCGCTTAAAATTCTACTTCAATGTATTTTTCTAAAACGTAAATGGTCATGGATGGTTCCGCAATTTTTTTTATCTTGAGGAGTGCTGATATTGTTGAAGTGCAAAAACAAAAAAGAATACACATCCTTGAATAAATCAAATTTAAATATTGTCTTCCATTTATCACATAACATTTCCCAAAATTTCAACCTTCCCTACAAAATGTTGGTTGGACGCCCATGGTCAATAATTATTCAGTTTCATTGCGTATGAAGTAATATAACAGCTAAAAAATAAGTATTTTTCCGAACTAACAATTTGCCGGAATTTCAAGGGTCATTCCATCAAGAATCGCCAAAAATTATGAAATTTGTGACTTACCATCTCCGATTCTTTTGAAAATGTTTGTACTTGAAGAACTAGTGAAAAAAATAATTGAAATTCAATTTTTACTTTATTATTTTTTAATAATAAAGTATTTTGTTTATATCTAATTTTTTTGACTAGCTATGTTAGAGTTTTCGCCAAAATGGTGTCCGAGTTCTCTTTGAAAATTCATATCTCTGGTAATTTTTATCCTAGAATAATAAAATTGGGCTTATTTTAGAGAGGAAGGTTGTCGCAATATAAAAAAAATACAAATAAAAATTATCCTTGAAATTTTTTTTTAAGGATTTTGTCCTTTATCCTTGAATATCTTAAAATGCGTATCTTTAATTTTTTTTATTTTTTATATTTTGTATATTATACTGTTTTTCAAAACATACCAAAAAATCAATTTGGGAACTCAAGGGGATGGGGTCAAAATAATTTAAGAAAGTCAGTGGTTCTCAATTATTTTATGGAAATAACCACCTACCTTTAGTATAAGGAGGCGAAGGCAAGAATGTTACTTAAATTATAATTCGAGGTAATGAAATTAGTTTCAACATCGCCTATATAGAATAATCCTAAGCAATACCACCAGGTGTAAGGGTGTTTCGGATTTAGGCTTGATACACCCTCTGACGAGTCTATGCCATCCGATAACGAAACAGCTCCTTCGGACCCAGTCCAACACAGTCTTATAAAAAACTGGCCTATCCAGTGAAGGTTTTCCAACTGTCATGCCCTCAGGGACAGCGATTAATCAACAGTCGGGGATTTCGTATTGAGGTTTCACACCAGAAACTCTACTGACGCCGGAAAACAACAAAATACTTAAACAAATTTGCTTCTATGGTAGTTTCTCACCATGAAAAATTCCATTCTTATAAGGGACATTCCATCAAGAATCGCGAAAAATATGACCTCACCAAATTTGTGTACTCAAAGAATTAGTAAAAAAACATACTGCAGTCACGATCGGCTGCAAGCCAATCGTATAATACTCTAGATGAATACTTAACTCCGATTTATATTGTAGTTGGGGATAAAGTAGAATTACGCGTGTGTATGTTATATGTCCTTTATTAAGGACTGCCATTAGATTGCTACTCAAAACTAAAAGACAATATTCAGTGTTTAACTTCATACCTTGAACTGGGTAAGTCATCGAAAAAAAATGTCATTTTTGAAGGACTTTCACATGGGAGGTGCAGGAAGGACTCACTCGATTTCTTACATGTTTATCCTTTTCCTTGGAACCATTTAAAAATGAACGTGTACAAAATTTCAAATTCGTAGCTTGAAGCGTTCAAAGTTATCGAAAAATATTGTTGAACACGTGTCTTAAGGACATTTTATATGGCAGGTACCAGAAGGAGTAAAAGGATTTTGCTGATTAGTAAACTCGAACTTTGTTTTCACTCAAAACTAATTTGTACAAAATTTCGAGTTCATAGCTAAAATAATACTTGAGTTATAGTGAGTTCCGTAAATTAAGTGAAGGCTATTTGACAGGATATTTGTATGGCAGCTACACGAAGGACTAATAGGATTTTCTTCATAATCATACATTTAGCTCCAACTATTGGAAAAATAACACATACAAAATTTCAAAGACGTAGCTTAAACCCTTCTGAAGTTATCGGCAATATTCTTGAACACGTGTTTTAAGGACATTTTGTATGGCAGCTACCAGAAGGAGTAAAAGAATTTCGCTGATTAGTTAACTCGAACTTCCTTTTCACTCAAAACTAACTTGTTTAAAATTCCGAATTCGTAGCTAAAAGATTACTTGAGTTATAGTGAGTTTCGTAAATTAAGTCAATACATTTTGACAGGATATTTGTATGGCAGCTACACGAAGGACTAACAGGATTTTCTTCATAATCATATATTTAGCTCCAACTATTGGAAAAATAACACATACAAAATTTCAATATCGTAGCTTAAAGCCTTCTGAAGTTATCGACCAATATTCTTGAACACGTGTTTTAAGAACATTTTGTATGGCAGCTACCAGAAGGAGAAAAAGGATTTTGCTGATTAGTAAACTCGAACTTTCTTTTTACTCAAAACTAACTTGTACAAAATTCGGAATTCGTAGCTAAAAGATTACTTGAGTTATAGTGAGTTTCGTAAATTAAGTCAATACATTTTGACAGGATATTTGTATGGCAGCTACACGAAGGACTAACAGGATTTTCTTCATAATCATATATTTAGCTCCAACTATTGGAAAAATAACACATACAAAATTTCAATATCGTAGCTTAAACCCTTCTGAAGTTATCGACCAATATTCTTGAACACGTGTTTTAAGGACATTTTGTATGGCAGCTACCCGAAGGAGTAGGACGATTTTGCCCGTTAACGAACTTAGCCTTACAAATTCAACCAAACATCCAGATTGAAAATTTCAAGATCCTAGGTGAAGGCGTTCTTGAGTTATCGTGTTCACGGACAGACGGACGGACGGACGGACGGACGGACGGACGGACGGACGGACGGACGGACGGACGGACGGACGGACGGACGGACGGACGGACGGACGTCAGGCGGATTTGAGGTTTTTGGGCACAAATAAACAAAAAATAATATATAACTTTTTTTCGTCCGAGGCTTGGTTCTATGCGTTACAAACTTTTCGGCTGGATTAAACTTATAATACTCTATATGATTTCATCTAGAGTATAAAAATATGATTTCAATTTTTTTTCTTAGTTATAGTATGTTAAAGATTTCGCAAAAAAGTTGTCCGAGTCCTCTTTGAAAATTCATATCTCTGGTAATTTTTATCCTAGAATAATAAAGTAGGGTTTATTTTAAAGATTGTTGTTTAAAAACTGACGCAGTATAAAACAAATACGAATAAAAATTAACCTTGAAAGTTTTTTTCAAGGATAACGATTTGGTCCTTTATCCTTGAATATCTCAAAATGCGTATCTTCAATTTTTTAAATTTTTGTGTATTGTTTATTATACTGTTTTTCAAAACATATCAAAAAATGAACTTGGGATATCAAGGGGATCGGGGTCAAACAATCGAACAACATCAGTGGTTCTCAATTAAGGCTAGTTCATTTCTCTAATAATTTAATTCGATTTTTTTGACCCCGATCACCTTGATATCCCAAGTTAATTTTTTAAATATATTTTGAAAAACAGTTTAATACACAAAATGTAAAAAAATGAAAAAAATTTGAGATACGCTTTTGGCGATTCTTGATGGAATGACTACCCTTTTTCTATAAAATAATTGAGAACCACTGATGTTCCCAAGTTAATTTTACTTTATTATTTTTTAATAATAAAGTATTGTGATCGACCTGAAATTTCAAAAAAATTTGCTACCCTGAAATTTTGTATTTACACGTTTTAGGACTAGTAAACACCAAAAAAGCAAAAAAAAAATATGTTCGTCTGTCCGCCGTATACGCCGTACGCCGTACGCAAAACCGTTTGAAGGCGCGTAGCTCTCAAACCCGTTGAGGTATTAAGTTCAAATTTTTATGGTGGGTAGATTGGGTAAACATCTACAACTTTTTGGGGGGGGGGGGTGTAAAGGGGGATTAGGGGGGAGCGTTTTAGACGAAAAATTTTGGCTTCCAGATCTCAGGAACCACTTATGCTAGGAAGCTGAAACTTGGAACTTATGTAGTACTATGATAGTGGACTCATTTGTAGTGACAAAATAGGATTGAGGGGTGAACCAGGAGGCTATTTGGAACGTTATTTTTTAGGTTGTCAGTCGCATAGTACCCAACACCGTATCTCATCATTAAACACGTTTCGGACTTCTACCCATAGAATAATAAAGTTGCGCCCAGACTGTTGGCAGATTTTTTTGGTATGTTTTGAAAAACATTATAATATACAAAATAAAAAAATTAAAGATACGCATTTTGAGATATTCAAGGATAAAGGACAAAATCGTTATCCTTGAAAAAAAAATTCAAGGATACTTTTTATTCGTATTTTTTTTATATTTCGACCACCTCCCCCTTTAAAATAAGCCCAATTTTATTATTCTAGGATAAAAATAGAGAGATATGAATTTTCAAAAAAAACTGGAACACCATTATTGCAAAAACTTTAGCATACCATACCTCACAAAAAAAATGAGATAGAAGCAAAAAATTGAATTTCGATTTTATTGTTCACTAGTTCTTCAAGTACAAAAATTTTCAAAAGAATCGGAGATGGCAAGGTCACATCTTTGGCGATTTTTGGTGGAATGACCCAAAAACAATAAACACTTTATTAAAATTGCTTTATTTAATTACTGCACTTGGCAATACTAAACTTTCGTGGTTCAATTGAATGAAAATTGTACTTAGCTGTCGCTTACCAAAAAATATTCTAGTGTGGAAGCTGCGATCCTGGTTCTCCTTTATACTGAATGTAGCGCGGCGCGAAATTTCTAATCCATTCGAAAGTGTGTGTATGTGTGTATGCGTGTGTGAAATATAAATAAATAATTAATATAAAATAATAATTCGATCAATAATAATCACACTAAATTATACTGCTTGGATGCATGGAACCGAATATATCGTATTAATCCATAGCTTATGAGTTCAAATTCCGTTCAGCTTTGGCATATCTCTGACAATCTAGAAAAAAACCATCTGTTTCCGAAATTTTATAGTCTGTCCTATTGGTAACCAACCAGAAGTCACATACTAGTAGGTTCTGAAAGTAACATGTGAGTTTATCGAAAAAAATTAATTTTTCATGGAAATTAATTTTTCACAAAAATAATTTTTTATCAATAGAGAGGGGGCGAATTAACCCCAATTTCTTTTGTTCCTGAATTAAAACTAAATCCATATTTTCGAGTAGCTTCCAAACAAATGGCAATAAAAATTATTACTGACTCTAAAGTTATTTAGTTAGGCTGATGTTTTGTAGTGTGATCTTTAACAAGGACTGGAGTTGTTGAATAAATTTTCTCTGTCTTCAATCGATTAATTTCAAACCACTTTTTTGTTTAGGTGAAACACATATCACCGATACTTTTCATTGAATTCTCCTCACTATCCCTCACTTAGCTCCTTGCGCAAAATGGTCATCTCAAAAGGAATTCGTCTTCATATCCAACCAGATCTTATCAGTGTACTCTATTAGCCGATAGCCAAGTAGGCATTCTAGGACGACGTCGACTACCTCAACCACGAACAACTAAATTTTATACATTTACGTATTTCTTATGTCATCAGCAGCTATCTCAGCACTTCCACTGACTCGAAACAACCCCTGAAAATGAAAACAAAACCACCCAAGGATGACACAAAGTAACTGTTGACAATTTATGTCTAATTTTTTTCTTTACAGAAAGAAGAAGTAGCACTACCAACCTTTCGTAAATGCATAATTCATAAATCCGATATCAAATGCCTCCCTCTGCATACAGTCCATAATTCTTATCAACCCTCCAATAAAAATCTGTCACTTTCGGTAAGACGAATTTTCTTCAAGCCGACTCATCTCTGAACTTAAAATTCTCTGGCATCCTGCTCCCTGCAATCTTTGGCTTAATAACAGCGCATCATAACAAATTGCGGTTTTGTTTTTAGTCCCCAATTGCTATGAAAAATGCCAAAGTCAACCCGAAAAAAATACATAATTGTCCCTAGCGACCATGAAAATCAATTAAAAATTTCAGCTATCTCTCGTTACCATCTTGAAGGAAGACTCTGAAAACATCATGAATTCCTTGGATGCTTAAGGAAAAGTTGCGGATAATAAAACAGTGTGCGACAAAATGATGAATGGATGCGTTGATGTCATCATTCATCACGTTAGAAAAGAAAATTAATTTAATATATCTAAGCTAAAAAATTTAAGACCACCTCTTTAAGCAGCATAAGCTATTTATCGTACAATTCGCACATCATCTTTTGGCTGGAATTTCTTGGACAGCAAAATGGAAAAAGATATGCATAGTAGCTCACTTCGATATTGATAAGTTACGACAAAAAATCAAACCAGAGAAATAATTCCGATACTGAGATTACCAGGAATTTTCGGGTACAAGACCAAAAATATTTTGATATGGATATGTTAAAAATTGAATGAATCTTAGTAGATAAAGATAAAGTAAATAGACAATTTTTTTGGCACACAGCATTCACTGAATTAAAGCGTTTTATGGTTTATATTTGAGAGTTATAAAACTTTTAACCCAAGATCAAAAGTTTGAACGTATTGTCCTGAATTTAGTTCGAGCCAATAAGACCATGCTAACCCGTGAATACGATGATTAAGGACCAAAATTGACTTTTCCAAGTTCCAAAATCAATATTAATTTTGTCAAGAATTCATAAATGCGTCCTGCATACCATCCGGCATCCTACACATTCATATCATATCTGTAACATATGATCTCACTGCTTAGTAACAGCAAGTTAGACGTATCCTCTAGAGTCTTGAGTAAAAGCATATAGCGGGAACATATTAGTCTATGATCCAATTTTCCATGCTTTTCAACAATATCTTCCCCAAAACCACATTTCGAACCACCCTGTCATACCTGTGCTCCTTGTAAATAGGGTAACAATCCATTCCCGGAAGATCAATAGTGTTGCGGAGCTTCAATAGATAATATCGTCCTTGGTGAAGCTTGGTTGTCCTGATCCATGTACATTAAGAATCATCTCTTACAGGCCGCCCTAGACAGACAATAAAAGTCGGTTTCGCCGGATTATCACTATCTGAATCTAATAGCCTGACTTTTCTAGATATAAGACCTGAAAGCCAGAGAGCCCGGTTGACTGAGATTTTCAAACACTGTGATCCAAAACCCCAAAAATTTTTTACAGAAGTAACTACCCTTTGCTAAACGACTAGAACGTAGCAAGCAGGAATTTAGGAGTTTAGAACTTAAGTACGTCAGTCCCTACCATTGAATCAAGGTGAATCATGACTCGGTAGGTCACACGATCTAGAGCAGTAAGACCACAGTCTCAAAAATAATATCATGACTAATAACCCTAAGGCTTTTCTTAACTCCCTTCTAAATCCCTCCCTCCTTCTCCTAACTCCCTCCCTACGATCGTCAATGGAAAAATTTATTCCACTACTTTGGATAGCAACCATACAGCAGTTCTAGAAACACTTGTTTATAACTTCAGAAATCATGGAGCTGGGAAAAAAATTTCTATTTGATAAATTTTCAATAATTCGAGGATCAAGAACGTATGTGATGAAAATGAAGCAAATCCGTCTTGTACTTGCCGCATTCAAGAACCTTTCAAAAAATTGTGAAATAATCGAATCTGAGTTAAGATAGAAATTAAAAAAAATAATAATAACCTGACCTATAATGTAGTTCTGCTGTCTGTTGTAGCAGTAAGTACCGCAACGATTGAGTTAAATCAAGTTACAACTACCACACAATAGTCCTGAAAAAAGGATGGCTCGTATTCGTTTAAAAACGTAACTATGCTATGTTTATACTCTAGGTGAAATCTGTTGAGTAAAAGTTTAACCCAGCCCAAAAGATTGTAACGCATAGAACCAAGCCACGGAGAAAAAAAAGTTACACATTGTTTTAAGTTTAGTTCTAGCCAAAAACTTCAAAACTGCTTGAGGACCGTCCATATGTCCGTCCGTCTGTCCATCTCTGTCCGAATGAACCATAACTTCATCTGCTTAGATGTTTGATAAAATTTTTAACGTTACGCTCTTTAAAGAGCAAAATCGTTCCACTCCTACTCTACTCCTACTCCTGTCATAAGGAAGTCTTTAAAACATGTGGTCATGTACGTTGATGGATAACTTCTGAACGGCTTAAGCTACAACGTTGAAATTTTGCAAATGTTGTTTTGCTAAAACTTCAAGTTGCCAGAAATAGTTGGAAATGAAATCGGATCCGTGAAGCTAGCTGCCATACAAAAATCCTGTAAAAACGGATTCACTGAATTTACAAACCTCATTATAATCTTTGTATAGGTAAGCCAAGAACAGTTTAACCATGAAGTTTTTCAATGAAATTTTTGGGTTAAAATTAAGGTCGAATTCTGTTGTCAATGAAATTCCAAAACTCCTTCGGGTACCTCACATACAAACATTTTTAATATAGCTAATAACTACAGAATGCTTCATACTAGGAATTTGAAATTTTGTCACGCTTATTATTTTAATGATTGCAAACAAACAAATTAGTTTGAAGAAAATCAAGTGATTCCTTCAATATTTGTGCTTTCAGCTTCTGTAACTACTCAAAAAATCCTTGAGCCAGTAATCAGATATTTTACAGGAATTAGTATTATGTTAACAGTAAGGTCAGGTTTGTTATTGAGCGGAATCCTTTCACTGCTTTGGATATACCACACTCAAAAGTCCTCAAAGAACATGTCCACGAGTATTGGTCAATAACTTTAGTACACTTCAAGCAAGGCATTTCAAATTTTGAACACGTTCATTTTTCATAATTCCAAATAAAGGGTTTAGTATGCAGGAAATCGAATGATTCCTTCCGGCAGCCTTCATATAAAAATCCTTGAAAAATAAATTTTTTTTCATACGCTGACTAACACAAAGTTCCAGGTATGAAACTGCAAACGATAATCACACTTTGCACTCAACTGCAATATAAATCGGAGTTCAGTATTTCATTTAGAGTATCACACGATTGACTTATCTCTTATTAAATTATTTCGTTTAGACGAAATTAGATATGTACAGGTCTCCAAAAGAATTTATCCATCGAGCACCAAATTTGGACAGGGTTCGGAACATCAGTGGCCGTAATTCGGCCCAATGATCACGAATATCTCGAAGTCTAAAATGTTGATATTATATTATAGTATGATATTTTAATTTATTATTTTTTAATAATAAAGTATTGTGATCGACCTGAAATTTAAAAAAAATTTACAACCGTCTGTCCGCCGTACGCAAAACCGTTTGAAGGCGCATAGCTCACAAACCCGTTGAGATATTAAGTTGAAATTTTTATGGTGAGTAAATTTTGGTTTCTAGATCTCGGGAACTGCTTATGGTAGCAGGCTGAAACTTGGAACTTATGTAGTACAATGGTAATGGAACCATTTGCAAAAAAAATGGAGATAAGAGTTGAGAGGTGTGGGAGTAGGGGGAAAAACAATGTGTCCTAATCGTTTGAAAGCTGGGATAGAAGCATTCTAAAATACATATCCCCTGAACCGTTGATTTCAGAAGGGTGAAACTTTTTTTTTTCTCTTAACGGATACTAGGAGATTAGGTGAGGGCGAAAATTTTTAAGACGGGAAGTGGGTGAAGCGATGGGGGTTTAAAAAACGTTAGATTACAATATCTGCCGAACCAATTGTACCTGGAAAATAAAATTTGGTTTCTGTATATGGGATTACAAGTGGAGTCTACTGAATGTAAAAATTTTGAGAGGGGAGATGGAGTACAAAAGTGGGGGGATAACCATTTTTCAAACAATTTAATTTTGATATCTCAGGAACCGTACCAGATATGATCTTAGAAATTTTATAGGAGTTAGGACCAGTAGACTTCTAACAGGAAAAAAAATGTTGGTGGCGCTGGTGAAAAGGGTATCTGTGGGAGCGGGTGGAACGAAAAGAATTCTGATTTTTATTTCTCGAAAACCGCAAAGCATAGAAAGCTAAAAATTTACGACTATATAGAGTCACTATAGAAGTATCCTAGAAAAATAAAATTTTTGATACGTTTTACGTATACGTATTTTAGGTACGGAAGTGGGGGGTGGTTTTTCATATCTCAGAAACAGCGTATGCTAGAAAGTTAAAACTTAGTACGTATATGTAGCAGTACTACAGGAGTAATTAAAGCAAAAAAAAGTTCAACATGTTATTGATGTACAGAGCTGGAGTAAAAAAATTTTCGTGAAAAGGGTTTTTTCCAACATTTTCATGAATTTCGTTATATCTTTTAGCCATGTCGAGTTATCAAATTAATTTCTCTTTATATAAGCACCTAGAAACCCTTTTTCAACTTTTTCGATATCCAACCCCTAAGGGGGTGTAATATGGTTGTGTAAATTTTCACGAATTCCGATATATTTCTTAAGTCTCATTAGACGATATATCGAATATCGAATTCACTTTCAATCGTAAAGGCTTTAAATATAAAGAGGAAAGCCCGATTTCTTCGATATTAAACCACCTGGGGGTGTAAGGTATTTTGCAAGTTTTCACGAATTCCGAAAGTCTTTTACGTTTAATGAGATCGAATTCGCTTTTACTTCTATTGAACCTTCTATTGGAAAAAAATACGTAAATAAATGAAAAAAATCTGCCAACAGTCTGGACACAACTTTATTATTTTTTGGGTAGAAGTCCGAAACGTGTTTAATTTTACTGAGATGCGGTGTAGGTTACTATGCGACTCATAACCTAAAGAATAACCAGGAGGCTATTTGGAACGTTTTTTTTAGGTTGTTAGTCGCATACTATGCATCACAAATTTATTTGTACTGTGGAAAAAAAATCCAATCTTCAAGTAAAGCCATGTTTAAAGAGCGCTTAATAGCTTTTGGGAAAAATAGGTTTGGAGGGAAAGGAAGCAACTAATGTCCTTAAAATACCCAATAACAAAGTTAACGCAATTTATTTAAAGCAAAAGAATTAAAAGCAAAAAACATTTTAACAAAATTATTTGTACCATTGAAATTTATTCACAAAATTATTTGTACTTCATATAATAATACTGGAAAATACCAGAAATAAAAAGAAAAAGTCATTCTTTTTCGACATTTAATATGAGGTGTTGCCTTCCTTTGCATTTATTACTGTTTGCATTCGCCTTGGAACTGATTCCACTAAATTCATCGTTATTTCCTTGGGAATATTATTCCAAATATCAATTATTTCATTCCTGGCAGCTGGTTGCGATTTTCCGATTTCATGTTTGATTTGTTGGTTTACGTAATGCCAAAGGTTCTCAATCACATTCAAATCCGGGATCTGAGGGGGCCAAGGTAGAAGCTCTTGTTGAATTTTGTTAAAAAATAGAGTAATTTGATGACCTTTGTGGATAGAAGCATTATCTTGCTGCAGTATGAAGTCCTCCCCAATCAAGGTCTTTGCTGACTGTAAGGCGTTATCATTAATAGTTGCCAAATAAACGAACTGGGTAACTTTTCCTTTTAGTTTAATCAGTTTTCCTATACCGTTGTATGCCATACAGCCCCAAACCATTATTTTTCCGCCACTGTGCAGGCGAAACGGAATGGTTCGCTGTTGTTTTTTTCTTAAGGCAGGAGTGGTACGATAAAATCTTTGTCATATGATCCATCTAACGAAAATGCTGACCCATCTGTCCACAATATCAATATATTCTTTTGCAAATTACAGTCTGCGAACTTTTTTTTGCTCCGAATTAAAGTGTACCTTCCTTTTTACATAACATTTTTTATTCGCTTCCTCCAACCTCAGTCGAAATGTCATATGACTTATTTTGTGTTCACGGTGCAAGTTAACATTTTGAAGCAATATTTTAATTGGAATTGGGTCAGCTTTAGTCACCGCTCAACGATTTCCCAATCTTCTCTATTGGATGTAACACGTTTTCTGGCCCTACCGGGTGCCGTTTTCAAAGTTTTTGTATTATTTAATTTCCGAACTTGATACCTGTTTTGTATCAAGTTCTATGACACTTAAATTGTTTTGCTATATTTGTCAAAGTAACCCCGGCTCTGTACTGACTAATGATATATACTCTATCCTCGAATGACAGTTCTCGCACTTTCGGCATTTTCACACAATATTTAATCGTCACACTTGTATTAAGCACGAAAAACAATTGAGAACTTAATACCTTACTGATTTCAGTTGAAATAGCTAACGGTTGTCTCATATTTTCTCAGAAATAATAGTGTTACCATGGGGTACAAATAATTTTGTGAATAAATTTCAATGGTACAAATAATTTTGTTAAAATGTTTTTTGCATTTAATTCCTTTGCTTTAAATAAATTGCGTTAACTTTATTATTGGGTATTTTAAGGACATTAGTCGCTTCCTTTCCATCCAAACATATTTTTCCCAAAAGCTATTAAGCGCACTTTAAACATGGCTAAACTTGAAGATAGAGATTTTTTTCCATGGTACAAATAATTTTGTGATGCATAGTAGTAACAACCTACACCGCATTTCACTATTTAACACGTTTCGGACTTCTACCCAAAAAATAATATATCATTTCAAAGTACGGTAACAAACACGAATAAAATCTAATAATCTAAGGAGTTTCATTAATAACTCCTTTACCCACACGTCTTACAAAACAAGGCAACCACCCAAACTTCTTTACGATTCTGAACTACAATTTAAGTATGAGTTCAGTATTTCATCTATGGAGTATCAAGTGATTAACTGTGCCTTATTTTGATGACTTAATTTTTCTTACATCCAGAAACTTCGAAGAAAACAAAACAAATTTTACTAAACCTAGAAAATAATAAATTATAAATCACCAGAAAGATTCTGTACTTCCGAGTACAAAAGAATGGAGTAAAATTTTAGTATTTGCGCTAGCGAATCATCTTAACTTTACTGAATTATTATAACTAGAATAACTTTTGGTAGGTACCATTCTAATGTAATGTCCTTCTGAGATAAAGTTTTTAGTAGAGAAAGATATGCTTCTTATTCTACCCGTCAGTGTAAGGTGATAAGGTGCTACACATAGCACCTCTCTTCCAAGGAGCTATGAATCTTTTACCGTCTACAATAGTCTTCATCATCTATAGATGCGGTAGCAAAAAAAAATCAATTTGCATATAAATTTGGCAGAGAAAAGTTTATCTCAGTCGAACACGAGTCGCCGACAATGTGACTCGAAACCAAACTCCTGGGCCAGCGGCTTGTTGTTTTTAAATCGACCGCGAAGAAGGCACGATGTAGCGTATTCTCCTTAGGCCCAATGAATTTTAATGATAAAGGACTTAATAAATTTTCAAGTTAATTAAGTTCTCAATTTTCGCTTGAGAAAATTCTGATTTATCGCACTCAATAACAACTTTAAATGGGAATCGCGTTCTGGAGAGTTTCAAAATTTTTTTGTTTTTCTAGCAAATTTTTTAGTTAGTAGTTTTTTCTTAACTAGGTACATGATTACAGAATGATCCCGAGACAACGTTTCTTTCAAAGAAACCAGTCGCCGAACTAAATGGGCAAATCCATCAAGGCAAGGACAATAATTACAACTGGGTATGGTTTTTAATTAAATTAGGCTAAGATAAAAAGTAAATTAGTGTCAGCGTAAATATCTTGAGACAATCAAGGAATTTCAGACACTCACTTCCTGTTCTGGACTAGAAGTTGGTATTCCAGATGCTACGTGAATAAGAGCATGGGGTGGAAAAGAAACTGGAGGACGAAAGCTGTCTATCGGATGGAGAAAGATATATGGCCAGTTATTAATCTAGATGTAAACGTAGTCATGTTAGAGGTGAAGATCTTTAGGGTCAGCATTTTGTATAAAACAGGGAACAGATATTCTATTGTACAAAAAAAAGAAAGAATAAATTGATCGGTTTTATGCGAAAAATGCCTAACTACAGTGCAAGTGCGCAGCGGACAGACATAAACTCCCATTGTTCAAGATGAAAAATAATTCACATCAATTAACTTAATAAGAATTAATATTGTTAAACTGAATTCGAATTTTGAACAATCCAATATAAATTTTGAATTTTTGAACGAATTCTTTTTTTCAGTACTGAATAAGATCTGTAAAAAGTGAGAGCGTCTTGGAAATTGGATATTTCGGAGTTTATTATACATAGTTATGGGTAAAACACCCCCTTAGGAGTTGCATATCGAAAAATTTGGAAAAATGTTTCTAGGTTTCGCTTATATAAAGATCCCGCAGAAGTAAAAATTAATGTGATAGCTCGACATACCTAGAAGATCTAGCGAAATTCATGAAAATGTGGAAAAAAGTTCCTTTTCACGGTCAATTTTTTACTCCACCTCCGTACGCCAATGAAAATCTGAACTTTTGTCTAGCTTTAATTACTTCTATAGTACAAATACATATACGTACTAAGTTCAACTTTCTATCATAAGCCGTTTCTGAGATACAAAAAATTACTTCACTGAAACTTTAAAATCGGCGGCATTTTTCTTGTTATATTTTCTTTATTATGTCTATCATTTTTGTTGTTTCCCAATTCAATAAGTTAGTACTGTGTCAATACCTAAAACGACAAAATATAAAAGTTGGTATCTATATAGTACTGAATTCGTAATACAGAAGCGGTATTTCCGTTCACTACTAACTAGATTAACTTTAATAAAATTTGATCAGTACTAGAAATATTTCCGTAGAGATCTGCATGTTCCAGTACTAGGAGGGGAAAATAGTTCCGCTGGAATACCGGCAGAGTACTCTTGCGCTGTGTGGTTACATTTGTAAGGGACGGTAAATTGCATTGAAACATGGAACTTCTGTATTACTATAATAGTGGACCCAAACAATTTTCCAAATGAGGGAGGGGTGTAAAAGTAGGGGGAAAAATAATGCGTGCGAAACGCTCGAACGCTGAGATCGCAACATTCTAAATTACATATGTCCATTCCATATAACGGTTGATGTCAGAAGATTCACACTTTGTGGTTGTCTTAAGGCATACTAGGAGCCTCGACAAGAAATAAAATTTAGAGAGGGGCAGCTGTGGTGACGGCGGTGAGGGTTGTGAATCTGAAGATTACAGTATCTTCCGAACCAATTTTACCAGGAAGATAAAATTTGGTTCGTGTATATATCATAGTAATTGGCATCTATCGTATGTAAAACTTTGGAGAGAGGAGGTGAAACACCGAAATAGGGGTATAAAAATTTTTTAAAAAAAATATGTTTAGGTATATCTCAAGAACCGTACCAGATATGATCTTAAAAATTTTGTAGGAATTAGGCACAGTAGAATTCTAATAGAGAAAAAAAACTTGGAGGTGATTGTGGGATAGAGTGCAACGGATTTTTTTTCGAAAACCGCAGCTAAAAATTGAAGACTGCATAGAGCCATTATAGAGGCATCCAAAATAAATTATTTTAAATATGGATAGCAAGTACAGGATGGTTTCATGTATCTCAGAAATGAGTTATTGTAGAAAGTTGAAACTTAGTACGTATATGAGGATATGCTACATAAGTAATTAAAGCAAAAAAAGGTTCAGATTTTCATTGGCGTACGGAGGTGGAGTAAATAAAATGGTGGTGAAATGGGTTTTTCCACATTTTTACGAATTTCGTTATATCTTTTAGGCATGTCGAGTTATCAAATTAATTTTACTTTGACAGGCTATTTATAAGCTCCTAGAAACATTTTTCAATATGCAATACCTAAGGGGGTTTAAAGTGATTGAATACTTTTTCACGAATTCTGATATATTTCTTTGGTCTGACGAAATATCGAATTCGCTTTTACTTTCAAAGTCTGTAAATATAATAGAGGGAAACCCCGATTTAAGTATTTTTCGACATTCCACCGCCTAAGGATGTTAGGTATTTTTCAAGTTTTCACAAATTCTGATAAATCTTTAAGGTTTAATGAAATCCTATTTGCTTTTACTTATATGGTCTCTATAAATAAAGAACAAAAAATTAATTTCGGAATTTTTGGATATTGAACTCTTAAGACGGTGTCAAATGATTCTGTACGTGTTCACGAATTCCGACATATCACTTAGGTCTGATGAGATATCGAATTATTGTTTACTTTAACGGGCTTTCGCCTAAAAATCGGTTTAAAATTTTTTTGATATTCAACAATAACCACGAGGCTAGTTGGAGCGATATTTTTTAGGTTCTCAATCGCATAGTAGCCTACACTGCATCTCACTATTGAATTTGTTTCAGACTTCTACTCAAAAAATAATAAAGTTCCGCCCTGACTGTTACCAGATTTCTACTAAAGAACCTGATCAATTGCGATTTAAAAATGAAGAAAAAGGCGGTGAGAGGTATAAACACTTTCGCATACCTTGAAAACTCAGGACAAAGTAAAGTCAATTTTTCCACATTCGTATAATTAAGCCGAATAATACACTATTAGTATTCAGTTTATCTACTCTCCATATCTCATCTTACATCCCAATTATGTCAGCTAAATGCTAGACAAACACTGAAAAACAATCAAAACCGTTCCCACCCTCTATCGGTCACATACTCGGATACACACATGAATATCTTTGGAGCAGCCAATTTTAGTCATGTTAGACAAGTCGTAAGCCATTTATCAATAGCGTAATTACCATTTTCCCATGAAAATACCACCAAAATGATGTTATCCTTAGGAAAAGTTAAGCTTTTGAATTTCAAAAAGGCTATCCGCAAGGGATCCCGAAAAAGCCTCCCGACTATTATGCAGGGTTTAATAGTTTTACAACTTTGCATAAAATGCAGCGGTGGATGGTTTTAATGGCCATTAAAGGTCGTTGCGAGACAGGATAATGTCTTATTTCTTTAGGCGGCCTAGGATTCGAGGGATTCTATTTCCTTTTTTAATTCATCTTTTATTTTTCATAATTTTTTTTGAAGCAGGTGCATTGAATTATATCGAATCCTGTTTGAGACCGCGTACTTTATAGCGGATATATTTTTATCCTTGCTTGAAACAAGGGATTTTTTTATTTGCATACAGGATGTTAACCTTCCAACTTTGACACTATATGAAAAATTGAGTTGCCCAGAACAAATTTTTATTACCTAGTAAAAGTGAGTGTTATTGCAATTTGATGGGGTTGATAACAGAGCTATAAATTTTGTTGCAATACAACTTGCGATTTACGCATAAGGGTACATGGTCGATTAATAGTGGTGAGTATTAATCATCGATTTATTTGGGGTTGGGATATTTATGTGATGTAGTGGACTATAGTTGAATTCTTCACTAATACCTACAGAAGTACCTTCTAGAGCGCACTATTCAGTACGATTCGCCAGCACATCGTCTACGAACCGCTATGGTGAGGAATTTCTTCGCCAACAAATTCACCCTCGGATTTAAAATGCCGTAAACAATTCACTGAAGCACATTACAAATAGGTGACCAGTGCAAACCGCAAACAAGTCATCAATGCACATCGTAATCGAATTGTAGCAATAAATCTAAATCGAGTAAATACACAGTAAAAAATTTTGTAAAAATAATTGTCCTTAAAGCAGTAAAATATTCCGAATTGATGTAGTAAATTTACAAATTTTCATTAAATTTAACAAAATGACGAGTAATTTTTAAAAGTTTGTATTTTTACACATTTTCGTAATGAATTAATTTACTGGCTGTGAAGTAAAATTACAACACCGAATGAAATTTCCCAATTTTAATGTGTAAAATTTGTCATTGTATACAAAATTACGCATTTTGCATATAATTTTGATACTTCAAGCGTAGTAATTTGTTTTTTGTGATATGTATTAACTTGACCGCTCCGTTGTTTAAGGGGTTATGCCACTCTAGAGACTGAAAAAATAGGTCTTTTTCGGGATTTTTTTTCAGAAAAACTACAAAATAAATCGAGATTACGAAAATGGATATTTATAATACATGTTATTGACTATGTACAGGATTTTTTTTTAAGCAATTAAATTCAAAATGGCGGCTGTGCAGCGTTTTTGTGGTGACGTCTCCGTTTTTTTCAGGGTCCATGGCCGGACACCTAGTGCCTGTAATTTTTGAATTATCATAAGCTAATAAATTTATTTCGATTACATATAACAACAGCCAGAGAAGTACGTAGGATTTTTTCAATATTTTGATTTTTAGCCAAATGGCGCACTTCTAAAGTGAAAAGTGTGTAATTTGCCTAAAAAATCGTCAGAAAATTGTTAATAACAAATGAACTATGCAATATAAAAAAAAATCCTACGTACTTCCATGGACAATATAGTGTTAAAGATATATTCAAAATTTCAAGTGAATCGGTTGAAAATTGTCCGAGTTATGTTTCCGGCCAGCTTGAAAAATGTAGTTTTGAGATAAACGCGTTTGAAGTTTTGAGTAGTAGAAAATCATGAATAATTTTGCAGGCGGCCTTGTACTAAAATTCAAAAACCGAGTCCTTAGAGACTTTTTTCGGCCATAAACTTTTGGGACAGCATTTTTGAGGTCCTAACAAACAATTATAAAAAAAAAAAAAAATCGATTTTTCGAAAACTCTAGAGTGGCATAACCCCTTAATTCACTTGTTTCGCAGTTTTGTGTAGGGCGTGATTTAAATTTAAAAAGAAAATAATGTTTATAGTATGTGAAGTTTGTGGCTTTAAAACAAATAAATTAAATTAATATAATAAACATGTATAGTGCTTTATACTTTCTACCCTTTTTGCCCTATATCCTGGTATTTTCGCAATTATCATGTGTTGATTGATCTCATTGAATTTTTCCAATTGTCGATTGTGTGTCCTTTGTCCGTCAAAATACGTCTGGGAATTCATCTGACGATCATTCGCTTGACAGTTTATTCATTTATATTGTCAATAAATTAATAATATTATAATAATATGTCACATTTTTGTAGTACATATGCATGTACTACATATTAATTTTTCCACACCGTTTGTAATTTTAGACAGTGTAAAATTTTGCCTTTTCACAACAGCAGTAAATTTATACATTTTTAACGATTAATTTACACACTTATGGATGTGTGAATTTCCGCATTAATAGTAAAAAATCTGCCAATGGTCTGGGCGAAACTTTATTATTTTTCAGGTCAAAGTTCGGGAGCGGTCAAAGTCGGAGTATATCATGAGCTGTTTAGAGATTCTAGATTTCTTGAAAAATTAATTTTGTTCTTAAAATAAAAATATTTAAAACAGAGATTTTTAGTCGATTAAACATTAAAAAAGTCCGTGTAGACTATTCGAGTTGCGGTATATTATGTACACTAAAAGCCCATAGAAGTAAAAACCAATTTGTTGCCATATAAGACTTAAGAGATATGTAGATTTGTTAAAACGTATACAAACTCATTACTTCCACTTGGGGTTTGAATTTCGAAAAAATTGTGAATCAGGTTTTTAGACGATTTCATAAGAAGCAACTTGATATCTCTTGAGACACGACGGATTTTGAAAAATTTGTGAAAACGTCAGCAAACCCTTCACACCCCATTGGTTCTTGAAATTCGAAAAATCATGAAATTGGTTCTTAGGTCATTAAATCAAATGCCGTAATTACCAATTTTATATCTCATCAGAACTAAGGGATAGAAAAAATTGTGAAAACATATGACCCTTGGGGGTTGAATATCGAAAAATTGAGAAATGGGTCTGTAGGCGATTATATAAAATGTCTGTGGAAGTGAAAAGCGATCTAATATCTCATCAAACCTAAGAAATATGTCGAAGCTTTTAAAAGCATACAACCCCATTACACCCCTTAGGATTGAATATCTAAATATACGGAAATTGACTTATTGGCGCTTATATGGGAAACCTTAGGAAGTAAAAATGAATTCGATATATCATCAGATATGCAACCTCCTTACACCCACTTGGTGGTTGAATATCCAAAAAAACTGAAAGGAGTTAATACATCAATATGAACACAACACGAGAAAGTAAAAACCAATTCAACTTCATATCACTTCTAAAAGATATGACGGAATTCGTGAAAACTTGTTCAACCCTTTTATACCCTCTTAGGGGCTGAAAATGGAAAAAACCTAAAAACAAAGTTTTAGGCGATTATTACGCAAGCCCTTGAAAGTGAAAAGATATTCGATATTTGATCAGACCTGGAGGATATGGCAGAATTCGTGAAAAAGTATACAAACCCTTTACACCCCCTTAGGGGTCGAATTTCAAAAAATCCTGAAAACACTTTCTAGGTATTTATATGAAGAGTTTGTGGAATAAAAATGAATTTAATATTTGAAAAGACCTAAAACATATGACGAAAACCGTGAAAATATCATATATGCATTCCATTTTCACCAATCATTTTTTTTGCCCCCACCGTTCCGAACGCCAATGGATATTTGAAATTTTTTTTATGTAAATTACTGTTCTAGTTTATTTACATATACATACCGAGTTTCAACTTTGTAGCATAAGCCGTTCTATAGATAGAAAAAACACTTCCCACCCCCGTACCATACTACCACTATAAAAAATTATATTTTTCCAACATGTTACTACTATAGCTCTATCTAATTACCGAGTTTCAGCTTTATAGCATTATAGGTTCTCGAGATATAAAAATCGGAACCTTTTCCTTTTCACCCTCCCCCACTCTCACCCTCTACACCAACACACACTGAAATTTTTTTTTCTATGAGGCCTACTACTGGTAAAATTTTTAAGCATCTTTCTTACACGGTTCTTGAGATATGTGACGAGATTTTTTTAGAAAAATTCGTATCTCTTCCACTTTCATGCTCTACCGCCCCCTTAAAAAATTTTACTTTCAGCAAACTTAATTTGTCAACCTTTATACACAAACCAAATTTTATTTGTCTAGTGCAATTGGTTCGTGAGATATCGTAATCTAAAGTTTTTCACCCCCCACCCCCGTACGCCACTACCTACTCAAAAATTTGTTTCTGATCTATTCTCCTAGTATGCCTACAGATATTCATTAAGTTTCAATTTTGTGACATTAACCGTTTAGGAAATATGGATTTTCGAATGTGTCGATCTCGGCTTTTTTGCGTTTCGGACGCATTATTTTTCCCGCACTCCCACACCCCTTCACCCATATTGACAATTTTTATGCAAATGGGTCCACTATCAAAGCTCTATATAAATTCCAAGTTTCAGCCCCCTAACATAAGCGATTGCTGAGATCTAAAAACCAAAATTTTCCGTCTAAAACGTTTGGTAACATGCCCATATGACATATTTTCCTTCTGAGTAAATCGTTCCAAAAAAAATTTTAAGGAAAAGCCAGAAAGCCTTTTAACTTGAAGTTAAATGTTTGTTTTTCCACGACTAGTAAAATTGTCTTCAAATTTGTTGAGGGGTTTAAATCGCCGTTTTTTTTTTATTCATCCCTCTCGAGAACAGCTCAATTTAAGAAATGCCGCTGACGCTTGAAGGACACGTTTACACAATTTGTTTAAGTGACGACGTCATTTCTTTTATTTTTTAAGTGGCAAAATGCAAATCAGTGCACGCATAAGGCTCAAGGCACAACCGATATTCCCAGAGGACTAACGCTTCTATATGAAAAGAAACGAAGGAAAAATGTTACTTGAACTTTTTATTCTGGAAATTTTTTCATCGTGACGTGTTGAGTGAGATGTCAACGAAAATTTGTTCATCTATTTCCATTTTTTTTAAAAAAGATTTTTGAAAGTGAGTTATGAAATGTTGAAATATGATTTTATTCTTTAGAATAAAGATTCTTTTAAAATCAGTAAATTATGTTGACAGTAGATGAATTCTTGGAAAATAAAACTTTACCAAATATTTGGGATGAATACGAATAGTTTGCCTCATCTTCTCCTTGTTTTTTTAAGCAGTTTTTAACAGCTTATGGTGTCATGCATCGGAGTTTTCTAACCCATTTAAATTTTGGTTGGTGGCTTGGCTTAGCTTGACTTATTTTTAAACAGCTGACGAAGTCAAGGAGAAAGTAAATTTTATTTTTTATTGAATGGAAAAGGAGAAAATTTTAATTTTTCTGCTATAAATTGACCAAACCTAGCTATGATCTGCATTGTTGTATTTTCACTTGGATTTTGACTTCTGGATTATGAAATAAAGAGCTGACCATTTAGACGGGTTTGCTTAACTTTTCTAAATTAGTATAATGGCAAAAATACGAAGCAAAAATACGAAGCAAAAAAATTAAGCAAATTATTCGAATACGTCCCAAGTAAGGTACCTAATTTCCTCGGGTTTTTTTCAGTTCTATTACTGACTCTTTGAATATAACAATAACTACCGTATTGATAATAATAATAATATCTGTTCGGTGATGATTTCGAGTATAAACTTATGTTATTAATAACCAGAGATTAGACAATAGTCTTTACATCTTTACTTTTGCGGGGTATTTTTTTTACCGTATTGGCAATCGTTTTTAAGATATTCATTCTAAGATGTATGCCGTCCATGATTAGATAAGAAAAAGGATTTGTTGCAATCACACTTTAACCCTTTTTTCCTCGTACAAGAGTAGAAGCTTTCACAGTCACGAAATGTTGCTTCAGTTCGCAAAAACAAACCCTTAAAATAAATTCACATTATCCTTTGAATGTTCTGCTTGAACGGGAATTCAACTGAAATCCAGAGCAATCTTAGCCTACACTTCGCTTTCGTACAAATGGAAAATCGTTTTGTACAACTAAAACTGTAAATTTGTGTCCTTTTGTCGCCTTTATCGTTTCGACATTTTCTTGTCTCCCCCATTGTCGTCACAAGCTCGAAAAGGAGTCTTTAAACGAATTCAACGAAAGGTTTCTTAACATGAATTTACCAAGAATGCGACTCAGATGGAGAAGAAGGCAACTCGAGATCATACGTATACCAGAAAACCTAAGTTCCTACGTTATCCTCTTATCTTAAGATTAGAATCTTATGCTCGTCCTTTCTGAACTGATGATATGGAAATGAATGAATTTCACGAAGAACCCTCTCGCACAAAATAAATGTGATGTGCCGCTGTGTTTGCGTTTGCATTAAGGACTAAAGGATTCGGTACCTATACAGTATCACGGAAATTTTATCATGTCATCTATGAAGGATTGAAGAGAGTATTATATCTTGCGCAAATATACAATTTTCTTCTTACGATTAAATTATATTTGCCATTAGATAATTTGCTGCCTGCGGAAGGAGCTGCGCAATAATATTATATTTTTTATAAGCACAAGGACTTATTTTCTTTAATTTTGATTGATTAGATTAATGCCTTTTGAAACATATTAATATATATATAATATATATATAATTTATAATTATAGGTATGTGTTTTTTTTTGTAATAAAATACCCAAAATATAATTCGTCAACAATTTAATCTTTATAACTATTGTCAATTGAATTCTTGCCTGCATTGATTGTTGCTTTTACATTACTCCACAATCCACATGCACATCCACTAGGAAGGTGGCTATCATTGGAATATGTTGTTGCACGGATATTAGAGCAGTAGGTTCCTTTGCAACATTTTATTACAATATCAACGAGAAAGTAACGCTCATTTAGCACATACAATATGCGCAGAAATGACGGAAATAAATAGAGCATACTTTATGTTTTTGGTATATATTTTAAATTTAACAAATAAAATAAATATCGAATTTCAAGCGGAGGCACGAGGATACACATCTTGTTTCGAACAATAAAAAACTTATTTTAAAACAAATTTTCAAAATTTCGTAAAACCACAATTTATTTACGAAATGTTGTAGATTTCAACAGTGAAGAAATATATTTACATATTAAAGATGTTTATATTGGTACAAAAGCTGCTATTTTAATAAATAAAATATTGATACCAGAAGCAGATATAAATAATACATATTAAAGATGCCTGTCGAGATCATTACATTGAAGTTTACAAGCAAGTTCTATTTCGGATTGATTTTAAAAAAATGAAGTTCTAGCCGCATTGCAGGGTATTGATCCAAAAAACTTATCATCTTGCTTAGTTCCTTTGTTGTCATTATTCCCCAATTTAGTAGATGAAGCTAACGTAGAAATATTTAATGAGGAATGGCGATCATTTCTATCAAAATATTTTTAATCAGAAAACGGATTTAACCAAACCATATTTCACATTCTAAGACATTTTATCGAAACTATAATCGCTTTCCTTCATAGAAGTGCAACTGCCGAAAGAAAGTTTTCTTAATTTAAATATTTAATTAAAGACAAGAAAAGAAATTCACTTCTCACTGGTACAGTGAATACTGTCTTAATTGCCAAAGAACTTGCTAATAACAACTTTGCCGAAAAGTGAGAACCGTCGAAAACTTTGATTTTTAAGTACAAGAAGTAATAAGCATCACGGCTGTCTCATTTCAAAACCTAGTAAGTGCTTCTTAGACAATTTTAAAGTAGAGTCTGAAAACTTAAATTTACTCAACCTTCAAAAATAAATATTAATAATCCGATACAGATTATTCAGATAAACTGGTAGAATTCCTAAGATATCGAGATACCAACATTTATTTCTGACAAAGTTTTTGGGTATTCCTATAACATTTTTTAAAAGCTATTTACTAGGTTTAACCGATCAAATCAAGATAAAGTCTCATTTTTTTATATTCAAAATATGTAATGATTCAAGGATTTCATATCTTTATTTAGGTTTTAAAAGAGGATATTTATTTTGTTTTGAACTTAATTTAGAATACATTTGAAGAAGAAAAAATAATTTTTAAAGTTTTCAATTGCATTTTTTAAAAAAAATTGCCATTGTTTGATAGATTTGTATTTCATATAATATACTATTATTGTGTTGCATTATTAAATTCAATAAAATAAGATCTCTTAATATATTCTTTATTACTTTATTTATCAATTTTGATACACGTAACTGCCTAATTATTTTCTCGACTTAAGCTGTTAGCGCTTTTTACCACAGATTTATTTATGCAGTTGGGACAAAAAGTAATACATTTTTATTGAATATTTGATATTTAACGAATTTTTAGCTCTCTTGGGTAATTATAATTTATGTAAAATGAGAAGACTGATATTTTTACGCCTTAACTAGATGGAATATGAATAGTTTTGTTTGATTTATTTTTATGTTTAGTAAGTAACAATAAAACTGAGCCTGTTTTGAATACAACTGGAATTTTTTTTTAATTTTAATTTTTTTCAATGAAAGATTTCTATAAGATATTTTTATAAGTATAAAGAGGAATACTGTTTTTTCTGATTTAATCATAATTTGTATAAATAATTTCAATTTATTTTGTTTAGTTATAACGAAACTGAGTCTGTTTTTATAATAATTTAATTACAAAACATAAAAAACTAATAGTACAAACAAAATGTTGTATGTGTTTATGTATTTCAAAAGGTTTGACCGCTGCTACCCTTCGCATCCAATTACTACTCAAAACATGTAAATTTTGCTACCCTAAAAAACTTGAAAACGACAGTACTGGTCAAGAGCAGGCTTAAGGATGCCTAAGTGAACTTGCAGCTCAACAGCAATCATGATTTCATTCATAAACAGTTCAGTTATAAATATCCAACAAGTAAAACATTCAAAATGCATATCACAAGCGTGGAGGGATTCGATAATATTTAATGAAATCTGATAAATAATACAGTGGTCGTGTGTTTTTCACCAGATCAGGGTCTTAATTTAGACTAAAAGAATGGAAATTGTAATCTTCAGGTTTAAATTTTAACACACAGATGGCGCCGTTGAATCATCTGTGACACACAGATAGCGCCGTTGAGATACCTATTCACCGACTTAAAAATATCCCATCGTATCGTATGACGGAGGAGGCAAGCAAATTTGGATGCATCACGAAATATTGGGAGCAGGAAATAAAAAATTGTTATAATTTTCCAATTCATACTTTCATTGGCGGTCTTATTTTTCAATCTCAGTGCATGTATTGCAGCGACGTAACAGCTTGGTTATTACCGTTTATTACAGTATTGATAAAAACAGAGCACTTAAAAATGTAAAATTAGCTTACATTATAATGTGCATGAATACATTATATTCGGTGCATCCATGCAGTATCTGCTATTTTCATAACAGTTGTTATCACTATACGAGTATGTGCCTACTCGTAACACGCTAGTAGCGAATATCACAGGCAGGTAGAACTACAAGGTAATTTCAAGGCCCATCAAGGGCTTATTTTTATAGTTTGGATTAAAAGTGAACCACATGCTGATTTTCGCAAATAAGGTAAGGTACCCACATGATGATTTTATATCAGACATTCTTTATGAGAAATCGCGTTAATTAAATCAAACAATTGCGACTAATCAATTCAAGGAATTTGAATTGTTGCCTTGACTCTATTGCCTAGAACTCGATAAAACAACCTGATATGGATACGGGACAGATATAATGCGTCTAATTTAAATTAGAAATTTTTAAATTAACAAGTCGAACATAAAGCCTTCAAGATAGTAGTGATAATCTGAATTCCAGTTGGGGATAATTAAGGAATGGAGACAGTAAATATTGAAGAAAACGTGTGAACTATTTAAGCTAAAGTTAGTATCATACTGTATGCCACGCTGTCAAATATTTGACTATTTTCTCTGGCTAATGCTGTCCGATTATGTAATCGTCAAATTTGTATTTGTCTCAATAATTTTATTTGCACTGTACAAATTTTGACGGAAAAAATACCTTTCAATTTTTCGTCAAATTTGTTTAGTCAAATATTTGACACCATGTCATACATTGTAATGTCAGCTTAAGAAAAACATGAAAGTCCACCGACTTATTCCAGTGGATCCCATACAAAAGTTGATATAAATTCATGCACACTCGGGATTACGTTGATATTGAATCTTCACTATGCATGAAATTTCTAACAATGCATTTAATAATAAGAAAACGTGACTTAAGGACTATTGTAAAGGAGCTACTAAAAGAAGTGAGTGAATTTCGATCACTAAAGAGCTCGGTCGTAATTTTAAACTCAAGCCAATTCGTGTGATATTTCTAAATGGTTCATTGAGTTCTTGAGTTACAGTGACTTCTGGAAAACGAGTTATTCGACGACTTTTGTAGACCGGTTACATGGAAGCCTTGATTGATTTTCTTCTCTAATTCCTTTAATTTTGTAACCATTTTATAATTAAAGTATGGAAGACTTCAAATTCGTAGTTTCAAGTGATTTGATGTTATCGGCCAATATTCGTGAACATGTATTTTAAGGGCTTTTGTATGGGAGTCACGCGAAGGAGTAGGACAATTTAACGCATTAACGAACCTAGTCCTTCACAAAAAAAAATACCTGAACTTATCGACAAAATAAACATAAACAGGTAGTTTAAAGACTTTTATATGGAAGCAACCTAAAGCAGTAGGACTAGTTCATCTGATAACGAACGTAATTCTCTCAATTCTTTTAGCAAGCATAAACTAAGCAAACAATAATTTGTTACACAATTTATAATCTTTTTTCATTCGAGGTTTCGATTTATGTATTAAAAAGTTTTGTGTCAGGACTACACTTAATGCACTCTATGATTTAATATACAGTAAAAACAAAATAATATTTGTTTTAAATGCGAACCCTAGTAACCTATGTCAATAAATCGAATATCAAAGAAATCGTTATTTCCAATATCTGATAAGAATAATGTAGTAAGTTCTACACTGTTTTCGTATATTCAATAAAAACCATCGAATGGACTCGAGATCTCGCGAAGTATAGAGCTAGCACAAACTACGGACTTTTTCGTAGGATACCGGTTAAATTGAATCGAGGTGCGTACACCCTTTTCAGCAATACCAAACTATTTAGTCGGCGTCCATTGAAACTGTAAGATAGTTATCTGCCTGCTAAATTCAGATATTGCAAGCATCGTATCAACCTATCACTACAGCTGACAGCGTATTATTATGAAAAATTCATAAAGTACACTGACATTTTTTTTAAACTTAACCTGTCCACGCTGTAATCTGCGTCACATCTATGAGTTAGGCAGCGAAAAAAACCGGTTGTTACCGATTTTTTAGTAGCTCGTATGAAGGTCATTTGCTAGTATGCATACAAAGTTTCCTACGACAATATGGACAACTTCTTATTCAAAAGGATATCGTCAAACACTTAAACTATATAGTTGAGACGATTTCGAATCGGTTGGTGTGCGCGCTTTCATATGGCTGCGCAAACTTTCCCTATAATTTATTGGATATATGTACATAAATGGCTTAACCCTGTTAAACACCAACCTGTGGCAGCATAGCTATTAACTATTCAACTAAACTGTCGGCACACTCAAATTCGATAGTCTGCAATTGCTCTAAAAGAACAGCGCGAGCGCGCGCACCAGATCAGTTTGTGATTAAGCAACGTCTGGGTGGATTTCATTCCTACGACCGTATATGTCTATGAGAGCGCAAAGAGATATCATTGCCAGTTGTACTTATTGAATTGGAATAAAGTGATTTCTTTTACTAAGTTATTCGAATTGTTTGCTTAAAATCCCGGAAAAACCCCAAGCTCGCACCACACAAACAGTAAATTATTTTATAAGGAGCTTCTTCCATTTGGAGTATGTAGTGGCAGCTACATACTCCAAACGGAATAACGTATAATTTAAATGTTGTTTTTTGTTCTAAGTGAAAAATATTAGTCTACTTACTAATTGAATCAGGGAAACAGTTAAGTAAAAGTAATTTTAATTGCTTTATTCTTCAGAACCGATTGCTATACGAATAGCTTCGCTTCCGTTCTGTACAACCATACAATTTTCGAATATCTCTAGTTTACTTTCCAACTAACAACACTAAACAAAATCCTTTCAAGTTTAATTTATGGAGCTCGAATCCCAACCCTACAGCCAACTACGAATCCTAGCAATATGTCTCCATGGAGAACAGCTTCTTCTCGTTCCTTGCATAACAAATTTGCATAATTTCCGAGATTTTCCCAGAAAATGTTGTTCGGCAAACTCATTTCGCTATCTCTATCCCAGGCACACCCCCAACTCCTGATTCGAATCGGTCAGGAAATATTTAGCATCTAACAAAAGAGTAACAGATTGATACAAAAAGGACACCTAATTTTTCAGTTCTGCCGCTCGAAAGTGCTTTACTTGAAAAACGAATTTTCGCAACTTTCTCTTGAGTCTGCATATTGCCGATTTCCGGCGGACTTTTCCCGCAAAACCCAAAACTATACCGCAAATGGCAAAGTTTTTACGAAAATCCCATTCGGTATTCAGTGGGTGTCCTGTAAAGTGGATATTGATATTTTCCTAAATTTGATATTTATGTTCTTGTGGTTTGAAGCCTTCGAGTGCGGCTCGTATAGTTGGCACCCAATGGCAACATACATTTTATATTCAAGGCACGAACGATTTGTCCTCCAACTCGCCTGACAATTTTCAGTTGTTCGGGAATGCCAATGTCGGGGGTGTAATAGGAGAAAAGGCTTTTTTTACTTAGTTTTTTCGTGATTGTGGTGGAAATGAAAAATGTGTGAAAATTTATTGACACGTTTTTTTGATGTTGAAATTCGAACAATTGGTGCATGACGATTGGCATTATTCGATATGTGGAAAATTTAAGGATTTTTTCGGGGAGTAACTAGATCTTGGAGCAAGGATTTGATTTTGGTGTCGTTTTCACATATTGTCCGGAACTTATTCTATTTCGTCCTTAAGGTTATATAAATATACGACGACATGTGCTGATAAGAGCTTCATTTTGTCGTTGAAAAAACAGTAGGGTAGGCAAAACGAGGTACGCGTTGTTTACCAGACAAAACTTTCCAAACCGCTAACGGACTTTCAATAATTTTCTCATGACTGTATAGAAACCTCTTGCCGCTTTTAAAAAAGTTTCTATAATATTATATAGTCAGGTATCACGGTAATTTATCTAAAAAGCGAGATCGTTGACTGAACATTTTGCGTGGTATTATAAAATTCTATTTTACAGTCCTTTTTATATATATGTGAGGTTATCGCGCTAGCTTAACTACTTTAGATTTCATCCATATTTAACTAAAACCCTTTTTTCACTTGGATAATTCTTTTTTTACTTTATTATTTCAATAATACAGTATTGTTATCGATTTTTAAATACAAAAAATTTGCTACCCTCAAAATTGATTAGTAGACACGAAAAAAGCAAAAAAAAATGTAAGTCCGTCTGTCCGCCGTACGCCTTACGTCGACCGCTGTACGCAAAATCGTTTGAAGACTCGTAGTTGCCAAACCCTTTGAGCTTTTAAATTGAAATTTTTTTTGTGAATAAACTATGTAGGCCACTTGAAGTGACCATATTTTGAAGGGTGGGGGTGTGAGGGTGAAAGTGGGGAAGCGTTTTAGACGGACAATTTTGGATTCTAGATCTCAGCAACCGCATACGCTAGGAAGCTGAAACTTAGAGCTTATATAGAGCTTCGATAGTGGACCCATTTGCAAAAAAATTGACGATATGGGTGAAGGGGTGTGAGAGTGGGGGAAAAAAAATGCGTCCGAAACGTAAGAGAGCCGAAATCGACACATTCTAAAATCCATATCTTCTAAACGATTAATGTCACGAAGTTAAAACTTAAGAAACATCTTTAGATACACTAGGAGAATAGATCGAAAACAAATTTTTTAGTGGGGACAGTGGCGTGCGGGGGTGGGGGTTGAAAAACTTTAGATTACGACATCTCACGAACCAATCGCACTAGAGAAATAAAATTCGGTTTGTGTATAAAGGTTGACAAATAAAGTTTGCTTAAAGTAAAATTATTTGGGGGGTGGTGGAGCATGAAAGTTGAGGGGTTAAGAATTTTTCTAAAAACGTCTCATTTCTCAAGAACAGTGTAAAATAGATGCTTACATTTTTCACCAGTAGTAGGTCTAATAGGCCTCTAGCAGAAAGAAAAAAATGTGTGGGTTAGGGTGTAGAGGGTTAGGGTGGGGGAGGGGGAAAAGGAAAAAGTTCCGATTTTAATATCTCGAGAACCTATAATGATATAATGCTGAAACTAGTATTTAGATAGAGCTATAGTAGTAACATGTTGGAAAAATATAATTTTTTATATGGGTAGTATGGTACGGGGGTGGGGAGTGTTTTTCCTATCTATACAGCGGCTTATGCTACAAAATTGAAACTCGGTATGTATATGCAAATCAACTAGAGAAGTAATTTAGATAAAAAAAAAATTTCAAATATCCATTAGCGTTTGGAAGGAAGGGTGGCGAAAATAATGATCTGTGAAAATGGAATGCATTTATTTTCACGATTTTCGTCATATCTATTAGGTCTTTCCAAATATTGAATTCATTTTTATTCTACGGCTTTTTCATATAAATACCTAGAAAGTGTTTTTAGGATTTTTTGAAATTCTACCCCTAAGGGGGTGTAAAGGGGTTGTATACTTTTTCACGAATTCTGACATATCCACCAGGCCTGATCAGATATCGAATATGTATTCACTTTGACGGGCTCGCGTAATAATCGCCTAAGACTTGTTTTTTAGTTTTTTCCTTTTACAGCCCCTAAGAGGGTATAAAAGGGTTGAACACGTTTTCACGAATTCCGTCATTTCTTTTAGAAGTGATAAGAAATTGAATTGGTTTTTAATTTCTCGTGCTGTCTTCATATTTATCTATTAACTCCTTTCAGGATTTTTGGATATTAAGTGGGCTTAAGAAGGTTGAATATGTTTTCACAAATTCCTACATATTGCTTAGATTTGATGATATATCGAATTCATTTTTACTTCCTAAGGGTTTGCATATGTTTTCACAATTTTTGCCATCCCTTAGTTCTGATGAGATATAGATAGAATTGGTTATTTCTATTTTAAATATTTTTATTTTAAGAACAAAATTAAGTTTCCAAGAAAAGTCATAATCTCGAAACAACTGATGATGTACTCCGACTGTGACCGCTCCAGAACTTTGACCCGAAAAATAATAAAGTTTCGCCCAGACCATTGTCGGATTTTTTTAATAGAGTTTGGTTGACCCCCTGCAATTGTTCTGTTATCCAGCACTTGTTGAACCATCAACATAAAATAATTAAATGGTATTGCAGTTAAAACTAAATGCAAAAAAACATGAGTTTTATTTTTAAATTAAAAAAAATTTTCATTATAAAAATGAAGGTTCTTTTACACGCAGCGAAAAATTTTATTACGTTGGAAAAAACTCCCTAAAACAATTTTATAGTTAAATTTCACATTCAGGATATTTTTTTAAGCGAAATGCACTGAGGACATATTCTTCAACGTCGAGAAAGAGGATGTTGCTAGAGACGTAAAATTTCAAGGTAGAGTAATCCAAGTAGTTGAACCAGAGGGATATCTGTAGTATGGGTATAGAACTTTTGCGGGACGTGGTTTTTCCTTTTTAGTTGAACTTTATTAAAAATATATATATATATATATATTATATATATTTCAACAGTGTGACTGATAACAAATGTAGGCATTTATCCAAAGAATCCGTAGAAGTAAAATGGATTTAATATTTTTAAAAGATCTAAGAAATATGACGAAATTCGTGAGAATATATGTATACCATTTTCACTGATCCGCTAGCGGTTCTCGAGATATAACAATCAGAATACTTTGCTTTTCACCCTCCGCCTACTCTCATCCGCTCCACTCATATCCGTTCCATAGTAGCGGTTCATTGGGTCTACCTGTTGCATGAATTCTAAAATTCTATCTTAAATAGTTCTTAGGATACGATACTCAATTTTTTTCAAAAATTGTCCCCCTGACTACACTTCATCTTCCCTACGTAATTCTTCATCCCTCCAACTCCGGTGGAGACTGCCTCCTCGAAAAATTGTATTTCTGATGTACCTACAGACAAGTACCAAGTTTCAACCATGTGGTATGAACCGTTCCGGAATGGATTTTAGATTATCTTGATTCAAGCTCATTCCACACAAATCCAACTATGTTGATAATGATAATAATAAATCACATTCCGAGATTAATCCACTGTGAAGGCGTCAAATCAAAGACTTTGATGTCGACTTCTTGTAGTAGTCTTATCGAGGTTCGACTGTATTTAGTAATTTGGAAGATGTTTCTGCGAATTATACCAGAATAAAATCTTCCCCAGTTCAACTTTCTACTATAAGTCATACGGAGATATAAAATTCACAAGAGTGTTCTGTGAGTTAATTTAGATCTACTTCAAACAATTATTTTTAGTTGCTAAATTGAATCTAGCTCATAACTTGCATGCCATCTTAATTGTTATAAGATCAATTACATGTCTGTATCCCTATATTTAAAATAAGCCTTATCTACGAAGAATAAATACAACAAGTTATTCATTAATTTAAGTAACATTTTGTGGGTGAGAATGGAAGATTTGAATTAATTACTTTTAGCGAATGGTGACCAAATTATTTGCACTGCTTCAAGTGGTATTTATAGTAGACTTACGACTTCTGAATTGTGTATTCTCTGTAACTTTCCAGCAGAAAAATTCAAATGGCTTTCCGTTTTAATCTAATGAAAAAAGGAGAAGCTTTCTTAATTGCATTTCTAATTAAAAAGTTACAAGACGTATAATTCATATTTTACGTGTTGTATTTATTTGTAAGATATGATTTATTATTATAATATTACAATCACGTACAATCAGATTAGCAACTTGAATGGATTCAAATGTGAAATTTGTACATTTTTGTTAGCAAATACCTAGATGATAACTTCAAATCAAAATATCATAAATGATTTTGAATGTGCATGCAGAATCATTGGAAAAATCAACAATGTTCGAGTTATGGAACAATAATGTTACTCCAGAAAAAATATCCGAGGAAATTTATCGAGGTGAACAAGGCTCGCCTTAGAAAAATAATGTTAAAAATTGTCTCTCTCTCTCTCTCTTTCCTCATATTACTCAACTAGTGAAAAGTGTAAAATTAAGTCCTTGATACCAAACAAAAAGTTAAAATCTCCACCTAAGCCCGCTACTTTCAGTCAAATTTTAATCCCCTTTCAAAAAAAGAGCTTCTTACCATTAATGGACTACCTACTTAAAAATGTCGCCAGCAAACTTAAACGAAAAATGAAAATTTTCAGTCGATACCACTGAAAACCGCGATAAACTCCTGAATATCCTCTGAAAGTTAGTTAAAGAACTCTCTCTTCCTACTTATTTACTCTGCTCCATTTTCATTAGTCCCATAAAAGAAAAGGAACAAGTCCTTGTGACATACCAAAAAAAAAAATTATCGTCAGATTTTTTTTTTTAAGACTTTCTAAAAGAACATTTTCCTTGATAAAAGTGGGAGTGACTTTCAACATGAACTTCCTTATATCTTATTCTTTTTTATTATTTTTCTGGTCTTGTATATAAAGGACCAAAGGTGTATGAAGAAGCTCCTATACTCAAGCGCATGACGACATAGAAAGCTTCTTGTTTTCGATAAACAGACAGTAAATTAGTAGTGCAAAGGCTTTGAGATCTCCTTGCTACTGTAAAGGAGTGCTCAAGGCGTAAATGGGGATGGTCTTTTGCTCTTGTACGGGAGGTTCATAAGTCAAAAATGTGAGTCAAGAAATCTAAAAAGAAGAACCAGAAACTTATGTAGTTCTTTAAGAAAAATCACGAATTGTTTTATTGATTTATCACAACCTGTAGTAGTCGAAATGTTTTACAGGTCGACTTTTTGCTTTTTCGATTTTTGCTCCTTCACAAATTCATCATGTTTCGCATCGAAGAAATCGAAAAGTGCGCTCATGCATGAGTATGATGTCCACTCGTGTTTTGTATGGCCTGAAAATAAAAACAAAATATTAATATTGAATTAAGTAATCATCAGGTACTATATAATATGAGACGTGGTCCAATATGAGGACATAGTTTAAAATTCACATAGCGTGAAAATTCTGCCCTAAAAATTAACGTAAGATATTGCGAGATATTGATTAGAGGTCCGTTGTCCTAGGAGGAATTCAAACCAAAAAATTTAATCAGATAAGATATCTTGGTACCTTCATAACGTCCACACATAGAAGGGGAGAGACGGTTAATAAGAGTAAGTATTTTACGTCTCTGTTTGTTTACAAGATCTAGAAAGTGGGGAGAATATTGTAAAGCTGTGGGAGTGAATAATATGTTGGTAGTCCCGGCTATGACTTACAGTTGAAAGCATTAACTAAACAAAACCGTATCAAGTTAAGGAGATAGGAAAGATATGTACTAGGTAAAATCAATCAGGTGTCTAGTAAAGAACCCAATAAAAAGAAAAGAAGCCAACTCCAACAATCACAAGGAAGATTTACAAATTTTTTTACTGGGACCCAGGTCAGACCAATGTGTAAATATTCTGCGCTCTGCCTATATCAAAGACAAAAATTAGATGGACATGTCTGACTTAGAGACATTTTATGACTGAAGACTTCTGTATACTAGATAACTCATACACTGAATGGAAAGCGTTGGCACCAGAGGGAGTAACAATTAAGAAAGAAGAAGACGCTATATACAGGGTGTTTCACACACTTACTACAAAAAGGATATAAGTGAATGGGACGTTTATTGTGGTTAAACAACTATTCTAGACAAAGTCCTTTATTTGCTCCGTTAAGGAGTTACAGAGATTTTAAGGACGAAGATTTTCATCGTATTTTGCAGTACTTTGTGACCAGTAACATCTGAACCACTTCGATTTTGAGCTTAATTGTAAGGACATTAGTTCTTATTTCTACAGTTGTGTCAACCTTTTTTATGAGTCATATATTAGGTTGTTGCAGATGAAATGTTAATTGCGATTCTCATGTCTCAAACTGCCTCCAGGTGGCACTAGTGGTATTGGGTATTGAAGTATAAATACCCCTACATTTATTCATGGAATCATTTCAGTTTTGGACTTTATTGTGATCGGACAGAAAAAAAGAAAAAAAAATGGATTCGAGTCAAAAGCTTAAACTTCGCCACATCGCAACGGAAGCAACCGAAAACAACAACAAGGTATTTGGAGCTGACGTGGTAAACAAACGAACCACACAGCGATGGTTCGAAAAATTCCGATCAGGAGATTTGACCCTTCAAAATGAGCCACGTGGTAACCCAGGACCTTCGATTGACAAGGACGAGCTGAATCACGCCAAACTGTAAGGGTCATTGCAAGAAATTTGGCGTATACTATTCGACAGTTTCCCGGCACTTGCAACAGCTGGGAAAAGTCAAAAAGCTTGATAAGTGATTACTGAGCAAAACATGACGCGTCGACTGGAAATTTACAGTTCCCTGCTCTCCCGGAACAGAAACGATCCATTTCTGAACAGAATAGTGACATGTTATCAAAAACGGATACTGTACGACATTCGTCGCCGATCGGCACAATGGTTGGATGCTGATGAGACCACAAAACACATGCCGAAACCATGCCTCCATCCGAAGAAGATAATGGTGACTGTTTGGTGGTTATGGTTATTCACTATTCCTTTTTACAGCTTGGTGAAACCATTAATGCAGAGAAGTATTGTACCCAACTCGATGAAATGCATTAGAAATTGCGTGTTCAACGGCCTAGATTGGTCAACAGAGATGAAGTTATACTGCTTCCTGATAACGCACGGCCTCATGTTTCAAGAACAAGGGTCAAAAAATTTAACGACTCTTCCTCATCCACCATACTCAATAGACCTTTCGCCAACCGACTACCGCTTTTTTAAACATTTGGATCATTTGGCGAACAAACAATTCAATAATGAAGCAGCCATCAAAATGGTTTCGAGGAATTTCTTCGCTATAAAAAGTCAGACTTCTACGAAACTGGCATAAACGCACTTGTATCTCGTTGGGAGAAGTGTATTGCATGTGCTGGTTCCTATTTTGATTAATAAAATTAAGTTTTATAAAAGTTGCAGTTGTTTGAAATTGCACTACCAAAAACGACATTTTATCTGCAACAACCTAATAGTTCCGGGAATATTTCGAATCAAACATAAATTTTTTCCATCCGTTCAATGTCTTCCTTAGCGTACAGAACGTGGCAGTACCTGCACACGTTCAGCTATTCCCATATGCATAGCGTGCCTCTCTAGCTACTACATGCTACGTCAGTATCCCGAAGAGTAGCCGCAGTCTTTCACTATTCCATTGTTAGTATTTTCCTAGACTTGAGCCTGTCCAGCCTTGGCCACTAAGCACTACAGATCTAACCCTTCCTACCTTGAGTTCGCTGCATTCATAGCAGTCCCTGGTAAGCGCTTGGATGTATCTTAACGGTGGACTAACCCTCCCCTCTACCTTTTCGACTGATACCGAAGCTGATTTCGCCAGCTCCTAAGCTAGTTCGGTCCCTGGTACGTCGCTAAATACCGGTACCCAGCATTGCTGTACTCTATTCTGACTGCAAAAGCACTTCTCGACAGCGGTTTACTAATTGATTCCAATAATATAATAATCACCAATACCAATGGCTTCATAGCCGTCTGGATGTCAATGTAGATATCAACAATATGTTTACTGCTTGAAGCACATACCTGAAACCCTTACCTCCCACAATATAATGAAAATAGTGTGTCTTCAAATACGGGAACATCGATTTATAAATCTAATTTAATTCTTTGGGTTCTTAGGGTCCTCTACCGTTACATTTTCTTTAAGAGTCTAGTCTAAGTCACCTCCATGTATTAAATGGTATAGTAAGGGTTGGGCTGAACAAGTTAGGACGAGAGGAGTCAATCCAGTGTTTTCGAGTATTGTTTGTACATTTCGATCAATCAAAGTCTTGTACATGTCGATGTAAAACTCCCAACACTTCTCTAGCACCTGCTTAGTGAAAAAAAATATTTGGTGAATTGCAGATGGTCAATTTCAAAAGCGTTTTGAAGATAATATGGTTTTAGTCGTTGTTTGATAATTTTCGTCAATATTTTGTAAATTTCACAGCACGTGGCTTCCTAAGCCACAAAAAATTCAAAATTCTCGATTCGATTTGTATTTAAAAAAAAAGGTTCTCTTCCGGCTTTTCATTTTGACGCACTGAGACTGCGTCGCTATCACGTAAAAAATTTGTACGTTTAAGAAAGGTCAATCGTTGGATTGAACCCCTTTTACTTTATTATTTCAATAATACAGTATTGTTATCGATTTTTAAAAAAAAAAAATTTGCTACCCTCAAAATTTTTTTTTTTACGTTTCATAACGAGTAGACACGAAAAAAGCAAAAAAAAATTTCAGTCCGTCTGTCCGCCGTACGCCGTACGCCGTACGTCTACCGGTGTACGCAAAATTGTTTGAAGGCTCGTAGCACCCAAACCCTTTGAGCTATTTAGTTGAATTTTTTTTCGTGGGTAGAGTGGGCAGTCCCCTTAAAGTGGCCAAATTTGGAGGGATGGGAGTGTGAGGGGGGAGGAGGGGGAAGTGTTTTAGACGGAAAATTTTGGTTTCTAGATCTCAGCAACCGCTCATGCTAGGAGGCTGAAATTTTGAATTTATATAGAGCTTTAGTAGTGGACCCATTTGCAAAAAAATTGCAGATATTGGTGAAGGGGTTTGGGAGTGGGGGGAGAAATAATGCGTCCGAAACGCAAAAAAGGTGAGATCGACACTTTCTAAAATCCATATCTCCTAAACGGTTAATGTCACAAAATTGAAACTTAATAAATATCTGCAGGTATACTAGGAGAATAGATCGAAAACAAAAATTTGAGTGGGGGCAGTGGCGTACGGAGGTGGGGGGTGAAAAACTTTAGATTACGATATCTCACGAACCAATTGCACTAGACAAATAAAATTTGGTTTGTGTATAAAGGTTTACAAATGAAGTCTGCTGAAAGCAAAATTTTTTAAGGGGGCGGTGGAGCAAGAAAGTGGAGGGGATAAGAATTTTTCTAAAAAATCACGTCTCATATCTCATGAACCGTGTAAGATAGATGCTTAAAATTTTTACCAGAAGTAGGCCTAATAGACCCCTAGCGGAAAACAAAATTTTGGAAATAAGGGTGTAGAGGGTGAGGGTGGGGGAGGGTGAAAAGGAAAAAGTTCCGATTTTAATATCTCGACAACCTATAATGATATAATGCTGAAACTTGATAGTTAGATAGAGCTATAGTAGTAGCATCTTGGAAAAATATAATTTTTTATAGGGGTAGTATGGTACGGGGGTGGGGGGTGTTTTTCCTATCTTTAGAACGGCTTATGCTACAAAGTTCAAACTCGGTACGTTTATGTAAATCAACTAGAAAACTAATTTAGATAAAAAAAAATTTCAAATATCCATTGGCGTTCGGGGGGGGGGGGGGGGGGGGGGTCAAAAAAAATTATCAGTGAAAATGGAATGCATATATTTTCACGGTTTTCGTCATATCTATTAGGTCTTCCCAAATATTGAATTCATTTTTATTCTACGGTTTCTTCATATAAATACCTAGAAAGTGTTTTCAGAATTTTTTAAAATTCGACCCCTAAGGGGATGCAAAGGGGGTTGTAAACTTTTTCACGAATTCTACTATATCCCCAGGTCTTATCAGATATCGAATATCTTTTCACTTTCACGTGCTTGTGTAATAATCGCCTAAAACTTGTTTTTCAGTTTTTTCCTTTTTCAGCCCCTAAGAGGGTATAAACGGGTTGAACACGTTTTCACGAGTTCCGTCATTTCTTTTAGAAGTGATAAGAAATTGAATTGGTTCCTACTTTCTCGTGCTGTCTTCATATTTATTTATTAATTCCTTTCAGGATTTTTGGATATTCAACCCCCAAGTGGGTGGAAGGAGGTTGCATATCTGGTGATATATCGAATTCACTTTTACTTCCCAAGGTTTCCTATATAAAAACGACAAAAAATCAATTTCAGTATTTTAGATATTCAATCCTAATGGGTGTAAGGGGGTTGTATGCTTTTCAAAGTTTCGACATATTTCTTAGGTTCGATGAGATATTAGATCGCTTTTCATTTCCACAGACTTTTTATATAATCGCCTACAAACCCATTTCTCAATTTTTCGATATTCAACCCCCAAGGGTTTGTATATGTTTTCACAATTTTTGCCATCCCTTAGTTCTGATGAGATATAAAATTGATTATTACGGCCAACCAATTCACGATTTTTCGAATTTCCAGAACCAATTAGGTGTGAAGGGTTTGCTTACGTTTTCACAAATTTTTCAAAATCCGTCTTGTCTCATGATATATCAAGTTGCTTCTTATTAAATCGTTTAAAATCCTGTTTCACAATTTTTTCGAAATTCAAACCCCAAGTGGAAGTAATGGGTTTATATACGTTTTAACAATTCGTCATACCTCTTAATTCTGATAAGGCAACAAATTCGTTTTTGCTTCTATGGGCTTTTAGTGTACATAATGTACTGAAATTCGAATAGTCTACACGGACTTTTTCAATGTTTAATCGGCTAAAAATCTCTATTTTAAATATTTTTATATTAAGAACAAAAATAATTTTTCAAGAAATCTAATAATTTCGAAGCAACTCATGATACATTCCGACTTTGACCGCTCCCGAACTTTGACCCGAAAAATAATAAAGTTTTGCCCAGACCATTGGCAGATTTTTTAATACTTATAACCTATTTTGCTGCCTTCAAGATGCTGAAATATGATCCTCGGGCAAAAGAGCATTCTGTCCAGTGTGACCTCTGATGGGTACCTATCGGCACAGAATATATGAACCCTGAAGAAGGATGAAGAAGAAGCCTTCAACCAAAACTGTGAGTGTTAATTCTTTAAAGAGATTTGTTAATCTCCAATAGCAACTTGTGTAGCGCAGGTTTGATTAAACTTCTTTTGGTGGATGCGTGTCATGAGCTCAAAAGTACGTTTCTACCCGTTTTCGAAAGTTTTATTATCGTCAGATTGATACCACCCTAGCTTAGATGTGGTTTCAGGATATGTAATACCTTTGGTCTTCTACCTTTATTCTTTAGTTTTCATTGCCACAATTTCTTCCAACAAAGCCTTATGCACTGGACATTTTTTGGTATAAGCTTTTGTTATATCTGTAATCGAATGAAGTTTTTACCTGCGGAATATCTCGGCACATCACCACCAGAGGTGCTTATTTCCTCATCAAGCGGTTTATCCGACGCCACCCAATTTCGACCGATGCCCTGAAGAACGTCTCGAACTTCATCCGAGACTCCCGAAATCGAGTGAACAGAGTCCGTGAAGCCAACTGCAAAAACTTTATTCTTAAAAAACTGTGGGTACTTCTTTGCCTACAAGAACATGTTATGAGTATTTTCGATTCGACGTAAATTAAATCGGTTCCTTACCAAATGTGTAGTAACAACACCGCCGTAGCTATGCGCAACGATGGCCACAGATTTAGGATTCGAACCAACCACGTACTTCTCCCAAACGGTTGCTCCGTGCTCGGTAGGCGACCCATGTCCCGGAATACTTCGTTCAGAGCCATCTACATTACGATAGTTGTCGTTCGTGTTTGTTATCAACACGTCGTAGCCCTGTTCTAATGCTTTTTTTATATACGGGATTTGAGTTCCGTGGTCCAACGAGTGATTGATAATTAAACTGTTTGAATGATAACATGAAGGTCAGTCGTAAAGTAAAACAGTGATTTACCTTCGAGCCCATTGTCCAGCACGAACAACTCCACTTCCATGAATCAGAACCAATAATTTCTCACTGCCCGATAAATTCTCCTGGTTAGCGAAAATAAAAGTGGCTTGGTCCTTGGGAAGATTTTCGGGAACGTAAATGCGATGCATGCCATTCTGTTCTAGCAGCTCATAGATATGGCGCGTAATGGCCTACAAGTTAAAACAGTGCAATTAAACAAAAATACGGGACTCGCAGCGCAATCTTACATCTCCCAAATCCTCGTAGTGTCTTTGATTTGAGACGTGATCTTCGGCGACATTGAAGTCAAACGGCTCGTCACCTGGCTCGCCACTTTCGTTGTCGATTTTACGAAGGCAGCCCTCTGTGAAATACCCAAACGAATATACAGTTAGTTAACGGGACGAGCTGTTCCAAAATTTTCAGAGCAAAAAAAAAACTCACCGGCATTAAAGCCATAGCCGAAATCCCGAATTGTTTTCAAAGTACTAGTTGACATTGCTTGCGAGTTCTTCAAGGAGCTACTGGATAGAGCCTTTAAAAGGACGAGAAATATAATTAGCAAGTCAGACAAGAAGTTCATCGCACTTAGAAGAAAAAGACGAACAACTCACTTTAGAAACAGTTTTGATTATGATTTTTGACAGCAGCATTTTATGCACTCGAGGGAACGGTGTGAAGTTGGCCGTACTACAAGATGTGATGGCTGGAAGCTGGGTGGTTATTTTGCTGAATGGCTTATAAGAAACCAAGAGAGGAAGTATCAATTTCAGTTACTTACTCAACACCGTTACAGCAAACCGCCAACAATCAACAACTATCCTAACTACAACTAACAACTATCCTTTTCGGGTCAAAGTATAAGAAGCAGTTAAAGTCCCGACTGTCTACGTGCTTACGATAAAACCATTGGATTACAATATCTTTCGAAACAATTGTACCAGGAAGATACAATTTATGAATTGAATAGAATTACAAGTAAAATCTATTGAATGTAAAACTTTTGATGGGGTAGGTGCAGTACGGAAGTGGGGGGATAGCAATGAACGTTTATAACCTGTTTGAACTTCAAACATAAATTCCACCTTATACGAGCCGGACTGTAGGACAACTGCGACAGCATTGACTGTAGGACTGGAAGAGTCAACGGCAGTAAAAGCTTCACGGCCCTATAAAGGCTCGGCCCGCCTTGACTCGACCTTCTAGTTATCATTTTACATTCGGCGACTTATCTAGCAGCGATTTCGCTCCCAGCTGTTTTCAGCGTTAAGTCGTCACATCACGGTAACTATAAAAACCTTTGAGATCAGTCTCTACGCTGCACCAGCTGGGGACTCCTCTCAAGAGTAGCACGCTCAGCAGAAACCTTATTTTATATCAACCTCTATCATACCTCTATCCTCCTCACTCACGTATCACTTCTCACCATTTTTCATCTTCGGCAAACTCGACCACATCCCATACTCTCTCGCAAGTCTCAATCTTGCATTCGATCACCTGATCGTTCTCATAACCAATGTTATTTTTTAGGTTTCCAATCGCATAGTAATCTACACCTCATCTCAACTTTAAACGCGTTCCGGACTTCTACCCAAAAAATAATAAAGATGCGCCCAGACTATTGGTAATTGTTCGTTTCAGACGATGGTTGATCTTAGGAAACGCTGCTAGGATCCTACCTTGGGTTCCAGGCCACCAAAGTATAAATACCAATGAAATAGCTGATGCATTAGCAAAGGCTGGATCGGAGTCAGCTTTGGTCGGACCAGAACCAGTTTTCGATCCGCCTGTTGCCTCTGTTAGGACTGCCATTGCTGAATGTATGAACCTATCACACATTGAGAGATGGCGGGCATGCGGCAGATTAGAACCATGTTGAAAGACCAAATGGACGAACCGCTGCTTTTGTACTCAAACTGATCAGAAGAGAATGTAGTCTGTGTGGTATCCTCACATGGCATAACTCTTGTGACCTACATTTGGTCAGAATGAAAATCATTGACGATCCCATATTCACTGCTTGTGACGAAAGTGACGACACAACGGAACATTTTCTTCTAGAGTTCCATCCCAACTAGCAAACTAACCTCCATAAGGCCTTATCGAAGCTAGTCTCGTACCTCGATAAAGCTTCGATAAGGTCTTACCGAACTAATCTGGTGCACCTTTCCCCATGTTTCATCAGCAACAGCCGAGCGCCAACAGTGGGTATAAGGCCTTATCGAAGCTGTTTTTGCTTCCGTACGGAAGTTCACATTGCTTGCACGAAAAATAAATATTCACGATTTTTTTACTTTTGTTTTCTTCCAACTACAAATTTATTTTCCTGACCTTGCACACTCTCGGATTCGAACCACGGTCCCGTCACACATTAGTCCGCTACGCTACACACTTGGCCAATCTGAAACATTGTCGTAATAGGGTTGAAGTATTAGACATGTCGAGCGAAGCTCGCTTGCAATCCTCCGCAAGCAAGTCTTACGGAAGCTTTATCGAAGTTAAAAGTCCACAAACCTCCATAAGACTGTTGGTATTTACTTCCATCAGGCCTTATAGAGGTTGTTACCGAAGCTATTGCTTCTGAAAGTTAAACCTCCGCTCGCAAAACTTACGGAAGTTTTATCGAAAAAAAAAAAAAAAGTCTTAACAGACTTACCGAAGTCTTATTGAAGTTATAGCCTCCGGAAAATCAAAATGCGAAGTTTGTTTGCTAGTTGGAAGATTACTCTTTTGCGAGAATGCACGTATACGGCGTTGATGTTATGAGGATGGATTACTCTGTTCTCGCTCCCTACCTGAGCTCTTGCAATTCGTGAGTTCGTGTAGAGACTGGGAGACTCGAGTACAATGGGCCATCTTTGCGTGAGTGTTTAAGATTCGCTGCTTTGCTGCATCAAACTACAACTCTTCTGGACTTCTACGCAAAAAATAATAAAGTTGGGCATTTTTTTTTCTTAGTCTGGTTGAGAATTGCAGCAGACTCTGTTCTATTCTCTTTTTTTTATTAATTATGTTTTTATTTTAATATTGTTTTATGAATTAGGATTTTTTATGAATTACGATTTTTTTATGTGAATAGATGACGTAATTATTTAGAAAAATTCTTATCCCCTCCCACATTCAAGCTCCTCGGTTCCCTGAAAAATTTTATATTGATCGAATTGCTCTTGTCCACCTATAGACGTTAGGGATGTTGAAAAAATATCGATATATCGAAATTGCGATATTTTTTAAACGATATTAAAATCCGACTATAGGACCCGATATTTTTTGTTAAGTATAGCATATTTTAAAACTCGAACGACAGTTTTTATTTCTGCTTACTTTTGTGTATATGTACCTATACTCATGCCTTGGCCGCAAATTTAGCTATTTCTAGTTGATATTTTACGTGGCAATCGAATAAGTTACTTATGCAGAAACATTTGGAAAACAGAACGTCTGAATATCTAAAATAAAGCTAACATCTGACCCGTAAACTAGTGAGAGCTCTGACTATGGACATTGTCACATGAGGAAGCATCTCCATAGGATTAGTCTCTCTGAGAGTAAAATATGCAGAATTTGCGATGATGAAACACCAGAGCACATTCTCTGTGAATGTGAGGCACTTGCTTATAAAAGACTTTATCATTTCGGTTAGGGTTTTATGAAACCATCCGAATTCCTGGCTATTCCTCTTCGAAAAACACTAAGTTTCATTGAAAGCGCAGTTATCGAAGAGGAACAATAGATAATCCAGAGGGACGTCGCAATAGGCCCCAATTGAGGCTTCAATGACAGAGGTGACCAAACAACCTCTACACGAAAATCTAATAGAATAATGTATATGAGGGATGTCAGAAAAGTTGAAACTAGAAAACTGCTTTTCGATCACGCAGTCTATTTCTGTTGAAACAAAAAGATGCAAGACACGTGGTTTCTGTAGGTGAGGGCAACCAGGCAACTATCCTGTGCACAGGGATCTATCCGCTCAGTACCTTGTTGTTATTGGTTTTTAATCTTGCTCTCTCAAGTAGAAGGAATTTAAAAAAACCCGGGGAAAGTAAAATGTTTGTATTAAGGAGTCACAGCTTACCATAACTATCCCTTGCTGCGTCACATCCTTTTTTCGTATATTTTTATTATCACTTCGAAAGTGCATTTAGCCTTGTTTTTTGTTGTGAAAATTTATTGAAGCGAAGAACAATTTTAAATTTCGAAATATCAATTATTTATTGGCTTTGGGTTTGTTTTAAAAGACGCGTACCGCCGTATACTTCATTAAGGAGAGCATATCGTTTTTGGGGTAATACAATTTTTTTTTCTTAAATACTTATTTTAGACTCAATTCTGGGTAAAGCTGTTAAAACCGCAAGACTCCACGAGATCAAGAAGTGCCTCTCCTGAAAAGTTGTATTTTTTTACGTTTGATCCACTTTCTCAAAAACCACTCATGCCACCTCTGCTGTCAGATAGAGTAAAAGGAAATTTAAAATGTTTAATTATTTAATAATGTAATATGAGACTGACTTGATGCTTTCTGTTCGTCAAAATTAGATGTGGAATATATACAACCTTCGCAAAAATAATAAAATTTTACTCCACTCTATATGCTCGTTTTGCAGTAAGGAATAATTGTCCAAAATTTCATTCGAGTGGTTTCTGAGAAAATGGGTCATGAATTTTACACTGAAAAGCCCTTGCGATATGCTCCCCTTAACGTTAAATTTGATACGGGAAGAGAGATAAGAATTTATTTTTCATTGGAAAAAATATTCTATATATCGTCAGCCGATATTGATATTTTTTCCAATATCGATATATCGATATTTTTTTTCGATATCAAGATCCCTAATAGACATGATTCAAATATAATTTTTCTGGCGTGATTGGTTCGTGAGATTCGTAATCTATCAATTGAAAACACAATTTTTTCTATCAAAAAGATTTGAATTTAATACCACGAAAAGTTTGTGATATACGGCCCTTCAAAACCCGTTTGCGTACCGCGTACGATGGACAGACGAACTGAAATTTTATTTACGTTAACGTCAAACGTATTCATTTCAAAGGTTGATGATTATTTTTAAGTCGATCACAATACAGTATTATTGAAATAATGAAGTAAAATTTAAAAGCCGAAACCTACTTTGCTATAATGCACTTTGAAAACCAATAAAATTTCTTTAATATCTAAAATTGTAGTATCCTGCGCATCAAGCCAACTGTCTCAATCTCCTTGAAAAAAAGTCAAAAAAAAGTTTTGAATGACTCACTACAAATCGCATTTGGTTTTTAATTGTTTCTATTCTTATCTGGCAAATAGAAATTTAAGTCTAATCCGCAAAATATCTAGTTTTGCTATTTTATAATAGTTTGCTGAAAATTCATTATTAAATTATTTAGGGTTATTACTATTTTAAGTCGATAAAAAATTTGTCCGAACGATGAAAATCATTCAGGCGCTTAACATTTCCCTAAAGGTGTTTTAATTTCATTTATCAAACTAATTATAAATTTAAAAATTTGATTATTTTTCTAGGAAATTCAAAATCTAGACATAATATCTCGCGCTGTTCCTCTGAATATAACAAGTCGAAACAATATCAAATTACTTGAAAATGGACTCTTCTGTAGTCCACGTTCGAAAAATAATATTGAGTCAGTCTCAAAATTTAGTGCTAAAAAAATTGTAAAAAATATTCGTCAAAAATTTAGTTCATCCCGTTGGGACTATAAACTGAGAACCCTTCAGAATTGTGGTTTAATTCTAACTGCGTGTAATCCAAATTTTGGACTATATCCGATCCACATGATATCGCGAAAATGTAGTAGTCATGAAAAGGATTCATCATGTTTATTCGATTGTTCTGGAATTGAGGATAGTGAATTCAATTGTGAACCAGTTGATGATAGTGTTCCAGCAATGTTTGATTATTTGCTGAAGTCTGTGCGAACTTTTGTTGGAGTTGAGGACGTAGCAGCAAGGACTTCTGGTAGTGGTGTCGTACACGCCAAACTAAAAACAGGTAATATTATATTTTTATGTAAGCAATTGGCACTATACCTGTGTTTCAATCAGTACAGTTCCCTACCTATCATTCAGGCTTTCCTGGACTATCAACCCGTGGTTTTTTGTTCACTAACAGTTTCATTTACTTTTTTTTTTTTAAATTTTGATTTAGTCCCATAACTTGGGCTAATTTTCCCAGCCCGAAGATATGGAGACACCAACATTTCTCAACTCAACGAGCTGGAAAAAATATTGCCATACCCGTACTGTATGTTGAAATTGTGCTCAGCCAAAACTCGATGTACCTGAAGTGCCCTGTAGTCAGTATGTACAGTGTCAGGACTTTTGTAATTTGGTGTATTTCACTCAATAGCAAACCCGATCCTACTTTTACTTCAAAAATAATTCCTATCAAATTTTGACTTGCTAGCTCTCCGATTTTTCCAGTTGTAATAGGTTTTGAATGAATGTACACACTTCTAAGGATCTTTGTATAGCATCTACGCCCAAACTGCTACTATTGAAAAACTAGCGTGTACACAATTTCAAAGTCGTGACTTAAAGCGTTCTGAATATTCTTAAACACATTTTAAAGGACTTTTTGTATGGCAACTACTTGGAGGATTAGCACAATTTTGCACGTTGATGAACCTTGCCTTAAAAATTCAACCAAACAGCCGCCCTCGCTAATAGAATAGAAACCCCCGTCTATCGACTTTATTCTTTTTGTACAAATATTGCTGAAAGGCGTATCATCGACCTACCGTTCTCACGTATACTTTTTTTGAAATAAAACCCCGTTTAATACTCGAACTTGAGAGATATGACGGAATTCGTGGAAACGTTGACAACCCTTTTTGGTTCATAACAGTCATAGCTCTTAGGTCCGATAAGACATCGAATTGTTTTTATTTTCTCGAGCTTTTAAATATTAGTCTAAAAATCAATTTCAGAATTTTTGGATATTCAACCACCAGTTGGAATTTTCGTCATATCGGAATGGTTTTTACTTCCAGGGACTTTTCATAAAATTGTTTACAAACTCATTCCATGATTTTTTGATATTCAACTCCCAAATGGGGTAAAAGGAGCTCACACATTTTCACGAATTCCGACATACTTCTTAGATCTAATGAGATATAAAATTGGTTTTTGCATCTACGGGCATTTTATGTAATAGCTAAATGTTTTCTCGATTTTTCTTTTTTATTTGATCGAACTGTGATGGTCAGTGGTTTGGAAGATATTGAAAGCGACATCTTTTACACCTTTTTGAAGAACTTAAGGAAACGGACTTAGACTTTAAGCATATCATTTGTTTCTATGTAATATTCTAATATTTTCTGTATTCCATAGATAATCATAACGCCACTAAAGAGGGAAACCAAAAATTTTGCCCAAATGAATATTACGATCGCCTAGTTACAATTAGTAATAACATTCCTGATAAACTTCTTCAATTGATCAGTCCAAAAATCGCCAAAAAGATGATGATCGAAGAAATGTTAAGACTTGCCGCTTCTGAAGGTTCGGTATCACTACTAGAGAAACCGGAAAAACAAGGTGTGCTTGACGATGATTACTCTGATTTACGTGAATCGTATATATACTCAACAGGATACTTGTGCAACAAATCTTTCTGCAGAAACAACTACATATCCGATATAGCTACGGAAAGATATAAACTTGATATTGAATCTAGGCCCAGGAGGTATTGTGTTCCGCAAGCAAAAAAGGGACCTACATTACCAAGTTACTTAACTACAAATCAATTCCACACTATGAATACGTTCGACTGCTTCCGGTCTATGGACGAGTGTAGAAGCTACAGTAACTCGATTTCTGAGAAAAATTCAATTATTCCAATAACACTTAATGGTATTGATCAACAAGTCCTGGAGAGACCCAGATCACCGGATAGTTGGCGAAAATTAAACAATTTCCACAGTACACAAGTAGTTCGAAATGAAAAAGAGTCGGGAAGGGACGATTGGTTAATGGATTCGAGAAAAATAAATACAGGTGAGTCTACCGACTATTCACCACCGAAGGATCAAGTCGACTCAGTTATCCTTTCCAACATGGCATCAACGGCGAAATCCCTAATGGACGATGAAAGTATTGATAAAGACGAAAACAGATCGCTTCAAAATCAAAAGCGTATTAAGAGTAACCCCGAAGGAGTCGGTCGAGTACCGAACATAATCAGTGCTAGCGCTGTTGATTCTTCAGATATTCTATCCGAAGTATCTTCAAATCTGAGCACCGATATGCACACCTCGGAAACTATACGACCGATAAAACCTATCGAAATTTCACATCCCAATCTAGCGGAACTCAAGCCTGATAAACCAGAATCGTTGCCAATAGCCGAACCTTTAACATTCCGTCCGAACTATACACCTGAATTTATTAAGCCGCACGTAAAGGATCTTTCGATCCATTTCGAAGAGGACTTAACGCACATTGCAATGTTCGATAGTTTTTGCACGCCGCTTTCCGGAGAACACAAACGTGAAAATATCGTCCCGATTCGTTTGATTGATTGCGAAGAGTTCGCACGACAAATAAACGTTTCGACAACCAGCAAGAGGTCCCGAAAAGATTTTCGCGGATATCTAAAAAATTTTTACGAGAAAATTCTCAATACAACTGGGTTACACAAATAAAAATTGCTAGGAAAAGTTTTAAGAGAAAATCCGTAGTATCTATCGGTTTTGCGCCTTGCATTCCGAAAAAAATATGGAAAATTATTTATAATATTAATGTTTATATGGTTTATGACTTTGTATATTTTTTTTTGGATGTTTCAATATAGTACAATACTTACTTACTTATAACAAAAAAATACAATAATAAATTGTATCAAATGTACATTATATGCAGCATATGAATTCATATGAACCAGTATTTTCGTTTTAAAAGCCATAACCCACCTCACCCCCATGATTAAACAGTTTATCCGTAATAGAAGCTAACTTAGTTTGTCTACTGCATTATGGTATTTTAACCCGAACCGCTTATCAATGGTATCGAAGTTTCCAAAGAATACTACAACCTTCCAAAATCCAATTAGAGTAGCGTAGAAAGCTCTACACACTTCTCGCATGTTCTACACATATTCTGGGCCCCTATCATAGAACAAGAAACGAAATTTCGAACAAGTCGAAAGTTATGTACGAAAAATTTCGAATACGAACGAAACGTATGGAAAGCATTACCTCATTAAATCGAAAAAAATTCCAATCGTAATAGATTTTCATTTCAATTTGTACAATTAATTGTTAAATTCAATGTCAGAATCAGATTTTGAAGTCGCGTCAATGAATAAATTATGATTAATAGTTGTTGGTTTTAATTTGTTAGAAACTAGTTTATTCAAATTTCCGTTTATTCAATTTAAGTTTCGGTTTTAGTTTTAGTTTTCTACAAATTGCTTGCTCATTAATCTGTTAAATTAATAATATTATAATAATAAAAATAGTGAACAAAATAAATGTTGAAGTGGTTCGTACCTTTCCGTGGTTTATAAACTCGAGACGCATCCACACTCCTCCAGTGCCTGATCGAGAAGACCGTTCCTTATCTTACCTAGTTGCGCATGGAGCAAAATTTAAAAATTATTCGGAAGGAAATTCGAGATAAATCGAATATTTGAAATATCGAACATCCAGTATAAGTGGGATTTAGAATTCGTACAATATATTTTTCTTATAATTTCTAAGATATTTTAGGTTTCAGAATAATTTCAGGTTATCGAAAGATGTTTTTAAGTACATCTTAAATGAATTGCAGACCGAGTTCAAGCCAACCACACGATCTTCTTCTATTCCACCTCTGTTGAAAATTGCTGCTGCGCTTAGATTCTTTGCCGAGGATGAATATCAAAGAGGAACAGGGCAGGAGCTCAATCTTGCCCTGTCTCAATCCACTGTCTCTACAGTTTTAAGTCAGGTGTTAGACATAATGGAGAAGAAATTATGTGCCATGAATCCTCATCTACAAGAAGGTTCATTAGCCGCAAGATTAAGAAACGATATTTTAAACTCTTTATTAAATTAAAAAAACAAGACTTTGTGAACCTCTACTTAATAAATAAAAAACACTGCTTTACATTCAACAAAAATCAACATAAAAATTGCATCTTTGTATTCACTTTTCGTTCACTTCTCGTAAAGCTAGTTCACGTTCCTTTAAGTCAAGCTCAATTTTCTAAAGCTTTATAATTTTTCCAGGGTCAATTTATGTTTTTTGAGTTCTACCAATACTTTGTACTGATTTGCATTTGTTAGCTTCGCCCTAAAGGTATAATTATCCATGTATTCAATAATTAAATTTCTTCTTTTTCACGTAATTTTCTATTTTTTTTAACAAATAAGGACTACTTACATCGCAAAAGCTTACCAAATTTACACCTACTACTTGAATTCGAAAGCTGAAATGTTAACGAGAAAATATATACGAAAAAAATCTGCCAACAGTCTGGGCGCGACTTAATTATTTTTTGGGTAGAAGTTCGGAAAGAGTTTAATTCTGAGATGCGGTGTACTATAGGTTACTATGTGACTGAAAACCTAAAAAAAAGTTCGGGAAGCGGTTAGAATGGGGTCGCGATAGAATTCTTACGCCGCTGCCACATATAACATGAAATACATAATTGGGTCATACTCCGGGACGAGGTCTAAGTCGTAGTATAATATCAGTTGTTACGCGATTAGGAGGTTTTTCGTGATTTGGTTTGGGCCATTACATGAAATCGGTAATGCGTTTGTAGGCGATTATATAAAAAGTCTGTGGAAGTGCAAACCAATCTAATATCTCATTAATCCTGAGAAATATGTCGAAAGCCTCACCTATTGGAGTTGAATAACAAACATCCTGAAATCAACTTTTTGACGATTATGTAGGAAACATTAGGAAGTAAAATTGAATTCGATATCTCATTAAAACTAAGAAATATGTAAGATTTTGTGAAAACATATGCGCCTTTGCACCCACTTTGGGGTTGAATATCCAAAAATTCTGAAATGAGTTTTTAGACACATATGAAGAAAGCCATAGGAAGTAAAAACCAATCAGATGTCTTATCACTTCTAAGAGATGTGACGGAATTCGTGAAAACGTGTTCAACCCGTTTTTACCCTCTGAGGGGTTGAAAAAGGAAAAAACTTGAAAACGAGTTTTAGGTGATTAATAAATAAGCTCGTGGAAGTGAAAAGTTATTTGATATCTAGTCAGACCTGACGGATACGGCTGAATTCGTGAAAATGTATACATCCCCTTCACACCACCTTAGGGGTCGAATTTAAAAAAATCCTGAAAACACTTTCTAGGTATTTCTATGAAGAACCCGTACAAAAAATAAATAATTTAATATTTGGAAAGACCTAATAAATATGACGAAAATCGTGAAAATATATGCATTCCATTTTCACTGACCATTTTTTTTGCCCCACTTACAAACGCCAATGGATATTTGAATTTTTTTTAAACAGAATTACTTTTCTAGTTGATTTACATATACGTACCGAATTTCAACTTTCTAGCGTTCTATAGTTAGGAAAATCATCCCCCACTCCGTACTAAACTACCCCCATAAAAAATTGTATTTTACCAACATGCTACTACTATAGCTCTATCTAAATACTAAGTTTCAGCTTTATATCATTATAGGTTCTCGAGATATAAAAATCGATACTTTTTACTTTTCCCCCTCCCCCATCCTCACCCTCTACACCCACATCCCTGAAATTTTTTCTGCTGGGGGTCTATTAGGCCTACTTCTGGTAAAAAAATTTAAGCATCTATCTTACACTGTTCTTGAGATATGAGACGTGATTTTTTAAAAAAATTCTTACCCCCTCCACTTCCATGCTCTACCGCCCCTTAAAAAATTTTACTTTTAGTAAACTTTATTTGTCAACCTTTATACAGAAACAAATTTTATCTGTCTAGTGCAATTGATTCGTGAGATACCGTAATCTAAAGTTTTTCACCCCCTACCCCCGTACGTCACTGCCCCTCTCAAAAATTTGTATGACTGCTACCCGAAGGAATCGACGGATGGCGCTAATTAATGAACTCAGTCTTTTGATATAAAACTAATTCCTGTAAAATTTTGAATCCCTGCTTTAACTCATACTATAGTTATAGTGGATTTTGTAACTTGCATACATTTTTGAAGGACTTTTGTAGGCTGCTACACGAAGGACTCATTCGATTTGCATCATATTCGGAACTTTCGCTTCAAACATTGTAAACTTTCAGTATGCAAAATTTCAAGTTCCTAACTTAAAGCATTCGAGCAATAATTGTGAATACGTGTTTTAAGGACTCTTGTATGGGAGGTACCCGAAGGAGTGGAAGGATATAGCCCATTAACGAACTTAAACTTACTTTTTGCATTTTACAGGTGGTGACAAAAGTTCAACTTCCTAGACCACCGCGTTCTTGAGTTATCGTGCAAACGGACGGACAGCAAACGGATTTGGGGTTTTAGGCCACAACTGAACACAAAATAATGTATAACTTTTTTTTCATCCGAGGCTCGATTCTATGCGTTACAAACTTTTCGGGCTGGATTAAACTTATAATACTCTATATGATTTCATCTAGAGTATAATTATATTTTCAACTCAGTACTTAATAATCTTGCATAATGCCTACACGCTTCGATTTATTCAGGTTCATTATTACATTTTTTGGAATTTTCCCATAATTAGTATTAACATTATTCCCCTATAATTTACATTTTTATTAAATTAAATAAAAATTATTCAATAATGTTTCTGGGTTTTTAAGTTTAATAAATAAGCTGTATGCAATTGTGACTAATTGGTGTCGAGTGTATCTTACAAAGATTGTTATGCTTACAGTACACGGTTACAATAAAATTTTGAAAATAATAACAATGACCAAAGAGAAGAAAATATATGAAGGGGAAATAAATAAATAAATTAGTTGCCAGCAGGACTATCGATATTATTTTCGCATAGTATGCGGCCAATTTACAACCACTTTAATTGCTCCCGATTTTTCTTCATCGCTTGCCCAATCGAATGCATCTTGAGCATCACAAAATTCAGCACGATGCGTTATTAACTTTTCGACGTTGGCACGTCCGCTCTCAATTAAACCCATCGCTAGGGGAAACCTTCAAGAAATTCTGATTAAGGACGACCCTCATTCCTTTGAACTTTATTTTATTAACTTACATATTGCTAGTGCGAAAACTACTGCAAATACTAAGCTCCTTGGCCAAAGCTGTCAGGATTGGTAAATTTGCGCATTCGGCCTGGCACCCAGCCATCACAAAGCGGCCACCACGTTGCAAAGCTAACAATGCTAAATTAAAAGTATTCGTGCAACCGCAACAATCGATCACCACATTTGGTTGACCTTTCATCTCGCAACAAACTTTGTCGGCCAGTTCTTCACAGTCCATTTCGTGTGTGGCCAAGATAGTTTTATCTGCGCATAATTCGTACGCGACTTTCAAATTTTTTTCGAGAGTATCTAAATAAAATAAAAGTCAATATAGTTTTAACCGATACTTCAATTGTCCAAGACTCAAACCTATAACAGCTATCTTATCGGCACCCATCGCTCTGGCAGACATTACAGATGCTAGACCCAGCGGACACGCTCCCAGGACTAGAACTTTTGATCCAACTGTAATTTTGCCCTTGCGGCAAGCGTAGACGCCCAACGAAACAGGATGAGCGAGTGCTGCATGCTCCAGATTCATAGCTTTCGGAACTTTGTAACAAAACGGCCCTGGGTGAGCGCAATACGTTTGCAACAAGCTGTTGAATTTCATCTTTGAGCAGAGATTATATCGACCTGCCTTACACTGAGAGCATCGACCGCAAGGTATACCAGGCTCAACGGCAACGCCATCACCAGGTTTCAAGTGCTTTACTTTTTTGCCAACCTGAAAAAAATTAGATTTGTTTCAACGATTAAATATTTAGAGGAAACAAAACCAAATACGTCCTCTCAAAATTTGGCAAACAAAAATTTGACGATTACACTATATGGCTGCATTTGCCAGGAAAAATAGTCAAATATTTGGCAGCGGAGCATAGTATGCCAAGTCGATGTGGAAGTATTTGAAAAAACACACAGTTTCCAGCACCCCGTTAAACAATTAGTCAGAATAGCTCAAAGGCTCATATACCTTATATACAATTCCAGATCCTTCGTGTCCAAGGACAATTGGTCCATGTTCTTTACCAGTCGCTCCCTTATCAAACAAGTAAACGTCGGACGCACATATCCCAACTGTGTGCATCTTTATGACAACATCTGAAAAACAAGGATGTTTTGAGCTAGAAATAAAAAAAGGAAGGAATGTCCTTACTATTATCGGTCAATTCCGGCATTGGGCAATTGTTAACTTCGACTTTTCGTTCGGCTACGATACTTAGGCAGCAATTGAATACATTCGGATCTTCGTCGGCTCCGTTCCCTTTTCCACTTCCCTTTCCCATCGATTTCGAATCCGGCCTGGGTTTTTTATCTTTAAATGGAGACGGTTCCTTAATTTTCGGTTTTGGGCCTTTTGCTGCCGGTTTCGGTTCCGATATTGGACACGCCTTAGCCTGGACTGGTTCCGATTTAGGACGTGGGGCTTGAGGTAGTGGAGGACATTCTTCCGCTTTGGCCTGTTGTGCATCTTTTTTCGATTTATCCTTCGGCGGACAGCAAATTTGTTTCTTCTCTTCGTGCACTTCAACCGTTTCTCCTCCTTTTGGGCAACAAACGTGTTTCGGATCGGGCTTAAATTCAGCATTTTTTGAACCACTCTCGACATTAGGCGGCTTTGAACTTGCACTGGTCTTGCTACTACTGCTACCGCTCTCCTTGATCGCCTTACAGTCGATCCGTTTCGCCAAGACGGTGTCATCTTTCGATTGACTTCCGGTCTTCGGCGGTCCGGCGGTAGAAGAGCTTCCGTTAGAAGAACTGGCGGTAGAACTGCTTGCGGTAAAAGCGCCAGCTGGAGAAGGGCATGCAGGTTTAGTTTCTCCTTTCGAGCAATCGACAGCATTCGCTTTTTCATCCTTTTTACCGCAATCAAATTGTGTTTTTTCGCATTTCTCCCATTTGTCCTGTGCGTTTTTTTCACCGGATTGGCCCTTGTTCTCCTCTTCCGAAAGGCATAATCGACTCTTTGATTTGTCATTCTCTCCGTTTCCTGACAATCCGCAAGCGTCCTTTTTCGAACTCGATTCATCAGCCTTAGCTAATGTCGGCGAGGTCATAATGTGACCGGTCATTGTGATTTCAGCCGCTTTTTGTGGTGGCCTATTAATTGAAATCCGCCTAAGCTCCGAATCGGTTATTTTCAGCTTTGAATCGTTCAAACTTCGTTCGTGAGAGTTTGAATTCGTTTTAATCATTTTCGAGGGTACAATATTGCATACGAACTCCTTTTTTGATCCCTGTGAATCGGACATTTTTCGAACCTTGACAATGGGCTCCGCTCGAGGGCCAGCATTTTTGAATGGCGACAGAAATTTATCGAAACATTGCGGCGTTGCATTACGCCCAACCGGAACGATTTGTGTAACGGCCAATGCAAGGCTTTCTTCACCTAATACGCGATTCAGAGCGTATTCGTTGCTTGTGCACAGCCCCTCTACTAGAGCTCTAACGTGTTGGCAAAATTGATCCTTTACTTGTGAAACTGTAAATGAAAACTGATTTTCATTTTCGGTATTATGGGAACCATTTGGCTGAATGTTTAGGTGACTTACTATGCAGGGGCCAGTCTCCTTTTTCTTCGGCTCCTCCCGTTTAGGACAATGAAATACAACGCCACATGAGTTCGGTGGCTTCCCTTCTTCGACTCGATTTTTTCGGCAACCGAAACGCTTCACTTTTGGCGGAATTACGCATGTACTGTTCATTTCCTTCTTCAATGCTTCTTCTTTTAAAGAGGCGCAATCCATTTTTCGAAAACCATGTTTAGCATGTGATTTTGTCCGCTCTTTGAATGGTAAAGGACATATGAAATCTACATTCTTGCGATCACTGTGTATCGATTCCATTCTCTTGCTCATTTGAGAAACGTCGCCATTTTTAGCTTTAAGAATTGAATTCTTCGCCATTTGGTGAATATGTGCCGCTTGCTGAGGAACCACACGACACGTGCTTATCGCAATATTATTAACGAGAGGTTCGAGTGCATCTCCAAGCTGCAAAATACAAAGACAGAAAATATATTTTCCACTAATATTTAATGGAAACTGATATAGAATCGAAGTTGCTCAAAGTATTTAGAGGGTAACACACTAAATCTAAAATTTGCTGAAATCTCCAAAAAGGTTGAGTCAAATTGGCTCGGAAAGAATTTCACTCAAGACTGAAATTTCGGGCCAAACTGACTTCGTTCGCGGGCCGAATTTGAAAATTTAAATATTTGTATCAAATCCTCAGCAAACTATTCCCCTAGCATTCCTTGTATTATTTTCGTTATACTTTATCCGGAATTTGGTTCGGAGTTTCTTGCGATTTCTTTCGTTGGTTGAAGCAAAATCGTAACTGAGATATTCATGAATTTATTAAGAAAAAGGTTACGAATTCAGAATCTAGTTTATTAAGACTTTTGCAATTTGCATGATAGAATATGGCATAGAAGTTTTTTTAATAGTTATGTCTTTGCTGCTAGATGTAAATCTGTGGATTATGGGTCAAAAAATCAATAGACGCACGTCGACAGAGGATCCTGGGATGAGTAAGGGACTGACTGGAGGACGCTGTCTCTAGATTGAGATAACTGGAATGTATTCCGGAAGCTAATTTCGAGTAGATCAGTCTGAATAGAGCAAAAAAAAACAGTTTGGTCCTACGCATAAACGCAAACCAAACCAGTTCATTTGGACTGATTTTGGTCTTGATTTTGGTACGGACGAAATCAAACCAAACCAGTCCCGTACTGTGAAAATGCGCACATAAATGCAAGACCGAAAAATACCAAACCGGTCTATTTGGACTGGTCTGGTCTGCACGTAAGCGCGACCATTGATTTCTCTTAGTACTTGTAACATCCTAACATAAGCACTTCCAGAATTACAAAAAAAATTATTTTGAAATTTTGGCGGAAACGTCTTTCATGGAACCTCTATTTTATAGTTTTTCTTACCGGCATACGATTTTGCTTCGCCAAAAAAGGTACCGCTCCACTACCCCGTATCGGGGACAACTTTTTTTCTACATCCTTCGTCTTTAATCCATTTTCCTCAATTGTAGAATAGGGCGATTCAAATAATTTGTCCGTTTGGTCTTTTAATTGAATCTTGAAGTTTGTCCCTTCATCGGAACTATTTTTTAGTCCTTCAGAATCAAACGAGTTTTTCGAAATTGTATCTCCTTTTAACTTAGAATCTCCATTTGTAGTACCGCTAAATAAATTAGGAGAACCTTGTGACACAAATTTTTCTAATACCTTTTCTGTTGATTGAATTTTTTTCGATATCTAAAATAAGAATTTGTTAATTTTTGTAGTTATTTCTAATTATGATACAACCTTTAATACGCTTTTCAATTTGTTCAAAAAAGGCATTTTTCTTTTTACTAGTTTCGTTCTTCAAAGGACAGTCTTTTGGGCAATTAAAAAATAGAGTCCCAGTTACTTTAAATTTTTTTTAAATTATTTTTGAAATAAAATTTTAAATTTTTATTAATTTTATATTCTCTGTTGATCAGAGCTATGGGAGATGCAAAATAGGTTAATTTGTCTAAAAAGAATACGGAAGTAAATTTTTGTTTCTGTGATAAGACGTATGAAAAGTCAACTCTGATGCATTTTATTTTTTCAATTTTTGAATTTTTCGGAGTGTTTATTTTGAGGGAATTTTATTTCAAAAAGGAGTTTCAAAGATGCTGTACACGTAGGATATGAATCTGGAGAAAAATTTATAAGGTCTGATGTTAATCATATCAAAATTAAAAAAATTAAAAATATTCAGTAACCGCTTATGCTACGAAGCTAAAACTGTGAATTTATATAGAGCTTCAATAGTGGACCCATTTGCAAAAAATATTGCCGATATGGGTGAAAGGGTGAAGGAGTGGGGGAAAAATAATGCGTCCGAGACGCTCGAAAGCCGAGATTGGGACATTCTAAAATCCATATCTCCTAAACTGTTAATGTCACAAAATTAAAACTTAATGAACATCTGTAGGTATACCAGGAGAATAGATCGGAAACAAATTTAGGAGTGAGGGCAGTGGCGTGCGGGGTGAGGGTGAAAAACTTTAGATTATGCTATCTCACGAACTAATTGCATCAGAAAAATAAAATTCGGTTTCTGTATTAAGGTTGACAAATAAAGTTTGATGAAAGAAAAATTTTTTAAGAGGGAGGTGGAGCATGGAAGTGGAGGGAATAAGAATTTTTCTAAAAAATCACATCTCATATCTCAAGAACAGTGTAAGATAGATACTTAGAATTTTTAAAAGAAGTAGACCTAATAGACCCCTATCATAAAAAAAAGTTTAGGGGTAGGTGAAAGTTCCGGTTCTTATATCTCGAGAACCTATAATGATATAAAACTAAAACTTGGTATTTGGATAGACATGTAGTAGTAGCATGTTGGAAAAATATAATTTCTTATAGTGATAGTATGGTACGGGGGTGGGGGGTGTTTTTCCTATATATAGAAGGCTTATGCTAAAAAGTTGAAACTCGGTATGTGTATGTAAATCTACTAAAAAAGTAATTTAAGTAAAAAAAATTTCAAATATCCATTGGCGCTCGGAAGGGGGGCAAAAAAAATGATTAGTGAATATGGAATGCATATATTTTCACGATTTTCGTCATATCTAGTAGGCCTTTCCAAATATTGAATTAATTTGTATTCTACGGCGTCTTCATATAATTACCTAGAAAGTGTTTTTAGGATTTTTTGAAATTCGACCCCTAAGAGAGTGTAAAAGGGTTGTATACTTTTTCACGAATTCTGCCGTATCCCCAGGTCTGATCGATATCGAATATCTTTTCACTTTCATGGGCTTGCGTAATAATCGCCTAAAACTTGTTTTTAAGTTTTTTCCCTTTTCAGCCCCTAAGAGGGTATAAAAGGGTTGAACACGTTTTCATGAATTTTGTCATATCTTTTAGAAGTGGTAAGAAATGGAATTGGTTTTTCCTTTCTCGTGCTGTCTTCATATTTATTTATTAACTCCTTTCTTAGCCTTTTATATAATCGCCTAAAAGCCATATTTGGATTTTTATGTATATTCAACTCACAAAGGAAGTGAAAATGGGTTTACACACGAATTCCTTACTTTTACGGTCTGTTATGGCGATGTTTCACTGCTTATACATCTCTGCATTAAACGCATCATTGCCGTTAAATCCGTCCGTATGCATTTCCGGTATCTAGCCATAGTTATTTACAAGGCATACAGAACTAGATTTGTGTGTTTTATTCAGCCCCACCACGAAGCGGATGAGAAATTTTGAAAATCGTATTTTTCTTATAATTCAAAAATTGCATTTAGGTTTTACCTGTAATAAACACTTCAACCTTAAAACATTAAAATTTAAAAATAAAACTAAGTAAGCCTATAAAAACTATTAAAAATTAAAAATTTTTGTTTGAACTAGATTTCATTACAAAATTAACATTCAGAACTTCCCATGGCTTTGTTCATCAGAGAAGATGTTATGAACAAGAAAAATTGTTAAAATTTAAATTTTATTTCATGCGATATTAAAAAAAATTTGACGTTGTTGGCGTATTTTGCAGATAAAGTTTTTCGGAATAACTTTTAAAACTTTCAAAAAAAAATCGTACCAAACTCTTGTGAAAATCAACAATGCCATTTTTCGTCAAAATTCAAAATGTGTACAGGGTAACTATTTTGAAACTATTTACATAAAATGGAACAATATAATATTGACGTAAAAATAATTCGGTTATTTTATGCAGGCATCGAGAAAATTGCGACCAACAATTCGATCTTTCGAACGTTATAAGTCGTGTCAAGGACCACCGACTATTGGTGATCAAAAAAATAAAGTCGCCGGCGATACATCGGATAATCGTATTATTGAAGAATTTGATTCAAACTCAACAATTACGTCGCGCGTTAAAATTGAAGAGCCTGAATCCGGCCTAATTATAAATCTGGATTTGGACTATTCTTTCAAGACCGTTCCAGTTAATATTGATGATAATGTTGTAACGGATGAGGCTATTGGTCAATCTGATAAAGATAGTGCACTGAGGCCAATATTGGAGTCATATTTCAGCACGTCCGGCGACAACCATGAAGGTCCAATATCTAAAGAAGTTGACACACCACATTTGTTTGTCATGGCGAAACCCACTCCACATCATCCTCCTGATCCTGCTCATCTCCAGAAAGGTAGCGGAACTGCACTGACAATCACCAAGCAGAATCCTGTACCGGTGAGATATAATGCAAAAGTCAGAGGTACTATTGATATAAACTCAAAAAAATTAACTAATCAACAGTTGGGTGATACATTGAGGACCGTCGTAGGTAATGTAGTGGGCAATGCATTCCAAACTCTTCTCCAAAATGCACATAGTCATGGAATGTCGACCAAATCGATGACGAACCAAGAAAACCAACCGCTCCCATTTAACATCAACGAAATGAGAGTTCTGAACGCACGTGGTATGTCCAGTGGTGCAGGCAAACAAAATGGCGGCAAAAAACAAAATGCAAGCAAATCAAAAAATGGCGGCAACGTACAAGACGTGGATTACGCAGCAATAAAAACGCAGGTCCTTGATGAAGCCACCATAACACCACCAGGACGATCGCGGCCTAAGCCACAAACCAAAAAATGCTCAATGTACAAGAGAGATCCTGATGTTAGAGCAACGTGCAAAGTGAATCGTGCGCCATGCAAGAAGAAAGATGAGTCTAGCTCGAGTAGAACAGAACAGTGCGCCCATGTAAGTGCATTTACGGCACATTCAGGATCAGTAATGTCAAATCAAAAGTCTTCAATTACAGAAAAGAAAGAAATAGTCGAAGAAACCAAGCCTCTGCAACGAAAACAACGGTCGCACACTATAGACATCGATGTAATTCCAAAGGAAAAAGTACTATCGGACCTCGCCAACGATTCACTTACATTGACTGCGACTCAAATAAACCCATCCCGTTCCAATCGAGCCTCAAAAAATAACGCCTACAATAATGTAGATGTTCCGCCATTTTATCATATTTTACCGAAATACAAAGAACACTTTGAAAACAAACAAAAGAAGACGCTTACTGAAGATCTGACGACACTGAAATCCGATATTGCGGCGTCCAAAGGATCTGATACAAAACTGAGTAAAGTCTTGCACGAAAACAATTCGACGAAATCTTCAGATATTAAGAGCTCTAATAAAGGAACGACGAACTCGAAAAAGCCGGCAAGTCGCCTAAACACTGACGACTTCAAAAACTTACTAGATTCGATTAGAGAGCCGTCGAAAAAAGTGCCAGAAAAAAAGAGTTACAATGAAATCCCCGTGACCGAAAACATCTTATCTACGCCACTGCGTTCCGACAAGATCCCACAAAACGGTAAGGAGTCAAAAGGCTCTGATAGAAATGAAAAAAATCCAACTACCAGCAAACAGGATAGTGGAAAAGGGGCGGGATCAGAGAAGACTGAAAGAATCGATTGTTCTTCGTACTTGCAATCTGTAGGATCCGGTCAAAGTAGCGACAAGTCGGGATCTAGTGGTAGTTCTTTAGCCCAAAATAAAAATCCCATTCCATGTAGAGGTTTGGCTCCAACAGGACCTCACTGTAAGAGCTCGGCAAAAACTACTGGCAATTCATCAAAGTCGGAATGCGGAGGTATCTCCGATGTTCTGGATTCGGTAAAAACAGCTCTGGATTCGGTAGAAGCAGCTCGCACTGGGAACAAAGGCTCATGTAGTGGATCATCGGGAGGCGCCTCGTTGATTGACTGCAGTAAATTCACAACAGGAGTTGGTGGTTCTGATAGATCGGGTGGATCCGATTCAAAAGAAGGTTCATCTAAATCTGCAAACTGTAGCCAATATAAGACTGTAGGCAGTGGAACAACGGCGCCTGGTTCATCGCCCGTAGTAGACTGTAGTAGATTTACAAAAGGAGCTAGTGGAGATACTTCGTCAACTAAATCTGGTGCAGCTCCACCTATAGATTGCAGTAAATATACATCAGGAGGAGAAGGAACAGTGGAAGATCAGAAATCATGTGCATTAGACACAAAAGTAGGTGCACCTCCACCAATAGATTGCAGTAAATATATAACAGGGGGTGGTGGAAAAGTAGGTGCACCTCCACCCATAGACTGCAGTAAATATATATCAGGAGGAGGAGGAGGAACAGTGAGAGATCAGAAATCAGGTGCATCAGACACAAAATCAGGTGCACCTCCACCAATTGACTGCAGTAAATATATAACAGGGGGTGGTGGAAAAGTAGGTGCACCTCCACCCATAGACTGCAGTAAATATACATCAGGAGGAGGAGGAACAGTGAGAGATCAGAAAGCAGGTGCATCAGACACAAAAGCAGGTTCACCTCCACCAATTGACTGCAGTAAATATATAACAGGGGGTGGTGGAAAAGTAGGTGCACCTCCACCCATAGACTGCAGTAAATATACATCAGGAGGAGGAGGAGGAACAGTGAGAGATCAGAAATCAGGTGCATCAGACACAAAAGCAAGTGCACCTCCACCAATTGACTGCAGTAAATATATAACAGGGGGTGGTGGAAAAGTAGGTGCACCTCCACCCATAGACTGCAGTAAATATACATCAGGAGGAGGAGGAGGAACAGTGAGAGATCAGAAATCAGGTGCATCAGACACAAAAGCAAGTGCACCTCCACCAATTGACTGCAGTAAATATATTACAGGGGGTGGTGGAACAGCGGGAGATACCTCATCAACTAAATCGGCTACCTTTGGTGCATCAACAGCGTCAGGAGCTTCATGTAAATCGGGAGCATCTGATACAAAAGTAGAGGCACCTCCACCCATAGACTGCAGTAAATATATATCAGGGCGAGGAGGAGGAACAGTGAGAGATCAGAAATCAGGTGCATCAGACACAAAAGTAGATACACCTCAACAAATAGACTGCAGTAAATATATAACAGGGGGTGGTGGAACAGCGGGAGATACCTCAACTAAATCGGCTACCTTTGGAGCATCAACAGCGTCAGGTGCTTCAAGTAAATCCGCTAAATTGGGTGCATCTGATACAAAAGTAGGTCCACCTCCATCCATAGACTGTAGTAAATATACAACTGGATGTGATGCAACATCTGATACATCAACTAAATCGCCTACCTCTGGTGCATTGGCTACGCCTGGTGCACCAAGAGTGTCTGCAACATCGAGGGCGTCCAACACAAAAGCAGGTGCACCAATAGACTGCAGTAAATATTCGGAAAATTTTAATAACAAAGCTCAATCTACAAGCCAACCTTGCTGTCCTCCTTCCGGCGATCAGAAACCTGGTAAGTCTACAATCTCGCCACCGTCTAACGGTTGTAAATCAATAAAAATTGAAATTACCGATAAAATAACGGCCGGAAACATCCGCGTTGAATCTTCGACAGCTCAACAAACCAAACCGAAGGCAGATTTCTGTCGGGCACGCGAACCCAAATCAAAGGTCAACAAAAATTCTGGAACGGATAAGAGGAACTGTCTACCAGTAATGTGTTCGAAAGGCAAGCGACTTGAAGTCAAGGCGCCCGAGCCTGCTAAGCGGATACCAATTGAAGATACGAAATCATCTTTGTTTAATTGCTCTTTGAAAATCGCCGGTAGCCGAAATGTTGAGATTTTGAACAGTGCAATGCCGAAAATGTGCGACGATCGTAAGTTTAAAGTGATGATCGAGTTTTAAAATGGCACTATCAACTGGTAGGGGGTAATTGACCAACCAACTTCCAATAACCGGCTGAATGTGCTACGTAAACCAGTAAAAACCGACATTGATCTATCAAGTCTCTTTTTTCTAGACGTTATGATAAAAATGCATACTGTGGGACTTTGCGGATCCGACGTTTACATGTTTGATAAAGGCGTCGAGAAAATTGATAATTGCGATATTAGCCTGGGTCACGAAGGTTCTGGCATTGTTGTAGAGGTAAGTGATCATTGGAATTCTCTTGCCACTATTCACAGTACACATTTCTAAATTCTAGGCTGGCAGAAATGTGAAGCATCTAAAAGAAGGAGACCCAGTTTCGATTGAGCCGGGGATTCCATGCAGTTTTTGCAAGTATTGTAAAATGGGACGATACAACATCTGTCCGAACATGAATTTCAGTGGGCTTCTGTCCACGTATTGTGCACATCCTGCACATTTTTGCTACAAGATCCCCGAATCGATGAAACTAGAAGATGCCGCTCTAGCACATCCATTATCGCTTGGTTTGCACGCTTGCCATAGAGGAAAAGTCTCGGTTGGATCGAAAGTATTGGTCCTGGGAGCATGCCCGCTTGGAATTTCGACTGTAATATCAGCCAGAGCAATGGGGGCTGACAAAGTTGCAATAATAGGTTTGTTCTCCAAAATGTCATCACCTAGCTGAATATCCAGTCTTTATACATGAAGGCTTTTCCAATAGAAGAAAGGTATCTTTGACAGGTTTTTAAGGTTCATCAACACTTTTTGGTCCATGTTGTGTTGGTTGCATTCGGTGATATCATTAAAATGGCGACCACGCTTACCGTCGTTACACACCTCATACCGTTTCAATTGGAAGACTGATCCTTAAGACTGTCCTCATGTCCGAACTGCTACCCAATCATAATATTTTTTCCTTATTATAGACACACTGGAGAAGAACCTAAAGGTCGCTCACGATTTATGCGCCGATAAAACAATTTTAGCTAATAATTCAATGTCTTCTTGTGAACTGGCGGAACTGATTCTGTCCGAAATGAAGTGTCGTCCGAACGTCGTTATTGATTGTTGCGGATGTACTAAAACTGTGAACATGTCTATTTTGGCTGTCGAACAGGGAGGTCTGTTTGTTCTAGCCGGATGCCAATCCGAGTGCGCAAATATTCCAATATTGGAGGCGCTGGCCAAAGAAATATGCCTTCATACAAGCTTTCGTTCGTCAAATATGTAAGTAATGCTTTCATTTATATTCACACCGAATTGTTTTGAGTTTTCTCCTATAAATTAAATATGTCGCTCTTTTTACCGGCATTAGATACGACACAGCTCACAGTATCATTCCCTATGACTGGTACCGCGTTATGGCGAGCGCGTTGCGATTTGGCCATCGCGCGCGTCGCATCCTTGAGTACTGCTCTTAGGTCTCCGTAGTATAACTGCCATATAAACGCAAAAACAAGGTTGGCATTCCATATGAAGAGTGTCTAGTCTTAATCTTCCTACCCTCTATCTCTATATTTGTAAAGTGAATGGTATTGTTGATACCTCGCTTTCTAACAGTGTCCATCGTCTCGTGGTCTCTAGGATTACGAGGGATCATAACATCTTTCCTTCGCCAATGGGTCTTAAACCCCTTATGCGCAATCATGACTTGTTGCATCTTGGTGACTTGAACGTCATTTTTATAAACTTTAAGCATCGAGGTAAACTCGGGATTTTTTTTCAATTTTTTTTTTTTTTAAATTTATTTATTTTAATAGTTCTTTCTATCTACAATATTTCATACAAATAGTAATAGTTCGTTGTTGCATTATTCTTCTGTACTTCCCAGACAGCAAAGACTGGTATAATGGAAGTAGTGGTAATAAATCCAAAGTAGATAATTATGTTTACAAAAGTGAAACGTAAATATAAATTAGTGTAGTATAATAGTAGCAATTATAATAATTTTGTTAGGCATAAATAATTCATAAAAGGATGGCAAAATAAAAGAAATAATCCAAATGATTAATAAAAGAAGATTTAAGAAAAATCTAAATATAAACAAATCAAGAAACAAATTGAAACAACATAATACAGAAAAAAATTAGAAATAAAAAAAGAAGTATATATATATATAAATAGCCCGCAGAAGTAAAATTGCTTTGATAGCTCGACATGTCTAAATGTTTTAACGAAATTCGTGAAAATGTGGATTCACGGATATTTTTTTTACTCAACCTCTGAACACCAATAAAAATCTGAACTTTCTTTTTTGCTTTAATTACTCTAATAGCACATCTACATATACGTACTAAATTTCAACTTTCTAGCATAAGCCGTTTCTGATATATAAAAAACCACCCCTTTCCACCGTACCTTGATACCCCAATCAAAAATTTTATGTTTATAGGATGTCTCCATAGTGGCTCTATATATAATCCTAAATTGTTAGCTTTCTATTCATTATGGTTTTCGAGAAATAAAAATCATAATGTTTTCCTTTTCACCCCCAACACCCACACCACCAAAAGTTTACCGACCCCAACTCCTGCAAAATTTTCAAGATCATATCTGATACGGTTTCTGAGATATAAAAATGAAATTTTTTGAGAAATTGCTATCCCCACTTTCGTGCTCCACCTCCCCCGTTAAAAATTTTACTTTCATTAGACTCCTCTTGTGATCCCATATCCAGAAACTAAATTGTATCTTCCTGGTGTAATTTTTTCGGAAGATATTGTAATCCAAAGTTTTTCACCACCCACCACTCTTAAAAATCTTAGCCCTTGTCTTATCTTGAAGTATCGCTAAGGACAACAACAAAGTTTCAGTCTTCTGACATCAATCGTTGACTAGCAACAGTGTAATACTAGCTTTAAGCTAGTATTACACTGTTTGACCAAGTTGTCAAATTGCAGTAATAAGCAATGCGAAATAGCTAATTTGACCGAGCGGATACCGTGAGATTAATTGGAATTCACTATTTCGCATTGCTTATTACTGCAATTTGACCACTTGGTCAAACAGTGTAATACTAGATTTAGTCGTTTGTTGAAATGCATGTCCCTTGTAAATCTGATTACTTTGTTCGCTTTGTTTTTAATCCTCTTATATTAAACCCGCAAGGCGCCATTAGTGCTATATTTTCGTAATTTGTTGTAAGTGTTTCTTTTTTGTGACATTAGAGATAAAATTTATTGCGTTATCCACCTGTTGTTAAGAGCCCTCAAGGTTTTTTCCTTTATGGCTGATTTCTTAGCTGTTGTGATGGCGTCAATTATACCCTCAAAGGAAAAGATTTGGAGTTTCGATTTTAAATTTTAGACCTTCTTCGAATTTATTTAATGCATTCTACAGCATTTATTTCTCTTAACAGAAGTTTAATATTTATGATTAAACAGATTATCTGCGGAACTTCTGAAGCAAAGTTGATTAAGGTTTTTTTCCTCATGATATCGAAATTATACAATTCCATTTTGTAATCAGACAACTTTATATTTTTAATTTCCAATTAATTGCAATAATTTTCTATCTGTATCTACAGGTTCCCGAAAGCTATTGGTCTAATTAGTAGCGGTCGTGCTGATGTTCGTAAAATGATAACGCATCGTCATGAATTTTGTGACTCCCAAAAGGCTTTTGATAGTGCCGTAAATGAAGTTGAAACTGGCGCTATTAAAGTCGTTGTTAACTGGCCAAATAAGGAGGTCGATTCTAAAAACAAAAAACCAAAAACATAACGTTCAGTAAATGATCTTCATCATAAAATATAATGGAGAGAAAACAATACAAAAAACATGGTCTTCGTTGTAATTTCAAGAATAAATTCTTTGTTATCATTTGTACTAAACAAATTAAATTCTAGTTATATACATTTAATATATTAAAAACGTTAAAACTAATTTCAAAAAATTGATAAAAAGCAAATTAAATATATAAAAAAAAGACTGTGTTGGTCAGGGAAGTATGTACTTAAGACTTAAGCACGGATAATTTCAACATTTTTCGTATCATTTAACTTTAACAATTATTATTTGGAAACTTACCTAAATATAATTAAGTGATTTACTTATGGTAAAAAAATGAAAAAATTGGCTATCGTTTCGCGATATATACATTCCTGAATAGAACAATAAAATTATTACTTTGAAAGTTATACCGTATGTTTTAAATAAAACGTTAAGCTCGGGTCTACATATTAAGCGATCGAATGAAAATTGTTATAGATTCAAGATTCTTATTTTAACCAGTAAAAAATGATATACTTTTTTTAAATAAATTTTTAAGTGAATCTAGTATTTCTCTACTTTTTTTGTGCTAAAAAAACCTTTGAACTTTTAGAATATGGGCAAAAAAGTTTAATACATGAAAAAATAATTTTTTTCTTAAAATTTCTAGCTCTACCGAGCGCGCCGGACTGCTTCGAAACGATACCGCCTTTCCACTGAAAGGTCCTCCGGTTTTGTGGAGACTTTTTCGGTTGCTAGATAATTTTTTGCTAGATAATACATCATACGGGCCTGCTGAGAAGCTACTGCCTAATGACTTACCTATTAGTTTCTAACTTCTCCAATACACAAATATATGTTGTTAGCAAGTTTTTGTGTTCCATTGGCACCATTTTCACACAGAAGTACTTTAGTACACGTTAGAATAGCGTCAGTGCATGTACAAAAAGGACAAAATCTTATTCAAGTGCCAAGAAATCCTAAATATAGCAACGGATATTGCTGTATGCAATTTTAATGATGGACTGACTTAACATACTACGGATTATGAATGTTCTAGAGATAGATATTGGAGTCCAATGCTACAACTTTTGTGTCGGATCAAATGCCAAGCGAATCCTGCACGCTGTGCCTTCATTGATAGATGCGGCAAAAAAGGCGCGCTCCAGCATTAAATCGTCGAGGAAAGAGATTGAGCAGGGATATTCAAACGTTTATGGTCCTGGGATTGCAGATTAATGGTAAAGTTTTTTAAAAAGTGGAAAACTTTCAAAGCGTTTTTCTAAGAAACACAATTTTCGAAATCGACACGCAGCATAACACGAACAATTTTCATTCAAATTTTTCACCATATCTTCAAAATAGCATTTCGAAGAGAAATACGTATGGGATTTTCGAGAAGTTGATTTAAACATTATTTATTAGCAAATAACTGTCCTGTTTTTGGTCAAAAATTTAACGAAATTATTCAAATACTTTCCAGTCTCACAAAACTCAATACTTCTAAATTCCCCTACGTATTTCTCTAGCTATACTCATGTAGATTAAGTGATTTTTTTCTTTTTGTGCTAGGTTCAAATTTACGTAAGCTACACTGCATGCCGCAGAGCGCCAAAAATTCAACATGCCTCGGGAGAATGGCTTACGTGCCGCCATTTTGTAAAATTCTCCACTTAAATTTTTTTTATTAACTTCCCGAAATATTATTAGTCTATTTCCTTTCCTTCCACTAAAAAAAAAATTGTCCAAAAAACGATTTTTTTTAGGCCGTTACAGTGGTGTTACCCCTTAAGTCCTGCCTTCATTTCATTAATGATAATAGATTTTCATAGTAAAGCTAACATTAAAGTCAACTCTTAAAAAAATTTAAGTTTTTCAGTGTCTGTGAAGATCACCATAAGAACTAGACTACTGTGATGGATCTATGTCCTAGCTCTCTGTACAATAATCAAGTTGGGCAAGGTCAAAGAGATTGTTAAAGAAAGAAGGGTCCTAAATGAGCTTTCTGGACAAGTACAGATAAGATTAAGGCCTGTCTCCTCCTCCTTATCTAAGCAGCTTCTACAGAAGTCGAAAAGAGACCGAATCTTTTTGTACGTCGGCCTACGAGACAGTATCCGGTCAGAACACCAACTGCATTGCTGATATTCATCATTTCCAGCCGAAGATGCCTTTTATTACGTGCCAGATCCTACTTGAGCCAGATCTGTCTGGCATTTAATGCCATCTGTTTATATTAGGTTAGTTCCTCAGTTAAGTCCATGTCATGCTTATTTATATTTGCCTTGTAATTACATACCGATTACCGAATAGCTACATAGATCATATATGTTATGCATAGATAGATTACGAAATGGGGTTGGTCTGGTTACCTCTGTCACTGAAGCCTCAATTGGGCATATTGGAGCGTCCCCCTGGCTTATCTTTAATTCATATTCAATCCCTGCGCTTTCAATGAAGCTTAGGTTAGGTTAGGTTGAGAAGGGTGGACTGAAGCAATGTGCCCCAGTCCATCACGAGAGATCACTGTGGATCCATTGTGGTCCCCTCGTATAAAACCGGACTCTAGACTACTGATTCCAAATATTGCTCTTCCTTATGAAGAGAGTAGTTCTCCATAAAGGAATCATCGCAAGTTCTGATAGATCGGTCAAGGAGAATTTCACAAGTACCGATACCTGATACGTGCCAGGCTTTCACATTCACACACTAGATGCTCCAGTGTTAGCACAACATTCTCATCACCACAGCGACACAGATCAGCCATGGGTATTCCCAGCCTTTCTCCATGCCTCCCAATGAAGCTTAGTATTTTTCGAAGAAGAATAGTCATGAATTCCGATGGTTCCATGAAGCCCTGTCCGAAGTGACAAAATTTTTTGCGAAAGTCACTCACATTCACTGAGAATGTGCCTCGGTGTTTCGTCTTCTTCATTGTAAATTCTTCATATTTTGCTCCAATTCTGTGGAGATACTTTCTCATGTTACAATGTCCAGTCAGAGCTCCCATAATGAGTTAATACTTATTTTCCGATTGTAATAACATCAAATGTGCAGTACTGAAGCTTATACTGCTGAAAAACTGCATTTTTTTGACGAAAATGTAGCCGTTATAATTTCCAATTCATTAAAAATTTAATCTGCATTTAATTCTGGACCAAATAAAGTAGTATTCAGTTATATAACATTTTCAGATTTCACAAAACGGAAACCATTTGAGTAATTTCCACCAGCCAATCAAAAGCATGCAATTTCTCATTTATAGTCCAGATCCCAGATGGCCACATGGTCAGCTACGCGAAATATCGGAACTGTCACCGCAAAATGTCACTTGTCGTTCTTTTGACAGCCATGTGTTATTGGTCGATGACACTTTCACGAACTTGTTATCAATTTTAACCAAAATATTCGAAATAGAATTGAAATCATCGCCAAAAAATGGGAAAGCTGAATGTTACAATTCTGCGCTATTTAACGCGTGAAGATTTTCGCGTGCTGACAGCTGTAAGTGAATTAAATTCAACTTTGAATCGAACATAACCCCCACATCGCTTGTTTTTCAGCTCGAGATGGGAATGAAAAATCACGAGCTTGTTCCGGGAGCGCTAACCGCTTCGATTGCTAACTTAAAAACGGGCGGTGTTCATAAACTACTACGGGAACTGTGCAAACAGAAGTTGGTATCCTACGAACGCGGCAAGAAGTGTAAGAGTCCTTTGGCCACTTTTCACCGACACACACTTAAACTAAACTCTTTTCGAATTTCAGATGACGGCTATCGACTGACCAACACCGGATACGACTATCTCGCGTTGAAATCGCTATCACTACGCGGATCCGTAGCTTCGTTCGGCAATCAAATCGGCGTCGGCAAGGAGTCGAACATTTACGTGGTGGCCGACGAAGAAGGAAAGCCGATCTGCTTGAAATTGCATAGGCTCGGTCGCACATGCTTCCGCAACGTGAAAGAAAAGCGCGACTATCACGGCCGACGTCACAAGGCTTCGTGGTTGTACCTCTCGCGGATATCGGCGACTCGCGAATTCGCTTACATGACAGCCTTGTACGAGCGCGGATTTCCCTTGCCGAAACCGATCGATTTCAATCGGCACTGCGTCGTAATGGAATTGGTTCCGGGATATCCGCTGTAAGTTTTCTGTGCTGATTTTCAGACGCTCTCGATTAACTGCTCGCTTTCAGAACTCAAATCCAAGAAGTCGACGATCCGGAGGTCTTGTACGATGAACTGATGAATCTGATCGTTCGGTTCGGTAACTGTGGCGTCATCCACGGCGATTTTAACGAGTTTAATCTGATGATCACGGACGATGGCAAACCGATTGTTATCGATTTTCCGCAAATGATGTCCACATCGCATCCCAATGCAGAGCAGTGAGTGTTTTCAGTTGATTTTTCAAGTGAATGGAAATGTAATATTTTCTCGTTTTGCAGATTCTTCGATCGAGACGTTAATTGCGTGAGAGAGTTGTGCAGAAGGAAGTTTGGATACGAGAGTAGTGAGTATCCGACGTTCAAGGATTTAGTTCGTGAGGACGACCTGGACACTGAAGTGCATTGCACTGGATATGGATTTACCAAGGAAATGGAGAAAGATATATTACAGGTATTGTAGTAAAGCTTGTTCCAATTTATATTAATTTTTTGGCTCCGTTATGATAACTTGTGTCTGTGTCTGGGGCTTGAGCACATCACGAGGAAACAGAGTGTCTCTTAGGTCGATCAATCATGACCAGGAGAAAAGAGACTCGAGCACGGTGGGTTTTTTGTCGAGTTCTGCTTCGTTCGGGAAATTCTTGCTACCACAAAAGACAATATTTTGGGTCTCTCGAAATCGATTCACTCGTGATCCAAATTGACCATTTCACCAAAGGTCGCCGGTGAAGAAGAACCTCCTTGATGGCCGTACAAAGCGAGTAGTGTAATCGGCTTTTAATTTCCACAATAATTCCATGTAGAAGATTACTAACACATAGTCCACCTCAATAGAGGTAACAAACCCACTTTCATAAACAGAGTCAGGCAGGAGGTCCTGGATCTTACCATTTGTACTCAATTCCTGAGCACAAAAATCTGCAACTGGCACGTCTCTAATGAGACTTCTATGTCAGATCATAGGCATATCCCATTCAACATAGAATCAAATACCATTTTGTCCGAAACGTACAGGAAGCCACAAACGACGAACTGGGAACTATACGACCAGAAATTGTCGGAATTCATGGCCATATTAAGGACATTGACAGCATGGAAATAGCATCAGAACAAATACGCAATGCTATTGAAACTGCTTTCAACTCATCCTGCCCGGAAAGGTCCAGAGCAAGTAACAGGAAAGTAGCTTGGTGGAACCCAGCACTAACTAAGCTCAGATCTCAAACAAGAAAGCTCTTCATGACGAAGACGAAACACCAGAGCATATCCTCTGTGAATGTGAGGGTTTAACTCGCAAAAGGCTTCGTCACTTCGGGTTTCATGGACCCATCGGAATTCCTGACCATTCCTCTTCGCAAAATACTAGGCTTCATTGAAAGCGCAGGGATCGAAGAGGAATCATAGTCAAACCGGGGGGACGTCACAATAGGCCCAACTGTGGCTGCAGTGACAGAGGTTAACCATACCAACCCCTATTTCCAATCTATCTATCTAGTCCACCTTTCTTCGATAGTTCCGCCGGTATTCAATTTATTCAAGGAGCCTTATTTAATTTTTGGTCTCACTAGTCTGCTTCTACTTTCCCGATTCTGCGATGTTCCGAGAATATTTGCTCACTTCTGAGACATCTGCAGTTAAGAACATGCTCAAGTTGTTGCACCTATCATCGTTCAAATTGCGGATGAGATTGTCTTTGACTGCTTTGTGCCTTGTTTTAGACTTTTTACTGTTGTGTGGTCTTGTGTAATTTTGTTAGGCGATCCCGCCTTGTGAAGGCGTCACACTATCTAGTTTTGTCCAAAAAATAAATCCAGTAAATTACTCGAATCGAAACTATCGCCTTATTTTATACTTAACAATTTTCCTCTAAATTTCTTTTCAGGAATATGGCATGGAAGATCCCGACTCAGACACAAACTCAGAAGATGAGCAGGACATTGAGCCGGCTCTGGAGCCCGAAACTGAAAAACATTTGGACGAATATCGGCAACAATTCGAAAATGAAATGAAATTTTCCGAAGAAAAACCAACACCTGCTAAAAAATCCGACTATTCCATTCACAAGTACATTGAATCATGTACAAAATATTTAGGAAATACAGCAATCGCGGACAGTACGCCTGCCCCAACTACAATCGACTCTCAATCGGAAAATATCGAAACAACAAATCAAGCTAATCCATCCAGCCAAAACGATAAAACCGACGACAATAAATCCGAACACACGATCAGTTCGAACGACTTAGAAACAGACGATTGTCCAGAATTAAGCGAACTTGATCCGAGTTCTCGTCTCTATCGTTTCAAAATGGTCGAAAAAATGCTTTCGGATGCTCGCAGTATGCGTTCGTATTCGACATCGGCTAGTACAATTGCACCAACCGTTATCAAAGATCGTATCAAGAAGAATATGGACTTGCGAGAAAAGCGTATCATGCGTAAGAAATGTGTAGCAAAGGGCGAAGCGAACGCTACAACGCGACATCGTCGTGAAAATAAGGACGTTATGAAGGAATACGCCGGATGGGATTTTTAAATTAGTTCAATAGAAATGTGTATGGATCAGTGATCGGAATATAATTATTTTATTATACAAAAGTTTTTTTTTAATTCAAGTTGGAATTTCTCGGTTTTATTTGGCGAAAGTAAGAGCCCCGATATGCAACGCAACCCGTTTATAACGTACCTCTCGGGATCAGAACATCTGAAACGTTATAGCCGATTGTACTTAATGAATCGCATCGTATCATATCAAAACACAAATTTGGGACTTGAAATAAAGCGTACTTTTGCACAACACTTTTGTCCCATTTGTTAAAAGATCTTCTGCTTTTAAATTAATTTCTTTTCGTCCTCATATTTTAGACTAACACTTTGTTCATGCACCTCAAGAGAACGAGGACTACAGTTACGATCCCAATTTGATAGGAAAAGTTTCACCGAAGAGAGCAAGGCCAAATTTGGGCTGTTATGGCGTAGGAGAAGAAAGGAGTCCACCCTTCTCCAATAAATTCCCTAGTATTGCAAGTTTTAAAGGTAAGTTTTTTCATTTTTTTTCGGGATATTTAAAAAAAAATTATTTATTGTGTAGAGCGCATATCGACGCTTGAAAGGCAAAATGGAATAGCCAAAGAGTGACAATTTTATAGAAAAGCGAATCAAAAATTTATCTAGTGTATTCGACGCTACTTGGTTACTACTACTAGTTTGATTAAACGTTATATTCAGAGACGATCTTCGAAAAGCGACTGAATCCACAAGGAAAACGTATGTCGCGCCGTCCAAAAAATATATGGAGAAAAAAAATCAGGAAGTGATTTAGTCTTGCGACATAAAAACGCTGTTGCCCAGGATCTTGTGGATGAAGAGTTGCAATTATTTCGGATATGTGAGCTCTGATATTATCTTGTGATATCTTGCTGAGAGTCAGCAGCTAGAGACCGGAAAAAAAACTTCAAAAAACTGTTTGGGTTTTTATTTGAGCTCAAACAGTTTATAACGAAAAATGTTAAAAGTCACGCAATTTAACCCAGTTTTTGATACTTCCGATAATAGTTTCGGGAATCAGAATCGCGAGAATTTATTTCTAGCTTCTTTACATTTGAGATCTCTTTTAAATCAAGTACAAACAATATCCGATAAATACAGTCATTATTTCGTATATTGAATTATTTTTAAGATATTAACTATTGCCCTAACATAAAATTGTTACCTACAAAATGTTTCGAATTCCAATTCTGAATATTTCGTTAGTTGGGCAAGGTAGGGACATCCTTTAATAAATATCAGTTTGTACTAAGAAACTGATTGGGTTGCAAACTAGTGGCCTCTCAAATGCACAGTGAAGGACAGAGCTCCCCATATAAAGACAATATTTAGTTTACTTCGCATTAAGTTTCTTAAAGAGGTTTTGATTTACGTTCTGGATGGATGAACTGACGAGATTTGTAAAATCTTTGTAGGTCACAAGATTTCGCAAAAAAGAGACGGACATTAACAAACATTTCTCGTCTTTCAGCTAATGGAGACTGCGAATGTAAGCAAAGATGATAATGTAATCACTTAGGTTCGGTGATATCAACTTTAAATTTTATTTGTTCCTAACATACTCGTAATTCGTTGATCTTGAAATTTCAGACTTAATTGATTTCTTTTTTCACAAAATCAAACCTTTGTAAGGTCGTAGAGGCGTCAAAGGTTGTTCATTTCTGTGATAACTGATAACCAGCAAAATACCGAAATCTATTTGCATGGGATTGAAATAAGATGCTGGAAAACGGTTCTCTTCTGACGTATTTTGCACACAGCACGATTCTCTTTCTAAATAAAATTACACCAGCGATCAGCGACGAAAGATCCTAATAAAAATAGAACTTCTTTCTTTTAAGCCGAGCGGCGAAAACAATCTACAGCATCAACGAATTTGTTTAGCATTTCACTTACGAGTTATCACGGTTCTAAGAGCAAATAAACCGCGAGGAAGTTTTTGTCGATCTCTTCTTGTGATAGCGAATCGCGCATAACGTACTTGCATATTACCGCAATCAGATTGTGTTAGATCTACTTACTTCGATCGCATAACAATTTCATATGCAAATTTTGCTACTAGCTAGTGTTAACCGTAATATTGTAATTTCGATCTGATTTAGTTACAGCAACTGCTTGCTACGGTCTAGTTTCGTGTGTTCTTAGATTTTTTTTTCATAAAATTAAAAAAAAAAATTTTGAGCGATGGCTAAAGATAATCTAACTGCTGTTTTGTATGGAATCGAGGATTTGAGATTGGTAAATATTATTTTGATTAATATGTGAACTCTGGCTAAATTTGATTAGGTTAGAAGAAGGTCGTTCATATCGTGCCATAACTATGACGATTTTCAAAGCTCTTGATGGAAACTGTTGAGTTTAATCCAGCAAAAAAGTTTCTAACGGATAGAACGGAGCCTCGTCTGACTTTTTTTTTTCTGTTTAGTGATCTACTCTTTTTAGTATAAAATGATGGAACGGGAGCGACTCGTCTAAAGCAGCTTTATAGTTCATTAACGATCACATTCGACTTACTTCTTCGTGTGACTCCAGTATAAAAGTCCTCAAGATACGTGTTTTCGAAAATGAGCAGAGTACTTCAGAACTCTTCGACCCTGGAAATTACCCATGGTTGTAGGTAAAAAAAATTAATACTTATCAAGACAATCAGGTATCGGTATGAAAACCTCAAGGAACACACTATTCAACTCTAGAAATCGGGGGAGTATGAATTTTTCACGAAATAGTTTAGAGTTAAAAGTAATGCTCAGTTCGTTAGTGAGCGAAATTCCTTCACTTTTTGAGTAGCTTCCAAACAAAAGTATTTAAAACACGTTTTCACAAATATTGACCAATAGCTGGAAAAGTCAAGCCAAGCATTTAAAATTTCTTCAATATTAAATTTACAACTGTTGCAGCTAGAACAATTAGTACAATGAAAATCCAGCAAGTCCTTCGTTTACACGCCATAAAAAAGTCCTTGTAATCTTTGTGCATTCATCTTCCGCAATGAAAGTATAAGTCTTACATATTAACTAGTTTAGAGTTAAGGTCAGGTAGTCGAGGCCCTTAACTTCTGGTCACGAGAACTTCTCCATAGCTTCAAATCGTTTCAAGCTAGGAGCATAAAATTTTGCATACAATAAGAAGTTCGTGGACGTAAAAACCAATTCTATACCTTATCGGACCTAAAAAATATGGCTGAATTTGTAAAAACGTGTACAACCCAGTCAAATTAAATCTATATTTCAGAAGACCTAAGAGATATGACGAAATTCGTGAAAATATATGAACCCCATTTCCACTTAAACTTTTTTTTGCACCACCTCCGTACGCAAATGGATATAATGTATGAACTTTTTTTTATCTAAATTACTTTTCTAGTACATCTACCCACCGAGTTTCAAGTTTCTAGCATAACCCGTTCCAGAGATAGGAAAAACACTCGCCACCACTGTAGTACTTAGTTAAATTCAAAGTTTCAGCCTTTTATTATTAGCGGTTCTTGAGATATTGAAATCGAAATTTTCTCCTTTTCGCATTACACCCTTACACCTTCACCCCTAAAATTGTTTCCTTCTAAGGAGTCGATCGGTCCTACCTTCCGCATAAATTTTAAGATCCTATCTTAAACAAAGACGTGATTTTTTAGAAAGATTCTTACCCCTACTCTAGTGCTCCGCTTGTGCTTACGCTTGCAACATGATAGTAATAACAAATTTAAAAACTTCACGGTCACTTTACATTATGTAAGTCAAGTTGACTTTGATTAGATTTTACTATTACACGATTATTATTCCGATAAAGTATTGCTATTTATTTTAGAAAGAATGTAAACAGAAATTCATTTGGAATTTCAAAAATTTTCCAGCTATGAACGTGCTTCTAGATAAGATTTTAAAATTTAAGTAATAACTTTGCGCATGTACAAATTTATAGATACTCGCATATGAGTATATGGTGTCAATTTGTGTAACAACAAAAACATTTGTTACTTGTTGGACGGGTTTAAGTGTAACAAAGCAGTTTCTTGAACATACGCAATTGTAGTTATGCCCGAAGAGAGTGAGTTGGATAATCTTACGGCTGTGCTTCATGGAATTGAGGATTTAAGATTGGTAAATATTTAATTGTATTATTGATTTTCCTATAAATCGTATGAGTCGTGTTGCGTACCCACCCTGGAAGAACGTGCTTCTCGAGAGTACGCATATTTAGCAGGCTAGAGTAGCTGATACAGTGTACACACTTTGTTTTGATAAAAAAAAATTATTTTACGTTTGGCTACTAACTAGAGGTACCTGTGAGGATAATTTAAATAAATCATCTAGGATAACAACATTTGGAGGTATGATAATAAATTACTGAATATTAATAGCTAATGGACGGAAGAAGCCCAGATCATTAACAGGAAAAATTTGCTGCGTCCATGGCCGTCTTTAAATTGCATCGATATTCATCCTCAGTTCACAGGAAAACTATGGAGAACCTGTGAGGATACGTTAATAGTAAATAATTTACTATGATCGGTGGATGCTAAACGAAACCAGGCCAGCCAACTTCATGGCGTCATGACGGTTCCTTGTGCGTCTGTGCGAGGAGTACACGAGTCCCTCACCTACATGTACCATAAATTCAATGTTGTAACATCAAAATTATTCTGGCATTAGAATTTTTCAAGCAGAAGTAACTACTGCTTAAGGCCCAGACAACATTGTCCGGGTTTTTTTTCCGGTCCGGAAGAAAAACTTTTTCATGCTCTGGTGTCTTCCGCATGACGGTTTTTTCCGGAGTCATGTAGTCGACGAGTTAAAATCTTAGATATTTCTATGGAACGTTGTCATCATATTCGACGCCGAAGGTGGAGCCTATTCTATCCGGAACGGAAAAAACAGATGATGTAGTCCGGACCTAAGTATACTGTACTACCGTTAAGGTGTTTTTGAAAAGATCAACGACTGCGACATTTAAATTGGTGCCTTCTAACCTTCGATGATCTAATGACCGACAGGACTGATCATTCGGTTCATAAAATGCGGCAAATAATGTGAATTAAATTAAAGTTCCACTGGACTGCACGCACCAACCAGTTTCGGAAAAGTTTGAGTTCCTATTCTGTGTCATACGATTTTCCTATATTTTTATTTATAACTTGGTTAATTTATTCATGTATATTCACTGGTAATTGTATAGTCATAACTATCGGGTATCGTTAACGACGAGTGAAGAAAACGGCTATATTAAAGAAAAGAGGTAGAGAATCACACGCATGTACATCAAAACGAAATATATAAAGTTAAACCGTGTGGAACATAATTTAAATTGATTTTTAACTTTGGTTTTTTTCATTTAATTTAAGGAGCAACGTCCTATTCCGGAAATCAATGACGATGGTGAGATTTTCAAATTTTTTCTATAATACTGTGAAGCAATCTCCTTTTTTCAATTTATAGAGGTCCTTATCGAGATGGACTCGGTTGGAATTTGTGGCTCGGATGTACATTATCTCGTTCATGGTCGAATTGGTGATTTCGTAGTGGAGAAACCGATGGTAATTGGGCACGAAGCCTCGGGGATTATTGCTAAAGTTGGAAAAAAGGTTGATAATCTAGTAGTAGGTGACCGAGTGGCTATTGAGCCAGGTGTAGGATGTAGAGTTTGTGATTTCTGCAAGGTAAACTTTCACGCAACAACATCAAATTTCGTTGTATAATACTAAAAAAAATATCCCTTTCTACCAGACGGGAAAATACAATCTGTGTGCTAAAATGGTTTTCTGTGCAACACCACCTTACGATGGAAATTTAACAAAATACTATAAACATGCTGCCGATTTTTGCTTTAAGCTACCGCCGCACGTAACGATGGAAGAAGGTGCGCTTCTAGAACCGTTATCTGTCGGTGTCCATGCATGTCGTCGTGCAAACGTACAGCTTGGATCCGAGGTCCTTATTCTGGGAGCTGGACCAATTGGTCTAGTCACCCTACTGACGGCCAAAGCTATGGGAGCTACAAAAATTATAATCACCGATATTACGCAGAGTCGATTAGATATTGCAAAAAGTCTTGGCGCTACTTTCACTATGCAAGTTACGAACGATCTAAGCGAAGCAGATCTGGTCAAGAAACTTCATAAGATAATGGGCTCAGAACCGGACAAGGCTATTGATTGCTGCGGTGGCGAGTCAACAACACGATTGGCGATATTGGTGATATTCTTGATGTTTCAACATATGTTTGATGTTAATTTAAATTCTGATTTTAATTAGGCCACACGGACTGGAGGATGTGTAGTTATTGTTGGAATGGGGGCAGCTGAAGTGAAAATACCCTTAACAAATGCAGTTGTCCGAGAGATCGATATTAGAGGAGTCTTCCGTTATTGCAATGAGTAAGTAACTTTTTGAAGATTTCATTTTTTTTCGTTCGTATTTAATTTATTTTTCTATATCTCAGTTACTCTGCAGCATTGGCTCTAGTTGCTAGTGGTTATGTGGATGTTAAGAAGTTGGTTACACACCATTTCGATATAACTGAAACGGCTAAAGCGTTTGAAACATCACGTTATGGTCATGGCGGTGCCATTAAAGTCATGATTCACTGCCAACCCAGAGATAAGAATAATAGAAAGTAAAATCAATCTATAGAATTTTATTTCTTGAACGTTAGCATATTAAATAATAGGAACTTTAAAGTGAATTTTGTTTTCTTAAACTATACTCACTCTTCTCTACTCTGTACACCAGTGGCTGCTCGTACCTTTCTTAGTAGGTGAGGCTGAATTGGAATATTAAAACACGACTTTGTCGGACTAAAACTATATGAGTAAGGCCGTCGGTTTACTGCGGAAAGTCATTAAGTAACATTGTCAAAACAAAAAATCACTAGTAACTTGATGAATTTTTCCTCTGTAAAATGGTGAGGCTCAGCCTCGTGTGGCGAGCCGCCACTGTGTACACGTAAATTATTTTTTAGAATTTTTTTTAAAATTGTAGTATAATAAAGACTCTATTCATCAGAGCATATCCCCTGTGAATGTGAGGGTTTAACTCACAAAAGACTTCGTCACTTCGGTCAGGATTTTATGGAACAATCAGAATTCCTGACCATTCCTCTTTGCAAAATACTAAGCTTCATTGAAAGCGCAGGGATTGAAAAGGAATCATAGTCAATCCGGGGAACGTCACAATAGGCCCAACTGTGGCTTCAGTGACAGAGGTTAACCATATCAACCCCTTTTGCCAATCTATCTATCTAAGACTCTATTAGACGGTACGCAACCATTCAAATATTCGACTAATTTCGCTGGAAAATATAGTCAGATAGTAAAATCGTCAAACTTTTGTTAGCCAAATTATTTTATTTACTCTACGCAAAGCCTCTTGCCTAAAAAATTAGAATTCATTTTTTGTCAAATTTTTATTTGACGTCGTGGCAAACATATCAGTGTTAACAATTTACGTGACTTTTTTTTGTGATAATTCAATAAAGCGTAATCTTGTCAATAGTTTGTTAGAGAATTTAGTATTGCAGCTGACCATAGATATATATATACTGGATATGACAAGCAGCGATTGAGTTGAAGGCAGACATCGTCGCATTCACTTACACGCAAAACAACAACAATTGATGTAACGAACCTGTGTTTTCTCACTCACATTTATATCATGTCCCGCTCTTGAAACACGCAAAACAACAACAATTTGATATAACGAACCTGTTTTGTCTCACTTCTCTGCCTTCAAAGCGCTTTATACAAAACCGGTGGCTTGTCATCTCCATTAGCTCTATGCAGCTGACCAAACGAGTAGGGCAATTTTGCTCTCTAACAATGAGTTTATATTTGGTGTAGCATTTGAACACTTCTGTATGATTTCAGCCGGGTAGGTTGGTTTCTAGTTTTACGGCACCGAAACCACAAATCGGATCCATTGTTCTCCTCCACAAAAAAACGTGGCACTTTTTACAAACAGTCCCAATTAACTAAATAAATACAGATTTGAAATTTTTGGAGGCAATCGCGGCATTTCCTGTGAGTTCCGAATGCTTAAATTAATATTCCTATTAAATTTATGTTATGTGCAATACAAGGCATGTGAACACATTGAGGACTTTTTTGAACCAAAAGGGATTTTATGCTAGCAACAATATTTACTCCACCATTAATTGTAGGCTACAATATTTTTTGTGGTTGTGCCCCAAGAAGTAAACATTAAAGAGCCTTGATATGGACAGTATATTTTTCGATTACTAGTCGGAATTGGTTCCGCTTTAGTGGCAGTATCTTTCTGGTTTTAGGCCATGAGCATTCTTTCCATAAGCTCCTAGCCACTAAACTGTTTCCTTAATTGGTACGACGAACTGCCCATGTCGAACGAATGGACGATATAAGAATTCTTAGATGCCCTTAAAAGATCAAATCAAAATGCAACATATAAACAATGAACGGGAGCCAATAACATTTCTAAATAGAAGACGCAGTCGCTACTCCCTGTTTCTAAATGACTGGATGCATACTACGAATAAATACGCAAAAACCAATTTGTGCTGTCCACATTTACACCAAGTCCTCTAGTCTCGAGGAAAATTTCATCGGTTAGACTTTTCCAAACGAGATTGTGCAGGTATAATCCGTTACATCATGTTCGAAGGAAAATTAAAACTCCAATTTAGTTTAGGCTTTTAAAATAATAATTATAATTCTCATCTGAATAAAATCAATATGCAAAATAATCTCATATTACAATTTTCGAAAAAAAAATTATTGCGCTTCACAAAAATGCTTTCATTAAATAAAAGAAAAAATTAAAAAATATCAAATGTGTCCATAAAATGACTAGTTAATTATTTTTAGCGCTTATAAAATTTTAATTAGCATATTTTTTACACTTTTGTTTATTTTTAATATCTTTTTATTGTAATATAAATAGGCACTCATTTATATAAAACAAATAATTTTATTCTAATAAAAACAATTAGTAAAAATGGAGATTCCAAAACCAAATTTTGTTCTATCAACGAAAGCTACAACATTACTTTAATATGAGTATAATTATACAAGGAAAACAATAAAAATGCTTTTGTTATTTAAATAGTTATAATAAAGCGATAGGCCGTCGTCACTTAATATAATGCACCGTGACGCATAAAAATACACTACTTACGCAAAATAATGAAAAAGCGATCTTTAAGAACAAAAAGCGCTGTATAAAAACGTATAATTTCATGTTCGGCATTATACAATACAAATTGTAACAAAATAATTTTTCTCTTCTCTCCTCTCTAGATTCTCTGGTAAAGCTACCAACTTTTTTCTTAGGTCTAAATTTTGTTTTCTTTAACATTTTAGTAAATAACTATAAAAAAAAATGAGAGTAATTATAGTGTGCGTATGTTTTGCAAATATTTTCCATTTAAAAAAGGTTCGTTGGATTTTGTGGCAGAGCTTACATATTTTGTGCAGAAGGAGCGCTGGCATTGAATGCATAAGTTGGATAACGAGGTGCGTAATCCGGTTCACCACCGGCTACTCGTGTATGTTCTGAGTCAGTTTTATCAACGATTGTCGATGCTTTGAAATCACTTTGCTCAAATGTTGGTGGAGCTGTGGAAAGGATTTTAAGAAAACAACAATTTTTTTTATTAAAAGAAAATGCGAGTTGCGTTTATCACTTACGGATATTCGGATAAATTGAACCGCCTCCAGCACTATCAGCTGTGTTCCAGCCGATAGCTCCTCCTGTACCATTTGGTGGACTGGCAGGACTTACCGGTTGCGTTGGAGCCATAGATGGATCTTGAACTGGAACGTCCGAATATGGTACGGGCGATTTGAACGACGCGAGTGGTATAGTTCCCAGAACAATTGGAATTTCTCCTTCTAAATTTCTATGTGGCCCAGAAACTTCTACGATAACCTGATCAAAAGAGAACACCATTCTGAACACTCCGCGAAAAAAAACTAATCAACCATCTTACCTTCATATCATAATCCAAATCGAGAATTCCACAATTGGCCAAATTCGATGGTGGCAATGGTGGAATCTGCAGTTGTTGCGTCCATGTTTTCGAATCGTGCGGTCCAACCGGGCCCACACTTAACTCTCCTATCGTAACTTTGGACTTTTTCGTTTCTCGGCGCGGCTGACTTGTATGGAATGCTACCACTTTTCTCAAAATAAATTTCACCAGATTAATATGTACGTTACTAGCGTTATCACATTCAGCCGTAACTGGAATTATTTGCCCCGAAACGTAACCGGTGACCGGAAGATTGACAATAACCGACAATGGACCGGATTGACAGCAAAAGCAACAGAATGATTTTTCAAGTTGTAGCTTAAAGGGATCCTAGAACAGGAAAACAAACGTTACAAGGCTAGATTCATAGTTCTGTAAAAACCATCGCCTTATTACTTTAACTCTAGGATTCAAGTTCAAATCGACTGGCGAAATGACAGTAAATGCCATTTTAGTGTCCTGATCGAATTTCCATGGACGATCCAATGTGACTTTAATCGTATAGCGTACATGTCCCCATTCGCCTTCAAACGATGATGGAAGTGTTGGCGGTAAAGCACAAGTAAATGGATAGTTATGTGTACCAGCTGGAAGCTCGATTTCAGCACCTAAAATTTTCTATCGTTTAAAAAAAACAGTCGCGTTTTTTAATAAGAAAAGTGCTCTTACTGTTTTTTCCTCCTAACAAGTAGTACTGAATTTGAAAGTATTCCTCGTGTCCGGAAAGGTTTTCCGTTTCGTCTTCTTCTTTTCCTTCGCTGTTTGTTGTTTTTCTTGTCTCTTGCCAATTCGTGTTTGCTTCGCCCATAAAACGAATAACTATGCCTAGGAATCGAGAATTAAATTATTTTCTTACTGTTATACTAACAGAATTAGAAAATACTTGCAAAGGGTAGAGCATGAAACCACCCCCGAAAGAAGCTTATTTTCTGTTATTTTCTCGTCGTAAAATTCATAGAACAAAATCAAATCTTCGCGGAAGATCGAAAAACTTATTAACCGTTCTAAGTTATTCCGCTTAATTGTAAAAATTAAGTTAAGTTCTCATCATTCGATTGCGATGCGAATAAACGCCATATAAGGAAATTAAGTCACTTTTTCAATTCATTTTGGGAACCAATTTAAGGATGCGGACTCGATAGATATTAAGGAGTCACTCTTTAAAAGGTTAAGATTAATTAGGTCTATAACAGTCTTCGAGAAAAGGTCTTTTAACCCACATTCAATTGTGAAGTCGTCACATCCGAGACTAGAGCCACCATTTTTATACTCTAGATGAAATCGTATAGAGTATTATAAGTTTAATCCAGCCCAAAAGTTTGTAACGCATAGAACCAAGCCTCGGACGAAAAAAAGTTATATATTATTTTTTGTTTATTTGTGGCCAAAAACCTCAAATCCGCCTGACGTCCGTCTGTCCGTGAACACGATAACTCAAGAACGCCTTCACCTAGGATCTTGAAATTTTGAATCTGGATGTTTGGTTGAATTTGTAAGGCTAAGTTCGTTAACGGGCAAAATCGTCCTACTCCTTCGGGTAGCTGCCATACAAAATGTCCTTAAAACACGTGTTCTAGAATATTGGTCGATAGCTTCAGAAGGGTTTAAGCTACGTCTTTGAAATTTTGTATGTGTTATTTTTCCAATAGTTGGAGCTAAATATATGATTATGAAGAAAATCCTGTTAGTCCTTCGTGTAGCTGCCATACAAATATACAATAACTCAAGTAATCTTTTAGCTACGAATTCGGAATTTTGTACAAGTTAGTTTTGAGTGAAAAGGAAGTTCGAGTTTACTAATCAGCGAAATCCTTTTACTCCTTCTGGTAGCTGCCATACAAAATATCCTTAAAACACGTGTGCAACAATATTTTCCGATAACTTTTGAACGCTTCAAGCTACGAATTTGAAATTTTGTACACGTTCATTTTTGAATGATTCCAATATGTAAGAAATCGAGTGAGTCCTTCCTGCACCTCCCATGTGAAAGTCCTTTAAAAAGGACATTTTTTTTCGATGACTTACCCAGTTCAAGGTATGAAGTTAAACACTGAATATTGTCTTTTGGTTTTGAGTAGCAATCTAATAGCAGTCCTTAATACAGGACATACAACATGCACACACGTAATTCTACTTTATCCCCAACTACAATATAAATCGGAGTTCAGTATTCATCTAGAGTATTATACGATTGGCTTGCAGCCGATCGTGACTGCAGTATGTTTTCAAACTAGTTTCCCTTTATTTCCCGCATTACCCAGCATTGCCTTAAAATAATCAACTCTGACATTTTTCATAAAAGTACATAGTTGATCTTAAATGAGTTTTCGGTTTGTCGTAAAGGGTTATTCAATAGGTACATAACAATTTTATATTTTAATACATATATAAATTAAACACAGAAAAAATTAAAATTTTGAATATTTCCAAACGCTGCTCGTTCGTAACTTCACCATGATAAAAATGTAAACGTTGACTGACGTTTTGACATTGACAAACTAGCAAAAAAGTTTACAGGTGCGTTTGTATTAAAATATTGTTATGTATTGTTATCCACCTGGATCTTTTAAACTGGCTCAAAGAGACGGATCTTTGAAAATAGCGAGGTCCGGTGGGCCGGTTCACTGAAAAGATCCGAATTTCCCATCTCTACTTTAAAGGTACCCAACAGGCATATTGGACCTGTAGAAAATTAATCGAAATTCTACAGATTTTCTACAGTCATTGAGCTCCATGTGTAAGAAAAGAACAGCGAACGAAAACCGTCTCCGTAGAAATGTAAGTAAGGTTCCCCAACCATGACCATCGAATGGTCGTGAAATTTCTACACATTTTCAACGGACATATAAGTCCATATGTACGATAGAGATGGCATATACTCAGCTATTACAAAAGACTCCGTATAAATGTAAGGAAAATTCAATAGATTTTCTACACACATCTATCACAATAAGTAAAAATGGGATATCACCTACGTAGCCACATGCAAGAAGCAAGAAAACTTTCAAGCGTCAAATCAAATAAAATTTTGATTGCGACGCATTCCGTGCTTAACCATTCGACTCTCCATGGGGATACGGACTTCATCGCCAATCGTATTTGTACGAATTTTATTACATGTTTCTTTTTTTTTTTTAAATGTTTCAGCATATTCCAAGGCTTGACGAGATGCATTCATGTTTTTTTTATTTTCAGCTTCAGAGCACGAGAGACAAAGGTTTCGAATTGCCATCGAATTTTTGAAGTCACATTTCAGGTACATTTAGCATACTCATTTTTTTTACTTCTGTCTTACATTTAGAATAGAAGGATTCGAAATTTGGCAGCTGGTTCAGCGTCAGGACTTTATTTAAAAGGCGGAAATGCGCGAGCAAATACGTTGCACCACTCGTAAAAATGGGGTGAATTTTGTACGTACAAAGAACGTACGTATGTTACGTATAAGCGCCTAAAATATTATACGTAGAATTGCCGTATATATTCTACGTCTAGTGCTCTTCCAAACTATACGTATAGACTTACAGAGCGGCCGCGGACATCGTACCCTAGAATTCTACGGTCTTTATCCGCATTTTCTACGGTCTTTTCTTTCGTATAGTATACGAAACTTTGCCTGCTGGGTATGGCTTAAAGGGAATTCATTGAGACTAATAAACTGAACTGATATGCAATATCGATATCATCCCAGTATCAGCACTGGGTTTCAGAACATAGTCAGTCACGGAGTCCCGAATGAACTTAGGAGTAGCGAAAATGCTCCGACGGGATTCTGCATGTTTCCGGAACCCAATGGAGGATGAATTCCGCTGAAACCTCGTATGGGTTCCGATGTGTTATTAGGGTAGCGACATGGGTATTTTAATTTGAACCTTTTTCTATTGATGTGGTGCCTTATTTTTCGTCGAGTTTGCAGATTTGGACTAAAATCTTGATTGCCTTGGATCAATAAGTTGCTGCTGAATGACGTGCTTGGTCATAAAGAATGCTAACAAATATTTTTGGGAGTCCCAGAATGATAAAAACTTAGTCAAAAGGATTTTGAATTTCATTTTTGGATCGTCTGGGCACTGGTAGAGTACGTTGATCCGCTATTCTACAACTTAAACGTTATGAGGTTCAATTGATGCCTAATTATTCAATGACATCACCTAGTCTAACGTCTCATTTGGCCTTGCGGAACTAATTTATGCAACGCTATATAGTCATTAGGTTAATAATTGTTCGGTCGCCTCCCAAAGTTCATATCGATGAGAATCTTACAAGACACCGGGTGACGTCATGTCTTTGCGGTGTCGGTCTAAAAACAGCGCAGTGGAATGTTAAGCCCACAATCCACCAACAAACTCGAAGCAAAACAATTTTCTCAGAAACAGCGTAGACACGAACGCTAAACTAATTGCAACATTTTGCAGAGGACCACGAAAACAGCAGCTTCTTATCGTTATGTAAATTGAAAATCACAATCGCGACTTTTTATCAGTTCTAATCGAATTTTCGTCGTGTTGTCTTCGTCGCCAGACGACAGATGATTCCCTCCCGCAACCTTCACTCCGACTTCTGATTCATCAGCACAACCAGCCAGCCTCCGTCCGCCGTGGTGTGGACCCGTCCCCGACTCCCGAGCCGAACGAAGGAGTGACAGAAAGGCTAAAAATAGTCGCCCAAGAGGACGTTGACGGACCGACCTACCGCTCAAATTTGCATTTTTGCAGACCGCTGATGCGGAAAACGAAACCAATTTCACCTGCTCCAAGACGCTTACCTCGAATTTTCTTCGGCGAATCGAAGGTAAATGTCACCTGGCCGTTGATTGTCTGTCCGGCGTAGTACGTGTTCCACGGATTGTCCAGCTTTATTTCGCAGCCCTTTAATCCCATTGCGAGGCGTTTTTACTCTACTTTTGGTTTGACGCGTGATACGGAGGGAAAACCGAACAGTTCGAGACGGCAGTCG